>CAJGYO010000014.1:4694221-5294221 GCA_904845875.1 Miscanthus lutarioriparius
GGAGTACCGGGTGAGGAAGAAGTGTCCCAACAAGGGCCGTATCTTCTACAAGTGTCCAGATCGCAATGTGAGTTATTTTGTCGCATTTGATGATTATGGTTAATTTATACTTATTTTCATGATGATTATGATTAAATTCTAATTTTTTGTTTTAATTTCAGTGGGATGGCACTGGATGTTCAGGCTGGTACTGGAAGGAAGAGTATGTTGAACACGTGCAAAAATCTCTTGCACAGGCGGCTACGGCGGCTGAAGAGGCAGTGATCCTGCGGAAGAAGCCCATAGATATTGAACAAACGCATGATCTGTCTGTTTTAGTTGGGATTGGTCGCGAAATCCTTATGCTGCTGAAGTGCATTTTAGCTTTAGTTTTTTTAGTGGTAGTTGGGATTGTCTACATTGTAACGAGACTTTCATAAATTAATACCTTGTGTGATGGCATGCATGTCCTTTAATTAACTAATTATGTTCTAGGTTTTAATATGGTATGTATGTCATGTAATGCAGATGAGCCAGCATTGGATGTACAATGCTGATCGCCGCTCCCAAGAGTTCATTAAGGGCGTGCATTCTTTCTTATGTGTGGCCGAGGCAAACAAACGTGATGGTTTCATGTGCTGCCCATGTGCCATATGTAAGAATTTGAAGGAATATGCTAGCTCAAGGAGTCTTCATTCACACTTGTTGAAGTCGGGTTTCATGCCAAACTATATTTGTTGGATGAAGCACGGAGAAACCGGGGTTGTAATGGAAGAAGGTGAAGAAGAATAACGGGACGATGATGACATTAATGTTGAATATGGTGCCTTCAATGATACTGCAATGGGGGAAGCTGAAGAAGAGGTAGGGGTAGAAGATGAGCCCGCAGATGATCTTGGTCAGGCCATTCGTGACGCACAAAGAGAATGCGAAAGTGAAAAGGAGAAGATCAAGTTCGAGCGCATGCTAGAGGATCACACGAAATTGCTATACCTAACTTGTGATGCGGGGCAGAAAAAGTTGGGTACCACACTGGAATTGCTGCAATGAAAGGCAAAGAATGGTGTATCTGACAAGGGATTTGGGGAGTTACTGAAAATCCAAAAGAAGATGCTTCCGAAGGATAACGAATTGCCCGCCACTACGTACGAAGCAAAACAGGTAGTCTGCCCTTTGGGATTAGAAATCCAGAAGATACATGCATGTCCTAATGACTGCATCCTCTACCATGGCGAGGAGTATGAGAAGTTAGATGCATGCCCGGTACGTCATGCATCGCGGTATAAGATCAGGCGAGATGACCCTAGTGATATTAAGGGTGAACGTCCCACGAAGAAAATCCCTGCCAAGATTATGTGGTATGCTCCTATAATACCACGCTTGAAATATCTGTTCAGAAACAAAGACCATGCAAAGTTGTTGCGATGGCATAAAGAAAACCATAAGGTAGACAATATGTTGAGACACCCTGCTGATGGGTCCCAATGGAGAGCAATCGATGGAGAATTCCCGGAGTTTGTAAATGACGCAAGAAACTTAAGGTTTGCTTTAAGTACGGATGGTATGAATCCTTTTGGGAAGCAGAGCAGTAGTCATAGCACTTGGCCTGTTACTCTATGTATCTATAACCTTCCTCCCTGGTTATGCGTGAAGCGTAAGTTTATTATGATGCCAGTGCTCATCCAAGGCCCAAGGCAACCTAGCAACGACATCGATGTGTACCTGAGGCCATTAGTTGAAGAACTTCTACTTTTGTGGAACAGACTAGGTGTACGTGTGTGGGATGAGCACAAACAGGAGCACTTTGACCTGCGAGCATTGTTGTTCGTAACAATCAATGATTGGCCTGCTCTAAGTAATCTTTCAGGACAATCAAACAAGGGATATAATGCATGCACGCACTGTTTCGATGACATTAAAGGTATATTCTAGAAAAAATGTCGAAAGGTCGTGTACCATGGCCATCGTCGATTTCTTCCTACGAATCACCCCCTAAGAAAGAAAGGTAAGCATTTTAAAGGTAAGGCAGACCACTAGATCAAGTCGGGCAACCAAACTGGTGAGGATGTATTGAATGTGGTCAAGGATGTGAAAGTAGTATTTGGAAAGGCACATGGCAGCGAACCTGTTCTGAACAACGCCGACGGTCACGCACCCATGTGGAAGAATAAGTCCATATTTTGGGATCTACCCTATTGGCAAGTCCTAGAGGTCCGTAGCGCGATCGACGTGATGCACCTGACGAAGAATCTTTGTGTGAACCTGCTAGGCTTCATGGGTGTGTATGGGAAGCCTAAGGATACACTTGAAGCACGACAGGACCTGCGGTGTTTGAAAGAATGAGACAACCTGCATCCAGAGAAGACAGATGATGGACGCCATTACTTAAGTCCTGCCAGCTACACTCTTAGCAAAGATTAGAAGGAAAGCATGTTTGAATGCCTAGCAAGCATCAAGGTACCATATGGATTCTCCTCGAATATAAAGAGTATAATAAATGTGCTAGAGAAGAAATTCCTAAACTTAAAGTCCCATGATTGACGCGTGCTCATGACGCAATTGCTTCCAGTTGCATTAAGAGAAATTCTACCTCCAAATGTACGTCTAGCCACCAAAAAGCTATGTGCATTCCTCAATGCAATTTCTCAGAAGGCAATCGATCCAATGGATCTAGCTAAACTACAGAATGATGTGGTTCAATATCTTGTCAGCTTTGAGTTGGTGTTCCCTTCTTCCTTCTTTAATATCATGACACACCTCCTAGTTCACCTGGTCAAGGAGATTAGCATTCTTGGTCCTGTGTTCCTGCACAACATGTTCCCCTTTGAGAGGTTCATGGGAATCCTAAAGAAATATGTTCACAACCGTGCTCGGCCGGAAGGAAGCATCGCCAAGGGCTATGGAACAGAGGAGGTCATTGAGTTTTGTGTTGACTTTATTCCCGACCTTGACCCGATTGGTGTTCCTGAATCGCGACACGAGGGGAGACTAAGTGGAAATTGGACACTAGGGAAGAAACCATATATTGGTACGCAGGACAATTATTTTAATAAAGCACACTACACAGTTCTGCAAAACTCCTCCTTGGTGGATCCGTATATCGAGACACATAAAGAGTTGCTCCGATGCAAGTTTCTAGGGAAGTCTGAAGCTTGGATTACGTGTCAGCACATGAAAACTTTCAGTGACTGGTTGCGAAAAGAATGTCAGGGTGATGAGAGTATTGATGAGCAACTGTATTTGTTGGCTAGGAAGCCATCGTGGCATATCCTCACATACAAAGGGTACGAGATAAATGAGAATACATTTTACACAGTAGCCCAAGATAAAAGAAGCACCAACCAAAACAGTGGTGTCCGCATAGATGCCACCGACCCAAATGGAAGTAAGCAAACATATTATGGCCACATAGAGGAGATATGGGAACTAAACTATGCACCTACTTTTAAGGTACCTTTATTCAAGTGCCAATGGGTAAAGGCGACTGGAGGCGGGGTAGCAGTCGACAACCAGTATGGAATGAGAACCGTGGACCTCAACAATATTGGGTACAAAGACGAACCGTTCGTCCTTGCTAAGGATGTGAATCAGGTGTTCTATGTCAAGGACATGTCTACAAAACCGAAGAGAGGGAAAAACAACAACGACCCAATCAATGAGCCAAAGCGCCACATAGTTCTTCTAGGGAAAAGAAACGTCGTCGGAATTGAAGACAAGTCAGACATATAAAATATTATGAAAAGGATGACCGAATTCTCCCTTCACAATGAACAAAGACCCAAGCATCCAGCTAAATGATGAGGATACTCTATGGTTATGGTGCGATCATAACTAAGGGATCATAACCACCCGGGACTAAAGGTGGGCTGCATTTTTTGCGGCCCGCCAAAATACACCTTTAGTCCCGGCTCGTAATACCAGCCGGGACTAAAGGTATTACGAGCCGAGACTAAAGGTAATACCATTCCTAGCCGCGACTAAAGGTTTTTTAGTCCCGGGAGTTTACAGGAGCCGGGACTAAAGGTCTCTCCCCTATATAAGACAGTCGTTTCTTCTTCCTCATCACTCTTCGTCTTCGTCGCCCATCGCCACTGCTGCCGCCGTCGCCCTCGTGGAAGCGCTGCCGCACCTTCCCCGCACCCGAGCCCGACGCCGCAGCGGAGGAGCCGTTCGAGCCGACGCACCGCCGAGGACGAGGAGCCCCGGAGCCGGCGATGAGACCCCCTCCCGTCCCGCGGGTCTCATCTTCCTTGAGACCGGCGGACCCGAGTCCAATGCCACCGCTGAGGAGCACGAGTCCGTGTCTGCCGTCGACCGCGGCCGGCTGCCCAGCCTCGCGCTCTCCACGTTTGCCATCGACCCCGGCCGTCCGCCCAGCTGGAGCAAGATCGTCGCGCCGCCACTACCATTGGCTCTTCTGGAACGACGCGATGGGTCGCTGCTGCTAGTTACTTGCTGCTGGATTTAACCTTGATTACTATACTAGTACGTATCAACGTAGGAGGAATCAAGTTTCTGTGTTTGCAAATAATCGATGTGCTTTGTGATCACTAATTGCTCGTGTTTTATTTTAGTTGCTGCACGACAGAGATTGAATACATCTGTTCCGATATAGTTTAGTTTAGATATAATTTTGAAGGGTCACATAGTTTACATGGCATATTAGATCACAACATCTTGCATACATTAAGTGTTGCAGCTTGTTTTGGAAACAGTAAAATGAAACCTCCAATGAGAGAGCTAGTTTCATTTCTCAAATCAATTTTGTAGAGCTTACATGGCAGTCTTGTAAACTGAAAAATGAAACTCTTCATTGAGACTGGCAATACTGTAAGACACGGATCACACGTTAAGATAACAATATTGTAAGACATTAAACTGATATTTAATCCAAAAAAACAAATTTATACTATTTGTATACCGAATCGTGGGTCAATTTTTATGCTGCTTCACCGAATTGTTATACATACATCTAAATTTGTTATACATATATATTAGAGTTATAAATTTATATTGTTATATATATAAATTTGTTATGCATACATATTAGAGAGTTATAAATTTGTATTGTTATATATATATTTGTTATACATATTAGAGAGTTTTAAATTTATATTGTTATATATATAAATTTGTTATATATATCACTTGCCAATAAATATTTCTAGAAAATAAGAAATCAAAGTTATGCTTTGGAGACTTGAATTTCGAGTGTAGTTATTTAATTAATTTTAAGCACATGACTCGATCCATTGTATAGATATATGGTTTTTATTTTTTTATAGATATATCTAGTGGTGTAAAAGCTAGATGGCTGCCCCGAGAGACAACATGGATGAAGAAATGATGGATATTATCAACACCGGCACTCAATTTACCGATGGTGACCAGCAGGATGTAGATGACGGAAGTCAATACCTAGCTCTTGAAAATAACCAAGAAAATATTGTGCAAGAAAATATTGGCGAGGTATATATATTTATATATATATTTGAATAATATATATATATATATATTTGAATATCTATCATCTATTATGTGTACACATGATATTTATTTATTCTTTTTTTATACATAGCCCTCTGGATCGACGACCACAACGGCGAAAAGCAAAAATATTTGAGGCCCGAAAAAGCCATTGGAGGGGCGCTACATAATATCGGAATTCAATATCGAGATAGGCGAACCACTTGGTCCACATGCAAGAAAATTCGTGCAACACTGTGGGTATCTTGTAAGGGATAGACTTCCGATCAGTGCCCGGGAATGGAAGCAAAAGATCAACGAGCCTCATGTTAGTTTTGTCTCTGATCTTGATAAGAATTTAATTTGGGATGATATCCTTCAACATTTCACGTTGCAAGCGGATGATTATGATGATATCAACGATAATGAATTGAATGAGTTAGTTCAAAAGTGGGCTATGAAGAAGATGGCCACACAATTCCAGACTTGGAAGAAATCTATATACACGAAATACGTCAAGAAGAACCTAACGCCCAATTTCAATACTAGGGGCCTGCTCGCGAAGTTGAGGCCCTACTGAAATGATTTTATACAGTACAAGACATCGGAAGAGGGTGAGGAATGGGTGAGAAGGAACCAAGAGAATGCCCGACATAAGGTATACCACCATGGCATGGGATCACGTGGCTACGCGACTGTCATTTCCAAGTGGGAAAAAATAGAAGCGGACACTCTTGCCAAGGGTATCACACCAGAATCACTCAATTGGCCCAAACGCGCGATGAATTAGTTTTTCGCTCATGGGGGAAGACTGGACCTAGAGACCGGGAAGATGGTTCATGGCCCAAAACTCGAAAAAGCAACACAAAGATTTTCTTATGCTCTACAAGCTAAAGCTATTGGTGCGTTCAGGCCCAATAGAGAGAAGAATGAACTAACGTATGCCTTCGGGACTGCTGAACACAGTGGCCGAACAAGAGGTTTAGGACGAAACATTTCTTGGGAGCATGGTTTCCCTAACGATAGAGATACCTACAGAAGCCGATAGAGAAGGAAGGATGAGAAAGCAGCGCGGATCAGCAGGTTGGAGGAATATGTTCGTGAGTCACGGGAGGCGTTGCTTCAAGCATAGGAGCGCGAAAAAGACATGCAAGCCAGAATGCAGGACGAAATCATAAAGCAAGTGCAAATAGCAATGAGTTCCCTAAGGCAGGCATTAGATCCTGGAATCAACATTAATATTAGCCCCCCTGATTAGTTGAAAAGCAGCTGCGCTTCCACAGAGTTGCCAAATCAAGATGACGCAATGCTACGTTTCTCCGTGGATGATATCACTACACCATTTACATCATGTGAGCTACATATTCCAAAAGGGAATGCCATAATCATGGTGGCTCTCGGTGTTTTTTCTCCTCTAGATCCTACCAAGACACCAAGAATCCATGGGGCAATAATAACACCTGGATATGTTAGCATCTCAGTGGATAGAGTTAACAAAGGTTTTAGTGATCTGGCTCTTGACATTCCAGGAGGTGATGGGGAGAAGACTCTAGGAGAAGCAGAGAAGACATTCATACTATGGCGCAAGCGCTACATCATTATTCCCAGGGTCTCTAGTCCACTGCCGCTTCCTCAACTGCCAGACAATAGGTGCGGACAAAAGTGAACGAAACAATTTTTTCACTAATTTTCTATTGACATGCATGATTAATAATAACAATTTCTTATACCTAATTATTCTTTTTTGTACTCACACAGCAAGGCCTCCACCAACCTAAGTCCAATTATTCAATCTCCAGATCATCATAGTGCTCCGGGCAATGATTATGCAACGCCACCACCGCCGCCACCTCCAAGGAGGTCTCCAACAGCTGCCCCGCCTCCCTTCATGACCAAGAAACAGCCAGCTCCTAAGAGGTCTGCCCCGCAAATGAAGCCATTGGCCCACCAGCCGACAAAGAAGAAAGCCTCCTCTAATCCAGTTATTCCTCAAAAACTGTCTTACGAGAAAAGTGAAAAAGAATTAAATGCTGCAGTACAAAAAGATGTGAACAGTTTTTTTGAAAAAGTAAGAAAGCAACGAGAAGCGAGGGAGAACCCGGAGAAACCGTACTTCTACCTACCTCTAGATCTTCTAAGAAAGAAGGTGGACTAGAAAAAACGGGAATCTCAAAAGACACTGCCAAAATCTGACTACGACCGCTCTCTCACCAAGTCATTTGAGGCGGCGTAGAAAAAGACTAGAGCAGGGAAAGGTGTTGCACAACTCGGACAACAATCAGTCCCCCCTCTTGTCATTCGTAATGAATGTGGTTCAAACTTAGACTTACTGGACGTCGATTTTGAGGACCTGGTTCAGTTTTACGAGGATACTAGTTTGGACCTTGCCCAAGTGCTCGCTGATGGACCATCTGCTCTGAAAGTGGATCCTTGGAAGAAATTTGAACATGGAAAGAGTCTATACAACCCTGAGGCCTTAGGTGAACTGGGTACGCAAATGTACCTGCTAAACAAGTGGTACATGACGGCGTGTGAATGGGGAGAGACCTTTGTTTCTGTCAAAGTTAGAAACCAACATTCCTTCCGTGGCGATGACGTTATATATGTCGAGTTTTTAGAATTACACCAACTATGCCATCTGGACTCTCTCGACAAAAGTCTCATTAGCTGCTATTGTCTGTAAGTGTGATTATTTTCTACTATTAAAGTGTATATATATAAAGCTACATGTATATATATAAATTATATATCCTCACACTATATTTTTATATATGCTGATATGAGATGACAGAACTCAGAAAGAGAAAGGATAATGATGTTGGTTTCGTTGATCCAAATGTCGTATTCAAACACCCTACTCCTCCGCCTCAATGGAAAGCTGAACTCGAGAAAAATCTCATGAGGTTCTTAGTGAACCAACAAAATAAGGACATACTCGTCCCCTACAACTTCAAGTGAGTGTTAAATAATTAATGTCGATCATATGGACATTTGTTCAATTATTTGCTTACTAGCTAAGCTATCTCCCATATATATATGTGTTGACTCTAGTTAATGTCGATCATATTTGTGTATAAAAACATATGCAGCAATCACTGGATATTGATGGTCATCGATATGGCCAATAGTCGGTTGAGCATCTTAGACTCGTTAAGAAAACAGCAAACAGAGTACCAAGACATGATAGATATAATCCAAGGGTAATTTGGTCTCTCTAGCAACTATATATACTCCGATCTCTTCACTGCAACAATTATTAAAGGCCAAATTAATTTTTTATTCTATTGGGCGCAGTGTTTGGAAAAGTTTCATTGAGGAACACCACATAAAACATTGCAAAGCGCCACTAGATGTAATCGCACACAAAGTAAGTACTAGCTACATTTATATATATATATAATTCAATTAACACCATGCATGCTTTCAATTCATCGGATCTTTTTTCTCGTAAAAGTGGGTTCTGAGGTAAGAACAGGGGACCAACTACTGTGGATACTATGTTTGCGAGTTCATCATGGTGTACTCTAAAAAAACTCCTGAAGAGATCCTCAAAGTACGTTATATAAATATATTCATATATTCACAATTTCTTTTATTGCTCATATATATAAGTAATCACGTGACCAACACACACATATATATATATATATATTAATACTTTTCCTTTAACTTTTATTGAAGACTCTATGGTTGAAGGAAAAAGTCATACGATGTGACTAACTGAAAGCAATTCAAAAGACCATAGCAGGATTTCTTAATGACCAGGTCTTAAACCCCGTCGACGAGTTCTACAATAACATGAATAAAACATGGAAGCCAAACCAGATGGAGTGAATTTATTATCCCAAGGATATGATAGAATATACAATGCAAGCTTTATTTGTAACATATATATATACATATTATACGTACATAAAATAACGTACAATATATGTATATGCATGTAATATATACGTTAGTTTGTACAAAATGTTCGAACATTATAAACGTGTAGAATACGTATATTATTAGCAGCGTAGAATGCATATTCGAAAACCTATTCGAAAACCAAAACGAATCATCAATTGAAAATAGAAACAAAAAGAATAAAAAAGAAAACCTTTAGTCCCGGTTGGTAATACCAACCGGGACTAAAGGGCCGACCCACGTGGCCAGTCTGGGAGGCCTCTTTAGCCCCGGTTGGTATTACCAACCGGGACTAAAGGTGGGGCCCTTTAGTCCCGGATTCGTGCTCCCAGTTGGAAAACCGGGACTGAAGGGGTTTCCCAACCGGGAGTACAGCTTGTTTCTGTACTAGTGGTCCTTGTCACATGAAATGTTTGGATGTCAATTAGAAGAACTAAACATTGGGTAATTATAAAACTAATTGCATAAGCCGTGACTAATCTACGAGACGAATTTATTAAGCCTAATTAATCTATAATTAGCATATATTTACGGTAGCATATCACATTTGCTAATCATGGACTAATTAGGCTTAATAGATTCGTCTTGCGAATTAGTCATGGCTTATGCAATATTAGTTTTATGATTAGTCTATATTTAATAATCCTAATTAGTTTCGAAACACCTGATGTGAAAGAGACTAAAGTGTAGTCAAGGGTATCCACGCACCCCCTTAAATGCCACGCTTTGATGTTGTCCTGTGCTAACTTCTCCTCTTCTGCTCCATGCCATCTCACTACTTTGGAGGAGTCCAAAAGAGCACCTTGTGCGAGTGTCAGTAAATGCTAGTACTCGTGAAAGGACCGGTAGCTTAGTGGTTATAAGAGACTCAGTAGCACCTGAGGTCTTGGTTCTACTCTTCGTGGGAGCGAATATTCTAGGATTTAATGGCTTTGTGCTTTAAATGGTTGGCGGCGTTCGTATCGACAATAAGGCGTCTATGGTGACTTCATCATTCCCGTCTCCAGAATTTGTTGGCCCAGTCTTCGAAGGTGCTCAAAAGGATAGAATTTGCATGCATGTGTTCATAGAAGTGAGTGTGTGTGCACTGTGAGCGTATGTGTTGTACTATGTAATTTAAACAAAAGTTAGTACTCCTAGGTCGCCAGACTTTGTAAAAAAAAAAGAGAAAGATGTTCTACTTTGAGAACCACAGAGTCTCAAGGAGCATTTTGTAATTTTTCCCTTTTCTTTACTGGCAATTGACATATATGTGTTTGATGATATGATTTGTACATATTGCGTCAGAGATTGGTACGATGCCCATATTAAATAGAGTAGGTATTGAACGAACCTTGTTGTCCTAGGAAGAGGCCATACAAGTAAAACGGAGCAGTTAGGCGATATGGGAACAACTGCAAAGCTACATCTGACGCGGACGAGAGGCACATATTATTATCGATTGCTTAAAAACAACTCCAGCTTTTTGCACGAACCCAAACAAGTGGTGCCAAAGTTCTGGCAGGTGCATATCGATGTCACTTGTCTTGCTTTGCTTTAATTTACTGTTAGATAGAGTAGTTCTAAACACGGTGATGAACCATTTTCAATCTGTGCCATTCCAGCACAAAAGCATTCTTAATTAAGCACTTCAACTAGAGCGATAAATAATGTCCTACCAATGGACATTAGGACGCACTTGGCAAAGGTACCCAACCAAACGCCAACGAAATCGCAGGTTCCGTTCCGTCGTCTGGCTGCCAGGCGTCCACCTTCTTGGACATTGCCGTCATTGCTTGCTGGCTTCTGTGTTTCAGTGGGGGTCGTCTGCTAGCTAGCGCCTTGGCTGTATTGACGATTGACTTGTTTACGATTCCATCAAATCACATGTTGGTTGAGCTCTCTTCAGTCATTGGTGTTTAGGACTTTCATTCCATGGAGGGCTTGTATAGATACACATGTATTCACTTGAATCCACGTTTGTTGGAGTGGATTAGTGTGAAAATTAGTTAATTTCCACCCAATCTACTCCAAACACACATGGATCGATACGTTAGGTATTGGGTGGCAGTATGTGGAGCCCGGATCCATGTGTTGGGAAAGCTGTTGCCATCAGCTTGACGAAAGGTCGTCGTTTTCAATGAGCTTTCTCTTGTGCGCATCCCCTGTTCCTAGTCCTAGTTGCTATTTCGTTGAGTGGTCCCTCTTATGGAGAACGAGTGGTGTTGTTGCGGTAGTGCTAGTCATCATTTGGTGTTTGTCCTTCAGCTTTTGTCTTCTTTGTGCAAGAGTGACCTTGTATGTTTTCTTCCTAGTTTTGTCCTCTATGCATGTCTTGGGTGTACGTCTGTTTTGAAATCCACAGTTTGCCACATTTTTAATGATAAGTTCAGGCCGGCGATCATCTGTCTTAGTTGCTCTAAAAAAATTGGCTAGTTTACGTCAATGTCCCTGTCAATCCTCTTGGCTTGGTTTTCCAAAGCAATTGTAATCCATGGTTCGCCATGATTAATCATTTCTAATTTATTATATGCTACTCAATTAGGTGCAAGGCATTATTATGAGTACACACAAACTAGGTTCCTATGGTCCCTGATACCTCCCAATGCAATAGTGCAAACTACAAAAAGAGCAACTAGAAAACACCTCGACAAACTTGAAGGGTGACGCAGGTGGCGGCTGCTTTCCACATGTGGGCCTGGAAGGCCACACAAGGCCCAACGTGCGACCAGGCTCCCCTCCAACTCCAAAGCCTGTGTGATTGCATTGCATCCGCGGGCGGGCGGCTGTTGCACTGTCGGGCGGTGGTCCGGTGGACAGGTTCCGTTTCTCCCTCCTGCAGATTGCGAGCGGCGGCGGCGCCGTTTCATTCCTTTCTTTCTTCTTCCAGCTAAAGTTTTATTTTCAACGCGTCCCCGTGACGTGGTGCGGTCGGCACACAGTTCAAATTCATGCGGACTTTTATTTTCACCAGCTAAAGTTTCGAATACATAGAGTATTATGCATACACGGGATAGAATCGATCGATCGGCGCCGCCCGAATCTACTAACTACGGCGACCCAGCGCCGGCCGGCAGGGCGTAGTTGGATGGAATGTGGACACTTCACATGTCACATGTTGTTGCGTGATGCCAATTTTCTTTTGATTTATTTATTGTGACTTCCTCACATAATGTGAGCCACATTTAGTCTTCTGCTGAACT
This sequence comes from Miscanthus lutarioriparius, assembly GCA_904845875.1. Taxonomy (NCBI): domain Eukaryota; kingdom Viridiplantae; phylum Streptophyta; class Magnoliopsida; order Poales; family Poaceae; genus Miscanthus; species Miscanthus lutarioriparius. Next base: position 4,706,755 of record CAJGYO010000014.1, read on the forward strand.
GAATACTGTTGGAGAGTTTAAGCTGCTGCAGGCTAGGAGGCTCTGGAGCTGGAATCCCTTTGCTGAATAAATTGTTGGTGCATGTGAATTACATCAGACCCGCTGGTAAAATAGTTCATGACAAATGCAACCCTTTTGTATGTTCCTTGATTCGCTGCATAAATGAACTCTGTTTATGCTTTCATGAATCAACTCTGCATAAATTATTGTAATTGAGGTTGTTATATCAGTAGCAATCTCATCTGTTTCATTTTAACACCTCTCTGTAGTTTTTTAACCTTCCTATTTCGCTACTGAAATTATTCTAGGATAGCAAAATACCGACATCATTCATCTTGTGCTAGTACCACAAATAGCTGAAACAATAGTTGGCAGATTCAACCATTCAGTCATTGATTCACTGCATTGTGCTCATTAGCCGTGCAGGTACAAAAACTGCAGTAGTATCTTAAACTCATCCTGGTATAACCTGAAAGTGTTGCAAGCTGTTCTTGATGAACTAGCTCAGTTTCTTTATAGATTTTTCGGTAATGCTGGGTATAGGGCGTCCGTCCGCCCGGACGGTGCCGATGGTGGGCCATGACACAGCACACCCAACCGTTCTAAAAAAAAGAAAAACCTTCTTATCCCTTCCGCTCCCTTCTCTCCACCACAACACCTTGCGATTGCCACTCCATTCATCCCTCGTCCTGAACACGGATGCCTCACTGCTGCTGCACGTCCCATCTGGCGCCGCTCGCTCGCCCCCACCGCGGGCGCTTCTTGCCCCTTCCCATCGTGTGCGCGCTCTGGTGATGGTGGTGCTCGCTCCGCCCGTCGCGCACGCTGCCCGCCCGGCCGACGAGCCAAGACTGACGCCGGTGGTTGTGGTGTGCGCGCGCGCCACTGGTGCTAGTGCGCCCGCCCGGCAGAGCCAAGCCTGCTGCGGGGGGCGGTGGGGCTCGCACGCCGCTGCTCACTGCCGGCTTCGACCCCGGCAGCTAGAATCAACCAACGTCGGCCTTCCCCTCCACTATGTTGAATATGTATGTTTCAATTGTTTCAGACGCTTCAGATGTATGATGCAGTTGTTTCATTTTGATGTTGCAAAAGTAGATCGGGGGATATTACACATGTTGCATATGTTGTAGTGTTTCAGATGCATGTTGCAAGCATTTGTTCAAAATTTCAAAATGTTTCATCTATTTCCAGACGTATGTTGCAATTGTTTTTTATCTGGATGTTGCATATGTTTCACATAAATGTTGCAACAGTATGTTCCAAAATGTTTTAGCTATTTCAGTCCTATGTTGTAGCAGGTGGTTTCATGTTGCAAGTTGCAAGTGTTATTTTTTGGATGTTTTGTGTTCCACACATATGTTGCAAGTGCAAGTTCCAAGTGTTTAATCTGTTTTCAGACGTATGTTACTTTCAATTTTTTTTCATATTGCAAGTGTTTTATGTTGTTCGGCCAGGGGCGAGCCAAGGGTTAGGCGGACCATGCTCGTGGCGCGCTAGGAGGGCGGGCGCCACTGACGGGGGCGCTGGGGGCGGGTGGACGGGTTCTCCGGTCTGGGCCACGCCGTGTCCTAGCTCTCGAGTGCTGCCCACGCGGAGAGAGAGGAGCAGGTCTGGGGAATGACCAGCGGGTGCAGATACGGGGGCGGAGTGCGCGCATGGAGCTGGGTGAAGCCGGACAAGGGTGGGGCGACGACAGACTGGGGCAGGCTGCACTGGACGTCCGGGCGCTTGCCACGCCGTAGAATTTTCTATGTTAGCTTATCTTACAGAGTTTGTAGTGCAATTTCTTTGATTCCTTATAAATTCTTTCCTCATGAGTTGGTACTTTGGTAAATTACTTCTGATTGATGTTGGTTTTATGAGAAATTAAGATGTTGTGCTACTTTCTTATACCAAATTTCCTAATTCGTATGTATTTTACAAAAAAACTCTGATTCTTAATCTCTTAACTCACAACTGGAACGAGGTTCTTTGCCGAGGGCCGGATACGCTCGGCAAAGAGGCCTTTGCCCTCGGCAAAGGCTTTGCCGAAGTTGCTCTCGGCAAAGGACAGTCGGCATAGTACCTCACGGCAAAGGCTGCTTCGCTGAGAGCCGCATCTCGGGCTCCCGGCAAAGGATTTGCCGAGGGTTAGCCGGCCGTCGGCAAAAATTTCGCTGTGACGGCGAGAGGTCACGGTAAAGTTGATCTTTGCCGAGAGCCTTAGCAAGCTCTCGGCAAAGAATTTCTGAATTTTTTTTCCAAAAAACTTTGCCGAGCGTCTGTCAGAATGGCTCTCGGCAAAGAATATTGACAATTTTTTTAACCTTTTGTTTGCCGAGAGCTATGGCTCAGCTCTCCGCAAAGGCTTCCTCTTTGCCGAGGGCTATGGTCATGCGCTCGGCAAAGCTGGGATTCTGTGTGTTCCAGAATTCCTAGCTTTGCCGAGGGCATGACAATAGCCCTCGGCAAAGCCACAACTAGTTTTAATTTTTTCTTGTTTTTTGCGTTTCCAGTCAACAAATAAACATATATATGACATCTACATCACAATAAGCACATCCACATATCAATAACCACATCCACATCACATAGTTCACATCCACATCACATAAAAGTCTCGAAGTTCGAAGTCACAAACAAATCTCGACACATAGACAACCACAAGTGTAAAGTTCGACAAGCAACATAAACAAGAGGCATAGGAGGCGCCAAACTGGTCACGGCGACGGTCCGAGGCGAGAAGGCGCCGCGTGCGATCCTGGGGAGTTGACGAAGAGAAGGTTAGGGTCGTTCGACGCCGCCGACTGACGCTACACAAACAAAGAAGATGTAGAACGTGTTAGACAACATAAATAGATAACCAAGCACTACATGTACTTTTTACCACCACGACCACACCACCACCACCACCACCAACCACGCGACACCACCACCACCACCACACCACCACCATCACCACGCCACCACCACACTACTACTACCACCACCAACAAGCACACCACCATGCCACCAGCACCAGCACCACCACCGCCACCATGCCACCACCACAACCACACCACTACTTCCACCAACAACAACCACACCACCATGCCACCACCTCGACCAACCACGCAGCCACCACCACGACCACGCCGCCACCACCACCAACCACGCCGCCACCACCACCCACCACCATCACCATTAGCACTAGGTTTCACTAGGTTTTACTAGGTTTCACTAGGTTTGACATTTAGAGAAACTAAAACATTTGTCATACTCACTAGAGTAGAATCAAGCTCAGGTGGAGGTGTAGCCTGCTGCTGACCGAGCAGGAACTGTGGGACCGTTCCACCTTGGGTCATCGCAAGACCCCACACGTAGGAGAGCACCTCTGCCATCTGCCGCTGATCCTGCTCCTGCTTGGCCTCTAAAGCTGCCAGCCTCTACAGCTCGAGCTCCCGCTCGGCCTCCAAAGCTGCCAGCCTCTGCCACTGCTGCTCCCGCTCGGCCTCCATTGCTTGCAGCTGTGCCTGCAACATTTGACGCCAATGTTCCAAGATTGCGGAGCTAAGGTATGTAAAAGTCAAAGAACTAGGAATGAAAGAGAACACTTACCTGGAGTGTCGACACCATGGTCGGACGCTGGCGTATGGCCGGCATTGAGCTCGTGCTCGCTGCTCAGATCTGGTGCAGCGGAGGAACATAGGTCGTGTTGAGGACACCGTCGCCAAGCTAGAAACGCCCGTGCTTCTTGCCTTGCCCCACCCTCATCACGAGGTCTGGATCAAGCCGCTCCTCGATGGTCGGGTCGTAGTCTGGCCTGTGGACTGACCTTGCCATCTCTGTGTATGCAGAGATGCGAGGGGCAATGCTGGCGTTGGTGAATGACTCGGCAGGGACTTCCGGGGTCCAGTCGGTGGCGGCCGTCGCCTTGCCCAAGTGGGACAAGGCATATGCCTTGAGGTGACCACAAGGGCGGCCACCATGTGACGCCGACTGCGAGAAAGACAATAACATTGTTAGAGTTGTTGCAGAATTGAGTGTTAGGTTAGAGAAATGGTTTTGCCTTACCCAAGCTTTTGAGAATTCGGAGAGGTTGCGGCTGCCTTGATGGTGTGGTACTCCTTACATCAGCAAACGGCGCTCGCGTGCTTCATCATGCTCCTTCTTCCAGTCCTGGCTGAGCCACATGTCCACAATCCTCTCCCAGGCATCCGGATGCCGATTGCACCAGTTTGGAATCGCCTACAGGCCATCAAGCAAATGATATATCAAAAGATCAAATTAAGGAAACTTAATCTCAGAAGAAATCAATAGTAATGTTCCGTATTTACCGCAAGGTACTCCTCCTTGGTCAGCACCACCTGTCTTGCCTCGTCCTTTTTGATGCTACGCCCTTTGACCTTCGCGTAGTGCCAAATGTGCGCCTGATGACGCGCATCGTGAATCATGTCCGTGACGTGCTTCTTACAATAAGCGACCGCCACCTGGTACGCCCTGTGCTCCTTGGCCTCCTCGATTCTAAAGAAATCCTGCATAAAGGCGCGAGGTATCAATTACTTATTAGAAGAATGCCCAATGAATACGATGTATCTGTGGCTAAAAGAATACAATGTGTGCCTGAAAGACTTACCGACAGGTCCCTAATGACCCGCTCCGCCTTGTTCCTGTATCTGTGGCCACTACGATCCATGGCATCGGCGGCCAATTCGTAGTGGTCGAACTGAGTGGCCGGCTCGAACATGTTCGGGCTCACCTCCACCAGGCTAGGGTAGTGCTCCCTTCACAGACCTCCTAGGATGCCATTCACTTTGCGTGCCTTGGCTCCAGTCTCCACAAGTTTCCAGTTCCTACACAAGTGATTACAAAAAGTATTAGTTTGTATTTTGATTTTCAACATTTCAAATGAAGAAGTTTCGAGCACATCTTAAGTTACTTACCTATCCCCAAAGGGTGTGATCAGCGGGCGGGCCGCTTCAGGTATTGATCGACGCGGGAGCTTCGCAGGACCACGCAAGTACACCGTCGACACACTAGAGGAAGTGGATCCCCCTGCAGTCGCCTCGTCCCCTAAGGTGGAGGAGGACCCCCCTGCATCCGCATGCTCCATCATGGTGGCAGGCTCCTCCGTGGCCGTAGGCTCCTCCACGGTCGGAGGGGTAGTCGGCTGCGTCCTGCTCGGACGCCTGTGGCTCCTCCGCCTCGGCACCGGCTCCGGAGGCTAAACCGATGCCTCTGGCTCCTCCTGGCTGGCGTAAAGAGACTGGACGGACCTCCTAGGTGGCATCTCCTGCATTAAAAAAGAACAAAACAATTAGCATATATAAACGATACATAATTAGAAAGAGATGCAAAATGAAGATAATTACATGCAAAATGAATATAATTACAAAAACAGATAATATTACATGTATTAGAAACGATCTCCACGATCGGGATTAGCTGGATTGTACATATCGTCATCGCTATCAGCCATGTCCAAATCTTCATCCGCCTCCTCATCATCACTATCAACACCTAAGTGTAATCGGTCGAGGAACACTATGTCCTTTGGATTTTCCACCTCATCTCCAGAGTCCTCGTCCACAACCCTTTCGATGTTTGTCTCCATTTCGACTAGCCCGGTTAAGTCTATCTCAAAGCTCCCTTGTAGCCCCTCTTCGTGTTGATAGAACTCTTCGTCATGTGTTTCTGGGTTCAAGTTGTAATCTTCATCGTTTGGGAGAGGTAGTCTACCGTGCGGCGATATTGTGTGAACAACATACCAACCCTTAAGGTTTTCCTCGGTTTGGCAAGCATATGGACTATAATAGACTTGCTTGGCTTGTGTGGCCACAATCCATACATCATCACCTTCATAGATGGAATCCTGTCGAGTCTCGACTAGCCGAAGATGAGGGTACTGTCTCGATACCTCAGGATCAAACCACTAGCATTTGAATATGACAGGACTAAAAGGTTCGGCTCCACGAAACTGGAGTTCATATATTTCTTCAAGTATCCCATAATAGTCCTTGCCATCAGTTCCGGGCGTCATAACTCCGGTATTTGTGGTCCTTCGATGCGTCCGACTGTGCTCGTAACTTGTTGTGTGAAAGCGATACCCATTGACGTCATAAACGTTACATGACATGACCCTAAAGTTGAAGCCATCGGCAACCTACCGCAATTTGGCACTTATAGACGCATCCCTGTAGCACTGCAAAGTCAAGCTAGAGCGTTATGTTATTCACACAAACGGCCAACTTGAAATCAAGAAACAAGGGGGAAGTTGGACGGTACCTTCTTTTGGAACCAAGAAATGAAATCCTGCTCCTTAAGAATGGTATCAACTTCATGAGGGCGAGGTCGCCTTGATTGACGCCAGAATAGATTAACAAATTCCCTGTGCAGACAAGAAACATGACGAGGTTGAATGCAGAATAGTGACGGTGTAAGTAACAAGTTCGTTGAGAACTTACTCGATATACGGCGCCACTTCATCTAGGTTGGCCAACAAATATAGCATGATACTGCGCCACTCTTCATTGCTCAAGGTCTTTGGGCTCAATGCACTCGCTCTTTCGAGTGACCCTTTCAAAAGGCTGAGGGTAGATTTATTTTCGTCCTCATTGTAATGAGCCGGTCGATTATGCACGCTAGGAAGGTTGCCCTTATAGTATGTTGTTGTGAAGTGTGACACCTCCTCGTTAATGAACGCCTCTGCCATGGAAGCCTCAATTCTGGCTTTATTTCCACATTTCTTCCGAATAGTCTTTAGACATCTCTCGATTGGATAGCACCAGCGGTTCTGCATGGGCCCCCCCATTCGTGCCTCGTACGGGAGGTGCACAATCAAATGCTGCATCGATAGGAAGAAGCCGGGTGGAAATATCTTCTCCAACTTACAGATCAACTCAGGGGCTCTTTTTTCCAAGTCAGCCACCATGTTTTGGGATAACTCCTTGGCACAATGCTGGCGGAAGAAATAGCTCAACTCTGCCAGCATGACCCAGACATGCTCAGGGACGAAGCCTCGAACCATCGACGGAAGAAGGCGCTCAATCCATATGTGCAAGTCGTGACTCTTCATCCCTAAGACTCAGCCAGTAGATGGGTTGGCCCCCCTCTTAAGATTCGTTGCAAACCCATCAGGAAACATTAAGTCCTTGATACATTGGACTACAACCGTCCTGTGCTTCTTTTCTAAGACGTAATCGCCCCTAGGCCTTCTCCATGTCTTGCCGGCTCTTGGTGGTCGCATCTCTAGGTGTGGTCTATCACATAGCCTTGCTAGGTTCACTCTAGCCTTAGGGTTGTCCTTTGACTTGTCAGTGTCCATGAGTGTTGCCCAGAGAGCTTCGACGACATTCTTCTCAGTGTGCATTACATCAATGTTATGTGGCAGGGCCAGGTGCTTAAAATAGGGAAGCCTCTCCATGCCCGACTTATGAGTCCACATATGTTGAACACCATACCCCACAAAACCAACTCCGTCTTCCTTGGCGACAAGACCATCTATCTGAGCAAGAACCTCGGCGCCAGTCATCTTCTGCGGTTCAGGGTCTATCACTACGACACCTTTCGTAAAGTTCTTAATGTCTCATCTGAATGCATGGTCAAGAGGGAGGAATTGTTGATGTTTGTCGAACGAGGAAAACTTGCCACCACTCTTCAACCTAATGAACTGCAGAGCTGCCTTGCATACCGGGCATGGGAACTTCCCGTGGACACACCAGGCGCTGAATAGACCATACGCCAGAAAGTCATGCATCGAGTAGTGGTACCAAATATGCATTGTGAAGTTCCTCTTTGTAGCACGGTCGTATGTCAGTACCCCGTGATCCCATGCACTGATCAACTCATCAATCAAAGGCTCCATGAACACACCCATATGTTTCCCCGGGTGACCAAGAATTATCAGCGACAAGAACATGTTCTGACGTTGAAGAAGGACACCGGGGGGGGGGGAGATTGAGGGGGATAACAAAGATTGGCCAACAAGTGTATGGGGCCGCCATCATTCCAAAAGGATTGAACCCATCTGTTGCAAACGCAACACGCACATTACGAGCCTCTAGAGCTTTGTCAGCATAAATGCCATCAAATGTTTGCCATGCTTCACCATCTGATGGATGTACCATCTTGTCAGGATTGTATCGGATGCCATTTTTGTGCCATGTCATCTGTTTCGCGGACTCCTCGCTCATGAATAGCCGTTGGAGTCTCGGTATGAACGGAAGGTACCGTAGGACTTTCATGGGGATTCCAAGCTGCTTCTTCTACCCATCACTAGATTCTACCTCCACATACCTAGAGGACTTACACTTTGGATAGTACTTTGCTTCCACGTGTTCTTTCCTAAAGAGGACGCACCCATTCTCACAAGTGTGTATTTGCTCATACGGCATCTTAAGAGCTTTGAGGAGCTTCACTGACTCGTACATGTTCTTCGGCAGCGCGTGATCTGCTGGAAGCAGGGTCCCAAAAACTGCCATCATACTATCAAAGCAGTCATGACTCATGTTATGCATGGACTTTAACCCCATTAAGCGTCCAATGGCATCGAGTTGAGAAACATTTGTCTTGTCATGAAGGGGCCTCTTAGCCGACTCCATCATGCGATAGAATGCCCTTGCGGTTTCCTCTGGCTCCTGCTCCTCGGTTTCGTCCATACATCGTTCACCGAAGTGTGCTTGGTGGAAGTCATCCATCATGTCTGGTACCCCGCCATCACTATCAAACTCCTCCAAGCGTGGCCTCAATGCCTCATCTCTAATACGATGGCCTTCACCATGGCACACCCATCGGGTATAGTCTGGCGTAAACCCAAACTTGCAAAGATGTTCCTCAATGACCTTCCTGGTTTTCCTATTCTGTTTGCACATTCGGCCGCAGGACACCACACCTCTGTCAGCCGCTTGAGCACCCACACCAAATGCTTTGTCCAAGAAATCCTCGGTCTTCAGATCCATTCACGAAAGTGACTGATTCTCGACTACGGTGGCCCGTGTACATCCAATCACGGTTATCCATCATCTACCATATATATAATGAGTAATATAACCATCAATAGCATATGCACCGCTTGCCTACTATCTAATAGGTAGGGATAGGTCTAATCTCATTTCAGCAGATCGTAGATGAGGTTAGTTTCATGCTCGCTCCAATCCGAGATAGAATTTCGGCAAGACATCTCATTGTTCTCCCGATACACGTCCTGGAAGGGAGAGTGTGTATCCGGAGAATAATAGGGAGGTGCTGCCGAAACCCCATCTCAGAACGGACCGGACCATACAAACTAAATCATCTACGCATCCGCGGGCTATCCAAATAACGTGGACAATCCAAAAAATATACGGTTGCAGATATGCAGAGATCCACATACCTACGACCGTATCTCTTTCGGACGGGAGACGCCTAACTGGTTTACGCGATCTAGCTAGGGTTACGGACAAAGGGCTTATACCTAGGGTGGCGGTGGAGTGGAGAGGTGACGCGGTGCAGGCAGACCCGAAGGAAGACGCTCGGGGTACTCCGGGTCCCCTCCGTCGGGCTCTTCTCTACAAAACAAGAAACACAATTTATAAGTTCAAAATTTCGGCAGAACCTCCCCTGTACGGGGAGGCTTGCAAAAGCTACAAGAAAAAGACGGCACGATGGCCGACATCCACAATTTCGGCACGATGGCCGACACAGCGACATATGGCATGATGGCCAACACATCCACAAAAGGCACGAAGGCCCACTAATCCAGAAATGACAGGAAGGCCAGCAACAGGAGGGAGGGGGGCTTTACCTTGGGTGGCAGTGTAGTCGGGCGACGCGGAGTCAGGATCACCCTCGTCTTCGGCTAGACGCAGGGAAAACGGTGACGACCACTCGGCGTGACACGACGACGCGGGGGCGTGACGGTCGTCGGCCTCTCCTTCTCCCCTGCTCCTCTTCTTCTCCCCTTCTCCTTCTCCTCTCTTCTCCCTTCCTCCTCCAAACGCTCTCTGCACGGTCGGCAGGGGCGCATGGGGCCGGCCGGGGGCGCGCGGGGCCGGGGACGCTCGTCATGGGGAGGGCCACCGGGCGTGGTCGGGGAGCACGGGTCAAGCTGGGACGGGCCTGGTGGTGAGGGTGGGCCACCGGCGGGCGTGGTCGGGCGGGGGCGGGCGGGGACGGCCTCGGACCATGGGGGTGGGCCACCGGCGGGCGTGGTTGGGGCACGGGCCGGGCCGAGGACGCTACTGGCTACGGGTGGGCCACCGGCGCGGCGTGTGGCTTGGGGCGCGGCTGGCTGCGGGTGGGCCACCGGTGGGCGTGGGCCGGGCGTGGCCGGGCGACGGCGGTGTTCACCATCGGCGAGGCGGGGACGACGACGGCGCGCGGCATGGGCGGCTCACGCCTGCGCGCGCGCTGGGACGGGGTGGGGAAGGGCTCTGGCGGCAGCAGTTGATTGCAGCGGGGGACGGGGGAGAGGCTGCGGCGGCGAGAGGAAGGGGATGCGGGGCGCGCGGGCGAGAGGAAAGGCTATGTGGACTTGGCCTTTGCCGAGGGCCCAGATCCGGCTCTCGGCAAAGTTTTTTTTTTATTTTTTTTAAACTCTTTGCCGAGAGCCCACTCAACTGTGATCACATGCGGATATGTCTGGGTTTTAGGCATCGTACGTCGCAACTTGCTCGAAACCCACTCAATTTTTTATCACAGCCTATACATGCGATGAAATGACACCTCGACAAGTTTCGTGAATTTCGAACTTCGTTTCCATTTTATATAATTTAAAAATACTTTACACGCAAGTTCCTCGCCGCGTGTTATGTGAAAAACGATGCGCCAAATTTGGCATACATCATCGGATACGGTCTCACACCACATGCAATACCATGAATATGATTTTTAAATCACTCAATTCCAATATTCGATGCACTGCAGTTCAAATTTGAATTAAGGAAGAATTCAAGTAAATGAAATAAACTTATTAAATATAGCTAATAAAATAAAAAAAGCTCCAAATTTTAATATGTACTTTAAGGTACAACAGTAAACCCAGGGAAAAAATTTGGAAGCAAAAAAAAATTATTTTGCCGAGGGCACAGAAACGACACTCGGCAAAGTAATTCTTTGCCGAGGGCCAAATTCTGACCCTCGGTAAAACAGACGGCAGGTGAAGGCCGTTTGCTTGCCGTCACAGGTTTACCGACGGTCATGTTTTGCTGAGAGCCGGACCTCGGCAAAGATAAACTTTTGCCGAGAGGAATTCTTTGTCGACGGCCGGACCCTCGGCAAATGGCCCGGTTGCCGAGAGGAATTCTTTGTCGACGGCCTGGCCCTCGGCAAATATGGTTTTGCCGACGGCCTACCTTTGCCGAGGGCCGACTCTCGGCAAACCTTTCTTTGCCGAGAGCCCGACATTTGGCTCTCGGCAAAGACGCTGGCTCTTGGCAACGGGCCTGTTTCCGATAGTGACTGGAATGGAACAAAGACAAGACAAGGAACAACAAGAATATCCATCTTTTGTGTTTGGGGGAGTTAAAATCCTTGGATGATATTCAGCATTGCAAACTTACCACCCCCCCCCCCCAAAAATTTGTTGCGAGCTCCATCACTAATGTGGCAGAAAACAAAAGTTTTGGCAGTAAGACAGTAGCAGCAGAACGAACATGTTTCTGCTCTTGTCTCAGCTCGTTAATTTCCTTCCTGATGTGTATTGTAGGGGATGTTAGGAACACTTTGTATGCATGAAGAAATATTTTGCTGACCAGTAATAAGGACATCAACATTGACAGCCCTTGCCTTCGTTACAGGATTTTCTGCTTTCAACACCGAGCTGCATGGACTTCATGTTGAACTTTGTATTTCTCGTCTTGGTTGTTTGAGACTTGCTATTTCTGATTGGTACATGAATATGCAACACGGTGTAATGAAGAGATGCTGTTGGGTTCACTACCGGAGACGGCTTCTTTGCCGAGTGTCCCATACTTTGCCGAGTGCTTTTTATCGGGCACTCGGCAAAGAGGCTATTTGCCGAGTGCCAGAGAGAAAGCACTCGGCAAACAACAGGCACTCGGCAAAGAGTTGGTTTGCCGAGTGCCACGCACTCGACAAACAATAACACTCGGCAAAGACCAGGTTTGCCGAGTGTCGGGCACTCGGCAAACCAGAACACTCGGCAGCCGCCGTTAACCCTTTGCTGAGTGTCTTCTCCTAACACTCGGCAAAGTGGTGATTTGCCGAGTGTCATTTTTTGACACTCGGCAGACTATTTTTTTCACTTTTGACCTCCAAACTTTTTCTACAGTCCTCATACAATACCTGGTACTCCATGTTCCAATATGGCACATTTCTCAGACTTTTTCTATATTTCTTTAATTTATTTCATTTAATTGAATTTTCTTTGATAATTCCAATTATAACTGCTAGTCACAAGAATAATGAAAAAATGAATGGAAAAATGATATTCATGTTATTTAGTATAATGTGAGGCCGTATCCAAGAACAGACCACCAATTTCAAAAATCTTGTTCACGAAACATGACCACGAACTTGCAGTCGAGTTGTTTTAAATTCTATAAAAAGCAAACAAAGTCCGAAAATCATGAAACTTGTCAAGATGTCATGATATCATATGTGGAGGCTGTGATAAAAATTTGAGGTTTCACGCAAGTTGTCACGTACGATGCTTGCAAACCGAAGAATCTCTAAAGAAGTTTCATGATTTCATGAAGAGGCCGACGAGGCGCAAAACGCCCTGCCTTGTTGGTGCATTTTGCTATAATGGATGCTACATTGTAACGGCCGGGCACTTCACTCAAATGTACGAAATTCACCAAAACTCTACCATGTTAGTTGATTGATGGTAACTCTTTCTGCAAACTAAGTAATCACCAAAGGTTGGCTAGTTTTGCTTGCTTTGAAGACTTGTGGTTTTCTTTGTCTACTAGTAGAGAACAGACCTTTGATCATCAGCCAAAATGGGCTCTAGTCCCAGAATTTTTTTGCGCCCGGGACTAGAGATACCTTTAGTCCCGGTTGGTGGCTCCAACCGGGACTAAAGGTCCCTGGCCAACGGCTACTGCGCCAGACAGAGGTGGCAGGGACCTTTAGTACCGGTTGGAGCCACCAACCGGGACTAAAGGTAGACTTTTACTCCCGGTTGGTGGCTCCAACCGGGAGTAAAGGTCTACTCCTAGGCCGTGGCTACGCCGGGGGTTGGAAAGTTACCTTTAGTCCCGGTTGGAGCCACCAACCGGGACTAAAGGTCCCCCCTTTATATCCCGGCCGTCTCCTTCTTCCTCCCCGAGCCCGAGCTCAGCACATTTTGAAGCTCACTGCACTAGTGTTCTTGCTTCCTCCCTCCATTGTTCCTCCATCCATTCTTCGATTCCTTCATCGATTCCTTCGATTCCTCCGTCGATTCTTCAGTTGTAAAGGTTACTAATCTCATACTCTCATTTTTCACCATTGTCTTATCTCATTTTGTTCACTATATATATATGGTTCTTTATTGTGGTTTTTTTCATTTGTAAGCAATTTGAGCTCAAAATCACTTCAAGCTTGCATATTTACATGAAAGAAGGTTAAAGTAGCTAGTTGAACTTGCGGACCATGTTCATCTCGGCGAGCATGTTCTCTGCCGAGCGGTAACGAACGTCAAGGAGGAGCTTTGATTCTACGAGGGAGAGCGGCAATGGTCGTGGAAGACCATGTTCCCTTCCTCGTAGAATCGGAGCTCTTCCATGGCCAAGTACGGTGCCGTCCGGTGGAGAAATGCTCACCGAGATGATCACGTAAGCAAGGTCAACTAGTACGGATGGTTATTTATTCACACGTCCCGATATTGTCGTAGTAGTCTGTCAATCACCGTACCCAAACGTAGTATATATATAAATATAAACGATAATCGATTGTTATGTGTGTACACTCCCATTCTTCTGTTAATTTGCAAAAATATCATGTGAATTACTTACCTGCCGCAGTAAAAGACGAGAACACAATGACCATGGCCACGGCAAGTAGAGTAGTGTTAAACGCTCTGGAAACCTTTAAACTTCAAGCTTGCATATTTACATGAAGGAAGGTTAAAGTAGCTATTAAAAACTAGTATTCACCGTTCATTTGTAGCAAGCATAGCACACTTCATTGTTTAGAGATATAGAGAATTTTAGAGTTTTTTAATTTTATTTGTTTATAAAATGATAAATTTATAGTGTATTAAAAATGAGTATATAGAGTAGATGGCAACTGCTTCTGGGTCCTCGGCCTCTCATGGGTTTCCAAAGCAACTTAGGCCGGGCCTCCCACTCATTGCATGCGACAAGTGTTGTGATGAGACGAAGATTGTGATGGAGTACCGAGTGAAGAAGGAGGGTCCCAACAAGGGTCGCATTTTCTATGAGTGTCCGGATCGCAATGTGAGTTATTTTATCGTATTTAATGACTATGGTTAGTTTACACCTATTTTCATGATGGTTGTGATTAAAGTTTTAATTTTCTGTTTTAATTTCAGTGGGATGGCACTAGATGTTCAGGCTTCTACTGGGAGGAAGAGTATGTTGAACTCGTGCAAAAATATCTTGCACAACAGGCAGATATGGCGGCTAATGAGGCAGTGATCCAGCCGAAGAAGCCTAAATATGTTGAACAAATGGGGGATCTGTCTGTTTTAGTTGGGATTGGTCACGAAATCCTTGTGCTACAGATGTGCATTTTAGCTTTAGTGTTTTTAGTGGTAGTTGGGATTGTCTACATTGTAGCGAGGATTTCTTAAATTTATAGCTTTTGTGGTGGTATGCATGTTGTATAATTAACTAATTATGTTCTAGGTTTTAATATGGTATTTATGTCATGTAATACAGATGAGTCAGCATTGGATGTACAATGCTGATCGTCGCTCCCAAGAGTTCATGGACGGCGTGCATTCTTTGTTACGTGCGGCTGAGGCAAACAAACGCGATGGTTTCATGTGCTTCCCAGTGCCGTATGTAAGAATACGGTGGAATATCCTTGCTCAAGGACTCTTCATTCACACTTGTTCAAGTCGGGTTTCATGCCAAACTATATTTGTTGGACGAAGCACGGAGAAATCGGCGTTGTAATGGAAGAATGTGAAGAAGAACAATGGGACGACAATGATATTATTCCCGATGGTGCGTGCTTCAATGATACTGCAATGGGAGAAGCTGAAGAAGAGGTAGCCGCAGAAGATGAGTCTGCTGATGATCTTTGTCAGGTCATTCGTGACGCACAAAGAGAATGTGAAAGTGAAAAGGAGAAGATCAAGTTCGAGCAGATGCTAGAAGATCACAAGAAATTGCTGTACCCAACTTGTGATGCAGGGTAGAAAAAGTTGGGAACCACACTAGAATTGCTGCAATGGAAGGCAAAGAATGGTGTATCTGACAAGGGATTTGGAGAGTTACTAAAAATCCAAAAGAAGATGCTTTCGAAGGACAATGAATTGCCCGCCACTACCTACGAAGCAAAACAAGTTGTCTGTCCTATGGTGCTAGAAATCGAGAAGATACATGCATGTCCTAATGACTGCATCCTCTACCATGGCAAAGAGTACGAGAAATTGGATGCATGCCCGGTATGCCATGCATCGTGGTATAAGATTAGGCGAGATGACCCTAGTGATGTTGAGGGCGAACGTCCATGGAAGAAAATCCCTATCAAGGTTATGTGGTATGCTCCTATAATACCACGCTTGAAACGTCTGTTCAGAAACAAAGAACATGCAAAATTGTTGCAATGGCACAAAGAAGACCGTAAGGTAGACAAAATGTTGAGACACCCTGCTGATGGGTCCCATGGAGAGCAATCGACAGAGAATTCTTGGAGTTTGCAAATGACGCAAGAAACTTAAGGTTTGCTTTAAGTACAGATGGTATCAATCCTTTTGGAGAGCAGAACAGTAGTCATAGCACTTGGCCTGTTACTCTAAGTATCTACAACCTTCCTCCTTGGTTATGCATGAAGCGGAAGTTCATTATGATGCCTGTGCTCATCCAAGGCCCGAAGCAACCTGGCAATGACATCGATGTGTACCTGAGACCACTTATTGACGAACTTCTCATTTTCTGGAATAAAGAAGGTGTATGTGTGTGGGATGAGTACAAACAGGAACACTTTGATCTGCGAGCATTGTTGTTCATAACAATCAATGATTGGCTTGCTCTAAGTAATCTTTCAGGATAGTCAAACAAGGGATATAATGTATGCACACACTGCTTTGGTGATATTAGAGGTGTATTCTTGAAAAAATGTTGAAAAGTCATGTACCTTGGCCATCGTTGATTTCTTCCTGCAAATCACCCCATAAGAAAGAAAGGCAAGCATTTTAAAGGGAAGGCAGACCACCTGACCAAGCCTCGCAACCGAACCGGTGAGGATGTACTCGATATGGTCAATGATGTGAAAGTCGTCTTTGGAAAAGGACAAGGCAGCCAACCTGTTCCAAACGACGCTAACGGTCACGCACCCATGTGGAAGAAGAAGTCCATATTTTGGGAGCTACCCTATTGGCAAGTCCTAGAGGTCCGCAGCTCGATCGACGCGATGCACCTGACGAAGAATCTTTGTGTGAACCTGCTAGGCTTCATGGGTGTGTATGGAAAGCCTAAGGACACATTTGAAGCACAACAGGACCTGCGTTGTTTGAGAGAAAGAGATAACCTGCATCCAGATAAGACAGATGATGGACGCCATTACTTACATCCTGCCAGCTACACTCTAAGCAAAGAGGAGAAGGAAATCATGTTTGAATGCTTAAACAACATCAAGGTACCATCTGGATTCTCCTCGAATATAAAGGGTATTATAAATGTGCCAGAGAAGAAATTATATAACTTAAAGTCCCATGACTGTCACGTTCTCATGACGCAATTACTTCCAGTTGCATTAAGAGGAATTCTACCTCCAATTGTATGTCTAGCCACCGTGAAGCTATATGCATTCCTCAATGCAATTTCTCAGAAGGCAATTGATCCAACTGATCTAGCTAAACTACAGAATAATGTGGTTCAATGTCTCGTCAGCTTTGAGTTGGTGTTCCCACCTTCCTTCTTTGATATCATGACACACCTCCTAGTTCACCTAGTCAAGGAGATTTTAATTCTCGGTCCTATGTTCCTACACAACATGTTCCCCTTAGAGAGATTCATGGGAGTCCTGAAGAAATATGTTCACAACCGTTTCGCTTACATAAGGAAGCATCGCCAAGGGCTATGGAATGTAAGAGGTCATTGAGTTCTGTGTTGACTTTATTCCCGACCTTGACTCGATTGGTGTTCCTTAATCGAGACATGAGGGGAGACTAAGCGGAAAGGGGACACTAGGGAGGAAAACATATATTGGTATAGAGGATGATTATTTCAATAAAGCGCACTACACAGCTTCTACTGTAACTCCTCTTTGGTAGATCCGTATATTGAGACACACAAGGATCTCTTACGATCCGAGTTTCGAGGAAGACCGAAGCTTGGATTACGATAAGCACATGGAAACTTTCGGCGGTTGATTGCGAAAAAATGTCAAGGTGATGAGAGCATCCATGAGCAATCAGATTTATTGGCTATGCAACCATCATGGCATATCGTCACATACAAAGGGTACGAGATAAATGGGAACATATTCTACACAAGAGCCCAAGATAAAAGGAGTACCAACCAAAATAGTGGTGTCCGTGATAGATGCCACTGTAATCGAATGGGAATAAGCGAGATATATTATGGACGATAGATGAAATATGGGAACTAGAATATGCACCTACTTTGAAGATCCCATTGTTCAAGTGCCAATGGGTCAAGGTGACCGAGGCGGGGTAATAAAGAGACAATGAGTATGGAATGACAACAAGAGACCTTAGTAATATTGGGTACAAAGACGAACCATTTGTCCTTGCCAAGGATGTGAATCAGGTGTTCTATGTCAATGATATGTCTACCAAACCAAAAAGAGGGAAAAACGATAATGACTCAACCAAAGAGCCAAAGCGCCACATAGTTCTTTCAGGGAAAAGAGTCATCGTGGGAATTGAGGACAAGTCAGACATGTCAGAAGATTATGAAAAGGATGATCGAATTCCGCCCTTCAAAGTGAACAAAGACCCTAGCATCTTGGTAAATGAAGAGGACACTCCATGGTTACGATGCGATCATAACTAAGGGACATACGTAAAGAAGAAGTTCACTACTGTGCCCACTTGATGATATAGTGATTTAATGTAGTGTGTGTTTGAGATATTATGTAATAATTGTGAATTCAAATGTTTATTATGTCGTGTTTCAAATTAAATCAATGTTTGATTTGGTGGGATTTCTCTCTCGAAAAGTTAAATTAGGATATTGAGTGATGAAAAATTAAAATATTAACGTTAAAATGATGTCAAAACAAATTTCCTGTCCAAAACCAATAGTTTTAATAATTTTAATTAAACACTATATTTTTGCATTAACAAAATAATAAATATTAGTTACATTACGTTTTATAATTATAACAAAAAATAAAAAAAATAGGTTATAGATTTTTCCTATGTGCAATAATGAAAAAGAAAATCCATATTTTTAACAAAATAATTTTATGCCTTTTATTTAATTTACTATGTATTTAACAAGACTATTGCATTTCTATTAAAAAAATTTGCTTAAAACAGGCGGGAAACGAAACTGCAACCCACCTTTACTCCCGGGTGGGAAGCCCACCCGGGAGTAAAGGTGGGCTGCAGTTTCGTGGCCCGCCAAAAAAAACCTTTGCTCCCGGTGCGTGTTACCAATCGGGAGAAAAGGTATACCTTTACTCCCGGTTGGTAACACGCACCGGGAGTAAAGGACCTTTACTCCCGGTGGGGGGCTGGCACCGGGAGTAAAGGGGTGTGGCATATATATGCCAGTGCCATCTTCTTCCTTGTGTTCTTCGCCGATTCCTCTCCCCCTGCGCACACACCACTCGGCCCGCCACACCGAGGACGCCGCCGGTCGTCGCCACCGCCTCGCGCGCGTCCGTGGTCCCCACGCCACACCGCGCGCCGATGACCTCGCGGCGCCAGCTGCTGCCCGCCCTGGCCCGACGCGCGGGCCACACCGTACCCTCCAGCGTGTTGACAAGGCGCGATGACAAGGCCGCCAACGCGCGGGGCTCCTCTACTCCATTCCCGAGGTACGTACGTACGTTCTACGACGGCAACGATTCTCCACGACCGTCGTATGTGCGTGCTTGGTGGTTCATAAGTTTGTTCGTGATTTGGCGATCTTGAACAATGCGGTGGCGGCGCTGATGTCGGGCGATCTTGAACAATTAGGGGAAGGGGTGCTTAGCTAGCTAGCTGCAGATCTGACATCGATCCTAGGTATAAGTTTCATGGCTAATTAATTCGTACGTGTATGTGTGTTGTTGAAATTTTATTTTATAAATGGAAAGATCAAAGGTGGAAGTTTGTTGCAATTTAAAATGGAAGGTAGCTCGATGGCATCTCAAAATGCGCGGCATCTACTTAAAGAGCTAGCGAAATCGAATCGGAGTTCTCTTATGTGACCCAGCTGGGCTGCTTGAGTTATTATATATTGTTATAGTGCATAACTGGTACAACAACGTACAGTTGGGGTCTAACGGCATGGAATACTGGATAGTTGGACCACAAGTTAGGGCCCCTTCAATTAGTCAGGAACGGAGCTGGGAATTATTCTAGCTTACCAACATTATACAAATTAGTGAACCATTTCGACCGAGTACTCCCGGCTGGTGGCTGGCATATGTATACTGCCCCTGGTATATAAGCGCCATGCGTTTCTATGTATGCGGCGGAGCACCGCCGCCCTCGTTCGCCCTAGGGTTTAGGGTTTATACAGCGGAGCACCGCCACCCTCGTTCACCCATGTGTACAAACATATATACGGCGGAGTGGAGCACCGCCACTCTCGTCACACCGCCCTCTCTCGTGGCCTAGTCGATCAACATTCGTATTATCATTATCGTTAACGCTAAACAATCACACTAGGGCGAATTGCGTCGGTGACTAGGGCGAACTGCGTTGTTGATGTCACCGACGTGGTTCGCCCTAGTCACCGACGCAATTCGCCCTCGGCCATTTATGTATAGCCCTAATTCGCCCTAGTACCGACGCAGTTCGCCCTAGTGTGGCAAATTGCGTCTGTGACCGAGGGGCAAGATTTAATAATGCATATTGTTCGTAGATTTTACGCATGTAAGCAAAGATTTGACGTACTATATATTGGTTTTGTTTTTTGAAGCTAGATGGCCGACCCGAGAAACATGGATGAGGAGGATTTGATGATGAATTTGATCAACACTGGCACTCAAGTTGCCGGCGATGATGGTGCTAAAAATAACGTGCAAGAGGATGCAGATGATGGGACTCAGTACTTAGCTCTTGAACAAAATGAACAACAACATATTGGCCAAGTATATATTTTTATTATTAGCTTTACCATATGTCTTATGTGTGCTCATGACATTAAAAATAATGTTTATGTTTTGTAGCCCTCTGGATCGACATCAACAACTACAACGAAGAGTAAAAATGTTCGAGGTCCCAAAAAGCCATTGGAGGACCGCTTCATCATCTCGGAGTTCAATGTGGATATAGGCGAACCGGGGGGGGGGCAAATAAAACGAAATTCGTGCACCACTATGGTTACCTTGTACGGGACCGGCTCCCGATCAGTACCCACGAATGGAAGAAGAAGACCAATACTCCTCATATCAGTTTTGTCTCCGATCGTGACAAGACGTTAATTTGGAAAGATGTCTTAGTACATTTCATGCTCCAAATAGATGATTATGATGATATAATAGATGGTGATGAATTGAAGGAGCGAGTTAGGGATTGGGCAATGAAGAAGATGGCCACCCAGTTTTAGACTTGGAAGAAACACCTATACACGACGTATGTCAAGAAGAACATAGCACCAGATTTCACTGTCCCAAGCCCGATCTCAAAGCAGAGGCCCTATTGGGATGAGTTTGTATAGTACAAGACGTCGGAAGAGGGTGTGAGTCGGGTGATAAAGAACCAATGTAATGCCCAACAGAAGACATACCACCATAACTTGGGATCACGTGGCTACCCGGCTGCCATTAAGAAGTGGAACAAAATGGAAGCAGACCTTGCCAAGGGTATCACACCAGAATCACTCGAGTGGGGAGAGCGTGCAAAGAATTGGTTTTTTGCTCATGGGGGAACACTGGACCAGGAGACCGGGAAGTGCGTTTATGGCGTAAGACTACAAGAAGCAGCAGAAAGATTGTTTTATGCTTAGAGAGCTACTGCTAGTGGTGCGTTCAAGCCCAACAGAGAGAAGGATGAACTGACATACACCATCGGGACTATTGAATACGGTGGCCGAACTAGAGGCAAAGGAAGTGTCTCGTGGGAGCATGGATTCCCTCAGGACAGACCTTCCTACAGAAGCCGCCAGAGAAAGAAGGAAGAAGAGGCACAACGGCTCCAGAGGTTGGAGGAAGCGGTGCGTGAAGCACAGGAGCGGGAAAAAACCTTGAAGCGAGAATGTAGGAGGAAATCAGAAGGCAAGTGCAAATAGCAGTGAGTGCAAGCAAGCAGGCATCAGAGCCAGGAATCAACATTAGCCAATCTGTTCAGTTGAAAAGAAGTTGCGCTTCCACGGAGATACCAAATCAAGGGGACACAGGACTGCGCTTCCCTGTGGATGACGTCACTGAACCTTGTACATCGTGTGAGCTACACATTCCGAAGGGGAATTCCACAATCAAGGTGGCTATCGGTCTTGTTAATCCTATCGACCAAACCAAGACACCAAGGATTCATGGGAATATAATCCAAGAAGGATATGCTACCATCTCGGTAGATAAAGCTGAAAAAGGTTTTAGTGATTTGCCTCTTGACATTCCTGGAGGTGATGGCGAGAAGACTCTAGGAGAAGCAGAGAAGACATTCATTCTATGGTGCAAGCGCTACATCATCATTCCCGGGATGTCGCCTCCACCTCCTCATGAACTACCTCACCATAGGTGCGGATGAAAATACTACATCATTAATTTATATTGGCCTAAATAATTAACAATCTGCTCATAATAATATGTCATTCCTTTTTTTAGCAGATCCTCCCTCAACCTAAATCTAATTGTTCAATCGCCAGATCATCATAGTGCTCTGTACGATGACAATGTGTTGGAAGGCGAGGCTGCATCCACACCATCTCCAAGGAGGTCTCCAACGCCGCAGCCGCCACCTCCAAGGAGGTCTCCAACGCCGCTGCCACCACCTCCAAGGAGGTCTCCAACGCCTCCCCCGCCCCCGCCTACCAAGAAGCCAAGTACTAGCAAGAGGCCAGCCCCGCAAACAAAGAACCAGTCCCCGCCCGCAAAGAAAGCCACCGTGAAACCAAGGGTTATTCCCAAAATAATATCTGAAGAGAAGGAAGAAGTAATTGATGCATATAAAAAGATATGTCCAGATTCTATGACAAACTTAAAAAGGATCAAGAAGCAAGGAGAAACCTGGAGAAACCATACTTCTTCGTAGCTCCAGATATTCTAAGAAAAAAGGTGGCTTCTTACCAGCAACAACAGCGGGAATCTCGTAAGCCGTCCAAATCAACGTTAACGGACTATGACCGCACTCTCACCAAGTCAATTGAGGCGGCACAGAAAAGAAGCGGGCAGGGAAAGGAGTTGCACAACTCGGACAACAATCGCACCAATCAGTCCCCCCACTAGTTGTTGGTAATGAATATGGTTTGAATTTAGGATTAATGCATCAGGCAAACATACCTCCGGATGTCGATTTGGATCACCTTGGTGAATTTATTGAAGAGACTGGTCTCGACCTTTACCAGATGTTTGGTGATGAAAACATTGAGAGTGCGGCGGAGGTTGATATTTGGAAGAAAAAATTTGTACTAGGCCTCTATACAACCCTCAAGCCTTATGTGATCTGGGGACGCAAATGTACCTGCTAAACAAGTGGTACATGTAGGCGTCTACCGGTGGAGACTTCTGCGTTGGTGTCAGAATTAGAGACGAACATTGGTTCTGTGGCGATGATGTTATGTATGTTGACTTTGCAGAATTTCATCAACTATGCCACCTGACCTCTCTGGACAAAGTTATCATTAGCTGCTATTGCCTATAAGTAATAATTCTTTCGATCTATTATTAAACTCATCATATGTGTGTATATGCATATAAATTATCCTAACAAGTACTATATATATGCAGATTTACAATGACAGAGCTCAGAAAGAAAGACTGCAATGAAATTGGTTTTGTTGATCCCCATATAGTATTCAAAGACCCAGTTACTCCAAAGCCTAATTGGAAGTCTGAGTCAGAGAGTAACCTCATGAACTTCTTAGTGAACCAACGCCACAAGAAGGATATACTCTTTCCCTACAACTTCAAGTGAGTGTTAATAATATCGATCATCCTTAATGGCTCATATGTTGATTCTAGTTAATTAATGAATGTTATGCGTTATATCCTATAAACACATGCAGCAATCACTGGATATTGATGGACATCGATCTGGTGAAAAGTCACTTGATAATCTATGACTCGATGAGAAAACCACAACAAGACTACCAAGATATGATAGATATTATCCAGAGGTAATTTTGGTATCTCTAGCAACTATATATACACACAAACATGATGATTAACTATATCTGATGACGTGGCAAATTTTTTATTGGGCAATGTTTGGAAAACCTTTATTGAGAAGCAACACATGGGAAAATGCAAAGCGCCACTGAATGTAATCTCTTTGAAAGTAAGTCCCATAAATCGCATCATCTTTATTAATTAAACATATAGCTTTCACCGGATCACCAGATTGGATGACAAATCTTTTTCTCGTAAAGTGGTGTCTGAGGCAGAAACAGGGGAACAACTATTGTGGTTACTATATTTGCAAGTTTATCAAGATGGTCTCCCAAAGAACTCCTACAGAGAGACTCAAAGTACATTAAAAATACACTATATATTCATTTAATTATTATTATTGGTTGTATTACTATGTCTTTATATATATATATATATTTATGTATGTACATATATTAATTTATTTTCCTTTAATTCAAACTTGTAGGCTCGATGGTTGGAGGAAAAAGTCATACGGCAAGACCAAATCAAAGCAATTCAAGAGTCTATAGCCGGATTTTTTAATGACCAGGTCATCGATTTCAAGGGCGAGTTCTACTTCGACCCAACACTGCCATAGAAGCCAAGCTAGAGGATAAGAGAAAACTTGTTATATCACAACAACTGTAATGCAATCTTTTGTAATATATGCACATGAAATAATATAATGTAAAATACACATATGCATGCATGCATGTAAATATATATATATATATGATGCATGCATGCATATATATATATATATATGAATTGTGTGATTTAATACGTTCATTGTGCTTGAACCGAAACATACAATACGCGTGTATAAATGTATAATTAGCAGCGTACAATACGACTTCGAAAACCTATTTTGAAAAGAAAACAAAAAAAAAGAAAAAAAAGAAAAAAACCTTTAGTCCTGGTTCGTATTACCAACCGGGACTAAAGGGTGTCAGCCATCGTAGCATGTCAGGAGGCACCTTTAGTCCCGGTTGATGTTACCCACCGGGACTAAAGGGGGACTAAAGGACCCCTTTAGTCCCGGATGCTTGCTCCCGGGTGGGGAACCGGGACTAGAGGGGGTTCCCACCGGGAGTAAAGCTCTGTTCTGTACCAGTGGTCTCTGATGACTCGAATGTGATCATGTCTTTGATACTGGTGCATGTATGTATATCTCAGCAGTCAGTCAGATTCCCGTGAGGTGCGACGAGCTTCCAGCTGATTTATGTGCTTGATCTGTTACTTAACTGGGATTAGTGATGTGGCATGATTTAACTTTTGAAATAGTGTATTAAGTATATATAATCCAAGAAGCGGACAGCTTAGGCGACAATCAGGCCAGGAATAGGCCTAGCTAGCCCCACCAATGTAACGAAGCATTCTTGACAGAAAAATAGAGCATTCTCACAAACAGAGGTATAAAGTTTTACTGGAAGCACAGTGTACTTGTTTCAACTAGCTAATAATTTTACTAGCATAGCATAACGTAGCAATAACCAAGAGAGAAGCATGAATCGGTACATTTACAATCCATATATATGATGATTATTATTACAAGAAATAAAATGAGCTGGCAGGTGCATGGTTCCAACTCAACAATCCCACGCCACACCTCAGGTGATGCTGCAGGTACGTTAAGAACCAACAGCACGCGTCTACAGGATTATCAAGTCTGAAAAATAAATAAATAAATTTAACAAAGTGTCAACGGTCGTACGTGTTCACTTTGAGCATCCATATATTATCACAAAGCAAATGAGCCGCTGACTCAACAAGCCCACACCATGAAATACTGGTGGGAGTCAAAGTCAATGCATGACGATCGAGAAACAAATACAAAGGTCAGGTCGGAGCCAATGGAGGAGGAGGAGGAGGCAGGTTGGTGGTGGTGAAAGCCCGGGAAACTCCTAAATCCGCTACGTGCCTGGACGCCTGGTGCCTCCCAAGGAGTACAAAACAAAATGGATGCACGTCAGCCAGTTAAGACACCCTGTCCAGTCCACAACAACCAAAAAGCACGGCCTGTTAGTTAGTAGGTATACAGGCACGCTACTCGTAATATTTACGTCTAGCTAGCTTATATAGTAGCACTAATTGCTTTTGCCACGTGCATGCTCGTATCGTAATTAATGAAGTGGGATGAAAGCGTTACATACCAGCTTGCATTCGTCTTTCAAGTGCCGCCGTTGCTCACATCATCATCCTCCTCCCGCTCATCATCTTCAATTCTTGAGTCCTCAAATAGCCACTGTAAATCGGCATCATACTTGATGTTGGCTACACGTCCACCTGGGTGCATGTCTATGGCGTTCCTCAACGCGGACTCTGCAGCTCTTCTGTTGGATTCCCTGGCATCCACGCCCCCAATACATACGTAGATTTCCCTGAGGCTCGACAGGTGCTCGGTTCCAGTAGGTGCAGCGCCATACCTATCCCACCCCCTGGCATTAAAACGTAGCTCGAGCTTAATTTCAAGCTTGGGCATTGCCCCTGCCACAAAGGCCAGGCATGATATCCATGGATGATGATCTTATCTTCAGGAGTTCCTTTGATGAACAACTCCAGGTTGATAACTGAGGGCAGCTGTGCAAGAATTCCAACATCTTCCTCAAGCACTTGCTTAACAAAAAGACGCAGGTCATAGAGGTTATGGAGTTGGATGATCCATCCAGGAACCCTTGAGAACTTGTGTCCATGGAATATCTGGAGATGACGGAAAGAAGCGGGTGTTGAACTCAACGCATCAATGTAGAGATTGTTGTCACAATAAATTTTCATATATAGATATTTGAGGCTGCAAATCTTTCCAAGGCAAGTCTGCAGAACTTCCCTGCCTTTCTCCACTATCTCACCATTTGCCTTTTCACCAAAATTACATATGATTTTAAGATTGGTGTTGGGGGAGCCCATACGGAGTATGGGTCAACTCCCCCTCGAAGAGGCCTGATGAAGGAATAATGACGGAGGCCTAGCCGGCGGAGGCTCTCCCCAAGACGGCGGAGGCCCAGCCGGCGGAGGCCCAGCCGGCGGAGGCCTAGCCGGCGGAGGCTCTCCCCGTCGGCGAGGCCCAGCCAGCGGAGGCTCTCCCCAAGACGGCGGAGGCCTAGCCGGCGGAGGCTTCCCCCCAAGACGGCGGAGGCCTAGCCGGCGGAGGCTCTCCCCAAGACGGCGAGGCCTAGCCGGCGGAGGCTCTTCCCGAGACGGCGGAGGCCTAGTACAAGAATGACAGTGGAGTTTCTCCCCGGGACGGTGGAGGCTCTCCCCGGGACAGCGGAGGCCATGCGCAGTAATCATGGCGTAGGTGTTCCCCAAGGCGGCGGAGGCCCATCAAGGAACGATCAGGTCAGCAAGGCATACGTGAGGACAGTTGATGGGCCTCTGGTGGGCGTCGGCTTAGGCCCAAGATGAAGACATCGCGAGACGGTGTGATGGGAACACCCCTGAGGTTAGACACTAGGGCTGGAATATACCTGGAATGTACCGTAGCAGTTGAGAGGCACTGTTGTAAACTCTGTAAAGTGGTAGTTGAGCCCGTGAGTATAAATGTTTTAGTTTGTATGTTCATGCTTACGGTCAAATCTAGTGGAGTATGAAAGTTTTATTCATGTATGGTATATATTTATCTTATCTCACACATGCAATCTCTTCTCCTTTGTGTAGAATCAATCGGCGGCATCGAACGATCCTCATGCTTCAGCGAATCCTTCACCAAATTAGTCTCATTGGCCATCTTGGTGATGATACTTGTGGTTGTTAATGGTACTTCTATTTGCAATTGTGGTTGTAGATGATGGAGCACCTGGATTACTTGTGAACTTATTTGTGATATATTGTGAGACATGTGACGTTTGTGATATATATTTGACATTTGTGATATATATGTGGTGTTGGTGATATATATGTGTTGTTGATGATATATATGTGATGTTGGTGATGTTTGTTATATATATCTTCTGTTTGTTTGGATGGGATGTAAAAAACAAATAAAAAAGGCTGTTTTCAGTCACTTTGCCGAATGCAATGACCATGACACTCGGCAAAGTGACTACCTGGGAACATGCTTTGCCGAGTGCAAAGGCCAACATCACAGATTTGCCGAGTGCCACGGGCCAGGCACTCGGCAAAGGTCGCCTGTTTGCCGAGTGTCCTGTCAAGACAATCGGCAAATAGGCTACCTTTGCCGAGTGTCTTGCCGGTGGCACTCGGCACAGTGGCCACCTTTGCCGAGTGTCTGAGTCAACGGCGCTCGGCAAAGCGGTGACCTTTGTCGAGTGCTTGACCTTGACACTCGGCAAAGCCACCGTCACGGTGGCGCTCGCCGTCACGACAACTTTTCTTTGTCGAGTGTCAGATTAGCACTCGGCAAAGGCTTTGCCGAGTACCCGATAAAGTGCACTCGGCAAAGAGGTCTTTGGCGATAAACTATTTACCGAGCACCCTTTGCCGAGTGTAACACTCGGCAAAGGCTTTGCCGAGTGTATATCGGCCTTGGCCGAGTGCCGCAAAGAAGCTGAATCCGGTAGTGGCTGTTTTTGAAAGAGTGATTGGAATGAGTTGTTGTATTCCATACTGTGTATGGGTACATATATAGGCAGTCGGGGTAGCATGCAAGCCAACCACACAAGCGCATAAGTACAGGGCGACCATTGCTATATTTACATCATGCTAAAACTCCCCCACAGTCTTATCGGGAGCATGGCGAACGTTAAGATTGGATCGAAACTCTTGAAATACAGATGTTGGGAGACCCTTGGTGAAGATATCGGCGTACTAGGATGTCGTGGGGACATGGAGAACTCGAACATGACTGAGGACGACACGCTCCCGAACAAAGTGGAGATCAATCTCAACGTGCTTCGTGCGCTGATGCTGGACCGGATTGGTGGAGAGGTAGACAGCACTGACGTTGTGGCAATAAACCAGGGTGGCACGACGAAGATGGTGGTGAAGCTCAGCAAGTAACTGATGAAGTCATGTAGCTTCAACGACACCATTGGCCACAGCTCGATACTCGGCCTCTGCGCTAGACCGGGAGACTATGTGCTGATGCTTGGAAGACCAGGACACCAGATTGTCATCGAGGAACACCACGTAGCCAGAGGTCGAACGACGAGTGTCGAGGGAGCCAGCCCAGTCCGCATCAGTGTAAACAACAAGCTCTATAGGCGGAGAGCGATGCAGAGTCAAGCCAAGGAAAAGAGTACCCTGTAAGTACCGTAGTATCTGCTTGAGAGTAGCAAGGTGCGGCTCGCGTGGATCATGCATGTAGAGACATATCTGCTGGACGGCATAGGCAATATCCGGACGAGTGAAAGTCAGATACTGTAGTGCACCAGCCAAACTGCGATACTGAGTTGAGTCAGCAACATGAGGACCGTCGGCGGAAAACTTGGAGTGCAGGTCGATGGGAGTGCTGCAAGGCTTGCAAGCACTCATCCCGACGCGTTCCAAGATGTCCAGAGTATACTGCCGTTGAGAGAGCAAAAGGCCATCATCGCAGCGGGTGACGGAGACACCAATGAAGTGATGGAGCTGTCCCATGTCGGTCATAGCAAACTCACGCTGAAGGGCTGCAATAATATGTTGAAGAAACCTAGCTGAGGAGGTGGTTAGAACAATATCATCAACATAGAGCAGTAGATATGTAGTGTCTGATCCCCGGTGATTAGCGTAGGTGCTTTGCGAAGTGCTTAGGTTTGTTAGACCACGCTCATATGCGCTTGCTCTAGGCTTAGGTCTAGTTGCTAGTGAGGTTTGCATACTTCTTGACCAAAGGTGCTTACGCGCACCGTGCTTGTACTCGGCGGGGCTCGTAAGTCTTGCGAGACCATACCAACCGTGTTTGTGGTGTGACTGCCACCGTGTATGGAGGGAACAAGGCCCGTGGCGTTTTGGCCGAAAGCTTGATAGTGAAGACGGCGGGGTGCAGTCCGAGAGAGGTACACCAGAGACTCACTTGCGCGTGGGGAAGGCCCGGGGCTATCCACGGAGTTACCCGACCGAGAGCTTGGCCCTTGTGAGGGATTCCTTGCGAGGGGCTCCAACGGGGATTAGGGGGAAGCTTGCGTGCTTCTCGATACCTCGGTAAAAATACCGGAGTCATTGACGGGAGTTTGCATCTCTACCTCATCTTTAGCTTCTGCATTTTTATTGTAATCTTGGTTATGTGCTTTACCATTCTTAGCTTAGTTGATAGGCTAGTTGATAAGGTTGGAACCTAGGTTGCATAACTCTTTTACAGTAGAGATAGCAACACACCTAGCAAAATCTTAGTTGCGCATTAGATAGATTACTTTCTTGCATAGGTTTTGACTAGGTGGAATTAGAGGCCAGAAGTAGAATTTTAAGTTGCCTAATTCACCATCCTCTTAGGCGTCACGGTCCTTACACGCTGGACGCACTCTTCCCGGACGGTGGAAAAGGCTCGTCTAGGCAGCCGTGAAGACGCAATGCCACCTTCTAGGTCGCACCGCTGCGTTGGATTTGGTTGTTTTCCATTTATGTAACATCGAAACTAGAGGCCTTTCGCAGCTACGACTGTTTTTAGGTCGACCTCCTTCGGCGCTCGATAGAGACGCGTTGTCTGTATGTTTAAAATATTCTTCTTAATACAATGATACACAAATATTTTGCGTATTCGAAAAAAAAAAGATGGAGGTCTGTATTATAGGGGATGGTCTCTCCACACTATTACTGATATAAACATAAACAAACAAAGATGGAGGTCTATATGAATATCAACTTTATTGGTTTGATTTTCTAGCAAGGTGGCAGGCTTTATGGCACGTACAGCCTCCCAACATTGCAGCAACGTAACGGTGGCTCGCTCCAGCAAGGCAGCGCCCAGTAGATTTGTGGTCGTCGTGGAACCAATTTTTTTGGTTGATCATGTTAGAGCATGGAACAGTGGACAAGGACAGGAAGAATGAGAGGAGGAAGAGAGTGTGTGAAGATGAGTTGGAATGCACAAAGATATTACTCCCATTAGCATTGATATGGTCATCAGTCATCACACACAGAATCTGACCCTTCTTTTCTTTCCAACATCTTTTCATGGCTGACCAATGCTCTCTCTCTCTCTCTCTCTCTCTCTCTATATATATATATATATATATATATATATATATATATATATATATATATTGAGGAAACTGGAGGGGCCGCAGCCCTTACAGATTGAACTTATTAATTCTACCAATACTATATTCTAATCCTAAAGTTCCACTAATGGAGAACAGGGGGACGCCCTTTACGCAATACCAATGCAACCATAAGGGCAGTCCCAATGAAAGAAACTAATAGTTTTTATAACATAGGATACCGCACAAAAAAAATACTGCTTTTTAACTCATGGTTTCTATGAGTAATAATTATTTTCTCTTTCTCTCTCCCAACTCTATCTTCTTCCTTCAATGGGAGTGCGGCACGAGGCCCATAGAAACTGGTGGTTTCTCTCCAATGGCGATTTCATGGTTTCTTGGTGTATTGGGTCAAGAGAAGACCTGGTTTCTTCATGAGGAAACCATTTCTATGATTTTTGCTCTCTTTCTTCATTAACTACGTTGCCATGTCAACATTTTACCTACGTGGCAAGTCATTTAATGATGATAGAAACCATCATCAATACACCATTGGAACTGCCCTAAACAAAACTGCCAGGTCCATGTGAACATCAATCAATTGTATTGGTATTCGTAAAGTGCAATGTCGTGCTGTCTGGTCGGCCACAATCAGCATTTTCATTTTGTGCCACTCGAATGCAGAGAACTCTTAATCATGCCAACTAATGCTTATGATGGTGATTTACAAGGTAATCGTACAAACGAAGCCACTATATTAATAAAGCTCCGAAGCTAGCAGGAGCGGATTTAATAATTAAGATTATGTAAGCGAGCCATGAAATGTCTTGCATGTGTACGCGTAACCGAGTAGAAACTGACGAACATAACACTTAGACTCTGCACCTAACAACTCCTGCTAGTTACTCTGTTAATTAGTTCGCTCCACTTGATGCATCCACAGAAAAAAAAATATATTTGATATATAGAGAATCTCTCAAATTTCAGTAGGACACATATGTATGAGGAGTAGTTACCGACCCGGCTGCTAGCTGCAAGCGAGTGGGCGGGGAAGGCGGCAAGCAGGGACCGAGAGGACGCAGCAGGGCACGGCAAGGAGGAAGAGGAGCCAGAGACAGCGGTGGTCGGCCGGTGAGTGCGCGGTGGCGTCACTCCCCCCTCCTCCTCCGAGAGCAACGACGGCATGACTAGAAAGCCCAGCACGGCCCGAAAAATGGACATCCCAGGCCAAAATCAGGCAGGGCCAGCATTACGTGCAGGCCCACCAGATCTTTTTTCCCCCGAAGGGAAGTGGCAGAAGCCAGGCCCACTAGATCCAGCCGGATGAGTTCGAGCATTCGATTCCAAATGCGAGAGGGCAGTCAGTTAAAATATATTTACTGGAAACAGAGTACACTTGTTTCATTTAGTCTAGTTACTAAACATGTTAAGCCTGATGAAATTTCAGTCTATTAGTATTATTTTTTGAACAAGTTCAGTGAATTGTTGTAGATAGAAAAGAGAAAAACACACAAGCCCAACTGAACTTCGGATCCATGGAAACAAATGGCTCTGTTAGAGCCTCAGCAGAAGCCTCGAGCAAGTATATGTGAATAACACTGTGCTAATTCATCCCGGCTCCAAAACAAATCACATGTTCAAAAAGCAGTATGTTGTTTGTTGATGGAAAACCCCACAATACAAGGATTGAGAGAACAGTCATCAACTCAACCATATATAGTAGGACCAAATTCTGCTGGACAAAAATCCAATAGCAAGTGGATTTAATGAATTTAGAGTATATATAACTTTTGCATAAAGAAATGATCGGCACGTTCAGCATCCGTGTTACTTATTATAACAAATTGAGCCAGTAAGGCAAGAGGCAGCTGGTCCCCAGTCCCCTAATAGTAACTCAACAAGTCCAAAGCCCCAAACCATACTACCACAAGCGATGCTGCAGATTCATCAGAACCAACAGCAATCAGCATGCATCTACACATATTATCAAGTCTGAAGTAAAAACAGTAGTGAAAATTCTCGAGACAACAGCCTGCTCTGCAGCTGGATCCATGTCGTAACCATATTCTGGAGACGGTGGTGCCAGCTGATGAACGCAGAGAGAATGCAAAGATGCTTCAACATCGACACCACCCGTGTGGGTATGAGTCCTGCCCACTAATATTGACGTTAGTTATTAACATGGTAAGAGAGTATACACACACAAAAAAAAACGGGGGTAGCTAGGAAACAATACTAATTAATTAAATATGACGTACCGAAGTAATAATATTAATTAAATATGATATATGTATAACAGCTGGCGCAAACATAAGGTAAAAAGACTCTGTAGTCTGTACCTGGCCTTGACCTTAATTTATATCAGGCACTGCTACTATAACCAAAACTCCCGCCCACCAGTTTGATGTTGGATACAGGGTGACCTGGGTGCAGGCCAGCCACGTCCCTGAGCGCAGACTCTGCAGCCCTTCTATTGGATTCTTTTGCAAATGTGCTCCCAATGTCTCCGACGATTTCCTTGAGGCCTGATAGGTACTCGATGCCTGCAGGCACACCACCATACCTGTCCCATCCCTGTGCATTGAAACATAGCCCGAGCCTTTCAAGCTTCGGCATCGCCCCTGCCTCAAAGGCCAGGTACGATATCCTGAAACATCCAACTGTAAAATGCTTGAGAGCAGGGAATCCTCTTCCACGGATGATGATCTTGTCTTTAGGAACTCCATGGATGTGCAAGTCGAGGCGGACAAGGGAGGGCAAGTGTGAGAGAATCCCAACGTCATCCCCATACACATCCACGAACACTAAGCTCCAGGTCATACAAAGCTATGGTGCTGGCCAATCCACCAGGAATCCTCGAGAACCAGCGATCGTACATTGCATGAAAGCTACGGAGATGAATGAATGAAGTTGGGACTGAACACCATGAATCTAAGCAGGCTCTGAGAGTGACAGGTAGGTAATCACTATGAATAAGTAGACATTTGAGGCTGCAAATGTTTCCAAGGGCGTGCACAAGTTCCCTACATTTTGCAAAGAAACTCGTCTCTATTGGTGGATGTGTAGTCGTAATATCCGATTTCAACATTTGTCGATTTGTCGGTTCTCTCGGACCCTTGATATTGTCTAGTGAGTTTCTCAAATCAAAAAACGTAGGAAGTACGTAATGATTTCATGTTCTTGATCCCACTAGGAAATATTACTTTGCTGGAACAATTAGATGCCATAAACGGCTCAAATGAACAATATCGATGGTAGCTGCAGATCTGATTGTCCTTTTATTTCAAATGTTTTGATTCTTTGCAGACGTCCAATTTTACTAGGTAACACCACATGACGACCACTTGCTATGATCTTTAAGAATCCCAGTTGAAACAAATGACATATTCCATTCAAGTCAAGTAACTCGGATGAATAGGGCCCACTTGAAATTTCAATCGTCAAAACTCGGAGATGCTTGAACTGTAAAATAGGAGGTAGATATAAAGAGGTACCAAATCTTGCTAGCATTCGTGTTTGGGATAGCTGGAAGGATCTTCCTCATTGTTTCATCTATTGCACCATCCAAACCGAGTGAGAGTCGACGGATCTTTGCAGTTTGTCTTGTCAAATCTTGTATATCATCCATTACGGTGATAAAATTGTCTTCTCTGGATTTATATAGGATAAGATCAAGCATCATGTCATGAACCCCGCAAGACATCACCTCACCATTGTAGTCTCAGATCACGGGCTGAATCAAACTCCTATTGATAAGCTCATTAAAATAGCTCTTTGCAATATCCTCTGGATCTGTCCCACGACCTTCACATATAAAACCTTCACTTATCCATTGTCTAACCAAATCATTCTTATTGATTGTGTAGTCCTCTGGATAAATGCCTAGATATAGCATACAAGCCTTCAAATAATGAGGAAGGTTTATGTAGCTGAGGTTTAATATTTGTCTCATGCCATCCAAGCTTTGGCTCACTTCAAAGTTGGACCCTAGAGATTTTTGTACGTACTCCCACCAGTCCTTCAGTTTACTTTCTTGATTGGCTAAAAGGCTAGATATTGTGATAACTGCAAGAGGTAAACCGCCACATTTTTTTAAAATTCCTGCTGAGACTTCTTTCAAATTAGGCGGGCAAGCATCCTCTGAACCAAATATCCTTTTGAACAATAACCTTCTTGAGCCTTGTTCATTAAGTGGTTTCATCTTATAAACATATTCATAGCAATTAGTGCAGCAAGCTCTAGCGACAGTCTCGATTCGTGTAGTTGTGATTACTCTGCTTCCATTCATGCTCTCTGGAAGACCACATCTTATAATATCCCATGAAGGAGCATCCCATATGTCATCAATTACAATGAAGTACCTGCCATGTAAATACAACAACATTAGCACAATGTATGTGAAAATATCCTCACTAAATTTTAAAACATCAACAAGAAGAAAACTCAATCAATCAAACTTCAAATGTGGTTATGCTACCAGGGCTAAAACTTCAAAACAACCCCTATGGTGCTGAAGTTGAGCAAAAGGTAGCTCATGGGCCTTGCTGTTTTGTGAAGGTACTTTTTGTCAATACTGAATCTTACTTAGGTACTAATGAGATCTGCAATTCTAGTTTGACGAACATGACTGCAGAATAGAAATCAAAAGACATTCAACATCTTCGGATAATAGTTGTAAAACTTTGTTTACTGGGTTTCTCTGGCTTTTGCATATGTTAATAAATGTCTCACAGGTTATGATGAAATAGAAATACATTGAATAATAAATCATTACTCGATGTGTGTGAGTGATAGTTAGTTATTATATACTGAAATCTGTAGGATCGATCAATGGATACAACATGGATGTCATTACCTAGTTAATCAAAAGTGAACAAGGTATAAACCAAGAAGAAAAAACAAACACATAAAAATTTCACTTGCAGGACACGCTAGAAAGCTAAAACTGAATCACTTCAAAATCATGAAAAGTTACTTAGCATTTGTTTTCATTGCTGGCATACCTCTTATCCAAAAGAAAAATTTTCAGCGTCCTAATCAATTCGGACTCTTCCCACATTTCCGTGTTGGTGTTCATAGGAGGTTTAAAGCCAACTTGAGATAGTATAGTCCTTAGTACCTTCCTAATATTTGGTTTTTGGGACACAGAAACAAAAGCTTGACACAGGAACAAGCCCTCTTGCTTGCGATAAATCTCATTTGCAAGGGTAGTTTTTCCAAGACCTCCAAATCCGACAATAGAGAGCACCTTTAGCTTATGTGAAGCAGGCACACTCTCTTCCTCCATCAATTTTATCAGTTGGTCCCTGGGCTCCTCAATACCAACAAGGCTGCCTGACTCTGCATGGAGTGCCAAAACACGAGAATCGACGACTGTGTTGTTTGGCTTGGAAACAGTTTCATCGACCTTGTACCTCATGCGTCGCTCGTTCACCTCCATGACACGACTCCTGAGGCCTTCCAGCTCCTTCGCAATCTGATGCCGAATGTTCATGGTTGTCAGCAGGCTCATACTTCTATCCATGAACCCCTTGAATCCACGCGGCATGCTGCTGTACTTGCGCTCGACGCGATGCAGGAACTCATTGATACTGTCATCTATATCGTAGGAGAGTTCACGTACCTCCTTCACCCAGCACTTGTCTTGCTCGTCAGGTTCTTCCATGTCTGACATCTTCTTCAGGAACGCGTGCATGCTCTCTAGCTCAGCTTTAAGGAACATGATCTGTCCCTTAGCTTCTTTGAGCAGCTTGTACTCAGATGTGATCAAATCACCAAGCTTCGCTATCAGGGAGCCCAAAGCACCATGAGAAGCGCTGACCACGGCAGCCTCCATCGATCCCCTGGCCTTTCCTTTCTTGTGCTCAGCACTCTGAATCTGAAGTTGGCGATGTGAGGTTTTCTCAATTTTACTCCTGAATCAAACATATCGACAGATTCAGATGCTCTGTTTTCATAAATAAAAACTAGTTTATTACTCAACCTGGAAGATTGATCATAAGTTTTTTTTAACAATCTGCACTTTTATTTGGAGAAGAAACATAAACAAAAAACTGCCAGAGAAGAGAGCGAGATTCGCTGAGGTCACTCGCCACTACAGCGGAGCCACCACTATTGTCTCTGCTTTCTTAGTTTGACAGTACGTATCCAGCTTCATTTGAAAAGCTTTGTGAGGTGAGGTCAGTCCTCAAGCTGCAAGAAAACCGTCCGCGAGCTTTGTCAGGCAGCTGTGAGATGTGGAACCACAATGAGAAGATTGCAATTTTCAGTCAACTCTGAGATCTAGTGTGTTCGAACTTCAACAAAATAAACCAAATGGAAACCAACGTACGTACGTACCAAGTTTTTCTGAGAAGTGAAAAAAAGACGGGTGATGGAGCAACACGCCGTCGCTGATTGTGTGCTGCTCCGAGTCACCGAGTGATTGTGTGCTTCCCCAACGGCAGCCAGATGAAGAGGGAGAAGCAGAGAGAAGTGTCCCTGGACCTGGCCGATGGAGTTTTTCTTTATCACGATTTACGAGTGACAGTTCTAGACTTCTAGTTATCAATATGGACTTTTATCTCCACTTCTTTTTTAGAGTGTGCAGTTTTCTTTGGAGGGCAAATCGAATCAACTGTGAGAGCAGAGAGAGTGATATTCATACCGTACACACCAGGAGACACTGAACTGAATGGTAAGGTGGTGGTTGCTGTGGGAGCCAAGTTTTTGTTCCAACGCAACTGAAAGCAATCGCGGAGGCGCAGGAGATTCAGAGGAAGACGATGGGATTGCAGGCACTGATGGGAAATTATGGGGCCAAAGGCTGCGGTGCGAGGGAACAAATGAACAAGAGGATTTTGTCCTTTGTTTCCTCAGCTCGATCTGCAAAGTTCAGGGTTTCAGATTAACAGAACTGCACAAACCCCTCTGTTACTTCAGGGTTTCTTCAGATGCTGAAAACCACATAAACTCAAGGGGTCTATTGCAATTTTTTGTTTCCTTTATTATTTGCATGCTTGTCCTTATTTGCAACGGAGGCTGGGATACAGCACAAAAGGATCGAGCTAAACCTAATATTGGGCGTCCACATAATTAAATCTTTGTAAGTTGTAACCAATTAGTGACCAGCTAGATCGAGGACATACAATGAGTGAACACTTTCTAATAAGAAAACAAGTTTTACAAAAGTTTTTATTAATTGTATTATTGATCAACCTGCATGCCAACACACACCAACAGTTGTTTAATGATCTAAAGACCACTTCTAACGATGCTTCGTTGGGTGTTTCAGGTCTTGCGCTGCTTTCAAATTACTTGGATCCCATGTGGCCAGGCCATACATGCATGTGTGTACCTGTTGCTTGTTGCTTCACACGTGATAAAATGTGACCATATGCTGGAGACGGTGGTGCCAGCTGATGAACGCAGAGAGACTGCAAAGATGCTTCAACATCGACACCACCCGTGTGGGTATGAGTCCTGCCCACTAATATTGACGTTAGTTATTAACATGGTAAGAGAGTATACACACAAAAAAAACGGGGGTAGCTAGGAAACAATACTAATTAATTAAATATGACGTACCGAAGTAATAATATTAATTAAATATGATATATGTATAACAGCTGGCGCAAACATAAGGTAAAAAGACTTGTGTAGTCTGTACCTGGCCTAGGCACTGCTACTATTCCCGTCCTCTTCTTCCGGGGGCTCATCGTCGTTGCCATCAAATAAACAACTCCACCCGTCCATCAGTTTGATGTTGGATACAGGGTGACCTGGGTGCAGGCCAGCCACGTCCCTGAGCGCAGACTCTGCAGCCCTTCTATCACTGCTAGATTCAGGTTGGCCAAATTGCACTCGGCAAAGCTTTTGTCGAGTGCGGCACTCGGCAAAGAACACACGGTAAAAATTTGATCGGCAAAGCCCTCTTTGCCGAGTGTCTTTTATCGGGCACTCGGCAAAGAAAAGCGTCCGTCACAGCGCCGGCCCCGTTGACGGTCGCTTTGCCGAGTGCCAACCCTGCAGGCACTCGGCAAAGATTTTTTATTTTTTTTTAAAAAAAAATTCTTTGCCGAGTGCCCTCTATTCGGCCCTCGGCAAAGATGTTTTATTTTTTTTTCTAAAAATTCTTTGTCGACTACCCCCTGGCCGGCGCTCGGCAAAGTTTGGATTTTTTTTAAAAAAATTCTTTGTCGAGTGCCCTCTGACCGGCACTCGGCAAAGTTTGATTTTTTTTAAAAAATCTTTGCCGAGTACCATGGTCATGGCACTCGGCAAAGCTGGAAAAATGGTTTTCCGAGCGCGCCCATTTTTCCAGCTTTGGCGAGTGCTATGACCATGGCACTCGGCAACGGGGTCCTTTGCCGAGTGCAACACTCGGCAAAGTGACCCAAAACGGTAATTTTTAATTTTTTTTTACATTCCATCATGACAAATAAATTCATACAAACATATATCACATATATATCTCATCCATCCACACATCCATCCGCACATATCACATCCATCACAATATATATCACATATATAATAATAAGTGCTCAAGTCCATCCAAAGAAATCCACAAGGTGACATATATATGCATATACGTGGCAAACCAACCACTAGCTGACATATAGCACTGTAAATTGTATTTTTGATATATTAGTGCTCACGAAAAAAGAATACATGCGATAAACATATAAGATACATATGCAAGAGACCAGGTCCACTTAATTCGAAAGGGTAATAAATGGTAGCAAAATGTACCAATAACAACATGATCACCCCATGAGTCCAAATGAGTCCAATGGCTGATTAGATACACACACGACTTGAATCTCAAACGAAATAAAATGTTTTGAAAAACCAGTTACAACCAGTAGACTGAACTAGCTACATTATATATTGCCAATTCTGCACTTGAAATGATCCTAGAATAAAATCGCACATACAAAAGAAACCATACTTGATGCGCCACAAAGAGACAATGGATCCATTAATCGATAGCCATATATAGGGCCCAACATCACTCAGTAATCAATACCTGAAAAAGTTTGATCGCACAAAATAAGCTTAGAGAAACGTTACATGAGGAGAAACAAAAAGTTTCAGTTACTCTACATGGAAACTTCAAATAAAATAATAGGATTCTAAGGATGGGCAATTGATGACCAGTAGCATGAAGTTATAATCTGAAAAAGTTCTACAAATATGGAGTCAATTGGATATTATGATTAGTAGTTTGGGAGAGTTTTCTAGTTATGTCAATTAGCAATTTCTAATGCATCTGCAGAAATTTGATTATTCTTTAAAGCCAACAATCAGTTAAACGTGTCTGTGCAAAATCACGATCTTAACCAAGAAGTACGTATCCATCTTTCTTGAGCAAAACTTCTTCATTACAGCTAAAGCATAGCCATTTGCTACATGGACCGGCAGAACAGCTTCTGTCACCTTCAAACGAGCAGCCAAACGAAACAGACGCAGCTTGCAGCGATGGCATGCTTTCAAGCACAGGAGACAGACCATCACAGCCATCTATTTTGAGCGAAGTGAGACTCGGGGCAGAGATACGATTGTGGTTATCGTTATGCCGGCCATTGACAACATCACGAAAACGGCACTTCACCATGCTCAACCGTTTCACAGATGGTGGGCACCTAATCTCATAGACGCCGATTTCGCATATGGAGAACTCGACATCCTCCAGCGCAAAGCAGCTCGAAA
The DNA here is from genome assembly GCA_904845875.1 of Miscanthus lutarioriparius. Classification (NCBI taxonomy): domain Eukaryota; kingdom Viridiplantae; phylum Streptophyta; class Magnoliopsida; order Poales; family Poaceae; genus Miscanthus; species Miscanthus lutarioriparius. The sequence goes on from CAJGYO010000014.1 coordinate 4,747,068, forward strand.
GATCCAGAGCAGTATGGCTCTCGAAGTACACACGCTCAAGACGCAGCACCTCCAAGAACATGGAAACGAAAGGGCAGCTCTCGAACACAGTGGTGTACCTGACGTCCAGCACACGAGCCTGCAGCAGCAGCGCGTGCTGGATCCAGAGCTCGGCGTAATTGCGGTTGGCCTCCTTGCATCCACGGAGGTCGAGCTCGCAGTGGTCCATGGTGGATCTCGGGTCACGCAGTAGCAGCACGCGGTTGACGAACATGTGCTGCTTCTCGGCGCTCCAGAGCGGTTTGACGGTGACGCGGAGGCGGTGCATCGACCGCCAGAGGTGGCGCCAGCGGGTGCCGAGAACAGACGTCCGCACCGCGTCCTGCGCTGGCACGAAGCCCAGCACGTGCTGGAGGAGGACGGCGCACGGGGAGGGGAGGCCGGCGCGCGGCTCGGGGCAGGCCGGGGTTGGCGGGCGGCGGCGCGGGGACAGCCGGGAGCGGCGCGCGCGGGGGCTGTCTGTCTGTGTGGCTTGGACTGCCCGGCCGAATTCGCCTAACTGCCCCCACCCGCCCCTTTGCCGAGCGCCGGATCAGTGTGGCACTCGGCAAAGGAGGCAACTTTGCCGAGTGCCCCGATCCGGCCGTCGGCATAGATTTTTTTTTTTGAAATACCTTTGCCGAGTGCCTCAGTGAAGGCACTCGGCAAAGAGGAAATTTCTAAAAAAAATTCAAAAAACCCCTTTGTCGAGTGCCATGCCCCAGCGCTCGGCAAAGTTATTTTTTTTTTCCTCCAAATTTTTTATGCAGCCCTTTTTAAGTACCAGGAACTCCTCGTTAGAATTTGGAGATTTTTTTGTGGCTTTTTGATATATTTAGTTACATTATTTCATTTACTTGATTTTTTTCAAAAAATATAAATTTGAACTGCACGTGGTACGAATAATGGAATTTAATGATTCAAAAAATGATAGTCATGTTACTGAGTGTAGTGTGAAGCCGTATCCAGGAACGGACCCGAAATTTCGGACATCTTGTTCACGAAACATGACCGCGAACTTGCATGCGAAGTGGTTCTAAATTCTACAAAAAGCAAACGAAGTCCGAAAATCATGAAACTTGTTGAGATATCATGATATCGTATGTGGAGGCTATGATAAAAATTTCAGAAGATTTCGTGCACGTTGTCACGTACGATGCTTACAAACCAGGACATCTCTACATGTGTCACATCCATCATATGTAGAGATGTCCTGGTTTGTAAGCATCGTACGTGACAACGTACACGAAATCTTCTAAAATTTTTATCATAGCCTCCACATACGATATCACGAGTGCAACACTAGTATAGAAACAAGCTGTACTCCTGGTTGGGAGACCCCTTCAGTCCCAGTTTCCCAACCGGGAGCACGAATCCGGGACTAAAGGGCCCCTCCTTTAGTCCCGGTTTCTCTTCCGGGACTAAAGGTCCCGGTTGGTAATACCAACCAGGACTAAAGGTTTTCTTTTTTTTTTGTTTCTATTTTCAATTATTCGTTTTGGGGTTTTCTTTGGTTTTCTTTTTTTTTTTCTTTTCTTTTGTTTCTATTTTCAATTGTTCGTTTTGGGGTTTTTTTTTCTTTTTTTTGTTTCTATTTTCAATTGTTTGTTTTGGTGCTAATAATATACGTATTCTATACGTTAATAATGTTCGAACAGTTTACCACATGTTTATAATTTTCGAACAGTATACCTTTAGTCAAGGATGCAGTGGTACGATCTTATATAACAGATCCTGCTCAAGTAAGGTCGTGCTGTATGGCTCCAGAGCTGAGCTTTTAAGTTAGCTTTCACTTTTTTGAGCAAGCGAGGTGGTGCTAATAGGTGGGATTGGCCAGCAATTCCAGCATATTGCGTACTGGGTTTCAGGTCGAGCCGGCCCATCGATGCTGCATTAGCTTTACCTCTGTTGATGCCTCACCTGCTCGATCAGCTGATTCCTAGTAGATGATTTGTACTTGACACTCCACAGAGCTCAATCTTTCATCCTCCCAAAGTGCTAGCTCGGAGTACTACTACCATGCCTTTTTTAGGCCAAACACGCGATGCGGAAGGTTGGGGATTCGAGCGCCGGTGGCCACGAAGCTCTCGTTGTTCGCGCGAAAAATTGTGTGACGTGTGGCTATCCAGTGGGTCCCTCCTAGTATTTAAAAAATGCCTATTTTTCGATTCATTTTTTTAGGTTTTCTGGAAACCAAATCACTGCCGCTTCTAAAACCAGTACTGATGAGCCCCCTCATCACTGCCAATATGATTGTGCCGGTTCAAAAAACCAGCATTGATGGGCTTTTTGAACTGGCAGTGATTGGAAATCTGTCGTAGTTATGTAGGTTTGGGCGGTTGAGTTATAATAGATTTAGGTTTTCCTATAGGAAAAATAGTAATAGGTTCTAGAAAAACGTACAAAATTCCTGGGGAACATTAGTTGATGACTAAATGCATCTAAAACATTTTGGCACTCATAAAGCAGAAGATGCACCTAGCATGAATGCAACAAACTTACCTTAGGATATATAGTTAATTTGGGATAGTTCTTGAAAGCCATTCTTTTTTAGATAAAGGTGAATTAATTTGACTTCATCTCCTTTAACCAAGACAATGAGACCAATTTTACATATGTTGAGCAACACATTTAATCAAACCCACTCAAATATCACTAGCCATGATGTCCAACGAATGACTGGACCACCTGTCAATAACAATGTCTTATTTGATCTACCCGTTTGTTTGTGCCAATCATGAAAGATATCCATCACATTCAAAGGGTATTTGAGACCCAAAACAAGATGAATCCTTCGCCACAGGAACCGAGCATACAGACACTCGAATAAGAGGTGTTGAATAGTTTCATCACTACTACAAGACACACAAGATTTGTTCCTATTCTAGTTCCTCTTTAATTAATAAATTATGTATAGTTAAAATCACCCCCTCTTGACGAACCATAGAAATTTTGTAATTTTCAGTGGTATACTTAAACGCCAAATATCATGTGAGACTTTAATGCATGTATTCACAAGGAGTTTATAAATGAAATTTATTGTGAACTCGATACTATTTTTCAGGAGCCAAAGGAACCTATCTCATCCAACTTTGTAAGCTAATGTTCATGACTCTTGCTACTAAGTGAGCGCTTGGTATAGCTTCTGAAACAGCTCTGGGAGCTCCATATCAGCCAACCGCTCTCCCACACAACTGCTTCATGTGCGGAGTCCTAGGAATAACGCTCACTGGAGCTGTTTTTGAAAGAGTGATTGGAATGAGTTGTTGTATTCCATATTGTGTATGGGTACATATATAGGCAGTCGGGGTAGCATGCAAGCCAACCACACAAGCGCACAAGTACAAGGCGACCACTGCTATATTTACATCATGCTAATACTCCCCCGCACTCTTATCGGGAGCACGGTGAACGTTAAGATTGGATCAAAACTCTTGAAATACAGATGTTGGGAGACCCTTGGTGAAGATATCGGCGTACTAGGATGTCGTGGGGACATGGAGAACTCGAACATGTCTGAGGGCGACACGCTCCCGAACAAAGTGGAGATCAATCTCAACGTGCTTCGTGCGCTGATGCTGGACCGGATTGGTGGAGAGGTAGACAGCACTGACGTTGTGGCAATAAACCAGGGTGGCACGACGAAGATGGTGGCGAAGCTCGGCAAGTAACTGATGAAGTCATGTAGCTTCAGCGACACCATTGGCCACGGCTCGATACTCGGCCTCTGTGCTAGACCGGGAGACTATGTGTTGATGCTTGGAAGACCAGGACACCAGATTGTCATCGAGGAACACCGCGTAGCCAGAGGTCGAACAACGCGTGTTGAGGGAGCCGGCCCAGTCCGCATCAGTGTAAACAACAAGCTTTGTAGGTGGAGAGCGATGTAGAGTCAAGCCAAGTTAAAGAGTACCCTATAAGTACCGTAGTATCTGGTTGAGAGACATGCTGTCTAGAAAGATAGACCTGCTGATGAAGAAGCTCGTAGACCGAGCCAATGAGAAGCAAGAAGTCATGCACATTCATGATTTCTGCATGACGTGTGAAGAGTGTGGAAACACTGGGCATTCAGGAACAACTATCCTGAAACCCAAGAGGACGTGAACTTCGTCAATAACAACTACTTTCGTCCTCAACAGAATCAAGGATGGAATCAGCAACAGAGACCAAACTTCCAAGGTAATTACCAAGGTAACTCTCAAGGTAATAATTATAATTTGGTGTTTGTCTTCAGCTTTTGTCTTCTTTGTGCAAGAGTGGCCTTGTATGTTTTCTTCCTAGTTTTGTCCTCTATGCATGTCTTGGGTGTACGTCTGTTTTGAAATCCGCAGTTTGCCACATTTTAAATGATAAGTTCAGGCCGGCGATCGTCTGTCATAGTTGCTCTAAAAAAATTTGGCTAGTTTACGTCAATGTCCCTGTCAATCCTCTTGGCTTGGTTTTCCAAAGCAATTGTAATCCATGGTTCGCCATGATTAATCATTTCCAATTTATTATATGCTACTCAGTTAGGTGCAAGGCATTATTATGAGTACACACAAACTAGCAGTCTGTTCGGGAGGCCGTATCGTATCGTGGATTATTTACTGCTGGCTGGTTTGGTGTGAGAGAAAAACACTATTTCCGGCTGGAAATTTACGATCGTTTACGAGCAAGCGAACAGGCTTTCCACATGTGGGCCTGATACCTCCCAATGCAATAGTGCAAACTACAAAAAGAGCAACTAGAAAACACCTCGACAAACTTGATGGGTGACGCAGGTGGCGGCTGCTTTCCACATGTGGGCCTGGAAGGCCACACAAGGCCCAACGTGCGACCAGGCTCCCCTCCAACTCCAAAGCCCTTGTAGGCTCAAACCAGTTCTCAACTCCAACGTTGCAGCCCCGCCCACGGATCCGCCCGCCGGCACGTACAACGGCAACCAGGCAACTGGATGGCGCCGGGATCCCGACGTCGCCGTCAGGGGATCACCGAGGCCCAGGGACGTTCTGTGTGATTGCATTGCATCCGCGGGCGGGCGGTGGTCCGGTGGACAGGTTCCGTTTCTCCCTCCTGCAGATTGCGAGCGGCGGCGGCGCCGTTTCGTTCCTTTCTTTCTTCTTCCACGGGATAGAATCGATCGATCGGCGCCGCCCGAATCTACTAACTACGGCGACCCAGCGCCGGCCGGCAGGGCGTAGTTGGATGGAATGTGGACACTTCACATGTCACATGTTGTTGCGTGATGCCAATTTTGTTTTGATTTATTTATTGTGACTTCCTCACATAATGTGAGTCACATTTGGTCTTCTGCTGAACTGAATACTGGTGGAGAGTTTAAGCTGGTGCAGGCTAGGAGGCTCTGGAGCTGGAATCCCTTTGCTGAATAAATTGTTGGTGCATGTGCATTACATCAGCCCCGCTGGTAAAATACTTCATGACAAATGCAACCCTTTTGTATGTTCCTTGATTCGCTGCATAAATGAACTCTGTTTATGCTTTCATGAATCAACTCTGCATAAATTATTGTAATTGAGGTTGTTATATCAGTAGCAATCTCATCTGTTTCATTTTAACACCTCTCATAGTTTTTTAACCATCCTATTTCGCTACTGAAATTATTCCACGATAGCAAAATACCGACATCATTCATCTTGTGCAAGTACCACAAATAGCTGAAACAATAGTTGGCACATTCAACCATTCAGTCATTGATTCACTGCATTGTGCTCATTAGCCGTGCAGGTACAAAAACTGCAGTAGTATCTTATACTCATCCTGGTATAACCTGAAAGTGTTGCAAGCTGTTCTTGACGAACTAGCTCAGTTTCTTTATAGATTTTTCGGTAACGCTGGGTATAGGGCGTCCGTCCGCCCGGACGGTGCCGATGGTGGGCCATGACACAGCCCAACGAACGCTCATCCACCCGCCCTCGCCCCCCAACCGTTCTAAAAAAAAAGAAAAAAACCTTCTTATCCCTTCCGCTCCCTTCTCTCCACCACAACGCCTTGCGGCTGCCACTCCGTTCGTCCCTCGTCCTAAACACGAATGCCACTCTGCCTCATTGCTGCTGCACGCCCCATCTGGCGCCGCTCACTTGCCCCCGCCGCGGGCGCTTCTTGCCCCTTCCATCGTGCGTGTGCTCTGGTGATGGTGGTGCTCGCTCCGCCCGTCGCGCGCGCCGCCCGCCCGCCGACGAGCCAAGACTGACGCTGGTGGTCGTGGTGTGTGCGCGCACCACTGGTGCTAGTGCGCCCGCCCTGTAGAGCAAAGCCTGCTGCTGGTGGCGGTGGGGCTCGCACGCCGCTGCTCACTGCCGGCTTCGACCCCGGCGGCTGGAATCGACCAACGTCGGCCTTGCCCTCCACTATGTTGAATATGTATGTTTCAATTGTTTCAGACGTTTCAGATGTATGATGCAGTTGTTCCATTTTGATGTTGTAAAAGTAGATCGGGGGATATTGCACATATTGCATATGTTGCAGTGTTTCAGATGCATGTTACAAGCATTTGTTCAAAATATTTCATCTATTTCCAAACGTATGTTGCAATTGTTTTTTATCTGGATGTTGCATATGTTTCACACAAATGTTGCAACAGTATGTTCCAAAATGTTTCAGCTGTTTCAGTCCTTTGTTGCAGCAGGTGGTTTCATGTTGCAAGTTGCTAGTGTTATTTTTTGGTTGTTTTATGTGTTCCACACATATGTTGCAAGTGCAAGTTCCAAGTGTTTCACCTGTTTTCAGACATATGTTGCATTCAAATTTTTTTTCCTGTTGCAAGTGTTTTATGTTGTTCGGCCAGGGGCGAGCCAGGGGTTAGGCGGACCATGCTCGCGGCGCGCCGGGAGGGGGGGCGCTACTGACGGGGGCGCTGGGGGCGGGCGGACGGGTGCTCCGGTCTGGGCCACGCCGTGTCCTGGCTCTCGAGTGCTGCCCGCGCGGAGAGAGAGGAGCGGGTCTGGGAATGACCCGGGCGCAGACACGGGGCGGAGGGCGCGTGGGGTGGGTGAAGCCTGACAAGGGTAGGGCGACGGCGGACTGGGGCGGGCTGCACTGGACGTCCGGGCGCTAGCCACGCCGTAGAATTTTCTATGTTAGCTTTTCTTACCGAGTTTGTAGTGCAATTTCTTTGATTCCTTATAAATTCTTTCCTCATGAGTTGGTAGTTTGGTAAATTACTTCTGATCGATGTTGTTTTTATGAGAAATTAAGATGTTGTGCTACTTTCTTATACCAAATTTCCTAATTCGTATGTATTTTACAAAAAATCTCTGATTCTTAATCTCTTAACTGGAATGGAACAAATACAAGACAAGGAACAACAAGAATATCCATCTTTTGTGTTTGGGGGAGTTAAATTCCTTGAACGAGATTCAGCATTGCAACTTACTTACCCCAAAAAAAAAAAAGTTGCCCTTGCCTTCGTTACAGGATTTTCTGCTTTCAACACCGAGCTGCATGGACTTCATGTTGACCTTTGTATTTCTCGTCTTGGTTGTTTGAGACTTGCTATATATTTCTGATTGGTATATGAATATGCAACACGCTGTAATGAAGAGATGCTGTTGGGTTGTGGGTACTGGCTTATTGTTCTTGCCTTGTTGGCTCATTTGTTTGTACTAATTCCCAGTGTACAATGGACAATGTTTTAAATCTCCCGCTATAGCCTTTTAAGGCAGAGTGCCGCTATTTGTGTTCATGTACAATTTAGCCGCTATAGCCTGATTTAGCTCCGCTATTAGCCGATTTAGAGGTATACCGCTAAACACCTTAGCCCGCTATTTAAAACTATGATAATGGATGCTACATGTACGGCCGAGTTCTTCACTCAAAATTATGAAATTTACCAAAACTCAAACCTACTCCCTGTATATAATGTACTCTTTCTGTAATGTAAGTAGTTATAGCTAGCTCTCCTGGTCTTGCTTGCTTTTGATAAATTGGGGTTTATTTGCTTCAGTTACGTTGGAGATCGAGAAGCTAGCTTTGAAGACTTGCGGTTTTCTTTGTCTTTGATGACTCCAATCCTGGGTGCATATGCATGTATTACTCAGCAATCAGTCAGCCAGATGGTCGTTAGTCGTGATGAGCTTCCAGCTGATTTCTGGAAGCTCATCACGACTAACCAAGCTGATTTCTGGGTGCATAACCACATGTGGGCGTCATGTGGGCGTGCTTCCAGCTTAATAGGGAACAATAGTGTATTAGTGATGATATGATTTTTTTTTTCAAATATATAGCAGAGTATACTTAGCCCAAAACGCGGACAGCCGGCCAGGGGAAAACCAGGGCCAGCAGTAGCTAGCTAGCCCCACCAATATAACTTGGCAGAAAAGATCATTCTCACAGGGCTATGAAGTTTTACCGGAAGCAGAGTATACTTTGTTTCAACTAGTTGTAATTTTATAGTAGCATAATGTAGTAGCCAAGAGAAAAGCATGAACGGGTACGTTCACAATCCATATGATTACGAGAAAATGAATGGTTCCAGTAATCCAGCTCAACAATCCCACGACGAACGACAGCTCGGGTTCCGGGACCACGATCACCTTCTCCATGGGGATGAAGTCCGGGTGGACGCACCACCCAGCAACGACGTACTCCCGCCGGTCCTCTCCGGTGGTGGTCACCGGAGCCTCCTCGAGCTTGGCACAGGATGACCCCAGTATGCGCTGTGCCGACTACGGACTCCAGACATGGGCAGGCAGCCCGGACAAGCCGACGAGCACCTTGTACTTGAGAGCTCCGGCGGACGCCCTGGACTGGCGCCGCCAGCGCTTCCAGACCAGGAAGAAGGGTGTCCCGATCGGAACCGGACCGCGCAGAACGTCCTCCAGATCGTGGCGAGAGTTGAACTTGACGAGGAAGTCCTCCGGCGCATAGCAACTGATGGAGAACGCGTCGTCCGGGATTCTGTAGAACAAAGTGAGCTGGTGGCGCACATCCGCGATCGTGACCGTGGGGCGGCTGCCGCCGACCAGGGCCACAAGCGCCAGAGACGAGAGAGCGTCATCGGCTGCCTGGAGCTCCACAGACTGGGGGGATAACGACGATCTGTCGATCTCCAACCCTGGGCGGCAGGAGTGGTGGCCTGGAGGAGGCGGTGTGCCCAGTGGCGACATTGGCGGTGTCGGTCCACGCGGCGGGGACGGAGAGCGACGTGGCAGGGTCGGATCACGCGGTGATGATGGTGTGCGGTGTGGCGGCACCGATGTCTCCCGGCCAGTGGAGCACTCCCGGACACCGTGTCAGCAGAAGCCGACAATCCCCGAACCGCGTGACGCCGAAGACGACGGCTTGGGCGCTCCCTGGGCCGGAATGCGGCTTGGTGCCCAGGCGAGCGGCCGCGCTTGCACGCCTTGGCCCGGTGCTGCGTGCTGTGGCAGTGGAAGTAGCGCGACCGGAAGGAGCGGTCTGCCTTGACGAGCTTCCAGCTGATTTATGTGCTTGATCTGTTACTTAACTGGGATTAGTGATGTGGCATGATTTAACTTTTGAAATAGTGTATTAAGTATATATAATCCAAGAAGCGGACAGCTTACGCGACAATCAGGGCCAGGAATAGGCCTAGCTAGCCCCACCAATGTAACGAAGCATTCTTGACAGAAAAATAGAGCATTTTTCAAACAGAGGTATAAAGTTTTACTGGAAGCACAGTATACTTGTTTCAACTAGCTAATAATTTTACTAGCATAGCTAGCATAACGTAGCAATAACCAAGAGAGAAGCATGAATCGGTACATTTACAATCCATATATATGATGATTATTATTACAAGAAATAAAATGAGCTGGCAGATGCATGGTTCCAACTCAACAATCCCACGCCACACCTCAGGTGGTGCTGCAGGTACGTTAAGAACCAACAGCATGCGTCTACAGGATTATCAAGTCTGAAAAATAAATAAATAAATTTAACAAAGTGTCAACGAATGAACAGCCTGCTCGGCACTCACAAATGAAACGGTCGTACGTGTTCACTTTGAGCATCCATATATTATTACAAAGCAAATGAGCCGCTGACTCAACAAGCCCACACCATGACGATCGAGAAACAAAAATACTGGTGGGAGTCAAAGTCAATGCATGACGATCGAGAAACAAATACAAAGGTCAGGTCGGAGCCGATGGAGGAGGATACCATTTAATCTTTATTAACTCTTTAAATCTTTTATGAGACTAATAGCTACGACATATCTCATTAAGATCTTATTAGTCTCTAATTTGAATATATTGAAGAAACAAATAGTAATAGCAATTACCTATGCTCGCGGGCATTTGAAGAAACGACGACCTCCATCTATTCCCTCGGTGAACATCTGCACTAGGCAGTCCTCACCATGCATGCATTTTGGCCACTCTTCTTTCCTTTCATCGTATCCTCTCAGTGGTCCCTCGGTGAACATCTGCACTAGGCAATCCCTTTTGCTCTTAACTGGGAACTTCTCATAAAGAGCTTCCTCAAAGAAATCGGGACCAAGAGGACCCTCCCACCCCCAGGTAGTTCCCTTCCCCTTTCCTCTCTCTCTAGACGACCCTCCAGACATTGGTACTACAGCGAAAGAAAATACTGAGGAGTGTTCTTCTTCCTTGTTGTGTGTGTAAATGAGAGGGAGTGATGGGTTATTTATAGGTTGAGAGGAGGAATGGAGACCTCTCAATCTGCCATGTCAGCGATCCGTGTGTCTCTTCACCTTAGCCCTTGGATCAAACAATCATAAGATGGATGGTGGAGATAGAGTGGAGTTGTGCTTCCTTGCATGCCAGTACTATGTCAGTGAAGTGATAAATCGCTGCTGTCCTTTATCTGAAAAGTCTATTTTTATTGTCTAAAAAGGCTAGATTCGTTCACTGTTGCTTGGTAACCCTAGATTCATCTACAAAGCGTATGTACAATACGATTGAACTATACACGCTCTAATAAATTTACATTTAATCTGTGTACTATATTTGTGCCTTTTTAGCAGTGTAGTATGATTAATGATTCACAGAAAAAATTCGCAAGAGTTTTCCTTATTTTAGGAGCATCCACAGTTACAAACAGAGACATCATTATATATTCCAACCATTTAATCATCCAAGGAGCAAAATGCAACTACAACGAACATCACAACCAACATAACATGTCCTGCACAGTCCAAATAGTCCACAATGTCCATACAGTCCCAAATAGTTACACTAAAGTAAATACAAAATCCATAAAAGTGCATACTAACATCTACCACAACCCTCACTGCCTTCTACTCTTGCCCTTACCCTTGTGACCGAGAGCGCTCGTACCTGGAGTGTATGGGTCACGCGGACGGCGTTGCCTAGTGCCTGGAGACGGTGTAGGCTGAGTCGAGGGAGCGTCATGGAGCTGAGAGGGGCCAAGCTCCTCATGCCTCTGGTCCACATCGTCGTCCTCGTCCCCGTCCCTTGTAGCTGCTTAGCTAGAGGAACCCAAGCCTCCTCTACCTGCGGAAGGAACATACACGTCTTGCGTCGTGTCTGTCCTGTAACCACAACGACCAGCCACACGGCGTAGCCGACATGACAGCCTCTGTTGTACAAAATTATGTTAACTGAAAGAATCTAACGTATTAATAATATATTTGAAAGAATATTTTTAATCTTACGTCCAGGAAGCTAAGCATGTAGTCGTCCCTAACTCTCGGTCGAATGTGCTCAATCTCTTCAACGGAGCATTTGAGTGTATTGCCCTGCAACAAAGTTCTCAGTAATGTCAGTCCAAGAACGCCTAATGTATTGGTATGCAACTTAACTTAGAAAAATGAGGCAATTGACTTTCCACTCTGTCCAAGATCGGTCCTGCCTCCACCTGCCTTCCTGCACGAGTAGATTGGTCGTACGTCGTGTCTTCATCAGCGGAGGACTCGATGTCGGCGTAGTCATCTTCTGTCCACTATACCCTCAGCCTGCAACGTGTCGCACGCTAGTACCAAGCTTGGTACCGCCTGAACTCACGGTTCATGTGCGGCTCGTTGTTCTCATCCACGTTGTTGTGCATCTCCTCCCATTGTGCAATGTAGGACTGGTGGTGCTTCTCCCAGTCAAAAATCTTCCTGTTCTTCTAATGATCCAACCGGTACGTATGTCATCGTTACTTGAATCCATGTACATATCACCATATTAATAGAAATGGACCATCACGAGACATTTGAAATATCAAAATATTTACTTGTGTAAGTCAACGCCAGTCGAGAACGGAGCCGTAGGCCAAAGTTATCTCACTCCAAATTGGCATGCAACTCTATCTGGCAGGTGGAACTCGACAGCATAGAAGCAGATTAGAGGGCACCTCATCCTATAGAAGTCATCGTCGAACCCACAAATGTTGCTCAACGAAAAAGGAAGTGCGCCCTCTCCACCATACGGCTCCCACTCCACCCGCAACATGTCCAAACAAGATGTTAGATGGTATACTAATCCATTTCAAACCAGCATGGGAAATAAAATTTACTTACACTAGATGCCGTCAGCGTGTCTAGATTGTTCGTGAACTGAATGTACGCCTGCTCTAACCTCGTGTACGGAACCCTAACCTGGTCCCAAAGGTATGCCCATGTCGGCTGCCAATGTGGAGGCTGACCTTGGAACCACTCACAACGAGGCAGAACCTCTGGACGACCAACTGGAAGACGAGCCCACATCCACAGCTGTAATAGGTACACGCGTCCACCAAGTGACGCTTTGGACGAAGCTCGACGACATCCCTTGCACAGCTGCCGGTATAGAAAACACAAGACTGCAGAGCCCCAGCTGTAGTGACCCGCCTGGTCCCAGTCACTGAGGCAGTGGACCCACATCCAGGACGCAGTGTCACCTGTGCCGTCGGGGAAGAGAACGTAGCCAAATAGGTGTAGGATCCACGCCCTGCAGTAGTACCCAACTGTCTCCTCATCTGCCTCCTCGGGGCACTGTGCGAACTCTTTCCGGAGCCAGGAGATGAGAACTCCAGAAGTGCGAGCCCCTTGCTCGCCAAGCTCACGCCCAAGGAAGGCCTCCACTCGTTGTCTCCAGCCCTCTGACCTACACTGCCCGATGACTGGGTTGCCGTGAATCCTTAGGCCTAGCATCTTCTGACAGTCCTGGAGCATGACTATCATCTCCCCGAAAGGTAGATGGAAGCTGTGAGTCTCCGGTAGCCACCTATATTTTAGACAAAGCAAGATTACATGTCAAAAAGTCAAGCACATGAACAAATGGCCATGAATGGAGGCAATGATTTAATTTAATACATGTCAACCAACGTAGTTATGGCCGCTGAGTTAAACTTGGGCATCCTACGACGAACCTAAAAAGAGATGACATCCAAGCTAGCTCTTTGCAGGAAAGGAGTGTACCTGTCGTCATACCGCATGTCCAAAAACCCACTGTGGGTTCTAGGATGAAGGAGCGGAAGGTCCTGCATCGAATAAAACATAGTCTCCACGAACACATGTACACTCACCAAAATTTGAACAAAACGTATAGATTATTACCTGCCCCTCTGCTATGAGACGTCCTCGGTGGTTCGCCTCGTACGTCGGGTCGAGCAGGTGGAATTGCGCCATCCTACAAAAAAAGTGAATGAATTAGAAATTCAATATACAATGAAACATGAACTTTGAAATGTACAAGTAATTAACACAATTACAAGCATAAATTGAGACATGCATAATTAATTTAATGAATACGACAAATATAAAATAATAAAATCAACCAATAGTCGCACCTCACTAAACTACCAATGGCAACTTCGTGAATTGTGGCCAAGTCTACCACACTTGCCGCACTCGTACTGCTCGGGGTCAGTAACAAATGGAGTTCCTCTCCCACGCCTCGTTCTTCCGGGTATCTGATCCATAACCATCCTGTGCCTCTCCTCTGCCTTGATCCACGCTTGTTCCAACGGTAAGCTAGATCCGCAATGTATTTTGGCCCATCATATGGAGGCCACTCTCCAGGGTCTCAGAAAGGCACGAAGCGGGGGCTCCATGTGTGCACAAGCGTGTCGACACTAAACTCGTGAGGTATCCTGCTCTCGATATTATAGTTGCGATGCCTAGCTACTGCCACCAAATGGGAACATAGAAAGTGGTACTGCCTTGGTTTACCACAAGTGCATTTGAAATCTTGGAGGACAACCACATGCATCCTCGACTCTCAGACCTCATCGTCAGACGTTGTACCGCCCCTATGCTTGACCTGATAAGTCCCTGTGGCATGGTCAAAGCATGTAACCTCATGTGTGCCAGCCCTTTCATTTGCCTTCTCTAGGTGTGCCTTTGGTTTTGGAGCTCATATCTCTCCATCACTCCGCAACTACAATGCATGGGCGTGTCTATCGTTGAACCAGGCAACAAGCTTATAGAAGGTGAATTGAACGATTGCATTCACGGGCATACCACGTATCCCCAATAGCAACTTATTGAATGACTCCGCCAAGTTGCTGCACTGAAACTCGTACCTCCATCCACCGGCGATGTGAGCTCTCGTCCATTTCTCCAAATCCCTCATCAAACCTGTGAGCCATTGTCTACCTTCTGCATTTGATGCGGTTCTGACCTGCTCCAACTTTATGTAAAAGTACTTGTCCTCAAGCTATCGAGCAGCCTCCTAGAACAGATCAAAGTTACCCTTGACACCATCCTTCCGGAGTAGATTCTCAGCAAGGTGCCGAGTACACCAACGATGGTGCAAAGGCGCATACCCCTCTATCTGCTCTTGCACGACATTAAGTATGCCCTAGTCCCTATCAGATATGATGCCAACCTCCCTGCCAGGCCCAACCACGTGTATCCAGACTAGCCTCAAGAACCATCCCCAACTGTCATTGTTCTCCTTCTCAACCAAAGCAAATGCCAAAGGAACCAACTTGTTGTTCACGTCACAGGATATGGCTATAAGAAGTGTGACCTGGTATTTGCCAATCAAGAACGTACCATCAATGGAGAAGACGGGACGACAGTGCCTAAAGGCCTCGACACACTGAGGGAAGCACCAGAAAGCACGAAAGAAGATCTGCCTCCCATCCTTCCATGCATTTGGTTTTGGGATGTACTCATAATGCATGCCTGGATTCACCACTTTGATTACATTGAAAAGAGCTGGCAGCTGCTCATACCCATCCTCCCAGTCCCCATATATCATCTTCCATGCTCACTGCTTAGCCCTCCATGCTTTACCATAAGTTATCATGTAACCTCCATACAACGCCTCAACGGTCTTGATAATTGTCCTCACCTTCATGTTGGGTTCTCCCTGCAAAATTCCCATCAACCGCTTCATAATGAGGGTCGATGTCAACTATCGATGCCTAAGTGTCAGCTCATGGTCAGCACAATTGTGTGGCCCAACAACTTTTGTGATCTTTCACTTTCTGGTGATCTGTTGCTTCCTTGCACAAACCCTCCATGGACAACGTTTCTTGTCACACACAACTGTGTAATGGCGCTCCGCATATGAATGCAAGACCTTGTAAGGTCTCTTCTGTATCACTGCAAACGCCTGCAACCACCTCTTCAATGCAGGGAGGTCATTGAATACCCTCCCATTCTCAATTACCATGTTAGGGCCGGCCTCAGGAGCTTCAAGGAGCTCATCATCACGTCCTTCTGCACACGCCTAATCAGAATTAGCAAGATCGCTGAACTCATGAACTCTTGGATCACGGTGGCCGGGAAAGATATGCCTCAGCATCTCAACATCACTCTCTGTCAGCTCTCCAATAGGGCGATCATCATCAGAATCAAGAGCCATTGCCATCTCATATGGCTCCGAATCATGCATAATTTCAACACTATTGAAGCCACGGAATCCATTTCCAAAGTGCACTTGCGCAGCAACAGGGGGCACATCCACATTCTCAAGAATGTCTCCTACAACATAAGTAGAGAAATGAGGAAAGAATAAAAGAAATAGATGTAAGGAAGGGGGTAAGCTCGCAAAAACCATACGGTTAAGACACTTACTCGGATGATTCTCTGTCAAAGGGATCTCATGAGGAGGATCTGCCATGACAACATGAGTCTGACTATCATCTCCAACTACCGCATTGGGGGCAGATTGAGCATCTGGAACCGTAGGTGCAACCTCCACATCAAAATAAGGTTCCAGAACGGGAGGGTCGATGTGTGCCTGCTGACCCATTGGTGGGAAAAACCATGAGGGATGGGATCAACTAACACCCGACGCACAACCACGTCCAAACATTGCAGCTGGTTCTTCATAGCCGATCTCACATAGTTCTCCCACTAATCCGCACAACCAATTGAGATCATTCGCCTGAAGATATTGGGAGGAGAACCTAGGTGCAGTACACCATCAACTGCAATGCCATCATCTCCAAGGCAATGCAGCTTCTCCCGAGCCCTTGCAACCATCTCACTAAATGAAGGCCTATCATTGAATAGCACAGGCACGCTTTGCATGTCAACAAACTCAACATATCTATAGCGATCGCATTCAACGGTGCCTCCATGATATATGGTCACTAGGTTGTCCATCTAGTTCAAACACGTAACGAAACACAAGTCCTTTAGTCCAAATTACATGATAGATAGTACCTAACAAGTACTTTCTAGCTACAAACTAAGTACCTAACAAGTACTTTCTAGCTACAATATATAACTACATATCTAAGTAGCTATCTAACTATATCTATGTACCTATGTATCTATGTTTCTATCTATCTACATATATCTCACTAGATCATAACTAGTAAATAACAAATGCCAACTAAGTAGGTACATTGCATATTCATAATTTTTAGCTTCCTAACAACTAATCCGTGGACGTCGACGGAGTCGCAGCGGACGCCGGGCGTGGGTCAGGCCGACGAACCGGGCCGGCGGTGGCACGGCCGGCCGCTGCAGGTGCCGGGGTTGGCGGTGGCGCGCGGCGGGCGCGGGAGGCACGGCGGGCGCGGCAGAGGCCGATGATGGAGGGCGGCAAGGCGGGGCGAGGAGTGGGCGTGACACAGGCGCAGGAACCGTCGAGGGGCACGGCGCGGGCGGCCAGCGGCATAGGGGCGGCTCGGGCGCGGCGCGGCATAGGGGCACGGGGGGTGGCGCGCGGCGGGCTCAGGGCGCGGGCGCAACGCGACGCGGGTGTCCGTGCGCGGGCTCGGCGCTTCGCGTGCGGGCGAGGGCAGCCGCTGGAGGCGCGTGCGCGGGCGGTGGCGACGCTCGGCTCTGCTCTGCTAGGGTGAGAGAGGGAGAGGGAGAGGAAGAGGAAGAGAGGAAGAGCAGGGCCCATACGAAATAAAATCTCAGCGCCAGTCACTCTGGCACCGAGCTCGGAGCCAAGATCTACGGCGCCAAGCTCGGCGCAAGAGTGACTGGCACCGAGATTCCTGCCATATCACCTTCCACGTCCACTTCGAGCCCAGGAGCTCGGTGCCAGGGACGCTGGCGCCGAGACGTGTTAGCTCGACGCTAGCATCGATGGCGCCGAGCTAGGGGTCCAGATTCTAAAATCTTTTCGCCAGGGTCGTATTTGTGAGAAACTTCAAAAAAAGGGCTAAAAAGTAAAAAATTTGGTCGAGGCTGTCAGGGCCGGGTTCAATTAATTTCCCCAGAGATTCCTCTGGTTGTGGAAAATATTATCTATTCCCAATTAACATATATATATTGGAGCATAGGATGCCTTACCGTCGTATGACAATACCATACCATGCCAACAAGTCAAAGGGTATTTGAGACCCAAAACAAGATGTATCCTTCGCCACAGGAACTGAGCATACAGACACTCGAATAAGAGGTGTTGAATAGTTTCATCCCTACTACAAGACACACAAGATTTGTTCCTATTCTAGTTCCTCTTTAATTAATAAATTATGTATAGTTAAAATCACCCCCTCTTTACGAACCATAGAAAATTTGTAATTTTCAGTGGTATACTTAAACGCCAAGTATCATGTGAGACTTTAATGCATGTATTCACAAGGAGTTTATAAATGAAATTTATTGTGAACTCGACACTATTTTTAAGGAGCCAAAGGAACCTATCTCATGCAACTTTGTAAGCTAATGTTCATGACTCTTGCTACTAAGTGAGCGCTCGGTATAGCTTCTGAAACAGCTCAGGGAGCTCCATATCAGCCAACCGCTCTCCCACACAACTGCTTCATGTGCGGAGTCCTAGGAATACCGCTCACTGGAGCTGTTTTTGAAAGAGTGATTGGAATGAGTTGTTGTATTCTATATTGTGTGTGGGTACATATATAGGCAATCGGGGTAGCATGCAAGCCAACCACACAAATGCACAAGTATAGGGCGACCATTGCTATATTTACATCATGCTAATACTCCCTTGCAGTCTTATCGGGAGCACGGCAAATGTTAAGATTGGATCGAAACTCTTGAAATACAGATGTTGGGAGACCCTTGGTGAAGATATTAGCGTACTAGGATGTCGTGGGGACATGGAGAACTCGAACATGACTGAGGGCGACACGCTCCCGAACAAAGTGGAGATCAATCTCAACGTGCTTCGTGCGCTGATGCTGGACCGGAATGGAGAGGTAGACATCACTGACGTTGTGGCAATAAACCAGGGTGGCACGACGAAGATGGTGACGAAGCTCGGCAAGTAACTGATGAAGTCATGTAGCTTCAGCGACACCATTGGCCACGGCTCGATACTCAGCCTCTGCGCTAGACCGGGAGACTATGTGCTGATGCTTGGAAGACCAGGACACCAGATTGTCATCGAGGAACACTGCGTAGCCAGAGGTCGAACGACGAGTGTCGAGGGCGCCGGCCCAGTCCGCATCAGTGTAAACAACAAGCTCTGTAGGCGGAGAGCGATGCAGAGTCAAGCCAAGGAAAAGTGTACCCTGTAAGTACCGTAGTATCTGCTTAAGAGTGGCAAGGTGCGGCTCACGTGGATCATGCGTGTAGAGACATATCTGCTGGGCGGCATAGGCAATATCCGGACGAGTGAAAGTCAGATACTGTAGTGCACCAGCCAAACTGCGATACTGAGTAGAGTCAGCAATTGGAGGACCGTCGGTGGACAACTTGGAGTGCAGGTCGACGGGAGTGCTGCAAGGCTTGCAAGCACTCATCCCGACGCGTTCCAAGATGTCCAAAGTATACTGCTGTTGAGAGAGCAAAAGGCCATCATCGCAGTGGGCGACGGAGACACCAATGAAGTGATGGAGCTGTCCCATGTCGGTCATAGAAAACTCACGCTGAAGGGCTGCAATAATATGTTGAAGAAACCCAGCTGAGGAGGTGGTTAGAACAATATCATAAACATAGAGCAGCAGATATGCAGTGTCTGATCCCCGGTGACTAGCGTAGGTGCTTTGCGAAGTGCTTATGTTAGTTAGACCACGCTCATATGCGCTTGCTCTAGGCTTAGGTCTAGTTGCTAGTGAGGTTTGCATACCTCTTGACCAAAGGTGCTTACGCGCACCGTGCTTGTACTCGGCGGGGCTTGTAAGTCTTGCGAGACCGTACCAACCGTGTTTGTGGTGTGGCCGCCACCGTGTATGGAGGGAACAAGGCCCGTGGCATTTCGGCCGAAAGCTTGATAGTGAAGACGGTAGGGAGCGGTCCGAGAGAGGTACATTAGAGACCCACTTGTGCGTGGGGAAGGCCCGGGGCTATCCACAGAGTTACCCGACCGGGAGCTTGGCCCTTGTGAGGGATTCTCTGCGAGGGTCTCCAACGGGGATTTGGGGGAAGCTTGCGTGCTTCTCGATACCTCGGTAAAAATACCAGAGTCATTGACGGGAGTTTGCATCTCTACCTCATCTTTAGCTTTTGCATTTTTATTGTAATCTTGGTTATGTGCTTTACCATTCCTAGCTTAGTTGATAGGCTAGTTGATGAGGTTGGAACCTAGGTTGCATAACTCTTTTGCAGTAGAGACAGCAACACACCTAGCAAAACCTAAGTTGCACATTTAGATAGATTACTTTCTTGCATAGGTTTTGATTAGGTGGAATTAGAGGCCATAATTAGAAGTAGAATTTTAAGTTGCCTAATTCACCACCCTCTTAGGTGTCACGGTCCTTACACGCTGGACGCACTCTTCTCGGACGGTGGAAAAGGCTCGTCCAGGCAGCCGCGAAGAAGCAATGCCACCTTCTAGGTCACACCGCTGCGTCGGATTTGGTTGTTTTCCATTTATGTAACATCGAAACTAGTGGCCTTTCGCTAGGATGGTCCAGCTACGACTATTTTTAGGTCAATCTCTTTCGGCGCTCGATAGAGGCGCGTTGTCTGTATGTTTGAAATCTTCTTCTTAATATAATGGTATACAAATATTTTGCGTATTCGAGAACAGTGCCTCACAAGGGGCGCGTATAGAGGCGCGTTCATCTACAGTATTATGTGAGGAGGCGCGCTGGATGAACAGTGCCACGACGTGACCCCCTCAAAATTATATTCTTCTATATATATATATATATATATATATATATATATATATAGAGAGAGAGAGAGAGAGAGAGAGGGAACTGGAGGGGCCGCAGCCCTTACAGATTGAACTTATTAATTCTACCAATACTATATTCTAATCCTAAAGTTCCACTAATGGAGAACAGGGGGACGCCCTTTACGCAATACCAATGCAACCATAAACAAAACTGCCAGGTCCATGTGAACATCAATCAATTGTATTGGTATTCGTAAAGTGCAATGTCGTGCTGTCTGGTCGGCCACAATCAGCATTTTCATTTTGTGCCACTCGAATGCAGAGAACTCTTAATCATACCAACTAATGCTTATGATGGTGATTTACAAGGTAATCGTACAAACGAAGCCACTATATTAATAAAGCTCCGAAGCTAGCAGGAGCGGATTTAATAATTAAGATTATGTAAGAGAGCCATGAAATGTCTTGCATGTGTACGCGTAACCGAGTAGAAACTGACGAACATAACGTTTAGACTCTGCACCTAACAACTCCTGCTAGTTACTCGGTTAATTAGTTCGCTCGACTTGATGCATCCGTAGAAAAAATATATATTTGATATATAGAGAATCTCTCAAATTTCAGCATGACACATATGTATGAGGAGTAGTTACCGACCCAGCTGCTAGCTGCAAGCGAGTGCTTACCGACGACGCCAGGGGCAGGGAAGGCGACAAGCAGGGACCGAGAGGACGCAGCGGGGCACGGCAAGGAGGAAGAGGAGCCAGAGACGGCGGTGGCGGTGGTCGGCCGGTGAGTGCGCGGCGGCGTCACTCCTCCCTCCTCTCCAAGAGCGACGACGGCATGACTAGAAAGCCCAGCACGACCCGAAAAATGGACAGCCCAGGCCAAAATCAGGCAGGGCCAGCAGCCCAGCATTACGTGCAGGCCCACCAGATCTTTTTTTCCCCTGAAGGGAAGTGGCAGAAGCCAGGCCCACTAGATCCAGCCGGATGACTTCGAGCATTCAATTCTAAATGCGAGAGGGCAGTCAGTTAAAATATATTGACCGGAAACAGAGTACACTTGTTTCATTTAGTCTAGTTACTAAACATGTTAAGCCTGATGAAATTTCAGTCTATTAGTATTATTTTTTGAACAAGTTCAGTGAATTGTTGTAGATAGAAAAGAGAAAAACACACAAGCCCAACTGAACTTCGGATCCATGGAAACAAATGGCTCTGTTAGAGCCTCAGCAGAAGCCTCGAGCAAGTATATGTGAATAACACTGTGCTAATTCATCCTGGCTCCAAAACAAATCACATGTTCAAAAAGCAGTATGTTGTTTGTTGATGGAAAACCCCACAATACAAGGATTGAGAGAACAGTCATCAACTCAAGCATATATAGTAGGACCAAATTCTGCTGGACAAAAATCCAATAGCAAGTGGATTTAATGAATTTAGAGTATATATAACTTTTGCATAAAGAAATGATCGTGTTCAGCCTCCGTATTACTTATTACAACAAATTGAGCCAGTAAGGCAAGAAGCAGCTGGTCCCTAGTCCCCTAATAGTAACTCAACAAGTCCAAAGCCCCAAACCAACAGCAATCAGCATGCATCTACACATATTATCAAGTCTGAAGTAAAAATAGTAGTGATAATTCTCGAGACAACAGCCTGCTCTGCAGCTGGATCCATGTCGTAACCATATGCTGGAGACGGTGGTGCCAGCTGATGAACGCAGAGAGACTGCAAAGATGCTTCAACATCGACACCACCTGTGTGGGTATGAGTGGCTCTTGCCGCACAAGTCCTGCCCACTAATATTGACGTTAGTTATTAACATGGTAAGAGAGTATACAAAAAAAAAACGGGGGTAGCTAGGAAACAATACTAATTAATTAAATATGACGTACCGAAGTAATAATATTAATTAAATATGATATATGTATAACAGCTGGCGCAAACATAAGGTAAAAAGACTCTGTAGTCTGTACCTGGCCTAGGCACTACTATTCCCGTCCTCTTCTTCCCGGGGCTCATCGTCGTTGCCATCAAATACATACCTCCCGCCCATCAGTTTGATGTTGGATACAGGGTGACCTGGGTGCAGGCCAGCCACGTCCCTGAACGCAGACTCTGCAGCCCTTCTATTGGAATCTTTTGCAAATCTGATCCCAATGTCTCCGACGATTTCCTTGAGGCCTGATAGGTACTCGATGCCAGCAGGCACACCACCATACCTGTCCCATCCGTGTGCATTGAAACAAAGCTCGAGCCTTTCAAGCTTCGGCATCGCCCCTGCCTCAAAGGCCAGGTACGATATCCTGAAACATCCAACTGTAAAATGCTTGAGAACAGGGAATCCTCTTCCACGGATGATGATCTTGTCTTTAGGAACTCCATGGATGTGCAAGTGGAGGCGGACAAGGGAGGGCAACTGTGAGAGAATCCCAACGTCATCCCCATACACATCCTGAACACTAAGCCGCAGGTCATAGAGGCTATGGTGCTGGCCAATCCACCCAGGAATCCTCGAGAACCAGCGATCGTACAGTGCATGAAAGCTCTGGAGATGAATGAAAGAAGTTGGGACTGAACACCATGAATCTAAGCAGGCTCTGAGAGTGACAGGTAGGTAAGCACTATGAATAAGTAGACATTTGAGGCTGCAAATGTTTCCAAGGGCGTGCACAAGTTCCCTACATTTTGCAGCAAACTCGTCTCTATTGGTGGATGTGTAGTCAGAATATCTGATTTCAACATTTGTCAGATTTGTCAGTTCTCTCAGACCCTTGATATTGTCTAGTGAGTTTCTCAAATCAAAGCAACGTAGAGTACGCAATGATTTCATGTTACTGATCCCACTAGGAAATATTACATCTTCTGGAACAATCAGATGCGATAAACGGCTCAAATGGACAATATCTGATGGTAGCTGCAGATCTAATCGTCCTTTTATTTCAAATGTTTTCAGTTGCTGCAGACGTCCAATTTTACTAGGTAACACCACATGACGACCACTTGCTATGATCTTTAAGAATCCCAGTTGAAACAAATGACATATTCCATTCAAGTCAAGTAACTCAGATGAATAGGGCCCACTTGAAATTTCAATCGTCAAAACTCGGAGATGCTTGAACTGTAAAATAGGAGGTAGATATAAAGAGGTACCAAATCTTGCTAGCATTCGTGTTTGGGATAGCTGGAAGGATCTTCCCACTGTTTCATCTATTGCACCATCCAAACTGAGTGAGAGTCGACGGATCTTTGCAGGCTGTCTTGTCAAATCTTGTATATCATCCATTACAGTGATAAAATTGTTTTCTCTGGATTTATATAGGATAAGATCAAGCATCATGTCATGAACCCTGCAAGACATCACCTCACCATTGTAGTCTGTATCTACGGGCTGAATCAAACTCCTATTGATAAGCTCATTAAAATAGCTCTTTGCAATATCCTCTGGATCTGTCCCACGACCTTCACATATAAAACCTTCACTTATCCATTGTCTAACCAAATCATTCTTATTGATTGTGTAGTCCTCTGGATAAATGCCTAGATATAGCATACAAGTCTTCAAATAATGAGGAAGGTTTATATAGCTGAGGTTTAATATTTGTCTCATGCCATCCAAGCTTTGGCTCACTTCAAAGTTGGACCCTAGAGATTTTTGTACGTACTCCCACCATTCCTTCAGTTTACTTTCTTGGTTGGCTAAAAGGCTAGATATTGTGATAACTGCAAGAGGTAAACCGCCACATTTTTTCAAAATTTGAGCAGACACTTCCATCAAATATGGAGGGCAAGCTTCCTCTGCACCAAAAATTCTTTTGAAGAATAAGCTTCGTGAGTCTTGGTCACTAAGGGCCTTCATCTTGTAAACACATTCAATGTTCTTAGCACAGCAAGCTCTGGCCACAGTCTCAATTCGTGTAGTTATTAATACTCTGCTGCCATTAATGTTCTCTGGAAGAGCACATCTAATGATATCCCATGCAGGAGCCTCCCAGATGTCATCAATTACAATTAGGTACCTGACATGTAAACATATAAACCTGGATCTAAGGATACAGGAGGGACTCACTTCAACTAGTCAATCCTACGGAAACGTGGTGAAAAGAAAAAATATGGACAGATTAGCATGTTGACTGGTTGGCTATAGAATAGTAGCATGCTCAAGAAGAATGACATCTAAATAGAACAAACTAAAACACGGATGGTAGAGGCGGTAACTTTGTTCCCTTATCTAAAAAAAACTAAAACACAATAAACCATACTGAGCATAAAATTATTTCAACGCAGGCATACCTCTGTTTTAGAAGGAATTTTCGTAGCGCACTAATGAATTCTGTCTCTTCCCAAATTTCCATGTTGGTGTCCATAGGAGCTACAAAGCCAACTTGAGATAGCATGGTTCTCAGAAGCTTCCTAATATTTGGTTTTTGGGACATAGACACGAAGGCTCGACACTGGAACTCCCCCTGAAGCTTGCAATAAATCTCATTTGCAAGTGTAGTTTTTCCTAGGCCTCCAAATCCAACTATAGAGAGCACCTTTAGCTCATCCTCTCCACCCATCAACTGAATCAGTTCATCTGTGGGGCCATCCATGCCCACAAGGCCAGATGCCTCTGCATACATTGCTAACAACCGAAGATCAATGGTTGTGTTGGTTGTCCTAGGGGCAACATCATTAGTCTGCTGGTACCTCATGCGTCGCTCCCTGACCTCGACGACACGGACCTTGAGGCCTTCAAACTCTTTGGCAATGTCATGCCGAATGTTCATGGTCGTCAACAACTTTGTGCTCCTATTTATGAAACCCATGAATCCGCGTGGCTTGCAGCTTGACTTGTGTTCCACACGGAGCATGAACTCACTGACACTGTCCTCAATATCATAGGATAGCTCACGTACCTCCTTGGCCCAACACTTGTCTTGCTCATCAGGCTGCTCAGTATCTGAGATCTTCTTGAGGAAGACATGCATGCTCTCAAGCTCAGCTTTGAGGAACAAGATCTGTCCCTTAGCTCCTTTGAGCAGCTTGTACTCAGCTGCGAGCAAATCACCAAGCTTCGCTATCAAGGAGCCCATAGCGCCGTGTGATGCAGTCACCACGGCAGCCTCCATCAATGACCTTGCCTTTCTTTCCTTTGCTCGCTCTCACTTTGGCAGTGCTTGTGTAGTCTTATTTCCAATCCTGAAAGAAATCAACGAAAGCAACATATTTAGAGTTTTTTATTTATCAATGACGAGTGACGATTCTAGTAATCGATGTGGACGACATGTAGCTCCACGTTTTGTTTCCTTCAGTGTGCCCAGATGATCTTTGAAAAGAGCACAAACTCCACTTATTTTACACTGTGCAGTTTTCTTTGGAGTGCAAACCGAATCAAGAACAAGATGGAAGAGCGTGTGATTCATACCCTACGGCATACGCAGCCGGCAGGAGAGAGATCAAGAATGACAGGACTCTGTTGCTGTCCGGCCAAGTTTTCCTTCAAACCGAAGACCACAAGAAAACCTTGTTGGAGATGAAAAGTGGCAGGTACTGTAGTGACGGCATGCCGGAGCGCGGGGCGGTGGAAGCGCAAGCTTTGTTGAAAACAATTGCGGAGGGAGGGCAGGTGTTTGTAGCACTGGAACCACTGAGTGCGTGCCTGCGTGGGCGTGGTTCCAACAGCGAGATTCAGAGGAAGAGGATGGGACGGGAGGCGACGGTGTGAAACTATGGATCTGCAAGCACTAATAGAGAACAAACCTCTGATCATCAGTTGAAATGGGCTCTAGTCCCGGTATTTTTTACGCCTGGAACTAGAGATACCTTTAGTCCCGGTTGGTGGCTCCAACCGGGACTAAAGGTCCCTGCCTAACAACTCTCATCAAGGGCAGCAGAGGTGGCAGGGACCTTTAGTCCCGGTTGGAGCCACCAACCGGGACTAAAGGTATACTTTTACTCCCGGTTGGTGGCTCCAACCGGGAGTAAAGGTCTACTCCGGGCCGTGGCCGCCGGGATTGAAAGTTACCTTTAGTCCCGGTTGGAGCCACCAACCCGGGACTAAAAATCCCCTTTATATCCCGGCCGTCTTCTTCTTCCTCCCTAAGCCCGAGCTCAGCACATTTTGAAGCTCACTGCACTAGTGTTCTTGCTTCCTCCCTCCCTCCATTGTTCCTCCATCCATTCTTCGATTCCTCCGTCGATTTCTTCGATTCCTGTGTCGATTCTTCAGTTGTAAAGGTTACCAATCTCATACTCTCATTTTTCACCATTGTCTTATCTCATTTTGTTCACTATATATATATATATATATGGTTCTTTATTGTGGTTTTTTTTTCATTTGTAAGCAATTTGAGCTCAAAATCACTTCAAACTTGCATATTTACATGAAAGAAGGTTAAAGTAGCCAGTTGAACTTGCGGACCGTGTTCATCTCGGCGAGCATGTTCTTTGCCGAGCGGTAACGGACGTCAAGGAGGAGCTTTGATTCTACGAGGAGAAATGCTCGCCGAGATGATCACGTAAGCAAGTTCAACTAGTATGGATGGTTATTTATTCATATATCCCGATATCGTCGCAGTAGTCTGTCAATCACCGTACCCAAACGTAGTATATATATAAATATAAACTTAGAAAATAGTTAGAAAATTATAGAAAATCTGTACTAGTTGAACTTGCGGACCGTGTTCATCTCAGCGAGCATGTTCTCTGCCGAGCGGAAATGGACGTCAAGGAGGAGCTTTAATTCTACGAGGGAGAGCGGCAACGGTCGTGGAAGACCGTGTTCCCTTCCTCGTAGAATCGGAGCTCTTCCTTGACCAAGTACGGTGCCGTCCGGTGGAGAAATGCTCGTCGAGATGATCACGTAAGCAAGGTCAACTAGTACGGATGGTTATTTATTCACATGTCCCGATATCGTCGCAGTAGTCTGTCAATCACCGTACCCAAACGTAGTATATATATAAATATAAACTTAGAAAATAGTTAGAAAATTATAGAAAATCCGTACTAGTTGAACTTGCGGACCGTGTTCATCTCGGCGAGCATGTTCTCTGCCGAGCGGTAACGGACGTCAAGGAGGAGCTTTGATTCTACGAGGGAGAGCGGCAACGGTCGTGGAAGACCGTGTTCCCTTCCTCGTAGAATTGGAGCTCTTCCATGACCAAGTACGGTGCCGTCCGGTGGAGAAATGCTCGCCGAGATGATCACGTAAGCAAGTTCAACTAGTACGGATGGTTATTTATTCATATGTCCTGATATCGTCGCAGTAGTCTGTCAATCACCGTACCCAAACATAGTATATATATAAATATAAACTTAGAAAATAGTTAGAAAATTATAGAAAATCCGTACTAGTTGAACTTACGGACCGTGTTCATCTCGGCGAGCATGTTCTCTGCCGAGCGGTAACGGACGTCAAGGAGGAGCTTTGATTCTACGAGGGAGAGCGGCAACGGTCGTGGAAGACCGTGTTCCCTTCCTCGTAGAATCGGAGCTCTTCCTTGACCAAGTACGGTGCCGTCCGGTGGAGAAATGCTCGCCGAGATGATCACGTAAGCAAGGTCAACTAATACGGATGGTTATTTATTAAAACATGTTTTTGAGATATAGATAATTTTATAGTTTCTTAATTTTATTTGTTTATAAAATGAGAAATTTATAGTGTATTAAAAAATGAGTATAGAGAGTAGATGGCAACTGCTTCCGGGTCCTCGGCCTCTCATGGGTTTCCAAAGCGACTTAGGCCGGGCCTCCCTCTCATTCCATGCGGCAAGTGTCGTGATGAGACGAAGATTGTGATGGAGTACCGAGTGAAGAAGGAGGGTCCCAATAAGGATCGTATCTTCTACAAGTGTCCGGATCGTAATGTGAGTTATTTTATCGTATTTAATGATTATGGTTAGTTTATACCTATTTTCATGATGGTTGTGATTAAAGTTCTAATTTTTATTTTAATTTCAATTGGGATGGCAAAGTGGGCGATGTTCGGGCTTCTCTTTGGGAGGAAGAGTATGTTGAACTCGTGCAAAAATATCTTGCACAACAGGAGTGATATTTATGGCTAATGAGGCGGTGATCCAAAAGAAGAAGCCCAAAGATGTTGCACAATCGAGGGATCATCTCATTTTAGTTGAGATTGGTCATGAAATCCTTGTGCTCTGAAATGTATTTTAGCTTTAGTTCTTTTAGTGGTAGTTGGGATTGTCTACATTGTAGCGATGCTTTCATAAATTTGTACCTTTTGTAATTATGATCTAGGTTTAATATGGTATTTATGTCATGTAATGCAGATGAGCCGGCATTGGATGTACAATGCTGATCGCCGCTCCCAAGAGTTCATTGACGGCGTGCATTCTTTGTTACGTGCGGCCGAGGCAAACAAACGTGACGGTTTCATGTACTGGCCATGTGCCATATGTAAGAATACGGTGGAATATCCTTGCTCAAGGACTCTTCATTCACACTTGTTCAAGTCGGGTTTCATGCCAAACTATATTTGTTGGACGAAGCATGGAGAAACTGGCGTTGTAATGGAAGAAGGTGAAGAAGAACAATGGGACGACAATGATATTATTCCCGATGGTGCGTGCTTCAATGATACTGCAATGGGAGAAACTCAAGAAGAGGTAGCCACAGAAGATGAGCCTGCTGATGATCTTTGTCAGGTCATTCGTGACACACAAAGAGAATGTGAAAGTGAAAAGGAGAAGATCAAGTTCGAGCGGATGCTAGAAGATCACAACAAATTGTTGTACTCAACTTGTGATGCAGGGCAGAAAAAGTTGGGAACCACACTAGAATTGCTGCAATGGAAGGCAAAGAATGGTGTATCTGACAAGGGATTTGGAGAGTTACTAAAAATCCAAAAGAAGATGCTTCCGAAGGACAATGAATTGCCCGCCACTACCTACGAAGCAAAACAAGTTGTCTGTCCTATGGGGCTAGAAATCGAGAAGATACATGCATGTCCTAATGATTGCATCCTGTACCGTGGCAAAGAGTACGAGAAATTGGATACATGCCCGGTAGGTCATTGAGTTCTGTGTTGACTTTATTCTCGACCTTGACTCGATTGGTGTTCCTGAATCGAGACATGAGGGGAGACTAAGCGGAAAGGGGACACTAGGGAGGAAAACATATATTGGTACGGATGATGATTATTTCAATAAAGCGCACTACACAGTTCTACAGAACTTCTCTTTGGTAGATCCGTATATTGAGACACACAAGGATCTCTTACGATCCGAGTTTCCAGGGAAGACTGAAGCTTGGATTACGCGTAAGCACATGGAAACTTTCGGCGGTTGGTTGCAAAAAAAATGTCAAGGTGATGAGAGCATCCATGAGCAACTGTATTTATTGGCTATGCAACCATCATGGCATATCGTCACATACAAAGGGTACGAGATAAATGGGAACATATTCTACACAGTAGCCCAAGATAAAAGGAGTACCAACCAAAATAGTGGTGTCCGCATAGATGTCACAGACCCGAATGGGAATAAGCAGACATATTATGGACGCATAGATGAAATATGGGAACTAGAATATGCACCTACTTTGAAGATCCCATTGTTCAAGTGCCAATGGGTCAAGGTGACCGGAGGCGGGGTAACAGTAGACAACGAGTATGGAATGACAACAGTAGACCTTAGTAATATTGGGTACAAAGACGAATCATTCGTCCTTGCCAAGGATGTGAATCAGGTGTTCTATGTCAATGATATGTCTACCAAACCAAAAAGAGGGAAAAACGATAAAGACTCAACCAAAGAGCCAAAGCGCCACATAGTTCTTTCAGGGAAAAGAGTCATCGTGGGAATTGATGACAAGTCAGACATGTCAGAAGATTATGAAAATGATGACCGAATTCCGTCCTTTAAAATGAACAAAGACCCTAGCATCTTGGTAAATGATGAGGACACACCATGGTTACGACGCGATCATAACCAAGGGACATATGTAAAGAAGAAGTTCACTGTTGTGCCCACTTGATGATATAGTGATTTAATGTAGTGTGTGTTTGAGATATTATGTAATAATTATGAATTCAGATGTTTATTATGTCATGTTTCAAATTAAATCAATGTTTGATTTGGTGAGATTTCTCTCTCAAAAAGGTAAATTAGGATATTGAGTGATGAAAAATTAAAATATTAACGTTAAAATGATGTGAAAACAAATTTCCTATCCAAAACCAATAGTTTTAATAATTTTAATTAAACACTACATTTTTACATTAACGAAATAATAAATATTAGTTACATTATGTTTTATAATTGTAACAAAAATAAAAAAAGTTAGGTTATAGATTTTTCCTATGTGCAATAAAGAAAAAGAAAATCCATATTTTTAACAAAATAATTTTATGCCTTTTATTTAATTTACTATGTATTTAACAAGACTATTGCATTTCTATTAAAAAAATTTGCTTAAGACACGCGGGAAACGAAACTGTAGCCCACCTTTACTCCCGGGTTGGAAGCCCACCCGGGAGTATAGGTGGGCTGCAGTTTCGTGGCCCACCAAAAAAACCTTTACTCCTGGTGCGTGTTACCAACCGGGAGTAAAGGTAAACCTTTACTCCCGGTGGGGGGATGTCACCGGGAGTAAAGAGGCGTGGCATATATATACCATTGCCATCTTCTTCCTTGCGTTCTTCGCCGATTCCTCTCCCCCTGCGCCCACGCCACTCGACCCGCCACACCGAGGACGCCGCCGCCACCCCGCCCGACGTCGGTCGTCGCCACCGCCCCACGCCACCCCGCGCGCCGATGACCTCGCAGCGCCACTGCTGCTCGGCGGCCCCCGCCAGACGCGCGGCCACACCGGTACCGTACGTACCCTCGCCGCGTTGACACGGCGCGACAACGAGGCCGCCAACACGCGCGCGGCTTCCTCTCCTCCATTCCCAAGGTACGCTGCTTGCTCCATTCCATCTCTAGGCTACACCGTGACCAACAGATCGATGATGAGGAGCACGCTGTGCTTGCTCGGATCCGCCTATTCCATCTCCATGCATGAAACACACTATTTTAGGCAAGTTCACTCATGGTAACCGTACGTACTGTTGTTCACATTTTCTTTTCCTACGTGCATGCTCCTCTATTGATACAGTAGCTACTGAAACTTTGGTTGTCACTTTGGTTTGCATACGTACGTACGTCAACAAATGTGTGTATCGATCACAAACCCAAACGTATACTTAACTATTTTTCATGGCACGTCGCACACGGTGTTCAGACGGGCATTATTCTCTGTCGCGCTAACTATTATAAGAAAGAAAGCGCCAAAGGAACAAAAAAAAATTCTAGTGTATACGCACAATCTATAAGCGCCATGCGTTTCTATGTATACGGCGGAGCACCGCCGCCCTCGTTCGTCCTAGGGTTTATACAGCGGAGCACCGCCGCCCTCGTTCACCCTAGGGTTTAGGGTTTATACAGCGGAGCACCGCCGCCCTCGTTCGCCCTAGGGTTTAGGCCGGTTCCGCTGCCCTCGTTCAATCATTTTTGGCGTGTTGTTGTGAACCTCTTCGAGGGTTCCAATCATTGTAAACATTATTTGGAGCTATTTACTCGACGAGTCAGGATGCAGTGCGATTTTGTTGTCACTTTGATTTGCAGCAACGCCCCCCTTTTCTTTTAGGCGAGGCTCATCGTTTATTGTTCTCAGAAACTTGACGCGCAACTATGCCCCCTTTCTTTCAGGCGAGGCTCGCTATTTTCTGTTTAATAAAACCTAATGCGTAGCGACGCCCCCCTTTTGTTTCAGGCGGGACCGCCGCCAAAACCTACTCGCTTCCTGATTCTTCTTATCATACAAACCAACCTTCACCCATCAAAACCTACTCGTTTAGGGTTTATACGGCGGAGCACCGCCGCCCCTAGAATTGCGTCCGTGACCAAGGGGCAAGATTTAATAATGCATATTGTTCGTAGATTTTACGCATGTAGGCAAAGATTTGACGTACTATATATTGGTTTTGTTTTTTGAAGCTAGATGGCCGACCCGAGAAACATGGATGAGGAGGAGTTGATGATGAATTTGATCAAACTGGCACTCAAGTTGCCGGCGATGATGGTGCTAAAAATAACGTGCAAGAGGATGCAGATGATGGGAGTCAGTACTTAGCTCTTGAACAAAATGAGCAACAACATATTGGCCAAGTATATATTTTTTATTATTAGCTATATAATTATCATGTCTTATGTGTGCTCATGACATTAAAAATAATGTTTATGTTTTGTAGCCCTCTGGATCGACATCAACAACTACAACGAAGAGTAAAAATGTTCGAGGTCCCAAAAAGCCATTGGAGGGCCGCTTCATCATCTCAGAGTTCAATGTGGATACAGGCGAACCGGGGGGGGGGGCAAATAAAATGAAATTCGTGCACCACTGTGGTTACCTTGTATGAGACCGGCTCCCGATCAGTACCCGCAAATGGAAGAAGAAGACCAATGCTCCTCATATCAGTTTTGTCTCCGATCGTGACAAGACGTTAATTTGGAAAGATGTCTTGGTACATTTCGCGCTCCAAACAGATGGTTATGATGATATAATAGATGGTGATGAATTGAAGGAGCGAGTTAGGGATTGGGCAATGAAGAAGATGGCCACCTAGTTTCAGACTTGGAAGAAACACCTATACACGACGTATGTCAAGAAGAACATAGCACCAGATTTTCTTGTCCCTGCACCCGATCTCAAAGCAGAGGCCCTATTGGGATGAGTTTGTACAAGACAAAGACGTCGGAAGAGGGTGTGAGTCGGGTGATAAAGAACCAACGTAATGCCCAATAGAAGACATACCACCATAACTTGGGATCGGTGGCTACCCGCAATGACCATTAAGAAGTGGAACAAAATGGAAGCGCAGACCTTCTTGCTAAGGGTATCACACCCGAATCACTCGAGTGGGGAGAGCGTGCAAAGAATTAGTTTTTCGCTCATGGGGGAACACTGGACCAGGACACAGGGAAGTGCGTTTATGGTGCAAGACTGCAAGAAGCAGCAGAAAGATTATTTTATGCTCAGAGAGCTACTGCTAGTGGTGCGTTCAGGCCCAACAAAGAGAAGGATGAGCTGACATACGCCATCGGGACTATTGAACATGGTGGCCGAACTAGAGGCAAAGGAAGTGTCTCGTGGAAGCATGGATTCCCTCAGGACAGACCTTCCTACAAAAGCCGCCAGAGAAAGAAGGAAGAAGAGGCACAACGGCTCCAGAGGTTGGAGGAAGCGGTGCGTGAAGCACAGGAGCGGAAAAAAACCTTGAAGCGAGAATGCAGGAGGAAATCAGAAGGCAAGTGCAAATAGCAGTGAGTGCAAGCAAGCAGGCATCAGAGCCAGGAATCAACATTAGCCAATCTGTTCAGTTGAAAAGCAGTTGCGCTTCCACGGAGATACCAAATCAAGGGGACATAGGTCTGCGCTTCCCTGTGGATGACGTCACTGAACCTAGTACATCGTGTGAGCTACACATTCCAAAGGGGAATTCCACAATCAAGGTGGCTATCGGTCTTGTTAATCCTATCGACCGAACCAAGACACCAAGGATTCATGGGAATATAATCCAAGAAGGATATGCTACCATCTCGGTAGATAAAGCTGAAAAAGGTTTTAGTGATTTGCCTCTTGACATTCCTGGAGGTGATGGCGAGAAGACTCTAGGAGAAGCAGAGAAGACATTCATTCTATGGCGCAAGCGCTACATCATCATTCCCGGGATGTCGGCTCCACCTCCTCCTGAACTACCTCACCATAGGTGCGGATGAAAACACTACATCATTAATTTATATTGGCTTAAATAATTAACAATCTGCTCATAATAATATGTCATTCCTTTTTTTGTAGCAGATCCTCCCCCAACCTAAATCCAATTGTTCAATTACCAGATCATCATAGTGCTCAGTACGATGACATTGTGTTGGAAGGTGAGGCTGCATCCACACCATCTCCAAGGAGGTCTCCAACGCCGCAGCCGCCACCCCCGCAAACAAAGAACCAGTCCCCGCAGGCAAAGAAAGCCACCGTGAAACCAAGGGCTATTCCCAAAATAATATCTGAAGAGAAGGAAGAAGGAACTGATGCATATAAAAAAGATTTGTCTAGATTCTATGACAAACTTAAAAAGAATCAAGAAGCAAGGAGAAACCTGGAGAAACCGTACTTCTTCGTAGCTCTAGATATTCTAAGAAAAAAGGTGGCTTCTTACCAGCAACAACAGCGGGAATCTCGTAAGCCGTCCAAATCAACGTTAACGGACTATGACCGCACTCTCACCAAGTCAATTGAGGCGGCACAGAAAAAGAAGCGGGCAGGGAAAGGAGTTGCCCAACTCGGACAACAATCGCACCAATTAGTCCCCCTGCTAGTTGTTGGTAATGAATATGGTTCGAATTTAGGATTAATGCATCAGGCAAACATACCTCCGGATGTCGATTTGGATCACCTTGGTGAATTTATTGATGAGACTGGTTTCGACCTTTACCAGATGTTTGGTGATGGAAACATTGAGAGTGCGGCGGAGGTTGATATTTGGAAGAAAAAAATTGTACTAGGCCAGAGTCTATACAACCCTCAAGCCTTATCTGATCTAGGGACACAAATGTACCTGCTAAACAAGTGGTACATGCAGGCGTCTACCGGTGAAGACTTCTGCGTTGGTGTCAGAATTAGAGACGAACATTGGTTCCGTGGCGATGATGTTATGTATGTTGACTTTGCAGAATTTCATCAACTATGTCACCTGACCTCTCTGGACAAAGTTATCATTAGCTGCTATTGCCTGTAAGTAATAATTCTTTCGATCTATTATTAAACTCATCATATGTGTGTATATGCATATAAATTATCCTAACAAGTACTATATATATGCAGATTTACAATGACAGAGCTCAAAAAGGTAGGCTGCAATGAAATTGGTTTTGTTGATCCCCATATAGTATTCAAAGACCTAGTCACTCCAAAGACTAATTGGAAGTCTGAGTCAGAGAGTAACCTCATGAACTTCTTAGTGAACCAACGTCACAAGAAGGATATACTCTTTTCCTACAACTTCAAGTGAGTGTTAATAATGTCGATCATCCTTAATGACTCATATGTTGATTCTAGTTAATTAATGAGTGTTATGCGTTATATCCTATAAACACATGCAGCAATCACTGGATATTGATGGACATCGATCTGGTGAAAAGTCACTTGATAATCTATGACTCGATGAGAAAACCACAACAAGACTACCAAGATATGATAGATATTATCCAGAGGTAATTTCGGTATCTCTAGCAACTATATATACACACAAACATGATGATTAACTATATCTGATGACGTGGCAAATTTTTTATTGGGCAGTGTTTGGAAAACCTTTATTGAGAAGCAACACATGGGAAAATGCAAAGTGCCACTAAATGTAATCCCTTTGAAAGTAAGTCCCCCTAAATCGCATCATCTTTATTAATTAAAAATATAGCTTTCACCGGATCACCAGATTGGATGACAAATCTTTTTCTCGTAAAGTGGTGTCTGAGGCAGGAACATGGGAACAACTACTGTGGTTACTATGTTTGCAAGTTTATCAAGGTGGTCTCCCAAAGAACTCCTACAGAGAGACTCAAAGTACGTTAAAAATACACTATATATTCATTTAATTATTATTATTGATTGTGTTACTATGTCTTTATATATATATATATATATGTACATATATTAATTTATTTTCCTTTAATTCAAACCTGTAGGCACGATGGTTGGAGGAAAATGTCATACGGCAAGACCAAATCAAAGCAATTCAAGAGTCTATAGCCGGATTTTTTAATGAGCAGGTCATCGATTCCAAGGGCGAGTTCTACTTCGACCCAACACTGCCATGGAAGTCAAGCTAGAGGATGAGAGGAAACTTGTTATATATCACAACAACTATAATGCAATCTTTTGTAATATATGCACATGAAATAATATAATGTAAAATACACATATGCATGCATGCATGTAAATATATATATGATGCATGCATGCATATATATATATATTTCTATGCTTGAATTGTGTGATTTAATACGTTCATTGTGCTTGAACCGAAACATACTATACGCGCGTATAAATGTATAATTAGCAACGTACAATACGACTTCGAAAACCTATTTTGAAAAGAAAACAAAAAAATGAAAAGAAAAGAAAAAAGAAAAAAAAAACCTTTAGTCCCGGTTCGTATTACCAACCGGGACTAAAGGTACCGGCCATCGTGGCATGTCAGGAGGCACCTTTAGTCCCGGTTGGTGTTACCTACCGGGACTAAAGGTGCTCCTTTAGTCCCGGTTCCTGACCCGGGACTAAAGGACCCCCCTTTAGTCCCGGATGCTTGCCCCCGGTGGGGAATCGGGACTAGAGGGGGTTCCCCACTGGGAGTAAAGCTCTGTTCTCTACCAGTGAAGTGAAGGACAAGAGGATTTCCTGGATCTGCAAAGCTCAGGGTTTCATAGAACTGCACAATGCAAACCCTGATCTGTATAACGACGCGGTTTCTCAAACAACCACCTCTTCAGTCGCAATATTTTTTGTTTGCTTTATTTGTATACCAGTCCTTTGCATTGGAGAAGATTGGGATATAATATAATAGTGCAACACACAGTACTGCACAAAAGGGAGCTGGTAGGACTCGTTTGGGACGAGTGAAAAGTAAGATGGAGGCATACAATAATTGTAGCAGGTTGTTGTATTATCAGCCTGCCAATAGGGTACACACACCAACTGTTTTTTTTATCCTGAAGATGACTTGCAGGTTGTAAGGATGCTTCGTTGCGTGCTTCCGGTCTTGTGCTGCGTTTAAATTGGAATGTTAGTACATATACACAGGTACACTGCTGGAATCTTCTGAAGAAGAAATATAACCCAGTCTTGCAGGGATGAATGCAGCACGCGCTGCACAGTGGACACGGCGCGGAATTATTGGATATTGGGGCAGAGGACATGCGTGCATCGTCACCATCCATGTGAGGTGACAGGGGCTGGGTTCGGCGCGAGAGCGAGACCACCTGTCGGCACTCGCGACTTGACTCCAAAGGTCGTCTCGTCTGAACGGGCTGGCCGCCCTGCCGGCGCTACAAACTGGACGCCATCGCCAATTCGCCATCGCGGCATCATTGCCTCGCTACGAGACGGGCGAGGCCTGCTGTACCTAGTCCACATGAGCATTATTGTGTGTTTGATGGACAGGTCTCGATCCAACAGCTTTGCTTGGTAGATGAATTGAACTGAACTTATGGCGACCATTCACAGGTCCCAGCTAGCGAGTTTTTCTCCGATCCTCCCTCACCATGCCTCCACAACGCAACCAGATGAATGGTGACGGCAAACTGTAACCCTACGTGAGATACGTTTCCAGTTCAAGTGATTAGTGGTTGTGCATTTTTTTTGTTAAAAGTAGACTTTTTATTTCTTTCACTTTAAAATTTGTCTGGTTTCTACGGGTACGAGCGATGAAAGTCATTATATGACAGATTTGCATGCTATCCATGGTTGTTGCCTTTTTGTTTCCCAAAATTATATAACGCACATTTTTTTATTTTGGAATTGACAAGATCGAGAGCCGTTGTCCCCCACCCCCGCGCTGCCCCTACGGTGACCACGTTGCCGGCGGCTAGATCCGCCGCCACTGACCTCGCACTCCAGCCCCGCTGGCCGGATCCCCCTCCCCTCTTCCCAGCGCACCCTTGTGAGTTGTGATAGGATGGGCGAACCCTAGGCGGGCCCCTGGCGGCTGCTCCCCACCCCGTGTCGCCGTCGCAGGCTGCTGCCAGCTCGGCGACGGCGGCCCCCTCACCCACCGCTCTCCCCTTCGCCGCAACCTCCTCACTCGTAGATCCGGCCTCCCCCGCGAGCATCGGCTCCTCAGGATGCTCCATCACCCCCAATCCGCCGCCGCCGCCGGCCTCAGGAACAGCATCTGCCTCCCCCTCCCTCTCCCTCTCCCCTCCACCTCCGCGGTGTTGTGCGGCTGCCGGCGTTGGAGATGATGACACCCCGTCTCCCAACTGCCCCCCGCCTCCACCGCAGCCTGTCGGCCGCCTTTCTGGCTCCGGTAGCCACCACACAGACTCCCGGCGCGTCCGGCGCCGGTCGACCACCTTCCCCCTCTCCCCTAATGCGCTTCCGTTCTTCCCCTGTTCCACTGGTAGATCCAAGTCCATAGGCTAGGACGAGATCTGCCTCTCCGACGACTCAGACGGCGAATGATCCTCGTCATCGTACCTCGAGGCCGCTCGTCGGGCGCTAACGGCTACCCTAACTGCTCTGGCCATCACTAGGATGTCAAGGCGCTAGGCGCGGTCGACGCTACCACTGCAGCTACAGCCCCAACGGACGGCAGCGGTGGGGCGCCAAGGGTACGCTGCCCATGACGTCGTCGCTAGCCCAATGGGTCGCCGAGGTGCCCAGCCGGCATCGGCTCAGACGGACCTAGCTCGCCTGCAACTGCCAGCGCACCAGCAGTTGGGGCCACGCCGCCGCGTCTCAGCCCTAGACGCTGAGGGGTGGCAGCGGGTGCTGC
Source organism: Miscanthus lutarioriparius (assembly GCA_904845875.1). NCBI lineage: Eukaryota > Viridiplantae > Streptophyta > Magnoliopsida > Poales > Poaceae > Miscanthus > Miscanthus lutarioriparius. The sequence goes on from CAJGYO010000014.1 coordinate 4,785,983, forward strand.
CACTTGAGGAGGTACAGCGCCCTGCCCAGTAGCTGCAGCGCCAGGGTGTTGTGGCTGGGTCTGACTATGCCGGCGCACGTCATCCCTTACCCGCCGTGCTCTAGGGGAAGTGCCTCAACTACCTGTCCTGGTCGCACCATGTCGCCACCTACAGGCTGCCATGTCGCTATCTTCGGTGCTATGGTTTTCGGCACCTGGCGCGGGACTGTAAGCGGCAGTGTCCCGATATCGACGGTGGACGCAGGGCGGTGGGCAGGGATGGATGGAGGATCGTGCGTTGCAAGCGGCAGCGGAGGGTGCCTCCTGCTAGCTCCAGCGCAGCTACCGGCACTGATGGCAGGCGACGATGACTAGCCCGAGACCGTGACTCGAGCACCAAGCCACCCGCCCAAGTCGACCCGGTGGAGTCGGGTGGGGCTATGCATGTGTCGCCTGTTGGTCGAGGGCGTCGGCGCCGACGCACGAGGTGCCAAAGACGGCCAGAGGAAGGCACTAGTGACTCCTCCAATGGCGGTGGAACCGACCGTGACTTGTCGGCTAGCGGGACGTGCCTTCCTGGCTATGACCCGTTGACGCTGACTGCGTGGCCTCACGACGAGCTCTCTGGTCACGACGCATGGACGACCCAATGCTCGAGGAGTTCGCAGCCTCGATCGTCGTCAGCAGGATCGTTACGCGCCCTCCACTTGACCGCCTGGCTTCATCTCTGGCGGCCAACCAGCTGGAGGATAGGCCCACGATGGTGGTCACCTATGTCTGCACCTACGGGTGGCAGATGCCGTCCCAGCATGCCGACTCGGAGCTGCGGACTCCACCTCCGCACACCACTCTGTGGGGCAGCAAACTCCCCCCGGTGTAGACTCAGCATGGGCAGACAAAGGTCACGCCATCGCGGTTGGTGCAAAATGCCCCCTCAGGCATTGATGCATCCACGGAGGACTAAGAGGGCTACCCGCCAGGCTTCGGTCCGGTTGACCTCACGGCGGATGCCTGCCCCCTCAGGCGCCCGTTGCCTCTGGGCAAGGAGTCCTGGATGTTCAGTAGCATTCTCTCGCTGACATTCCACGCTTGATCCGGGAGGGAGCCTGCCTACCTCTCTAAACTCCTGTGCTTCGGGGAAGACCCACCCTCAGGGTGCCTCGGGCCCGACCCAGCGTCAGTGCACCTAGGAGGAGTACGCGCTTCGCTGCTAAACCTCGGGCGGCCAACTCAACTCTTCAGGCACAGGCGCACAACAAGTTCTTATGGCTAAGTTGGGGCTCGCAGTTCCAGCACAGCCAGTCGGCTCTACAGCTCTATAGAAGTTTGTGTTCATCTTTGCTGGACCGCTTTCAGAGTCCAAGCAAGAGGCGTTCAAGGTTCTGTTCCCTGACAACGCGAATACTTTGTCCCAGAGGTTGACACGCTTCTCGCCAAGCCGCCGAGTGCGACGTCGGGTGGCTAGGGAGGTTGTAGCCTAGCTGGTCTTTGACTGGGCGTCGGCAGGTTTCCTGCAGTTGTGGTTGCCTTTTTTCCGTTGTAATCCTCAGCTTTTTTGGGTACTTTTTTTTTATTTTTTTGTGTTCTTGGTCCTCCTCCTCTTTGGTAATTTCGGCGCTTATCATTGATGAGGGAGATTGTAATGTTTCTCTACTTCTTCTTAATGAAATACGTGCCCAGGCACGGTCTCAAAAAAAAATCAACAAGATCAAATGTTGGAAGACATATACTTTGAAATTTGCCCATTCTACATGGAAATGATTGTTTCGTCAGTTGTTTAGTGTAGTCAATTTAGTTACATTGGAAAAGAGACATTGCCCCCCAGGCTTCCTCTACCACTCGTCTGCAATCATCTTCCTTCAGCCAATTGGCCTCGAATTTGATAGCACTTGGGCTCTAAATCATTCTTCTAGCAGGCAGTAGCTAGTACATCTATTCAATTCAGCTGCCACTGAACCGTTGCAACGACGGATGGTGGCGATGGTAGTACACAGTGCTGAATCCCAAGATGAAATGAAGAGTGTGAATCAGCAGCGCCAACATGACGTACGAGCCTTTTTTTTTAATCTTTCGAGCCATTATTGGTGCCGCTGAAGTGTTCCTTCTGATGCAAAGATCGATGGTACGTACTCTACATAGACCATTATTGGTGCCAGGTGGAGACGGCATGTTACACCATCCCTCACAGGTAGCTATCTAGCGCCGGGGCCACCAATGGCGGAGCCATGTGAATGATGAGTAGGATTCGTTGTAGCCGCCTGCTCCGCGAGACCGACACCCCTTGACTCCACACTCCACAGCGAGGTCTCCGTCTAAACGGGCCTACACTCGAGGTGGATGCCCATCGCTACCAGACGAGACATGTACCAGTACTGGTCCATAATGCAGTCTGCAGCTGTCTGTAAACTTATAGCTAAATCTATTAGTCTACCTATCATATAACAATTAGCCCACGTAGAGCAAGACTACTAATATATTCGGCTACAAGCTGTAAAGATCTTTGGAGCCTATCTCGTGGTCTACACAGAGCATTATTGGTGCCTGGTGGAGACGGCATGTTACACCATCCCTCACAGGTAGCTATCTAGCGCCGGGGCCACCAACCGCGGAGCCATGTGAATGATGAGTAGGATTCGTTGTAGCCGCTTGCTCCGCGAGACCGACACCCCTTGACTCCACACTCCACAGCGAGGTCTCCGTCTGAACGGGCCCACACTCGAGGTGGATGCCCATCGCTATCAGACGAGACGAGCGAGGCATGAACCAGTACTGGTCCATAATGCAGTCTGTAAACTTATAGCTAAATCTATTAGTCTACCTATCATATAACAATTAGCCCACTTAGAGCAAGACTAATAATATATTTGGCTGCAAGCTGTAAAGATCTTTGGAGCATATCTCTCAGTCTACACAGAGCATTATTGGTGCCTGGTGGAGACGGCATGTTACACCATCCCTCACAGGTAGCTATCTAGCGCCGGGGCCACCAACCGCGGAGCCATGTGAATGATGAGTAGGATTCGTTGTAGCCGCCTGCTCCGCGAGACCGACACCCCTTGACTCCACACTCGACAGCGAGGTCTCCGTCTGAACGGGCCTACACTCGAAGTGGATGCCCATCGCTACCAGACGAGACGAGCGAGGCATGAACCAGTACTGGTCCATAATGTAGTATGCTGTTGTCTGTAAACTTATAGCTAAATCTATTAGTCTACCTATCGTATAACAATTAGCCCACGTAGAGCAAGACTAATAATATATTCGGCTGCAAGTTGTAAAGATCTTTGGAGCCTATCTCTCAGTCTACACAGAGCATTATTGGTGCCTGGTGGAGACAGCATGTTACACCATCCCTCACATGTAGCTATCTAGTGCCGGGGCCACCAACCGCGGAGCCATGTGAATGATGAGTAGGATTCGTTGTAGCCGCCTGCTCCGCGAGACCGACACCCCTTGACTCCACACTCCACAGCGAGGTCTCCGTCTGAACAGGCCTACACTCGAGGTGGATGGCCATCGCTACGAGACGAGACGAGCGAGGCATGTACCAGTACTGGTCCATAATGCAGTCTGCTGCTGGCTGTAAACTTATAGTCAAATCTATTAGTCTACATATCGTATAACAATTAGCCCACGTAGAGCAAGATTAATAATATATTCGGCCGCAAGCTGTAAAGACCTTTGGAGCCTATCTCTCAGTCTACCCATATAGGAGCTACATATCTTAACTATTAATGCACTAGTCCATGAACCTGTGCTGCCGCACGGGTTGGATTCCTCAGTCAGAGCTAACATTGAGATACTTTAGCAATAGAAAACTATGTTTAATATATGTTAAAATAAAAATTACTATATTCAATTAACTTTTATTTGAATCCAGAGTTCCACACATGTTTAGAATTGGCATTGGCATGTATGAGAGATATCGTGGTGGCTTTGCTAGTAGTGTTCATTAATTTGGTTCCACGGTTGGATATTTTCTTCTCCTTCCTTTCTTTTGTGCTCCATCTTATTGTATATTATATGGGCGTGTTGGATATCCTTCTTTAGTAATTTAATTGTGTGGATAACAATATTGAAATATTATTATCTTTTTAATGATAGATGTGGATAATTTAGTTACAAATTTAGGGATTATTTTGAATTATAGTTCATAATGGTATAGTCATATTTAACGTATCTAATGATATATTTTTTCTTGTTAAACATAGCATATTATATGGCTTTTATTGATGAATTTTAGTGCGTCATACGAATTAACGTGAGTTAAGCCAAAAATATTATTATTAACTTTGAAGCTAAGCCAATTTTTTATGAGAGATTGTAGCGATTTATTGGGCCATTTCAAATAGTTGGTCCTAACCACGTTTATGTATCTATAGTACGGCACAATAGAAGGTCCTAGAGACCGACTGATGATAAGTCCAGTCTCAATGGATAGTTTCACGGCGTCGTACTATTTCGAAGACTATCACGTCATATAGAATGAAAAATAAAACTTGGATAAAACACTCACTCTCAATGTAAAGTTTCATTCTATAGTTTCATAGACACTAAATTTCATGACTCATAAATAGTTGGTAATCATGCCGAGCTTCATCTAGATGAAACTCATTTATCCTCTCTCCACTACTATAGGATGGCCTTGTTGTCCTGGGCGGTAACGGCCTTTAGTCCCGGTTACCGCGCCGGGACAACGATCCCGGGACTAAAGGTGGAACCTTCAGTCCCGGGTCATCGAGCCGGGACTAAAGGGGGACCTTTAGTCCCGCCCGGGACTAAAGGCCCTCCAGCAGAGCAAACGTGGCCGCACCCTTTAGTCCCGGTTGGTAACCCCAACCGGGACTAAAGGTTCCTTTTCTTTTTCTTTTTTTTTAATTTGTTTTCAGTTCAGTTACACATATTTGTTTAATATATAATATGTTTTTATGTATGTATTCTACGCTGCTAATATAAATACACGCACGCATATAATTACATCTAATTCTCATCTCGAGCATTATTATATTCGAATAAAGTATAAAACTATATATATTATAGATATATATGTATATATACAACACTTTCATAATCTTGTTCTCGAAAATAACGATATCAATAAACATTTAATTTACATCATTTATTCCTTAGGATCAAAGTAGAACTCGCCGTTGGTATTTAGCACTTTTTCTAGAAGAAATCCTGCTATTGACTCTTGAACTGCATTCAGATGGTCTTTTTGCATGACCCTTTGTTTCAATCATTCAGTCTTGCATTTGAAATAAAAGGAAAAGTATTAATACATATATATATATATATTCATTTAAAAATAAATAAAAAATTGATATATACGTACTCTGAGGACATCTTCAGGAGTTCTTCTTATGTGCGCGGTGATAAATTCACAAACGTAGTATCCACACAAGTTATTACCTGGTTGCTGCCGCAAACACCACTATACGAGAAGAAGATTATTCTCATCATCTCACACGTAAATGGAAGTACGATATAGTAATTAAACACGTGGGGAAGTATATATAGTACAACTTACTGGTATTTCAACTACATTAAGTGGTGCCTTGCAATCCTTGCGGTGTTGCCGAATAAACTCTTTCCAAACCCTGTGCGACCAATAATGTACGATCGTTAATAAATTATGGCAAAGTCTATTCAATAATAGTTGTGCGCGAGAGATCGAAATTACCCCTGGATAATGTCTATCATATCTTGGTATAGTGCCCGCTCTTTTCTCAACGAGTCCAAGATTACTAACCGACTTGAGTTTAACTCAATGACAATGAGTATCCAGTGAAACCTGCATTGGTTTATACACACGTACATGCATATAAGTTGTATTGATATTACATAAAATGTGTAGACTACATTATTATTAACACTTACTCAAAGTTGTACGGGAAAAGTATTGTTGTCTTGTCGTGCTGCTTCACGAAGAACCTCATGATATTCTTCTGTGCTTCAAATACCCAATGCTCCTTGGCAATAATATCGGTTTTGAATACGATATAAGGATCAATGAAACCAACACTGGTGTCTTGTATTCTTTGGAGCTCTGACATCTGGAATCTATATATAAATATAAGTTACATGTGAGGATAATTATATACACGTACGCATGGAAGTGAGTTTATTAAATAAAAGTACGAATCACTTACAAACAAAAGGAGCTAATGATTGATTTGTCCAGAGCGTCCATGTGGTATAGTTGATGTAATTCTTCGAAACTAATATGTAAGATGTCATCACCACGGAAGTAATGATGGTCTCTAAATCTGACAAAGATCCACTCCTCACCCCTGCCACACGCCTGCATGTACCACTTGTTGAGCAAGTACATTTGCGTACCTAATTCATTTAGAGCCGCAGGGTTGTACATACTTTTGCCAAAATTATAAGTCTTCCATGTATCAACTTCCAGGTTCTGGATTGAAGCTTTGCCCATCAATTGATCCAAGGTTAAACCAGTTAGTTCAAAAAAACCATTAAGGTCTTGAACCGACACTTCTCCAGAGTTGTCTGGTCGATAGACTTCTATGTTGGAACCATATTCATTAGCAACAACAAGATTTTGCATTGGTTGCTTCTGTTGTCCGAGCTGTGGGACATCATTCCCTGATGCTCTTTTTCTTTTCTTATCTGCATCATGTGACTTCACGAGGGAGCGGTCATAGTCTGATAGTGACGGAGGCTTACGAACTTTAAGCATCTTTTTCTTGTGAGCTTCGACCTTCTGCCTTAGCAGATCTCGTGGTATGTAAAAGTACGGCTTCTCCTTAAAATTCTTACATTGGGCACATGGACAGCACATGAAACCATCCCGCTTATTTGCCTCGGCCACACATAAGAAATAGTGCACGCCCTCAATAAAGTCTTCGGAGCGGCGATCGGCATTGTACATCCAATGGCGTGACATAATCTGCATTACACGATATTATGAAAACCTTGAACATAATTAAGTATTTTATTACACAATATAGATGACACACACACGGTTGATTAATTAACTAAGCCTGCCTACAATGTAAGCAATCCCAACTATCACTAAACAAACTAAAACTACAATGCACTTCAGTAACATAATTATTTCGTGACCGTACGCAACTAAAACAGATAAATCATTCGTCTGTTGAATATCAATAAGCTTCTCCTGCTGGCTCACTGCCTCATCATCAGCAGCCGCTACCTCAAGCGCACCCGAATTCTGCACGTATGTAGCATAATCTTCCTCCCAGTACCAACCATCGCATCCATTGCCCTCCCACTGAAATTAAAGCCAAAAAATATTTAGTCAAAAATATTCAAGAAAAGCAGGTCAATTAGCCATAATAATCAAATGCGTAAGAAACTCACATCGCGATCCGAGCACTTGTAGAAAACACGACCCTTGTTGGGTCCCTGTCTCTTGACTCGGTACTCCATCACAATCTTCTGCTTACACTTGCCGCAGATAATGAGAGGGAGTTCTTGCCTCAGTCGTTTCGAAACCAAACTATCAAGTGATTTTACTATTGTAAATCATCATGTGATTTTGAGCTAAAATGACATAGAAATCATAATCAAATCCACCATATCAAGTTACTTTCTATACTTATTTTTGCAAACTATTGTAAATTTCTCATTTCTAAAGTAATATATTAAAAAAAAGCTCCTCCTTGACGTCCGTTACCGCTCGGCAGAGAACATGCTCGCCGAGATGAACACGGTCAGCAAGTTCAACTAGTACGGATTTTCTATAATTTTCTAACTATTTTCTAAGTTTTTCATTTCATGGAAAATTTAATTCTAAAAAATAAAAGGCATGATTTCTAAGTATTTCATTTCATGGAAAAAATAATTCTAAGTGACTCGCTTTCGATATCATGAGCTCATGAGATTTAGGTTGCCGAGGATAGTAACATTTGTAGATGACATTTGTAGGTCTGAAGTTATCAAATATCCATCAAATTATAGCTCAAAAATATGTTTCAATAAATAACCATCCGTACTAGTTGACCTTGCTTACGTGATCATCTCGACGAGCATTTCTCCACCGGACGGCACCGTACTTGACCAAGGAAGAGCTCCGATTCTACGAGGAAGGGAACATGGTCTTCCACGACCGTTGCCGCTCTCCCTCGTAGAATCAAAGCTCCTCCTTGATGTCCGTTACCGCTCGGCAGAGAACATGCTCGCCGAGATGAACACGGTCCGCAAGTTCAACTAGTACGGATTTTCTATAATTTTCTAAGTTTTCATTTCATGGAAAATTTAATTCTAAAAAATAAAAGGCATGATTTGTAAGTATTTCATTTCATGGAAAAAATAATTCTAAGTGACCTGCTCGATATCGGCGAGCTCGCGGGCGTTTAGGTTGCCGAGGATAGTAACATTTGTAGATGACATTTGTAGGTATAAAGTTATCAAATATCCATCAAATTATAGCTCAAAAACATGTTTCAATAAATAACCATCCGTACTAGTTGACCTTGCTTATGTGATCATCTCGGCGAGCATTTCTCCACCGGACGGCACCGTACTTGGCCAAGGAAGAGCTCCGATTCTACGAGGAAGGGAACACGGTCTTCCACGACCGTTGCCGCTCTCCCTCGTAAAATCAAAGCTCCTCCTTGACGTCCGTTACCGCTCGGCAGAGAACATGCTCGCCGAGCTGAACACGGTCCGCAAGTTCAACTAGTACGGATTTTCTATAATTTTCTAACAATTTTCTAAGTTTTTCATTTCATGGAAAAATTAATTCTAAGATCACGTAAGCCGCCGGGGACGAGGATGTCGCGTGCTCCAGCGAGGACGAGCGAGGCGTGATTTTGATGAACTAATTTAACTTTTGTTTATCCAAACATATATGCAAATCATCATGTGATTTTGAGCTAAAAATGACATAAATCATAATAAAGTCCAACATATAAAGTTACGCATGCATCTACATCGCAAAATGAGATAAGCCACTGATAAAACATAAGAGGATTAAGTTTGTTACCTCCAAAATCGAAGAGCAACACCAATGGAGGGGGGGAGAGCAAGAACAACAGCAAGCTGAAGAACAGAGGCAGTGAGTTTAAATGGAATGGCTCGGGCTCGGGGAGGAAGAAATGAGCTCGTCTATAGGCCGGGATAATTAGTCCCGGTTAGGGGGCCAAACCGGGACTAAAGATTAATCTTTATTTCCGGAACATCACCCAAACCGGGAATAAATATAACCTTTAGTCCCAGTTGGTAATACCAGCCGGGACTAAAGATCCCTGCCCCGCGGACGACCATTGGGCAGGAACCTTTAGTCTCGGTTGGTATTACCAACCGGGACTAAAGGAACCTTTAGTCCCGAGGACAAAAAATGCTGAGGCTAATGCCAAATTGGGACATCGTTCTAAAGTCACGTGGTTGGCAAAAATATATAAAGGCAGTTCTGTATGACCGTACCTTCAGTTTTTGGATGATGAAAAAACGATGGCTCACAAAATATATAAAGGCACTCCGGCAGATGTATATCTATTTTGTTGGATCTAGAATTTTTGTTAGTATATTAACAGCATGGACGTACGGGTACTCGATTGGTTGGATTTGTTCGAGTAGATAGATTGCCTCCGATATCTTTTATCTAGAAGAATGTGTGTTTTTGTTATAATAATATATTAATACCCAATAGTGGACTGCTTGCAAAAAAAAAACTAATCATGGACGCAGTATATATATATTTTATTTAGGTACTTGGTATAGTTCTCCGTTGGATGGATTTTCTCAGAATGACAGACTCGGTTTTTCTCTGAAAAAAGAGATATTTGTCTATTTTTTTAATCTACGGCAAAGGTGGGTAATTTTCTAGATAACAAAATAGATCCAATGGTCATTGGTGGATATAGACTTTCGATTCGATGGCCGGATGTTTTTGATTAACGTGAGAATTTCTAGCATTTTTTTTTTCTAACGTATCTAGTGAGAATTAATGAGGAGCCTTGGTTGGGGCCTCCAATTAGTAATAGTAAGATAGGATGGTCCACTTGTCTCTCCCACGAAGTTTTTTTTTTTTGTTCCTGTGTCTAAGCCGCTTTCACTGCCACTGGATTCATCGTACGAAGCCGCGAGAAAGATAAGGGTCATTTACAGGCTGACTTCATCTGTGAGCTGTGAGCACTTGATCCGTGGTTGTGGCGCAGGAATTGTACGTATTACTTGTTTCTGTGATCCTGTTTGAACCGCTACGGTACGAGTACGAGAGATGAGAGCTAATTGTTAGTGTTCGTTCGCTTTGCTATATATACGGCTTGGGAGTTTGGGAGATCTCTATCTGTTTCGTGTCCTATGTCATCCTATGTCAGCAAAGCACGCCGTGAAGCAGAAACTGTATTTTTTTTTACCTCTATGTTGCTTGAGCGTTTTTCTGCTGAATAGCTTTTCCAGTAAATTTTCACAGCTCACGGCTAAACCAAATACACCCTCTATCAACTAGAAGAAAGAAAATGTTCCAGTCTATGGATCAATTTTTCTTATTTATGTGAAAATGTTCTAGTTTCTTTCTTTAAAAGGAAAAAAAAATTAGGTTTACAAGAAAAATGTTCTATCATCACGAGAAACTATTATAGTTTTAGGTGGAATCTTTTTTCTTGCATTAGAAACAAAAAAATGAATAATTAAAGAAAATAAAAGTTGATTTGAAGGGCAGAAAAATAAAAAAAAGAAACAGGCCTATTAGGTCACCATTATAAAGGAAACGGGTCCACATAAACGACACGTTGAAGAAAGTTTATTTTCATCATGGGAAGTGACTACGCATCAATCGACTGATTTCTGTTTGTGTTACAGCCGATTTTTTCCAACCAGTCAGAACAGGACACGTGCACATGGAACCAAAAGTGACTACTCAAGATTCGACTGATTACTGTTTGTGTTTCAGCCATTTTTGTTCAACCACTCAAAACGGTACACGTGCACATGGAACCAATCAGTACGAACAACAACAAAAAACTGAAAAATACAAATGATTTTTCTGATCGGCGATAGACAATTTCTGAAAAAACCGAAGCCAACTAAAATGTGTCATTCAACTGATCAGAAGTTACAACGTATAAAAGTAGTGAGCTGAACAACCTCTCTGGATTTGCCTCCTGAACAACCCCTGATCACAAAAACACCAACAAGCTAGCTCCCAGGTTTTGATCTCATTCTCCAGGGAAGACCTGTCTTCGGGAGATCCGATCCTGTGCATGCCAGGAGGCGGCACCATGCACTTTGGCTTGTTCTTCAATTCTGCAAGCAGGGGTGTTGTTGCTTGGTCTTTTAATGAAGCTAGCTGAGTGTCCATGTCATTGACACTATTGGCTTGTTCTTCACCAGCATTTACTTACTTTGTTTCTTTCATTCATCCTACCACGCCCAAGGAAGCTGTGGTCAAGATGTGCTGTATTACTACGGATGAAGCCGAGTATTCCAGAGAAACGAAGAAGCAGTTGTGTTGGAATGTCTTCCAAATTCATCGATCAGCTGCCAACAGCTCTTGACAAATTTTCACTTGGTCAAGAAGCAGTGGCCCCCATCCTCTGGATCTCCGAATGCAGTTCAGGTGCCTGAGATAATCGGAAGCAAATGTCACTAGAATGATATACACATGCATTATCGCTAACCACCTATAACAGCATGATTGAACATACTGTAAAAAGATTGATGGCTACAAGGTGTCCAAATCTCTTTTTAGCATTGCAAGTTGTAACAAAATATAAAAACTAATACCGACAAGCTGAAACAATACTCCTGATTATTTGAATCTCAAAACCACTATTAATAAGAAAATAAGCTTAATTTAGCCTCTGTAGCATGGATGCTCCATAGTTGACCATCATTCAGGATTCAGGACATGGAAAATAATGCAGAAGAGAAAGGAGGAAAGAACCTACCTTCATTGACAAGTCTAAAGACTTCCTGTACAGCTCATTTGCAAGTTCCTACAAACAACATGTCTGAGCTTTAGTTTCCAATCAATCCAAATTGCACCTGACATTGCAGCAAGAAACGGAAGTTTTTTGGAATGAAAAAAAAGGCAAAATCATAGTTCTTTCATGGATATTCCTCCAGATGCTTGCATGAAAACCTGACGGCATGTGGCTCAAGCCCCATGCGAACAGTTGCAGGTCTGCCATGCTACACGTGAAGCACAGGATTACACTAACTGATCAACTGATACTTGAAGGAATAAACATGATTAGATAAGCTGAAATTGCTTCTCTAGATAATGAAAAGGACATGCACATACCACAAGATTTGTGTGCTGCTAACCTCAGAACGAAAACAGAAGTGAGCTGCAGCCCCTTCTCCTTCTAGAAAATGAATAGAACATGCAGCTGGGCAGTGTCTAACTAATCTAACTAACTATCTGCTTTACTGGACAAACTGAACTAACTAAACAAACTGAAAACTGAAACAAAATTCAAACTGAAAACTGCACTGACAAACTGAACTAACTAAACAAAATTCAAAAAAATGAAAACTCTGAACATAAACTAAACTATCTTCTAAAATCCTGAAAAGTGAAAACTGAAACAATTTTCAGAACAAAAATCCACGCACTGAAGATGAACCATAGCTGCAAACGAAAGCCTAAGCCAACTTGTAAATTGAACTGTACCCGATGAAACAGATCATAGTCCGGTGTAACGAACTGCGCTTTACTGGAACCAAGTGAAGCAAACTTCTGCACCATCACCACTACAACAGAAAAAGCACGTTGCATGCCTTGCGTGGCTTACATTAGATGAAACTAGCCTAAACTTGCACACCTGAGTATTACTAGGTACATTCGAGGTACACACTAACCATACTTCCCAAACAACCGAAACAGCCACTAGCCATACACATAATGAAACCTGTGTCAAGTATATAACTCAATCTCACACCACAAACTTAAATCATAGATTATTGTAGCTTGGTTAATAGTTCACCAATACAGCCGGCATATGTAGATATAGTCACTAGGTTTCATCAGCTACACGCAAATACATATATGTAGATGGATACATATATAGCAAGCAAAACAATCCCATGAGCATAGCCATCAAATCGCACAAAACAAGACAGGTGCGGATGACACGCCTCTTATTACAAGCATCTGGTCTGGTCCCTCTCAAACAGGCTGGACTGAGGTGATAGATTGCTGACAGCCAGACACACACACACACACGTAGACACACGGGAACTAGCTAATTAAATCTAAGCAAACTGATTCACTCAAAGATATTAGCCATAGCGCCAGGCATCCCAGTTACAGAAGAAATCTGAATTTTCAAGAGCTCTAAAAATTATTTAATGCATGCAACATGCAAAACTGAATATATAAAATTAACTATGTGTCAGTTTAAGGAGTTAATTAAACATTAACTGAATATAAAATTAACAATGTCAAACTGCTGCTGAACAAATATACTGAAACTTACTACCTGAATACTTGAACCACGATGGGTTCAGTTACTTTACTTGAAACTATAATACTAAAAATAGACATTTGAAAAAGCAAAATACTAAAGACAACAGATCAGCAAATCCAAACCACCCTTGATACTAACAACACTACAGATCCAAATTAACATATGGCACAATACACAAATTAGGGATCTGTCATGTGCGGGCGCACATATGCCAGGCGCAGGCGCGCCCGCGACGTGCGCCGCGCGGCTGAGCGCGCTGGGCAGGCGCTGCAGGGGTTGCCCTCTAAGGGTTAAAGATAGAAACTTTGTTTTGGAAATTCCTAGAATCAAGGAGAGCTTTCGGTTGGGCCATTGGCCATATATATTTGTAATCGCTTGACAATGAGGAATAAGAAGAATTATATCCCTAATCTCTCTCTCTCTTAAGCCTGCGGTGGAGGGGAATAACCTCACCGGAGACGACGGCCGACGGCTACGAACTGCGTAGCCGCGGTCCGGCCAGTCGGGGGTTCGACGCCCTTGACAACCTGGTATCACGGTCACGTCGGTCCTCTCCCACCCGCTCCACCCATTCTTCCACAGCCGCCGCCCACTACCCTAGCCCTCCTCCATCGCCGCAGTCCTCCACCGCTTCCGCACCGCAACCAGCAGCCATGAGCGATCCCACCATCGCCGATGTGATGGCGATGTTGAAATCCATCACCACGGAGATGACAATCATGAAGGCCGACATGGCGGCTATGAAGGAGAAGTCGGCCTCGTCGTCGGACAGCGGCAACGGCGGCCGCCCGGAAGGGCCGCGCGATCTTGATCGCCCCCCAAAATTCCAAAAATTGGATTTTCCCCGCTACGACGGCAAGACCGATCCGATGCTCTTCATCAACAAGTGCGAATCCTATTTTCGCCAACAGCGCACCATGGCGGAGGAGCGTGTGTGGATGGCCTCGTACAATTTGGAGGACGTCGCGCAACTCTGGTACATCCAACTCCAGGAGGACGAGGGCACGCCGCCGTGGGGGCGATTCAAGGAGCTCCTGAACTTGCGGTTTGGGCCTCCCCTCCGCTCGGCGCCGCTGTTCGAGCTCGCCGAGTGCCGGCGTACAGGGACCGTGGAGGAGTACTCCAATCGTTTCTAGGGCCTCCTGCCTCGCGCGGGTCATCTTGATGAGGCTCAGCGCGTCCAGCTCTTCACCGGCGGACTCCTGCCGCCGCTCAGCCACGCCGTCCGCATCCACAACCCGGCGACGCTCGCGGCCGCCATGAGCCTGGCGCGCCAAGTGGAGTTGATGGAGATCGACCGTCCGGTGCAGCCCCCCCCCACTTGGCGCGCGGCCTCCTTCCCGCTCACGCGCCCCGGCCAGCGCTCCAGGCGCCCCACCAGCCGCTGGCGCTCCCTGCCCCTCCGGTGGCCGCCCAGCAGGGTCGCGGCAAGGGCAACCAGAGGCGCCTCACCCCGGACGAGATGGCGGAACGGCGCCGTCTAGGTATCTGCTTTAATTGCAATGAAAAATATACCCGTGGCCATAACAGATTTTGCCGGCGCATCTTCTTCCTTGAAGGCGTGGAGATCGAGGACGTCGCGGACGCCGCTGGAGACGTGGAGCACGACGCCGAGGTGCCCTGTTTTTCCCTGCAGGCCGTGGCTGGGGTTCCCATGGCAGGCACCATGCAGATCGCCGTGGCACTCGGCGCCGCGTCCCTCGTCGCCCTCCTTGACTCAGGCAGCACGCACAACTTCATCTCGGAGGAGGCGGCGCGGCGCTCCGGTCTACCCCTCCGCCAACACCCCCGCCTCACAGCCTTGGTCACGAATGGCGAGCGGGTCACCTGCGCCGGCGTCATCCACGACGCGCCTCTGCTCATCGACGGCGAGTCGTTCCCGGCCGACCTCTACGTCATGCCACTGGCCGGGTACGACGTCGTCCTCGGCACCTGGTGGCTCGGCGAGTTGGGGCCCATTGTTTGGGACCTCGGCCGCCGACGCATGTCCTTCCAGCGCCAGGGGCGCCCCGTCTCCTGGACCGGCGTGGCCAGCCCCTCTGTGCTGGCCCTGGGCGCCACAACAGAGGCCGGTTCCCTCCTAGAGGCGCTGTTGCTCTCGTTTGGGGGGCTCTTCGCGGACCCCGTCGGTCTGCCCCCCAAGCGTGCGCACGACCACCGCATTATTCTCAAGCCCGACGCCCAACCGGTCGCCGTCCGCCCTTACCGGTACCCCGCGGTGCACAAGGACGAGTTGGAGCGGCAGTGTGCCACCATGATTGATCAAGGGATCGTCCGCCGCAGCGACTCGCCGTTCTCGTCGCCCGTCCTCCTTGTCAAGAAGCCCGATGGTTCGTGGCGCTTCTGCGTCGACTACCGGGCGCTGAACGCGCTCACCGTCAAGGATGCTTTCCCGATCCCGGTGGTCGACGAGCTACTCGACGAGCTCCATGGCGCCAAGTTCTTCACCAAGCTGGACCTCCGGTCCGGGTACCACCAGGTGCGCATGCGCCCGGAGGACGTGCACAAGACGGCGTTCCGCACCCACGACGGCCTGTACGAGTTCCTGGTGATGGCCTTCGGGCTGTGCAACGCCCCGGCGACATTCCAGGCCTTGATGAACGACATGCTCCTCCCGTTCCTGCGCCGCTTCGTCCTGGTATTTTTTGACGATATTCTGATTTACAGCAAGTCGTGGGCTGATCATCTTCGCCACCTCCGGGCCGTCCTCGACGAACTACGCCGCCACCAACTCTTCGTCAAGCGCACCAAGTGTTCTTTTGGTGCTTCCTCCGTCGCCTACCTCGGCCATGTCATATCCGCGTCGGGTGTGGCCATGGACCCGGCCAAGGTGCAGGCGATCCATGATTGGCCGGCTCCACGTTCGGCCCGGGCTATGCGCGGTTTCCTCGGCCTCGCCGGGTATTACCGCAAGTTCGTCCACAACTTCGGGGCGATCGCTGCACCACTGACGACCCTACTCAAGAAGGAGGGTTTCTCCTGGGACGACGCGGCGGCCGCGGCATTCACAGCGCTCAAGACCGCCGTCACATCCGCCCCCGTCCTCGCCATGCCCGACTTCGCCAAGCTGTTCACCGTCGAGTGTGATGCGTCGACGTTCGGCTTCGGCACGGTCCTGGTCCAGGAGGGCCATCTGGTCGCCTTCTTCAGCAAGCCTGTGGCGCCTCGGCACCGCTCGCTAGCCGCCTACGAGCGCGAGCTCATCGGCCTCGTCCAGGCGGTACGGCACTGGCGCCCGTATCTCTGGGGGCGGCGCTTCATCGTCAAGACCGACCACTACAGCCTGAAGTATCTCCTCGATCAGCGCCTCGCCACGATCCCTCAGCATCACTGGGTCGGCAAGCTCCTGGGCTTCGATTTCTCGGTGGAGTACCGGTCGGGCGCCACGAACGTCGTCGCCGATGCCCTCTCCCGTCGCGACAATGACGAAGGGGAGGTGATGGCTATTTCGGCACCCCGCTTTGAGTTCATCGAGCGCCTCCACCACGCCCAGGCCACTGATCCGGCCTTGGTCACCATCCATGATGAGGTCCGGGCTGGCACCCGCACCGCCCCGTGGGCGCTGGTGGACGGCATGGTCGCCTTCGACGGCCGCCTGTACATTCCCCCGGTGTCGCCGCTGCTACAGGATATCTTGGCCGCGGTCCACAACGACGGCCATGAGGGCATCCACCGCACCCTCCACAGGCTCCGGCGGGATTTTCATTTTCCCAACATGCGTCGTTTGGTGCAGGATTTCGTGAAGGCCTGCGTCACCTGTCAGCAGTACAAGTCCGACCACCTCAGGCCGGCCGGTCTGCTGCAGCCACTGCCGGTTCCGTCTGCTGTGTGGGCTGACATCGGCATCGACTTCATCGAGGCGCTGCCCAAGGTGCAAGGCAAGACGGTCATCCTCTCCGTCGTGGATCGCTTCAGCAAGTACTGCCATTTCATTCCCCTGGCGCACCCCTACACCGCCGAGTCCGTCGCTCACGCCTTCTTCGCCGACATCGTTCGCCTCCATGGCGTTCCGCAGTCCATCGTCTCGGACCGCGATCCAGTGTTCACCTCGGCGTTCTGGCAGGAGCTCATGCGGCTCACTGGGACGAAGCTCTACATGTCGTCCGCCTTTCACCCGCAGACGGACGGCCAGACCGAGGCCGCCAACCGGGTCATCGTCATGTACTTGCGCTGCTTCACCGGCGACCGTCCCCGGCAGTGGCTCCGTTGGCTGCCATGGGCGGAGTACACCTACAACACCGCCTATCAGTCATCGCTCCGCGAAACTCTGTTTCGTGTAGTCTATGGCCGGGACCCCCCGACCATCCGCTCCTATGAGCCCGGCGAGACCCGCGTCGCAGCGGTCGCCCAGGAGATGGAGGAGCGCGCTGCCTTCCTCGACGACATCCGCTATCGCCTTGAACAGGCACAGGCGGTCCAGAAGCGCGTCTACGACCAGCACCACAGGCCGGTGTCCTTCCAGGTCGGCGATTGGGCTCTTCTTCGCCTTCGGCAGCGGGCTGCAGCATCCCTCCCACGCTCGGCAACAGGGAAGCTCAAGCCGCGATACGTCGGGCCGTACCAGGTGGCGGAGCTCATCAACGAGGTGGCTGTGCGGCTACAGCTTCCTCCCGGCGCTCGTCTTCATGATGTGTTCCACATCGGCGTCCTCAAGAAGTTTGTCGGTACCCCACCGGCCGTTCCTCCGCTGCTGCCTCCGCTCCTGCACGGTGCTGTCGTGCCTGCTCCCGCCCGGGTGACTCGAGCTCGGCTGGCCCGGGGAGTGCGCCAGGTGCTCGTTGAATGGCAGGGAGAATCACCTGTCTCGGCTACATGGGAGGATCTGGACGACCTCCGTGCTCGGTTCCCTTCCTTTTAGCTCGAGGATGAGCTGGCCGTCGAGGCGGGGAGAGATGTCATGTGCGGGCGCACATATGCCAGGCGCAGGCGCGCCCGCGACTTGCGCCGCGCGGCTGAGCGCGCTAGGCAGGCGCTGCAGGGGTTGCCCTCTACGGGCTAAAGATAGAAACTTTGTTTTGGAAATTCCTAGAATCAAGGAGAGCTTTTTCCATTCGGTTGGGCCATTCGCCATATGTATTTGTAATCGCTTGACAATGAGGAATAAGAAGAATTATATCCCTAATCTCTCTCTCTCTCTTAAGCCTGCGGTGGAGGGGAATAACCTCACCGGAGACGACGGCCGACGGCTACGAACTGCGTAGCCGCGGTCTGGCCAGTCGGTGGTTCGACGCCCTTGACAGGATCTGAGCATCAGATATTTTTGCATTATTATGGGGGACAGAGAAGGCATGAGATAGTGTCGAAATACCTTTAGAATCTGGTGAATCAACACCAAATATATGCAGAATCAAGTGACCGATTGATAGATGACTGAAAAATTGAAGAAAACGGTAGCAAACGACATGCACATAGAATTCAGGTAATGGGAAGAGTATATGCGCCACAACAACAGTAGCACAAACGAGCTCTCCCATCGGACGGGTTGGGGGAGGAGAACGAGCTCTACCACCGGATGGTTTGGGGGAGGCGATGAATCAACATCGACCAATACACAAACATAGAAAATGAAAACATCAGATTAGGGTAAGGGAAGAGACAACAGCAACGAACGAGCTCTCCAACCGGACAGTTTGGGGAAGGCGATGAATCAACAGCGAGCACGGCACAGGGGTTTGGGTCCGGCTGGACGGCGGGCGTGGGGTTCAGGCGAGCGAGCGGCGCAGAGCCGGAGCAGGGAGAGGCGCTACAACATACTAGGGCTCCAGCGGCTACCGGCAAGCAGCGCCTCCCCCGCGTCTGGAAGAAGAACAGAGGAAGAAAGACTGACCGAGGAAATGACGGCAAAACAGTCACGATGGCATAGGCGCGGAGTTCGAAAAAATAATTAGGCCCACGGTGAGAAGCCGGCCCACAACGACAAAGCGTAGCACACAAAAAGAACCGACTGATGACGAATAAAATAATCAGTCGACTGATGATTAGAAATTCCGTTTCAAATCCCTGCTGCGGCTTATGCTCTCCGCCGGCAGCCGGGCCCCGGCGTTCTGCTGCCGCCGCCAGCGCTCTCTCGGTTTCTCGGCACCACTTGCAGTCAGGTTAATTCTCCGCCACAAGGATTCAATTCAATAGGTTTTCAGTGTATAATTATCCATTAGCGCCTCTGCTCTATTGCATTGTCTATCTCTTGTACTCCAGTTGATGATTGATAATATAATTTGGCCGCCTTCCGCCATACATACTGAAATTGAAGTTTTTCCCCAAATCCTGCCGCCAAGATAGTATTTTTTTTTTCTCTCGCTCTCTGTACCCCACGGAAACTCATGTTTGGATAGATCGATCCTCCTCCAAACTATTGACTTTTGTTTGTTGAGCTGCTGATTTGAACTTTAGTTTTCTGGTTGAGCTTGGTTGGAGATTGGTCGAGTGAGATGGCAATGCTGGCTACAGAATTACTGTCTAAGTAATTCTCACTTCTGAATTTGGTGTTGTTCTTTGTGCCATACTTCGGCGATGCCTGTCTTTTGGCAGAGCACATACAGTCGTCAGAGAGATCGAGGAGATAGAATTTGCCACTGCTTACAGCATGTACATGCCTAGTGTGTAAAAAAGGTTGGACATGCTTGTGCCCATCTCAGGGTAGTCGTCCATATTTGTTTGATGATTGATGATGGAGACACCAGGGCAAGCAACTTCAGCTCTGGTTGCATTTTCTGTATTTGTGTGCCATGCTTTTCTAGTTGTGTCAGCGCATTATCTTCATCTTCATGCAGAAATAGCTCAACCAATTTGTTTTGTTTTTGGAAATTGTAATTTGTCTTCAACCTGTTATAATATCCATGTACACAAGTCGTGGTGCTTCATTTATCTCTGGGGTCTCAAGAATAACTCAATTCTTACTGGAACCTTAGAAACATTAGAGCAGTAGAGCACGCGCTCGTGCTCCGCATTACATGCCTTGTCGGCTTGCCCTTACTGTCATTGCTAAATTTTAAGGGAAAGCATGGCATCAAGTTCATATATAACAGATATTAACTAGTACGAAATAACAGCAGTAGTTATGATAGCTTTTATTTTATTGATGCTGCCCGCCAAGCTTATTTGTCTTACCTAATTCATTATATATTCTTCCTTAAACTGTGTAGGCTAGACTGCTGAGCAACATAAAGAGAATTCAACAGGAAGCTGCTGTATATGTGCTTGAACTGGAATATCTGTTGGTAGAGCTGGAAAACATTACAAAAGGTTGCCAAGTGAGTATTCTTTACCTGATTCCATTCACTCGTCACATAATTTCAGACGTATGCATGCATTTTATTTCTTACCTCGATCTTTTCTGTTTTACTACTTTTGGAAGGCAGCGCACGGTGGAGTTGGAACAGGTTCGACGCCAGAAGAAGAAGGCTCAAAAGATCTATGGCTTCACTTTGGCTGCGCTATCTTGCATGACAGTGCATTTGTATAATATGCCTACACCAATGGTTGAACAAGGCAACACTTCCCCTTGAGTTATATTTGTATAATACGTATTTCCCAAGCCAGTACTCTGTCTTAATTTGGATCAGTGTATGTACCATGCATGCATGCACAGGATCAAAGTATGTATATATACTAGTTGTTGGGTTGGGTGGCCGTGTACGTATATTGTCAGTGTCATTGGCAAGGGTGGCTGCCTTTAATTTGTGTGGGGGCAAGGCAATCTATTTTACATGCATATGCATGGCAGGAGCAACTTTGGATGGCTTGTTTTTTTTTTTTTTTTTTTTTTTACACCAGCTTGGCATGTTTATATATATCCTAGCTAGATATGACAATGCTGAAATACAATAAGAAAAGAATGAATAACAATGCTGGGCCTTCCAGGCCCAAAACGGCCCAAGGAGCGACCGGGCTCCGCTCCCCAGGAAACGAAACCAACTTCCTCCTCCGGCCCGGCCCACTCAAAGCAAGCAAGGCATCCCCTCCGCCGCCGGTATCCTCTCTCTGAGGATGAGGAGCCGGAGCCAGCCCATCCGCCGCCGGTGAGGAGCGGAGCAGCGAGACGTGACCTCTGTGGTGGAGCCGTCCCCTACACCTGCAGTGAAGAAAACGAAGGGGGAGGAACAGCAAGAGCATAAGGCTAGCTGTTACGACTTACGAGGGTCCCCATTCCGGTGTCGCTGGCCATCCGCTCCGGCAGCACCTCCGGTGCCCCAGCCCGTTCCCACTCGGTAAACCCACCTTCCTTCCTCGAGTTCCCTCTTCTTCGACCTGATGATGTCTCCCCCATCCATCTCGGGACTGATTTCTTGCAGGTGCTGTAGTCCCTTGTTGCCTCCCCACCTCGTCTCCCTCACATTTACTCTTCTGCAGTTCTGCTGAACTGGGCGCTGGAATCCCTTTACTGTATGAATTGGTGCATTACACTAGTATGTTCTTTTATTAGCTGCATGAATGAACTCTGCGTAAATTGTTGTGATTAAGGTTACATGGTTTGGTTTGTCAACCTCTAATGAGTATTGCGGCTACTGATATATCACTACAGTAGGGTCTAGGTCTTGTAAAAGCATGCGTCCTATTCATTCATCTACTGTTAGTAGGGCCTGTATGTGTATTCTGCAATTGGTGTTTTCCTTCTGTCTTCCTCCAATCAGGAATCTGCCAATTTGATTGGTGTTCAGTCTTGCAATAGTTCAAGGGAAGATTCTAGGCAGTGTTTCAGCTTGTGCTTGTATGTCTCTTTCAGTTCATCTGATATCTACAATGATCAAATAAGTCGTGAAAAATTGAAAAAATTTAATCTGTACTCTGGACTTATGTGGTTAAACCTGAAATTCCTACTCGTTCTTTGAGCACTGTCAGACTAGAACAGATGCTAGAATGGAAGGAGCTCACTTCACAAAATTGCATCATGTGTTTCTGTGAGACTCACTTTTTTCATTGTTTATTGATTTGTGAAACTCTACTTGTGACTACCTGGCAAAGATCCAAAGGCCAGACTCACGATTCGTGCTTAACTAGCTCAGTTTCTTTATAGAATTTTTCCATGTTAGCTTTTTTTTTTAACTGAGTTTATAGTGCAGTTTCTATGATTCCTTACTTAAAAGGACATTTTTTCCTCATGAGTTGGTACTTGGTAGTATGAAAGCATCTATCTACTAGTTAGAACTTTCAAAATATTCGATTTTGTTTCAATACAAAAGTAACATATTTTTGTTTTCTGGAACGAATGAGAAACATATTTGCTAACTGCTATGTAGCATCTCTAATTTTTGTCCATAGTGAGGGTGTGGGGAGCAGGGGAATTGGGTGGTGTGATTTCTGGAGATTTGCCGTTGGTTAGATCATAATGAATTCTCCTCATCAGCCAATATCCCACCTGTTAGCATGAGAAAGCTGAACCGAACATCAAGTTAGCATGGTTAAGTTTTGGGCTTGTTTTTTTTAGCACAATCGTAGGAGCTGTGCCTTTCAATTAAGAAGAAATAGAATTGACCCAGTTTATAAGGGAAACCAGGCCTAAAAATCTCACATCGCACAGTTTATAAAAAGAAAACCGGCGAAAAGCTTAAACGTGACAACCCAGTTTTGTGCTTGTTTGATTCACAGTTCATGGGCTCTGAACCTTTCCTGCAAGCTCTAAACCTTTATGTTTGACTAATTCCAAATATCTGCTACTGCATAACAGGTGGGATGGCCTCAAGGATGGGCATGGGTACTGCCACCTACAGTGGTGTATGGCACACAGTTCAAACTCTGCCTAGTTGCAGCCAGGCATGTCAGTAAGGCTGTTGAGGTGCTCAGTACCGACCAATTTGGATTTGGAATTGGGAAAGCTTTCCACAGAAAGGAGGCACTTACTGTACGTCCTCATCAGGTGCCTTTTCTGGAGGTCACGTGTAGGTATAGCTAGCTCGCTCTTGCATGCTGCTCAAAAGGAGCTGCTTGGTCTTGATAAACATGTGTACAATGATGCCATGGGTGGCTGGGCGAGGTTTGGGAGTGGTGATAAATTGCAGGAGGTTTGGACAAAGATGGAAGAGGATGGGCTGGTTCCAGATGAGGTTTCGCACTGCCATCTAATTGAGGGACTGGGTAGAGCAGGGCGGATTGAGGATGCACTCAGGGTGTCTGAGGATATGGTACATGAGAGACATGGTCCAACTACAATGGCCTACGATGCACTTATTTTAAATTTTCTTTCGGTTGGGGATTTGGACAGGTTATCAAGTATTACAGGGACATGTTGGAAAAGAATTGCACCCCAAATATCGACACATACTCCAAGATGATTAAAGCCTTTCTGAAAGGTCGAAGGGTAGCTGATGTGCTCCACATGTTTGATGACATGTTGGCTCGAGGAGTTCTGCCTAATACTGGGGGGGATAACATCATTTATCAATCCCTTGTGCACATTTGGACTACCTCACTCAAAGCGAGGCATCCCCTCCGCTGCCGGTATCCTCTCTCTGAGGATGAGGAGCCGGAGCCAGCCCCTCTGCCGCTGAGGAGCGGAGCAGCGAGACGAGACCTCCGTGGTGGAGCCGTCCCCTACACCTGCAGTGAAGAAAACGAAGGGGAGGAACAGCAAGAGCATAAGGCTAGCTGTCACGACTTACGAGGGTCCCCATTCTGGTGTCCCTGGCCATCCGCTCCGGCAACACCTCTGGTGTCCCCGCCCGTTCCCACTCGGTAAACCCACCTTCCTTCCTCGATTTCCCTCTTCTTCCATCTGTTGATGTCTCCCCCATCCATCTTGGGACTGATTTCTTGCAGGTGCGGTGCTAGTCCCTTGTTGCCTCCCCACCTCGTCTCCCTCACATTTACACTTCTGCTGAACTGAGAGCTGGAATCCCTTTACTGAATGAACTGGTGCATTACACTAGTATGTTCTTTTATTAGCTGCATAAATGAACTCTGCATAAATTGTTGTGATTAAGGTTACATGGTTTGGCTTGTCAATCTCTAATGAGTATTGCGGCTACTGATATAACACTACAGTAGGGTCTAGGTCTTGTAAAAACATGTGTCCTATTCATTCATCTACTGTTAGTATGGTCCGTTTGAGAATTCTGTAGTTGGTGTTTTGCTTGTCTTCCTGCAGTCAGGAATCTGCCAATTTGATTGGTGTTCAGTCTTGCAATAGCTGAAGGGAAGATTCTAGGCAGTGTTTCAGCTTATGCTTGTATATCTCTTTCAGTTCATCTGATATCTACTATGATCAAATAAGTGGTGAAGATCTGAAAAATTTTAGTCTCTGTACTCTGGACTTGATGTGGCTGAACCTGAAACTCCTACTCGTTCTTTCAGTACTGTCAGACTAGAACATATGCCAGAATGGAAGGAGCTCACTTCACAAAATTGCATCATGTGTTTCTGTGAGACAATATTATCATACTGTTAGACTCACTTTTTTCATTGTTTATTAGTTTGTGAAACTCTACTTGTGGCTACCTGGCAAAGATCCAAAGGCCAGACTCACGATTCGTGCCTTACTAGCTCAGTTTCTTTATAGAAAATTTCCATGTTAGCTTCTTTTTACTGAGTTTATAGTGTAGTTTCTATGATTCCTTACTTAAAAGGACATTCTTTTAGTCTTTCCTCATGAGTTGGTACTTGGTAGGATGAAAGCATCTATCTAGTTAAAAAGAGTGCACCTCTAATTTTTTATTTTCAATACAAAAGTAACATATATATTTGATTACTGGCAAATATTTGATTTTGTTTTCAATACAAAAGTAACATATTTTTTTTTTCTGGAACGAATGAGAAACATATGAGCTAACTGCTATGTAGCACCTCTAATTTTTGTCCATAGTGAGGGCATGGGGAGCAGGGGAATTGGGTGGTGTGATTTCTGGAGATTTGATCTAACCGTCTTCAAGCAAGTGCACCTTTTAGTTTGCAGTCGTGAGATGTTTGTAATTAAAACTGATGTTGAACTGCTCAATGCTTCTTGCTCTTTCGACTTTCAGCTTAGGTATAACAAAACCACATTTTTCTGTAAATAACTTACCTGTTATCAAGCTCCCAAAGCAAAGTTCTCCAACCATTTCTCATCAGATGCTGCTTTGTTAAAATTAGAGTTCAGTTTTTAGCTTATGGGCATTCTATTTCTATCAGCAAGCAAGGTCATTAATATTGCATCTAACAGAAACTTACTTACTGTTGTTCATGTGGGAAACTGAGAATCATAGTTGCAGTCGGTTAGATCAAAATGAATTCTCCTCATCAGCCACTATCCCACCTGTTAGCATGAGAAAGTTGAACCAAACATCAAGTTTGTGCTTTTGACATTTTTATTCAAGGAACTGGGCTAATCATGGTTAAGTTTTGTGCTTGTTTGACTCACAGTTCGCTCTGAACCTTTCTGCAAGCTCTAAACCTTTATGTTTGACTAATTCCAAATATCTGCTACTGCATTACAGGTGGGATGGCCTCAAGGATGGGCATGGGTACTGCCACCTGTGTTGGTGTATGACACACATTTCAAACTCTGCCTCTCTCGCCCTTCCATCTCAGCCTCGTCTCTCCCAAGCCCTCCACCGCTTGCAGCCACGGGTACTGCCGCCCATGGTGGTTTCCTTCCTAGCTCTGACCAGGATCGTCTCTGCGAAAGACAATACATGCCGATTGAGCCATAGTTCTGCAGGAAGGAGTCACTGAGGAGGCAAAATGATGGAGGCCTGGCCCATCCTATTCCTCCACAGACCACAGTAGGCGCAGCTACTCCACCTCTGCCTCCAATGAGGACATGGTCATCACCTCCCTCCGCCTCCTCTCCACTCCCCTTGCCAATCCACCTCCACTCCATACTATGGTTCAGTCTATTGACTCTCCTCCTGACCCACATCCACCACTTACTGCCATGCTCTTATCTGCTGCAGATCGCCTCCATGGGGTCTTCCTCTGCAAACTCCCGGGCCGAACCGCGGTCCACCGGGCGCTATCCTCCACAGGCATTGGTACCACCGTGGTTCACCGGAGGTGCTTGCCAGTGTTGTCAACGCTGGCGACCTCTGTGGTGCCACCACTGTCACCTTCTTTGACTGGGTGGTCACTAACTCCAATCCTCCTACATCCTTCCAAACCTGCAACATTGTCATCATAGCATTGGGGAGGAAAAAATTCTTTGATTTTCTCGATGATGCCCTTCAGATCATGCGCAGAAACAACATCTTCCCAGACCTGACCACACTGGAGATCATTGTGCATAGCTTAGTTGCAGCCAGGCATGTCAGTAAGGCTGTTGAGGTGCTCAGTACCGACCAATTTGGATTTGGAATTGAGAAAGCTTTCCACAGAAAGGAGGCACTTACCGTCCTCATCAGGTGCCTTTGCCGCAGGTCACATGTAGGTCTAGCCAGCTCACTCTTGCATGCTGCTCAAAAGGAACTGCTTGGTCTTGATATCCTTGTGTACAATGATGTCATGGTTGGCTGGGCAAGGGTTGGGAGTGTTGATAAGTTGCAGGAGGTTTGGCAAATATGGAGGAGGATGGGCTCGTTCCAGATGATGTTTCACATTGCCATTTAATTGAGGGATTTGGTAGAGCAGGGGCGGACTGAGGATGCACTCAGGGTATGATGCTACATGAGACTTATGGTCCAACTACAATCGCCTACAATGCACTTATTTTCAAATTTATTTCTGCTGGGCATTTGGACAGGTGCATCAAGTATTACAAGGATATGTTGGAAAAGAATTGTCCCCCAAACATCGACACGTACTCTACGATGATTAAAGCCTTTCTGAAAGGTCGCAGGGTAGCTGATGCGCTCCACATGTTTCATGACATGTTGGCTCAAGGTGTTCTGCCAAATACTGGGGTAATAACATCATTTATCGAGCCATTGTGTTCATTTGGACCACCCCACACTGCTTTGATGATCTACAAAAAGAGTAGGAAGGCTGGTTGTGTAATATCCATGAAAGCTTATAAGCTTCTGCTCGAAAGGCTCGGTAAATCTGGGAAGAGTGGAACTGTTGTGGACATTTGGGAAGAGATGCAGGAGTGTGGGTATCAATCTGGTAAAGAGATTTACGAGTTTATTGTAAATGAGCTTTGCAACGTGGGTAAGGTTGATGCTGCCACCCCGCAAAAAAAAAAAGGTTGATGCTGCTGTGTCTGTGGTGGAGGAATCAATTCGGAATGGATTCTGTACTGGGAGAGACGCTTACAGAAAACTGAACAGTAAGCTGTTGGAGATGGACAAAGTTGAGACTGCATATAATTTGTTCAAGAAAGTCAAAGATGCACGTGCACTTACCAATGCACGGAATTATTGTCGTGCTAATGGTTGGCATTCTTGAGCACAACTAGTTTGTGTTTGGATGGTAAACCAACAGAAAGAGTAGGAAGGCAGCTAGTTGTGTTTATTTATCAGAACTTGAACACTTATTTGGGAAGAGTTGATGCAGGAGTGCAGATGTCAATCTAATAAATAAAGAGATTTACGAGCGAGTTAATTTAAAATGTGCTTTGCTGAGTTGATGCAGGATCTTCTGTGTTTGTGGTGGTGGAATCACATCAGAATGGATTCTGTCTTGGGAGAGTTGCTTACAGTAAGCTGAACAACAAGCTGTTGGAGATGGACAAAGCTGAGACTGCATATAATTTGTTTAAAAAGTCAAAGATGCACGTGCAATTACTAATGCAGGGGACTATTGTCGTGCTAATGGTTGGCACTCCTGAGCATAACCAGTTTGTGTTTTGATGGTAAACCAACGGAAGAGCTGCAGCAGAGAGTATTGCCATTGACATGCACCCAGGTCATCCTGCAGGCAACATCAAGTGGCCTACCAAGTCGAGGATCACAATGGCGATGGAGAATGACAGCTGGTAAGCACGTTTTTTTATTTATGGATGAGTGCTGTAAGTTATAACCCTTTTTTCCATACCCCAGCTGGCATGTGGCAGAAAACAGTTAGTATTAGTGCTAAGATAAGATAGTAGCAGCACACGCACATGTTTATTCTCTTGTTCAGCTCATTAATCTTCCTTCCTCATGCTATCAATCGATATAATTAATCTCTCTCTCTCTGCGTCTAGTGGCAGCAATGTATGCATGAAGAAATATTCGGCTTTGTGCTGACCAGTAATCAAGAGATCAGCTCTGCACTGACTTCATTGCCTTGTTGGTGCATTTTGCTATAATGGATGCTACATGTAACGGCCGGGCACTTCACTCAAATGTACGAAATTCACCAAAACTCGAATCTATCTACCATGTTAGTTGATTGATGGTAACTCTTTCTGCAAACTGAGTAATCACCAAAGGTCGGCTGGTTTTGCTTGCTTTGAAGACTTGAAGGACCGGAAACGGCGACAAGGGGGGGGGTGAACGGGAGCCTCAAATTTCTTTCAAAATCTTCAACCACTGTCTCAACATCAATCCCCAAAAAGCATACACGAAAGACTTGATGACCACGACCCTAGAGAAGGGTGGATGCTCTCTCAGAACACAGCGGGTCACCACAGAGCAAACGGAACACAGATCGAAGCCCAAACGAGCAAACTCCCAAAAGAAAACAGCACTGCTTCTGCAAATATCGGACACGTCCGGTATTTTCGGACACGTCCGGTATGATCTCGGACACGTCCGGTATTTTCAGCAGCAAGCTGACCAAAAGAGAAAAATCCAAAACCCCGTCAAATGGTGTCCAAAAATCATGAAATTTTAACCATAGCTCTTTAGACACCAAGGGAAGGTCTCCACCAAATTTCAGCTCAAAACTCCAAAGTGAGAAATATCGGACACGTCCTAGATCATATCGGACGCGTCCGGTATGAACGAGCAGTTTCTCGGGAAAAATCAAATCAAGCCATAACTTGATCAAATCAACTCCAAATGACTTGAAACTTTGCACAATGGTTCACAAGCGAGTAGAAAGGCAACCTCTAAAGGATCATGGCCCGAAACAAACTCTAACTCCGTGAATCGAAGGAATTGAAGAATCCCCAAAAAATAGGTCAAGAACTTAACTTGCTCGGATCTGCGATCTCGTGAGGAATTAGTGGATTTTCTTCGGTGGAAAGCTTCTACTCATGTCATTGATCGATCCAAGGCAACAAGAACGAACCAAAACCATCCCAAAACGAAGAAACGAGAGGGGAAACAAGAAGGGACAAAAGGAGCTCGTGAAGAACACCAAAATCACATCAAGAACACAACTAAATCATGAATCCCGGAGGGCATACGGTGGTTACGGCCACCGATTCCTTGAAAACCAAGTCACAATTTGAGTTGTGGACCTCTCTCATACATGGAAGCAAACTAGAGGAAGAAACCCTAAAGGAGAAAATGAAAACTGGAGGAGGTGAGGGAGATGGGGGCTCCCTCATCCTATTTAACAGGGCTATTACACATTTCCAATTTTGCCCCTGGATACAAATGAGTTGAACCGCTAAGCCCAAGGGCGTTGTTGTCCAACCCAGTGTAATCTTGATCCGACGGCCACCGCGCCTTCTCATCGGTAGCTTCGCCTCGACGCGAACTCCCCGATGCCGCCACGTGCCGTCTGTCCCTCCTCGGAACCTCCGCCCGGGTTTTGAGGCCCAAACCCATAAACCGTCCGCGGGTAGCGTACTCCATACGCGTTCTCCGCCATCCGACACGTGTCACCGCCATCCTCGACCGGTCGGCCCGCCAAGTCCTCCTGAGCCTCACTCGACTTGCGCGTCCGCCGTCTTGACCCTGGTCAACACCGTCACTCCATGTCTTCTTGCACTTGTCGATGTCCCAAGTGTCAGCCACCACGGCTAGTCACCCGGCCTCTGGGTCCCTCGGTCCAAGCCTCACGTCCGTCCTTCACCGCTCCCGGTCTGTCGGCACGACACGTCCTCCTTGACCTTCACCTCGCCGTCGACCACCGCATCCGAGCTCCACACCTGCACAACACAAGCCAAAAGACATGTCGCACACATAGCTTTCGCCATGGTAGGGTTAGTCACCACTCAACCTACTTCGTGGATCACATTGACAATCACTCATCACAAAATGAACACACAAGGGTACTTGTCAACCTTGTGTTCGCAATCTCCCCCTTGATGAGTGCATTGTCAACACCAATACACGAACAGCTTGAGCAAAAGAAGAAGAAGAGAAAAGAAAGAACTCACCCAAATGACCAAAAGCCAAAGAAAAGCCAAGAACCGGGTCATTTGAAAATGAGCAAAACTTGGTCCCCAAAGACATGGGCAACGGCTCAACGCAACCAAGTAAAACAAAGCTAGCCCTCAAGAAGAGGCAATGGGCTCAACACCACTAGCAAAGCTTGAAAAACCGAAAAACTGCTAGACCCTCCAGAAGAGGCAAAGGCTCAACACATCTAGCAAAACACCTCAAATGCAACTCCCCCTGAACAAGTGCAATCTCTCTCAAATGAATGCATATCTCTCAACTTTAGGTGAAATTGGAAGTTTCTTCCCCTTTTCTGAATATTTCTCCCCTTGTGTCATTGTGAGTGTGGAAAACTTCTCCCCCTTGTTGACACATGCACTTATCAAGTTAGAGCCCAAAGATTGCATCTCCCCCTCAAATCATGCTATGAATGCAGAAATGCACGAATGCAGAAGCTTCAAGATTATAGTAAGTAGATTGAAAAGAGGCTCTAGTTGATGCTGTCATGTATATATAGCAACACATACAAGTGCTAGCAAATGCTCAAAGTGACCAAATGAGACGAAATATGGCATTTAAGCAATTTTGATCAAGTTTGAGCAATTTTAAAAGAGGGTTCACCACCAAAGGAGCACATAGCAAAAGTAGACAGGAGATCGACCTTGTGCTACACATGTATGCAAAGTGAACTACCCCAAACAAAGTTCACACATCATGTCATGAGACAAACTTGTGGTTTGATCAAATTTTAGACACCAATTGAAATTTATCGGAGTTATGCAGCTTATTACCAAAGTTTGTCAGACAAGTGTGTGCGGGAGGTTATCTGTGCCATCAAAACCTGACTTAGCGACCATGTCAAGCCTATGCCAAAGGCAATCAGAAACTTAAGACAATGATCTCGGTATCCATTACAGAGCTCAAGTTCACCAATAAGTGCAATTTGGAGCTGTCTCGATACTCTGACATAGGATAGTACAGACCCATCCCGATCTTTTCAAATCACTGAGTTTGATTTTCAAGTTTTAGCACAAATTCAAGTTTCTCAAGCAAGTGTGTAACTCAAAGTATGAGCCGTAGCAACTAAGCATATACATGAAGCAAGAAAAAGATCTCGACACATTCTACACATGCTAGTGCCACAAGTAGTGGTGAACACATTTCATGTTTCAATAAGTTTTAACCAAGTTCACAGTTTGGAAAACAAGCTTAGCTCATAACATGCATCAATTGATCAAGAGGAGCCTAAGCCAAAAGCACATCATGTATATCCATAACATCCCCAACAAGAGCATAGTGTCAATCTAGCTACTATAAGGATGAAGCTCAGGATGCAATATGATACATGATGATATGATATGCAAGTATGATATAAAAACAAAAACAAAGGCTAAACTACAAAGAAAAGCAAAACTAGAATACAACAACCAAAGTTTCCCTCCTCTAAAAAGGGAAACAAACTCCAAGCTCCCCTCGCAAGCGAGCAAACTGGGCTTGGTCAAGTGGTTTGGTGAAGATATCTGCGAGCTGGTTTTAGGTATCAATGTGGTGCAGATCGATATCACCTTTCTCATAGTGGTCACGCAAGAAGTGAAAGCGAACTTCTATGTGCTTTGTCTTTGAGTGAAGGACTGGGTTTTTGGCTACACTTATGGCACTGGTGCTGTCACAAAACAAAGGCACTCGCCTAAACTCTAACCCAAAGTCTCTCAGAGTAGCTATCATCCAAAGCAACTGGGAACAACAAGCAGCAGCAGCAACATACTCAGCTTCTGTGGTGGATTGGGCGACGCTAGACTGCTTGCGAGAAGACCAAGACACAAGAGAAGATCCAAGAAACTGACAAGTCCCCGAAGTGGACTTCCTCTCAACATGACAACCAGCATAATCCGCATCAGAATACCCACAAAGAGAAAGAGAGGAGGAGGCTGAAAACCAAAGACCAAACTCGGGTGTGAAACGAAGGTACCTGAGGATCCGCTTGATAGCTTGACGATGAGACGTGCGCGGCGAAGACTGAAAGCGCGCGCACAAGCAGACTGCAAACTGGATGTCCGGTCTCGTTGCCGTTAGGTACAGCAGGGACCCGATCATGCTTCGGTATTCCTTCTGGTCCACGGCTTCTCCCTCCTTGTCCTCATCCAGGGTCGTTGTGGTTGACATGGGCGTCGAAAGAGGCTTGGCCTCACCCATATCAAATTTCTTGAGCACGTCCTTGGTGTACTTGCCTTGGTGCACGAACGTCCCCTCACGAGTTTGCTTGATTTGCAGCCCAAGGAAGAAAGTCAATTCGCCCATCATGCTCATCTCAAATTCCTTGCTCATAGTATCTGAAAACTTGGCAACAAGAGCATGAGAAGAGCCACCAAAGATTATATCATCCACGTATATCTGAACCAAAAGGATGTCTGTGCCTTGCTTGAGGAGGAACAAAGTCTTATCTCTGAACCCATCCTAAAACCCTTATCAAGCAAGAAAGCTTTCAAACGCTCATACCAAAGCTCTCGGGGGCTTGTTTCAAACCATACAAGGCTTTGTGGAGTTTAAAAACATGGTTGGGGTACTTTGGATTTTCAAAGCCGGGGTTGCCTCACATAAACCTCTTCCTCTATGTACCCATTCAAGAAGGCACTCTTTACATCCATCCGACATGACTTGAACCCTTTTCAAGTGCAAATGCTAAAAGAATCCTAATGGCTTCTAGGCAGGCAACAGGAGCAAAGGTTTCTTCATAGTCTATTCCTCTTTTGGCAAAAACCACGAGCCACTAATCTCGCCTTGTTTCTCACCACCACCCCATCCTCACTCTGCTTGTTCTTGTAAACCCACTTTGTACCTATGGGGTGGCACTGGTGGAGGTGGAACTAAAACCCACACTTGGTTCCGCTCAAAGTTCTCTAACTCCTCGTGCATAGCATTAACCCAATCAGCATTAGATAGTGCGTGTCCAATATCTCGAGGCTCAAAAGAAGCTACTAAAAAGAGAATGAGCGAAATGGGAAATATGATAAGACTTGGAACGCGTTACCCTTTCATCGATGTCGCAGATCATGGTCTGAGGAGGATGGCGTCGCTGGATATGTCGAGGTGCACCCAAAGACGAAGTCGCCTCCCCCTCATCCACAGCTGGGGCCTCCTCAGTCGATTGAGGAAGCGGCTCGCACAGACCCCATGAAGTAGAGGTGGAGGGCTCGGGGCCGTGAGCCGAAGTGGTCGAAGCTGGCTCGATCGGGGCAGCTGGTTGAGATGGCTTGGGATCATCCCAATCGATGTCATCGTCATCCTCAATGAAAATGCTGTCACCCATCTCTTCATCACCTGCACGTTCAAAGACAGAAATAGAAGAGGGCATGGTTTCGTCGAAGGTGACTTCACAAGTCTCCACGACACGGTTAGTTTCAAGATTAAGCACACGGTACGCATGTGAATGAGAAGCGTAACCGAGGAATATACCATCCGAAGATCTAGATTCAAACTTGTCAAGATTACCTTGCTTAAGAATGAAGCACCTGCAACCGAAGACTCGAAAATGACTCACCTTGGGTGGACGCCCAAACCGCAACTCGTAGGATGTCTTCTTTAAGAAAGCACGAAGAAAAATACGGTTTGAAACATGGCAGGCGGTGTTGATGACTTCGGCCCAGTAACGCCTAGGAGTCCTATGCTCATCGAGCATCGTCCTGGCCATTTCAACCAAAGTCCGATTTTTGCGCTCAACAACACCATTCTGCTGAGGGACATAGGGCGAAGAAAACTGATGTTCAAGACCCAAAGAAGCACAGAAGGTGTCAAACTGAGAGTTTTTGAACTCAGTGCCATTGTCACTGCGGATAGCTCGTATGGCATTCTTTGGTAACTCAGTTTGCAACCTCAAGATCAAGTCACGAGCATGAGAAAACGCTTCGTCCTTGCCCTCCATGAAAAACACCCAAGAATAACGAGAAAAATCATCCACGATCACAAGAACGTACCACTTCCCTCCCTCTGACCGAACTCGAGCCGGACCAACAGTGTCCATATGGAGTAGCTCACCGGGTCTCGTGGTCATGACCTGAGTCACTGGAGGATGGGAAGCAGCCACCA
The DNA here is from genome assembly GCA_904845875.1 of Miscanthus lutarioriparius. NCBI lineage: Eukaryota > Viridiplantae > Streptophyta > Magnoliopsida > Poales > Poaceae > Miscanthus > Miscanthus lutarioriparius. The sequence continues at coordinate 4,820,550 of CAJGYO010000014.1, forward strand.
TCTTTCCGTGGCGACAGGGATGGCATACCAGATCCTTCTCAAACTTAAGTTTGGGCAATCCTCGGATCATGTCAAGAGAACTCAACCTCACTAGGAGATCGAAGCTCAAGTGACCAAGTCTCCTATGCCACTTCCACAAATCAGAAGAAGATCCGGCAACCAAACAGCGAGAAGAACCGAAAGACTGAGAGAAATCAGCTCTAAAAACTCGGCCAAAAGGAACGATCTGACAAACTAGATGTCCCTGAGAATCGAGCACACGAGAAAGTCCAGTCTTAAAGTGCACCTCAAACCCATCTTGAAGGAGTTGCGAAACAGAGAGCAAATTGAAATGCAGGCTTAAAACCAAAGCAACGTCCTTCAAGATAAAAGACTCATTGACCTGAATGGTCCCATGAGACAGCACCTTACCTTTGCTATTGTCCCCAAATGTGATGTACTCCTTGTATTGCATGGGGTCGAGGCTGGAGAACCATTTGGAACTTCCGGTCATGTGGCGCGAACAGCCGGAATCAACAAGCCACGTGTTCTCCAGGCCTCCGCTCTGCATCAATAGAAAGACAGGGGGTGAGCAAATGGCACAACACTGGGGTTAGTGAAATGAGGAGAATACTAGTGTTGAGTCATTTGCCCTGGAAAAGTGTTAGGAAAAACACCATACATGCCATGTCCCATTGGAGAGAAGCGATCACCACATGGGGGAAAACGTGGTCCGCTAGGAGTGTGGGACTGAAAGCCACCGTCGTGAGGTCCAGAGTCATATAGATCATGACTTGGGCCACGCCGGGCACGACCACCACGTGGTCTCGCCACTTGAGGCCTAGCACCTTGAGGCATTGCACCTCTAGGCCTAACACTGTGCCTCTGAATAGGCGGTACATGTACGCCATGGGGAGGACGGTACATGTTCCGGTTGTTCAACTCATACTCGCGCCGCTCATCTCTCTTCCTCCTAAAGCAAAACTCAGCCAAATGACCATCTCTATGGCAATAGTCACAGTGGTACCTCACCTCTCTCTTGGATGGTGGTTGACTCACTCTCTTGTGGATGTGGTTCACTCTCTGAGGCTTTTTGGCTTTAGGAAGGGGTGCACTAGAGATGTTGGGTAGAGTATCGAGTGAGTTCCGAAAGTGGTTCGGTTTGGGAACCCAAACTTGCTTGGATGCTGGAGCTTTTGGTGGTTCTTCAAACACACCATCTTTGATCATAGGCTTGGTAGACTCTGGTGGAGGGATCTTGATCAATTTGGGAGTGTTGGTGGGTTTCTCACTTGGGTTCAAACCACTATGTTCACGAACCTTGCCATAGACATGCTCACCCTTCCCACCTATAGCAAAGCCTACTCTCGATGAGTCAGTTCCCCGCCTGAACTGGCTCACCATCATGCCCAACTGAGGCTCACTACACGACACCCAGCTCAAGATGGACCGAAGTTGTGTGTTTTCTTCCTCGGTTCCCATCTTGTCGTGCCTGCAGGACTCAAGCTCCAACACCAAAGCTTCACATCGAACACATGTAGTGGTGGTGCTATCTGAGTTGGCCTTCTCAAACTCAGCAAGTTTGGCAACCTTCTCTGCCAACTCAGATTGCAAGCCTGAGCAGGACTTGCATGCACCGAGCAACCCAGAACGAGACTTCAGCTCATCACATTCATCAAGCAAAACAACATACTTGGATTGCAAGTCAGAGAGGTTAGACATGTGTATAGCGCACTCATCGCACTCCTCCTCCTCTGACACCACTACACCACTCTTGGCAAGCTCCAACTCCTTCAAAGCAACCTCTAGCTGGTCCTTAAACTCTTTTCTCTCGCGGGCAGCACGCTTAAGCAACTTATCTTGACTCATCAATGTATCATTCATAGTATCAAGCTCAAGCATAAGTGAGTCAAGTGTGGGCGGTACCTCATTTTCATCGTTGTCGACGTCGACGTCCTTTTTGAGCTTTGCTCCACCATCAACCGCCATAGTGCAAAACCCACCACGGTTTGCACCGGCAACAAAGCAGAGACCGTTGAGCTTGTCCTCGCGCTTCTTCTCGGACTCATCGTCGGTCGAGGGAGAAGAAGAGTGATCATCGTCGGAGTCATCGTCGAGGTCACTGAGGGAGGCGAGGAAGGCGCGTTCTTGAGCTTTGGCCTTCCTACGGTACGCCTTCTTGATCGCCTCCTTGTCGAAGCCACCCTTGGCCTTGTGCTTGCTAGAGGTGTAGTCGCGCTTATCCTTGCTCTTGCCGGAGTCGTACTTGTTGGTGAAGGGCTTCTTCTTGGGGCAGTGCGCGACAAAGTGGTCTGGATCTCCACATCCATAGCATCCCTCCTTCAGGCCACCACTGCGTCAGCGGTTCAAACGGTTGTTGTGAAACCGAGAGAACCGACTGATGACGAGTGCCAACTCATCATCCCCAAGAGACTCCAGCTGCTCCTCTGTGACTGACATCAAGCACGACAAAGAGAAAGAAGCTTGTGAAGGGTTAGTCAATGAACTTGAACCACTACCTGAGACCAAAGCCATGGTTGGTGCAGAAGGATTCTTGAGCTTGGCTTGGGTTTGGTAGTCGATCTCTGTGGACTTGAGCTTGCTGAAAAGCTCGTCGACGGTGAGGGTGTCGTAGTTGGCCGACTCGATGATCGCCGACACCTTCACATCCCATACCTTTCGATCAAGGGCATAGAGAAGCTTGAGCGCCCTCTCATGATCACTATAAGGTAGGTTGGCCTTGTTCGCTTTCATTTTGTTGACGATAGTCTAAAAGCGGGAAAACATGGCATCGATGGACTCACCATCAAACTGAGAGAAATTCTTGTACTCGCGCTTGTACGTCTCGTAGAGTCTGGTCTTGACCTGTGCGGTCCCCTCGTGATAGCTCTGAAGCCTCACCCAGATCTCTCGAGCTATAGTACAATCGGAGACACGCTCGAATTCAGAAAGCAAAAGACTCGAGAAAAGCACACCGCGAGCTTTGCTATTTGCATTGTGCCGATCCTTGTGATCCTGGGTGGTATGGGCCGCAACAGGGAGCACAACGTAAGTAGCATCCTCGCAAATTTCCCAGACGAGCCAATCAATCCCCTAGAGATGCGTAGACATGCGGATCTTCCAATAAGGATAGTTGGACCCATCAAAGTGCGGTGGTTTGCCGGAACCACGCTCCATGTCGCCTTCATGGATCACGGACCGATTAAGGTGGAATGATCCTTAACCAGCTCCGATACCAATTGAAGGACCGGAAACGGCGACCAGAGGGGAGGGTGAATGGGAGCCACAAATTTCTTTCGAAATCTTCAACCACTGTCCCAACATCAATCCCCAAAAAGCATACACGAAAGACTTGATGACCACGACCCTAGAGAAGGGTGGATGCTCCCTCAGAACACAGCGGGTCACCACAGAGTAAACGGAACACAGATCAAAGCCCAAACAAGCAAACTCCCAAAAGAAAACAGCACTGCTCCGGCAAATATCGGATACGTCCGGTATTATATCGGACACGTCCGGTATTTTCGGACACGTCCAGTATGATCTTGGACACGTCCGGTATTTTCAGCAGCAAGCTGACCAAAAGAGAAAAATCCAAAACCCCGTCAAATGGTGTCCAAAAATCATGAAATTTTAACCATAGCTCTTTAGACAGGGAAGGTCTCCACCAAATTTCAGCTCAAAACTCCAAAGTGAGAAATATCGGACACGTCCTAGATCATATCGGACGCGTCCGGTATGAACGAGCAGTTTCTCGAGAAAAATCAAATCAAGCCATAACTTGATCAAATCAACTCCAAATGACTTGAAACTTTGCACAAGGGTTCACAAGCGAGTAGAAAGGCAACCTCTAAAGGATCATGGCCCGAAACAAACTCTAACTCCGTGAATCGAAGGAATTGAAGAATCCCCAAAAAAATAGGTCAAGAACTTAAATTGCTCGGATCTGCGATCTCGTGAGGAATTAGTGGATTTCCTTCGGTGGAAAGCTTCTACTCATGTCATTAATCGATCCAAGGCAACAAGAACGAACCAAAACCATCCCAAAACGAAGAAACGAGAGGGGAAACAAGAAGGGACAAAAGGAGCTCGTGAAGAACACCAAAATCACATCAAGAACACAACTAAATCATGAATCCCGGAGGGCATATGATTAATTCTGACCACCGATTCCTTGAAAACCAAGTCACAATTTGAGGTGTGGACCTCTCTCATACATGGAAGCAAACTAGAGGAAGAAACCCTAAAGGAGAAAATGAAAACTGGAGGAGGTGAGGGAGATGGGGGCTCCCTCATCCTATTTAACAGGGCTATTACACATTTCCAGTTTTGCCCCTGGATACAAATGAGTTGAACCGCTAAGCCCAAGGGCGTTGTTGTCCAACCCAGTGTAATCTTGATCCGACGGCCACCGTGCCTTCTCATCGGTAGCTTCGCCTCGACGCGAACTCCCCGATGCCGCCACGTGCCGTCCGTCCCTCCTCGGAACCTCCGCTCGGGTTTTGAGGCCCAAACCCGTAAACCGTCCGCGGGTAGCGTACTCCATACGCGTTCCCTGCCATCCGACGCGTGTCACCGCCGTCCTCGACCGGTCGGCCCGCCAAGTCCTCCTGAGCCTCACTCGACTCGCGCGTCCGCCGTCTTGACCCTGATCAACACCGTCACTCCATGTCTTCTTGCACTTGTCGATGTTCCAAGTGTCAGCCACCACGGCTAGTCACCCGGCCTCTGGGTCCCTCGGTCCAAGCCTCACGTCCGTCCTTCATCGCTCCCGGTCTGTCGGCACGGCACGTCCTCCTTGACCTTCACCTCGCCATCGACCACCGCATCCGAGCTCCACACCTGCACAACACAAGCCAAAAGACATGTCGCACACATAGCTTTCGCCATGGTAGGGTTAGTCACCACTCAACCTACTTCGTGGATCACATTGACAATCACTCATCACAAAACGAACACATAAGGGTACTTGTCAACCTTGTGTTCGCAAGACTTGTGGTTTTCTTTGTCTTTGATGACTCGAATGTGATCATGTCTTTGATACTGGTGCTTGTATGTATATCTCAGCAGTCAGTCAGATTCCCGTGAGGTGCGACGAGCTTCCAGCTGATTTATGTGCTTGATCTGTTACTTAACTGGGATTAGTGATGTGGCATGATTTAACTTTTGAAATAGTATATTAAGTATATATAATCCAAGAAGCGGACAGCTCAGGCGACAATCAGGGCCAGGAATAGGCCTAGCTAGCCCCACCAATGTAATTCTACCGGAGACCGGCTTTTTGCCGAGTGCCAGGTGGTTTGCCGAGTGTTGTTTTCGGGCACTCGGCAAAGCTGCCTTTGCCGAGTGTTTTTTTTGACACTCGGCAAAGAGGCTCTTTGCCGAGTGTTTTTTTTAACACTCGGCAAAGAGCTTCTTTGCCGAGTGTTATTTTTTTGACACTCGGCAAAGAAAATTTCAAAGCATATTTTGAAGCAGTAAATTAATTCAAATGAAAAAGTTTTCAACTACAAAGTTGTATAACTCATCAAGATGTAAAATGTTTGTTTTTGTGTTTTCTTCATATGACAAAGTGAAAGTAAATTTGTTCATAAATCTAACATATCTCTCTTGTAGTTTGTGAAACTACAAGAGAGATATATAAGATTTGTGAACAATGTTAGAACGACCATGTCGGATGAACAGATGATCAAACAACCAAAATAAACTTTGTAGATCTCGAAAAGTTATGAAACTTTGTAATTGACAACTTTTTGATTTGAAATCATCTTGTCATGCAAAACTACGTTTGAATTTTAAAATTTTAAAATTCAAATTTTATAAACGACCTTGGATGGGAAAACTTCCTAAACTAAAAGTGTAGATCTCGAAAAGTTATGAAACTTTGTAGTTTACAACTTTTTTATTTGAATTCGTTTAGGGCCTCAAACATGCAATTTACACTTGGCAAAAAAAACTTCTTTGTCGAGTGTTTTTTTTTGACACTCGGCAAAGAAGCTTCTTTGCCGAGTGTTTTTTTTTTACACTCGGCAAAGAGCTTCTTTGCCGAGTGTTATTTTTTTGACACTCAGCAAAGAAAATTTCAAAGCATATTTTGAAGCAGTAAATTAATTTAAATGAAAAAGTTTTCAACTACAAAGTTGTATAACTCATCAAGATGTACAATGTTTGTTTTGGTCTTTTCTTCATATGACAAAGTGAAAGTAAATTTGTTCACAAATCTAACATATCTCTCTTGTAGTTTATGAAACTACAAGAGAGATATATAAGATTTGTGAACAATGTTAGAACGACCATGTCGGATAAACAGATGACCAAACAACCAAAATAAACTTTGTAGATCTCGAAAAGTTATGAAACTTTGTAATTGACAACTTTTTGATTTGAAATCATCTTGTCATACAAAACTGCATTTGAATTTCAAAATTTTAAAATTCGAACTTTTCAAACGACCTCGAATGAAAAAACAACCAAAATAAACTCTGTAGATCTCGAAAAGTTATGAAACATTGTAGTTTACAACTTTTTGATTTGAAAACATTTTGTCATGCAAAACTACGTTTGAATTTCAAAATTTTAAAATTCAAATTTTGTAAACGACCTCGGATGGAAAAACTTCCTAAACTAAAAGTGTAGATCTCGAAAAGTTATGAAACTTTGTAGTTTACAACTTTTTTATTTGAATTCGTTTAGGGCCTCAAACATGCAATTTACACTCGGTTTAGTATAATATATTGGTAACTAAAACGGAATCCAAACACAAGTGAGAGTGTGGTGTAGTGGTAGAGGATGTACGTGCATAGCGGGAGGTCTCGGGTTCGAATCGCGTCCGCCACGTAGCCATGAAATTCACGCAAAAAATGTCGGAGATGGGTGGGCGCTGGCCGGTGGGGGCCTCCATTGATAAAAAAAAAAATTCTATTTTTTTTGGGTAAAAATTCCCATTTTTTCGGGTTTTTTTCGGTTTCAACTTTGCCGAGTGCCCGACAAAAGACACTCGGCAAAGACGTCTTTGCCGACGGGTTATTTGCCGAGTGTTCTTTGCCGAGTGCAGCACTCGGCAAAGCCTTTGCCGAGTGTAAATTGGGCTTTGCCGAGTGCCCCTGGCACTCGGCAAAGCCACTGATTCCCGTAGTGTAACGAAGCATTCTTGACAGAAAAATAGAGCATTCTCACAAACAGAGGTATAAAGTTTTACTGGAAGTACAGTATACTTGTTTCAACTAGCTAATAATTTTACTAGCATAGCTAGCATAACGTAGCAATAACCAAGAGAGAAGCATGAATCGGTACATTTACAATCCATATATATGATGATTATTATTACAAGAAATAAAATGAGCTGGCAGATGCATGGTTCCAACTCAACAATCCCACGCCACACCTCAGGTGATGCTGCAGGTACGTTAAGAACCAACAGCACGCGTCTACAGGATTATCAAGTCTGAAAAATAAATAAATAAATTTAACAAAGTGTCAACGAATGAACAGCCTGCTCGGCACTCACAAATGAAACGGTCGTACGTGTTCACTTTGAGCATCCATATATTATTACAAAGCAAATGAGCCGCTGACTCAACAATCCCACACCATGAAATACTGGTGGGAGTCAAAGTCAATGCATGACGATCGAGAAACAAATACAAAGGTCAGGTCGGAGCCAATGGATGAGGAGGAGGCAGGTTGGTGGCGGTGAAAGCCCGGGGGAAACTCCTAAATCCGCTACGTGCCTGGACGCCTGGTGCCTCCCAAGGAGTACAAAACAAAATGGATGCACGTCAGCCAGTTAAGACACCCTGTCCAGTCCACAACAACCAAAAAGCACGGCCTGTTGTTAGTTAGTAGGTATACAGGCATGCTACTCGTAATATTTACGTCTAGCTAGCTTATATAGTAGCACTAATTGCTTTTGCCACGTGCATGCTCGTATCGTAATTAATGAAGTGGGATGAAATTGTAGCACTAATAGCAGTCCCAATGGTGCATTGATGATGGTTTCTATCCTCATTAAATGACTTGCCACGTAGGCAAAACGCTGACATGGCAACGTAATTAATGAAGAAAGAGAGCAAAAATCATAGAAATGGTTTCTTCATGAAGAAACCAGGTCTACTCTTGACCCAATGTACCAAGAAACCATGAAATCGCCATTGGGGAGAAACCACCAGTTTATAGGGAGCTCGTGTCGCACTCCCATTGGAGGAAAAGATAGAGTTGGGAGAGAGAAAGAGAAAATAGTTATTACTCATAGAAACCATGGGTTGGAAAGCAATACTTTTTTGGTGCGGTATCCTATGTTATAGAAACTACTAGTTTCTTTCATTGGGACTGCCCTTACATACCAGCTTGCATTCGTCTTTCAAGTGCCGCCGTTGCTCACATCATCATCCTCCTCCCGCTCATCATCTTCAATTCTTGAGTCCTCAAATAGCCACTGTAAATCGGCATCATACTTGATGTTGGCTACTCGTCCACCTGGGTGCATATCCATTAGCGGAGCCAAGATGAGCACCTCGGGGGGGCTAATCAATAGAGATTTAGAACAAATGTCGAAGATTAACGGTAAAATCACGTTTTTGCTACAGTAAATATAAAGGAAAATCACTTCCACAGGGGGCCGCTGCCCCCTGGCCCCCCGTGGATCCGCCACTGTGCATGTCTATGGCGTTCCTCAACGCGGACTCTGCATCAGCTCTTCTGTTGGATTCCCTGGCATCCGCGCCCCCAATACATACGTAGATTTCCCTGAGGCTTGACAGGTGCTCGGTTCCAGTAGGTGCAGCGCCATACCTATCCCACCCCCTGGCATTAAAACGTAGCTCGAGCTTAATTTCAAACTTGGGCATTGCCCCTGCCACAAAGGCCAGGCATGATATCCTGCTACAGCAAAATTGAAAATGATTCAGAACAGGGAATCCACTTCCGTGGATGATGATCTTATCTTCAGGAGTTCCTTTGATGAACAACTCCAGGTTGATAACTGAGGGCAGCTGTGCAAGAATTCCAACATCTTCCTCAAGCACTTGCTTAACAAAAAGACACAGGTCTTATGGAGTTGGATGATCCATCCAGGAACCCTTCAGAACTTGTGTCCATGGAATATCTGGAGATGACGGAAAGAAGCGGGTGTTGAACTCAACGCATCAATGTAGAGATTGTTGTCACAATAAATTTTCATATATAGATATTTGAGGCTGCAAATCTTTCCAAGGCAAGTCTGCAGAACTTCCCTGCCTTTCTCCACTATCTCATCATTTGCCTTTTCACCAAAATTACATATGCTTTTAAGATTGGTCAAATTGGTCAGTTCCTCCAGACCCTTGATACTGTTTGGTGAGTTACGTAAATTGAAGTAGTGTAGAGTACGCAAGGATTTCATGTTACCGATCCTGTTTGGCAATATTATGTCATATGGAATAATCAGATGCGATAACCGGCTCAAATGAACTATATCCGATGGTAGTTCACGAAATGATTGTCCCTTAGACAATTTTATAGTAGCATTGATTTCAAATGTTTCCAATTCCTGCATACTCCCAATTTTACTAGGTAACACCACCTCATGACCTTTTGCTACAATCTTTAAATATCTCAACTGAAATAGATGATGTATCTCAGTAAAGTCTAGTAGCAATGGTGGATAGGACTGTACTGTAATTTCAATTCCCAGAACACGGAGATACTTGAACAGTTGAAAGGGAGGTAAATATGAAGAGGTTCCAAATATTGCCAGTGTTCTTGTTTGGGATAGCTGGACACATCCTGTAGCCCTATCATCTACTGTACCACCCAGGTTGAGAGAGAGTCGATGAATCTTGTCTTGTTGTCCTGTCATGTCTTGTATATCATCTATTACAGTGACAAAATTCTCTTCTTGGGATTTATGGAGGATAAGATCAAGCATCATATCATGTACCTTGCAAGACATCACCTCACCATTGCAGTTTGTATCTGCAGGCTGAATCAAACTCCTATTAATAAGCTCATTAAAATAGCTCTTTGCAATATCCTCAAGATCCATCCCACGAACTTTACATATAAGACCTTCAGCTATCCATCGCCTTGTCAAATCGTTCTTTTCAATTGTGTAGTCCTCGGGATAAATACCTAAATATAGCATGCAAGTCTTCAAATAATGAGGAAGATTTATATAGCTGAGATTCAGTATCTGTCTCATGCCTTCCAAGCTTGGGCTCATTTCAAAGTTGGAGCCCAGCCTGTCCCTTACATGTTCCCAGTTCTCCTTTAGTTTGCTTGGCTGACTGGCTATTAGGCTAGATGTTGTGATGATTGCATGTGGTAAACCACCACATTTTTTCAAAATTTGAGTGCAGATACTTCCTTCAAATATGGAGGGCAACCATCCTCTGAACCAAAAATTCTTTTGAAGAATAAACTCCTTGAGTCCTGGTCACTAAGTGCCTTCATCTTGTATACACATTCAATGTTCTTAGTGCAGCATCCTCTAGCCACAGTTTCAATTCGAGTAGTTATTAATACTCTGCTACCATTAATGCTCTCTGGAAGAGCACATCTGATGATATCCCATGCAAAAGCCTCCCAGATGTCATCAATTACGATTAAGTACCTGACATATATAAAAGCATATGGAGTATAGCAAACCATTAGGATAGCGTAAAAGCATCCTCACTATAAACATACATTAACCAGGATATAAGAATACAATAGGGACATACATAAACTAGTCAATCATAAGAAAACAAGGTGGAAAGAAAAAATACAGACAAATCAACATGTTTAGTTGTTGATTACATAATACTAGCATGCTAAATAAGAATGACATCAAATTAGAACAAACTAAATCGCAAACAAACCATACTAAGCATACAATTACTTCTAGGCCGCATACCTCTATTTTAGAAGAAATTTTTGGAGCACACTAATGAATTCAGATTCTTTCCCACAATTCCATGTTGGTGTCCATAGGAGCTACAAAGCCAACTTGAGATAGCATAGTTCTCAGAAGCTTCCTGATGTTTGTTTTTTGGGACACAGACACAAAGGCTCGGCACTGAAACTCACCCTGAAGCTTGCAATAAACCTCATTTGCAAGGGTAGTTTTTCCTAGGCCTCCAAATCCAACTATAGAGAGCACCTTTAGCTCATTCTGTCCACCCATCAACAGAATTAGTTCATCCCTGGGGCCATCCATACCAACAAGGCCTAATGCTTCTGCGTACATTGCTAACAACCGAATATCAATGATTGTGTTGACTAACTTAGAGGTAACATCATCAGTCTTCTGGTACCTCTTGCGCCGCTCCTGCGCCTGCACAACACGGACCTTAAGGCCTTCAAACTCTTTGGCGATGTCATGCCGAATGTTCATGGTCGTCAACAACTTCGTGCTCCTATTTATGAAACCCATGAATCCGCGTGGCTTGCAGCTTGAATTGGGTTCCACATGGAGCATGAACTCACTGATGCTATCTTCGATGTCATAAGACAGCTCACGTACCTCCTTGGCCCAGCACTTGTCCTGTTCATCAGGCTGTTCTGTATCTGAGATCTTCTTTAGGAACCTATGCATGCTCTCAAGCTCAGCTTTGAGGAACAAGATCTGCCCCTTAGCTTCTTTGAGCAGCTTGTACTCAGCTGTGAGCAAATCACCAAGCTTCGCTATCAGGGAGCCCATAGCTCCATGCGATGCGGTCACCACGGCAGCCTCCATAGATAACCTTGCCTTTCCTTTCTTTGCTGGCTCTCACTTTCTAGTCCTAAAAGAAAACAACGAAAGCAACATATTTAGATGTTTTTCTTTATCCATCACGAGTGACAATTCTAGTAGTCGATATTGACGACTTGTAGATCCGCTTTCTTTTTCTTTAGTGTGCCCAGATTCAATGAGTTGAACAGAAGCTCCACTTGTTTTACAGGGTGCAGTTTTCTTTGGAGTGCAAACCGAATCAAGAACAAGAGGGAAGAGAGTGTGATCCATACCATATATACGGCGTACGAAGCCAGCAGGAGAGAGATTGAGAACGACAGGAATGTTGCTGTCCGGCCAAGTTTTCCTTCAAACTGAAGCCAAACCTTGTTGGAGATGAGAAGTGGCAGGTACAGTAGTGAAAGCATGCAGGAGCGCGGGGCGGTGGAAGTGCAAGCTTGGGTGAAAGCAATGGCGAAGGGAGGGCAGGTGTGCCTGGAGTACTGGCGCCAAATGGTGGAATTGCGTGGTTCCAAATGCTGGATTTGCAAATGAAGCTAAGGGTTTGATAGTTCGAACTGCACAATGCAAACCCTCTGTAACTGCCCGCAGTTTCTCAGAAAACCACCTCTTCAGTCGCAATATTTTCAGTTCCCTTTATTTGTATGCGAGTCCTTTGTATGGGGGACTGGGATACAATATACTAGGACAACGTACACAATACTGCACAAGGCTCGTTTGGGACGAACGACAAGCAAGATGGCATACAATAATTGGGTGCTTCGTTGCGCGCTTCAGGTCTTGAGCTGCGATCCCATGTGGCCATGCATCTGTCTCAAATGTTGTTTTGTGTTGCTTCCCACGTGATTACACGTGACCATAGGGAACAGAGGGATCTAATCGAGGCGGTGGCCCGGTTTAATTAATTGGGTTATTTGGATTCTTGACATTATAATTTCTCAAGTTTTAAAGAACGCCATTACTATTCATCTTATTGGAAATTTGCCATTGCTATTCTGGTTCTCCCTCTCTCTTGCCCTTTGCTATGTCTGGAGCGTAGACGGGCCCACTTGCAGGGGCCGTATTTTGGTATTGGGCAGAAATGCCCCTGTACCAGACGATAAGGCAGCACGCCACTGTTCTTCTCTATCACCCCCGTTCTTCTCTCGCCTTCTTCCCCCTTCTCAGCCACACACCCGCGCCACCATCCCTTCTTCTCCCCTCATCCCTCCGACCAAACCCTAACCCCATCTCTTTCCGCGGTGAACCAGGCATGAGCGGTGGCGACGAATCGAGGAGTGGTTGGCGGCGGGATTGGAGGTGGTGGCGACAGAGACAAACCCTAACCTGCACATCTCGCCGCCGACGCTCGCGCCACCTGCCATTGCGGCAGATGAGTGGAAACCAGGTTAGTGGAGCCACAGCAGCCAACTCTAGCTCGGCAGACTGGGGGATCAAGAGACCGCCGCTACCCCCACTCGTAGAGTGCCCGGATTACCAAGTTTAGTTGGTACAAATCAGAAGCAACCAGCGTGCCACTTATGGCAAGACCTTCGTCAAGTGCCCAAACAACATCAAAGTAAGTCAATTTGTGTTCAATTTGGAGTTTCTTAGATGTTTTTCATGGGGTACCCTTTTTCATGTGGCTAGGGTTTTGTGGGATGCAGGGTGACCCAACAACATGTGGCATCATAATGTTCGAGGCGCAGTACGTTGCATTCTTACGCAACCTAGAGCAGCATCAGCAGAATCGATCGAAGAAGGTGAGCCATTTGAGTTCAGGAGAAGGTGGACATGGGTCTGTCGAGCTCATCTTCGACCTGAAGCTAGAACTCAATGAAATGAAGTAGAAACTTGATAGTGTAGTGATTGATCTTTCGCTGGTGAAGGCGCAAGTTCAGAAGATCAAGATGGATTATGTTGTTATAGCAGCAGTCTGTGTAGGTGTAGCTGTTGGTTGTGTTATGAGCAAACTTTGGAAGTAGTGAATTGTATGCAATGTAGCTTCTGTTGGTCTTAGCTGTTGTAAGCTTTCATTATCTGTTGAATGTACCAGTGCCTGAACTTGATGAATGGAATCTGAAAGTTTTTCAAATAATTGGTCTCATACTTTTGCTCTGGTTTTGATCCATTTGGTCTCATACTTGTGTTCTGGTTTTAATCCAATTGGCCAAGTGAAAGAGAACCAAGTGATAGACTGTATAATATAACCCTAATATATAGCATCACATGACAACTGACAGACAGCATCCTTCTCTAAAGAAACATTGTATAGGGTAATATCTGTGTGCTAAGCACTGCATAGAGCATGACCCATTCATAGGTACATGATCACACATATGACAGCAAAAGCAACAGAAGCACTGCATAGAGCATGAATTCACAGGCATACTGACAATATTATTGACAGTAGCATTTCAAGCTTGTTCAAGTACTCAAGCATTACAAACATCACAAAAGGCCATCACAGGCATTACAGCTAACAGTACATCGATTCAACTTGTTCTAGTACATCCAGTTCATCGATTCAAGCATTATAGGCATTACAGCTAACAGTACATCTAGTTCACAAAAGGCCATCACAGGCATTACAAAAGGCCATCACAACCATCACAGTCTCGCTGTCCAGCAGAGAGGAGGTCCATCAGGCTTCTCACAACCCTTGCTAGAGGAGCAGCAGCATCCTTTTTCAGCTTCTTTTTCAGAGGTGTTTTTTCTTCTTCTTTGGTGCTTTCTTCTTCTTCACCTTCGATGGTCCAGTAGTATCATCTTGTGGTCTCTTCCTGTGTACACACATATGATAGAAGATCAGCGAAATTAATGTTAACCTTTTATTCGATGAAAAGAATACAAATGACAGAAGATCAGTGAAATTCATGTCAACCTTTTATTTGTGCTAGCAGTCTCACCATCCTCTCCAACCATTTCAAGCTTGCAAGTCTTGGAGAAGTGGCCAAAATCCCCACACCTTTTACATCTAACTTTCTTCTTGTTGGCCATATTCTCTAGGCACCCTCTTTGCCTCACAACCTTTGGTCGACCTGCTGCTCTTCCTAGTAATGGTGGGAAAACCTTGTACCTAAGATCAACTTGTGGCCATTGGGATCTGTCTGGCATTGGTTCTACTCTACCTTCATAGGCAGATCTGAACTTAGCAACAGAGTAATAATCATGCACAAAGTCAGCTACCTGCATACCTCTATTGGACAAGATACAAGCCAAGGCAGGCTTGCATGGCTTCCCAGTTACCTACCATTCCCTGCATGAACACCTCTGATTCTTAAGATCAGTTGTGTGCCGTTTATGGTTATTCCAGTCATCTAACAATGTTACCTCTGCAAATTCATCATCACCGACTTTAACCTTCACAACTTTTAGATGTTTGCTTATAAGGTTCAAGTCCTTCATGACACCAGGAAGGATTCCATCTCCCCATTTCTGTGCAATCTTCTTCCTTATGTACCTTTTCTCTATTATCATCTCTCTTATCCTGTCAACTAACTCATGGATATGCAGTCCTTTGAAGTCCTTGATCTGAGCATTAAAGCTCTCAGAGACATTATTAGTTAAATAATCACATTTACTCTCCTCAGAGAAGCCACATCTGTACCATATCCTAGGATGATGCTTCTGAAGGTAGTCAATAGCAGCTGGAGCAAACTCAAAGATTTTCTTCATATGCCACCTAAACATGCCTTCTGTGTAGTTCCTTGCAGCAGGATACAGATGGTCAGTGAAAACATCCCCTAAGAAGTGTTTCATGAAGTTATTGTACATGTGCCTTGTGCACTCCCTGTTTTTAGTCTGTGGGAAAACAACCCCCACAGTTGTCTCTAACCCTTTACAAGCATCACTACATATTACTAGTCCTGGGGGGTCTCCTATGACACTGTGCAAATTCTCTAAGAACCACTTCTAGTTGTCCTCAGTCTCTGAGTGAAACACACCAAATGCAATATGGTACAACCAGTTATGCCCATCAACACCTATTGCTGAAGCCAACTGTCTAGTATACTTTCCATTCAGAAAAGATGCATCTACTCCTACAAAGGGTCTACAACCAGCTAGGAATCCACCAATGCATGGCTTCAAAGCAACAAAAACCCTCTTGAACCTATTCTTCTTACCAATCTTCTCCAACTCTATTTGTACTCTACTTCCAGGTGAACTTATTTCTAGCTGTGCAGCCCAATTGAAAAGAAGTTGAAAGCTTTTCTCATACTTACCATGTATCTGATCCAAGGCTACCTTCAAACCAGACCACACTTTTGAGTACTTCAACTTTATTCCAAAGTCACCCTCCAATTTTTTCTTTGCCTCCTTTGCTCCCTTTGTTGGATTATTCTTAACCCAATCTCCAATCCTATCTACACACCAGCCCTGACTGGCCATTTTCCCTTCTCTTAGCTTGGTGGTAGGACAATTATGGGCAGCAAGAAGCTTTTTGATCTACAATAGCATAGGGTAAAAGAAAATGTTAACATACAATAATACATCAAAAATCAAAAAATAAATGTTAACAGAGACAATGATACATCAGAATTCAGAAAAGAAATGTACCTGTACAGTTTTCTTATCAAAAATGGTGGAAGCATGTATGCGCCAAGGGCATCTCTCAGCAGGACTAAATAAGAGAGCTCGAGTGTATTCTATTTTCCTCTTCTTCTTCCCCTTTTTAGTTCCCTAATGGCTGCCCCTAGCCCCTAGCTCATCTCTTTTGTACTGAACCTTTGTTTTCTTTAATATATTTTCAGTAGGGGCTCCCTGCCCCTCCTGTTTGTTCAAAAAAAAAAACAAGTCAAAAATATCTTGCTTTGCGTTTATTTTTTGTTTGCAGAGGATAGATCTCGACTGAATGGCAGACCACAATCTAAACATTACTACACTACTACAAATAGGATTTTAGGTAAAACTCGTCAGTCGCCAATAGAAATAGTTGCATAAAGATAACTTATAACTTTTTCACATGAACTAAGATGAAGATGAACTTTATATCAAAATTGCAGATTTTGATGTGATTTACAACTTTGTAGTTGATAAGTTTTTATTTGGAACCTCGGATGTTGACATGGACATACCAAATTTGCACTTCTCAAATCGACATTCTATTTGACAAGTTTTTTTATTTTAAGTTGGTTAGAGTCCAAATATATGTTGAAATTTTCTAAATTTTGAAATTTTAAATTTAGAATTTACAAACGACCTAGAATGTTCACATAGTTAATGCCAAAGTTGTAGTGGTTGACCCAATCTACAAGTTTGTGGTTGATAAGTTCTTTATTTGAAGTTATCTAGAGCCTCAAATATTTGCTTTAAGTTCTCATATTTTGAGATTTGAATTTTTTAAACTTCCAAACTATCTCCGATGGAGACACGATTTATACCAAAGTAGTAGTGCTTGATGAGCTTTAAAACTTTGTAGCTAAAACTTTTTTAATTAAAATTAATTATTCAGTGGCCAAAAAATTCACTACATCGCAACACCCCTTTTCACGGAAGGGCCACACAGTCCAATCAAACCGTTTTTTGGTTGGGCGTACAAAACACTTCTGGCAGTTAAGTTGGTAATTGGTGCCCAATATATTAAGTTGTTTAATAAATAAAATATACAAATACGACATATCGAGGAATAAATTGATTGGGTACATGTACAGCAAATTCGTAACGAGGTCCATGTTCAATAAAAAGTTAGCATGCATGTGTGCCACGACATCAGGAGAAAAAACTGTCGATCTTCTTGCGAAACTCCACCTTGAGCACAGCCTCATCGTCGACGTCCTCCTGCTCCTCCTCCCACTCTTCATCGTCGTCGTCGCCACAGGTACGCTCGCGGATGACACAAAAGAAGCACGTGTCAGCAACACATCTGGTATAGTTGAAATTCGTTGGAGACCTCATCTGGAATGTAATGATGTATATATATCACTACTACAGAATTGACTTTCAGTACCGACAGTGATAGTGTCTCCCAACCCATCACTACCGTTTTTTTGCTAAAACCGACAGTGATAAAACCAACCGACACTGATATTCGGGTCATCACTGCCGGTTCATATCACTGTCGATTTTAGCCATGAGCCGGCAATGATATTAGATCATCACTGCCGATTCAAGTCACGAACCGCCAGTGATATGCTGCACAAAAAAAATCATAACTTTCTCATATGATGTCTGATGAAGACAAACTTTATGCCAAAGTTGTAGTAGTCGACGAGATCTACAACTTTGTAGTTAAAACTTTTTGATTTGAGATAGTTTGGAAGTCTAAATATACACCACAAGATTTTATAGAGTTAATATCAAAGGATTCCATATGCTTTATAGTCATAAGTGAGTGTGTAGTGGTGGTTAAGGATCTTTGATGGAGAAGTGACCAAAGCAAAAGTTATAGATCTCTAAATGTTATGCAACATTGTAGTTCACAAGTTTTTATTTGAAGTCGTTATGATGTCCCTCTATTTGATTCGCATGATTTCATAGAAGTTAATATCAACTAAAGCCATATGTCCCATAGTCATAAGTGAGAGTGTCGTGGTATTTAAGAATCTCAGATCAAGAAATGACTAAGACAAAAGTTGTAGATCTCGAAAAGTTATACAACTTTGCAGTTGACAACTTTTTTATTTTAAATCATCTATCTAATGAAAATTACGTTTGTTTACTCAAATTCAAAATTTGAATTTTTCAAACAGCCTCAGATGGAGAAACGCCCAATACAAAAGTTGTAGATATTCAAAAGTTGTGCAACTTCGTAGTTGACAACTTTTTCATTTGAAATCATCTATCCAAGAAAAATTATGATTAAATTTTCTCACATTTGAAATTCAAATTCTTCGAATGACCTCGGATGGAGAAATGGCCAAAACCAAAGTTGTAGATCTCAAAAAGTTATAAAACTTTGTAGCTGACAACTTTTTTATTTAAATTCGTTTAGGATTCTAAATATTAATGTCAAACCAGAGTGGCATAAAATGGGGAGAACAAATATCCCATATGGACAGAAGCGTCTTACATATGGAGTGGTTAGGGGACGAACACACGATGCAGAAGGTTGGGGATTCGAGCGTCGGTGGCCACGAAGCTCTCGTTTTTCGCGCGAAAAATTGCATGACGTGTGGCTATCCAGCGGGGTCCCTCCTAGTATTAAAAAAATGCCTATTTTTTGATTCGTTTTTTTAGGTTTTCTGGAAACCAAATCATGCCGCTTCTAAAACCGGTACTGATGAGCCCCATCATCACTGCCATTATGATTGTGCCGGTTCAAAAAACCGACACTGATGGGCTTTTTGAACCGGCATTGATGGGAAATCTGTAGTAGTTATGTAGGTCTGAGCGGCTGAGTTATAATAGATTTAGGTTTTGTTATTTTTAGAATATTTTTTGTTAAATTTTTTTCATAAAAGCCCAGTAGTGTTTAAGACAAAAAAAGTTATTCCAAACCTCCAAAAATTCAGGGAAAAAATCTTGGACACATTTTGGAACATCATAAACCCAAGTAAAGCATTTAGAGCTCATGAAAAAGAATTTTGGAGCATCAAAAAAATTAGATTTTCCTATAGGAAAAATAGTAATAGGTTCTAGAAAAACGTACAAAATTCCTAGGGAACATTAATTGATGATTAAATGCATCTAAAACATTTTGGCACTCATAAAGCAGAAGATGCACCTAGCATGAATGCAACAAACTTACCTTAGGATATATAGTTAATTTGGGAAAGTTCTTGAAAGCCATTCTTTTTTAGATAAAGGTGAATTAATTTGACTTCATCTCCTTTAACCAAGACAATGAGACCAATTTTACATATGTTGAGCAACACATTTAACAAGCAGGTAACCCCGCGCGTTGCGCGGGTACCAGTGGGGGAAAAAATTTGTATGTGCGTCCAAAAAAAAAATGTACTGTTCCTTAATGGTTCGAGACTGTTCATAGTAACCCGTTACTGTTCATAAAACCCGTTACTGTTCACAGAAAATCCGTTACTGTTCACAGAAAAACCATCGCGCGTTGACTGTGCCGGTAACAGTGATATGTGAGAGAGACGGAACTCGGCGGCTTGCACGCTCTTTATACTATAGTATAGATCAAACCCACTCAAATATCACTAGCCATGGTGTCCAACGAATGACAATGTCTTATTTGATCTACCCGTTTGTTTGTGCCAATCATGAAAGATATCCATCACGTTCAAAGGGTATTTGAGACCCAAAACAAGATGTATACTTCGCCACAGGAACTGAGCATACAGACACTCGAATAAGAGGTGTTGAATAGTTTCATCCCTACTACAAGACACACAAGATTTGTTCCTATTCTAGTTCCTCTTTAATTAATAAATTATGTATAGTTAAAATCACCCCCTCTTGACGAACCATAGAAAATTTGTAATTTTCAGTGGTATACTTAAACGCCAAATATCATGTGAGACTTTAATGCATGTATTCACAAGGAGTTTATAAATGAAATTTATTGTGAACTCGACACTATTTTTAAGGAGCCAAAGGAACCTATCTCATCCAACTTTGTAAGCTAATGTTCATGACTCTTGCTACTAAGTGAGCGCTTGGTATAGCTTCTGAAACAGCTCTGGGAGCTCCATATCAGCCAACCGCTCTCCCACACAACTGCTTCATGTGCAGAGTCCAAGGAATATCGCTCACTGGAGCTGTTTTTGAAAGAGTGATTGGAATGAGTTGTTGTATTCCATATTGTGTATGGGTACATATATAGGCAGTCGGGGTAGCATGCAAGCCAACCACATAAGCGCACAAGTATAGGGTGACCATTGCTATATTTACATCATGCTAATACTCCCCCGCAGTCTTATCGGGAGCACGGCAAACGTTAAGATTGGATCAAAACTCTTGAAATACAGATGTTGGGAGACCCTTGGTGAAGATATCGGCGTACTATGATGTCGTGGGGACATGGAGAACTCGAACATGACTGAGGGTGACACGCTCTCGAACAAAGCGGAGATCAATCTCAACGTGCTTCGTGCGCTGATGCTGGACCGGATTGGTGGAGAGATAGACAGCACTAATGTTGTGGCAATAAACCAGGGTGGCACGACGAAGATGGTGGCGAAGCTCGGCAAGTAACTGATGAAGTCATGTAGCTTCAGCGACACCATTGGCCTCGGCTCGATGCTCGGCCTCTGCGCTAGACCGGGAGACTATGTGCTGATGCTTGGAAGACCAGGACACCAGATTGTCATTGAGGAACACCGCGTAGCCGGAGGTCGAACGACGAGTGTCGAGGGAGCCAGCCCAGTCCGCATCAGTGTAAACAACAAGCTCTGTAGGCGGAGAGCGATGCAGAGTCAAGTCAAGGAAAAGAGTACCCTGTAAGTACCGTAGTATCTGCTTGAGAGTAGCAAGGTGCAGCTCACGTGGATCATGCATGTAGAGACATATCTGCTGGATGGCATAGGCAATATCCGGACGAGTGAAAGTCAGATACTATAGTGCACCAGCCAAACTACGATACTGAGTAGAGTCAGCAACTGGAGGACCATCGGCGGACAACTTGGAGTGCAGGTCGACGGGACTGCTACAAGGCTTGCAAGCACTCATCTCGACGCGTTCCAAGATGTCCAGAGTATACTGCTGTTGAGAGAGCAAAAGGCCATCATCGCAGCGGGCGACGGAGACACCAATGAAGTGATGGAGCTATCCCATGTCGGTCATAGCAATCTCACGCTGAAGGGCTGCAATAATATGTTGAAGAAACCCAGCTGAGGAGGCGGCTAGAACAATATCATCAACATAGAGCAGCAGATATGTAGTGTCTGATCCCCGGTGATTAGCTTAGGTGCTTTGCGAAGTGCTTAGGTTAGTTAGACCACGCTCATATGCGCTTGCTCTAGGCTTAGGTCTAGTTGCTAGTGAGGTTTGCATACCTCTTGACCAAAGGTGCTTACGCGCATCGTGCTTGTACTCGGCGGGGCTTGTAAGTCCTGCGAGACCATACCAACCGTGTTTGTGGTGTGGCTGCCACCGTGTATGGAGGGAACAAGGCCCGCGGCATTTCGGCCGAAAGCTTGATAGCAAAGATGGCGGGGAGCGGTCCGAGAGAGGTACACCAGAGACCCACTTGCGCGTGGGGAAGACCCGGGGCTATCCACGGAGTTACCCGATTGGGAGCTTGACCCTTGTGAGGGATTCCTTGCGAGGGGCTCCAACGGGGATTAGGGAGAAGCTTGCGTGCTTCTCGATACCTCGGTAAAAATAATGGAGTCATTGACGGGAGTTTGCATCTCTACCTCATCTTTAGCTTCTGCATTTTTATTGTAATCTTGGTTATATGCTTTACCATTCCTAGCTTAGTTGATAGGTTAGTTGATAAGGTTGGAACCTAGGTTGCATAACTCTTTTGCAGTAGAGATAGCAACACACCTAGCAAAACCTTTGTTGCACATTTAGATAGATTACTTTCTTGCATAGGTTTTGACTAGGTGGAATTAGAGGCCATAATTAGAAGTAGAATTTTAAGTTGCCTAATTCACCACCCTCTTAGGCGTCACGTTCCTTACACGCTGGATATAGAAACAGCACGCACACCCCTACCTGGCGCGCCAACTGTCGATATAATATCGTCGGCAGTCCTCCGAGGGGTATCCCACGAAGGTAGATTGATCGGCAGAGAGGCGTGTAATCAAGAACAAGAAGGCAACAGAGACACACGAGTTAGACAGGTTCAGGCCGTCAGTATGACGTAATACCCTACTCATGTGGTCTGTTGGATTATATTGGCTATCGTATGATATTGCTTGTGCTTGGAGGGGGTCCCTGCCCGCCTTATATATTCCGGGGGCAGGGTTACAAGTCGGTTAGATTTGAGAGATAACCGGAAAGTAATAACAGATTACAGGAATCATGAGATCATATGTATCCTAATAGATCTCGTAGTTATCTTTAGGATATCCTCCCGGTGTCTTGCGGGAGGCGCCGAGCAGCGTCGTGCCCTGCAATGCTTCATCTTCTGGGCTGGACCGCCTCTGGGGTCGCGGCCCATGTGGTCTGCCGTGGGTATCCGGGGTCGCACCCCCCACACTCTCTCTCTCTGCGTCTAGTGGCAGCAATGTATGCATGAAGAAATATTCTGCTTTGTGCTGACCAGTAATCAAGAGATCAGCTCTGCACTGACTTCAGCCTGATCTTTGTAGAGTATTTCTCGTTTTGGTTGTTTGAGATTATTTCTGATTCGTACGTGAAAATGCATGCAACACACAATAATGAAGATATGCTCTTGGGTGGTTGGTACCGGCTTTTTCTTGCCTTGTTGGTGCATTTTGCTATAATGGATGCTACATTGTAACGCCCGGGCACTTCACTCAAATGTACGAAATTCACCAAAACTCGAATCTATCTACCATGTTAGTTGATTGATGGTAACTCTTTCTGCAAACTGAGTAATCACCAAAGGTCGGCTGGTTTTGCTTGCTTTGAAGACTTGTGGTTTTCTTTGTCTTTGATGACTCGAATGCGATCATGTCTTTGATACTGGTGCATGTATGTATATCTCAGCAGTCAGTCAGATTCCCGTGAGGTGCGACGAGCTTCCAGCTGATTTATGTGCTTGATCTGTTACTTAACTGGGATTAGTGATGTGGCATGATTTAATTTTTGAAATAGTATATTAAGTATATATAATCCAAGAAGCGGACAGCTTAGGCGACAATCAGGGCCAGGAATAGGCCTAGCTAGCCCCACCAATGTAAAATAGTTCATGACAAATGCAACCCTTTTGTATGTTCCTTGATTCGCTGCATAAATGAACTCTGTTTATGCTTTCATGAATCAACTCTGCATAAATTATTGTAATTGAGGTTGTTATATCAGTACCAATCTCATCTGTTTCATTTTAACACCTCTCTGTAGTTTTTTAACCTTCCTATTTCGCTACTGAAATTATTCCAGGATAGCAAAATACCGACATCATTCATCTTGTGCTAGTACCACAAATAGCTGAAACAATAGTTGGCAGATTCAACCATTCAGTCATTGATTCACTACATTGTGCTCATTAGCCTTGTAGGTACAAAAACTGCAGTAGTATCTTAAACTCATCCTGGTATAACCTGAAAGTGTTGCGAGCTGTTCTTGACGAACTAGCTCAGTTTCTTTATAGATTTTTCGGTAATGCTCGGTATAGGGCGTCCATCCGCCCGGACGGTGCCGATGGTGGGCCATGACACAGCCCAACGAACGCTCATCCACCCGCCCTCGCCCTCAACCGTTCTAAAAAAACCTTCTTATCCCTTCCGCTCCCTTTTCTCCACCACAACGCCTTGCGGCTGCCACTCCGTCCGTCCCTCATCCTGAACACGGATGCCACTCTGCCTCACTGCTGCTGCATGCCCCATCTGGCGCTGCTCGCTCGCCCCCGCCACGGGCGCTTCTTGCCCCTTCCCATCGTGCGCGCGCTCTGGTGATGGTAGTGCTCGCTCCGCCCGTCACGCGCGCCGCCCGCCCGGCTGACGAGCCAAGACCGACGCCGGTGGTTGTGGTGTGCGCGCGCGCCACTGGTGCTAGTGCGCCCGCCCGGTAGAGCAAAGCCTGCTGCTGGTGGCGGTGGGGCTCGCACGTCGCTGCTCACTGTCGGCTTCGACCCCGACGGCTGGAATCGACCAACGTCGGCCTTCCCCTCCACTATGTTGAATATGTATGTTTCAATTGTTTCCGACGTTTTAGATGTATGATGCAGTTGTTCCATTTTGATGTTGCAAAAGTAGATCGGGGGATATTGCACATGTTGCAGTGTTTCAGATGCATGTTGCAAGCATTTGTTCAAAATGTTTCATCTATTTCTAGACGTATGTTGCATATGTTTCACACAAATGTTGCAACAATATGTTCCAAAATCTTTCAGCTGTTTCAGTCCTATGTTGCAGTAGGTGGTTTCATGTTGCAAGTGTTATTTTTTGGATGTTTTATATGTTCCGCATATATGTTGGAAGTGCAAGTTCCAAGTGTTTCATCTATTTTCAGACGTATGTTTCATTCAAATTTTTTTCATGTTGCAAGTGTTTTATGTTGTTCGGCCATGGGCGAGCCAGGGGTAAGGCGGACCATGCTCATGGTGCGCCGGAAGGGGGGGGGCGCTCTCGACGGGGCGCCTGGGCGGGCGGCCGGGTGCTCCGGTCTGGGCCACGCCGTGTCCTGGCTCTCGAGTGCTGCCCGCGCTGAGAGAGAGAGGAGCAGGTCTGGGGAATGACCGGAGGGCGCAGATACGGGGGCGGAATGCGCGTGTGGGGCAGGGTGAAGCCGGACAAGGGTGGGGCGACGGCGAACTGGGGCGGGCTGCACTGGATGTCCGGGCGCTAGCCACGCCGTATAATTTTGTATGTTAGCTTTTCTTACCGAATTTGTAGTGCAATTTCTTTGATTCCTTATAAATTCTTTCCTCATGAGTTGGTACTTTGGTAAATTACTTCTGATTGATGTTGTTTTTATGAGAAATTAAGATGATGTGCTACTTTCTTATACCAAATTTCCTAATTCGTATGTATTTTACAAAAAATCTCTGATTCTTAATCTCTTAACTGGAATCACTACTAGGGAAGTGCTCATCAATGACGCTCCCCTTTCGTCACGGAAGACTCCAAAAATCATCGCCAAAGTTCTTCTATGACGAACTTGTGACGAAAACAGATTCGTCATGGAATGAGCGTCATTGATTAACAACTGTGACGAAATGCCTTGTTTCGTCACTGAATGGATATCATTCAATGACGAAGAGTTTTCGTCACTGATGTACCCATGTTTTCGTCATAACCTGCTACTCCGTCAGGTTACCAAACGGCGCTTGCCACGCTGGCAGCTGACGTGTCTTGCGCACGTGGCACGTCCACGTGGCAGGTGACGTGGCCAGCTGACGTGGTAGCTGACGTGTCCAGTGACGTGGTGGGTCCACATGGCGCTTTTTTGGGCCACATGGCACGCTATGATTAGTCCACGTGGCTTCCTGTGAGTGGTTTACATTTTCATCACAGAACCCAGAATCTTCGTCACAGATTAAAATTACGATAAGGTGACAGAAAACAAAATTTTCGTCACTGATCACATTGCAATAACATCACAGAACCCAGAATTTTCATCACAGATGCACATGCTACTTTTTTTACAAAATGCAAATAATATTAAAATGACCAAATGCTTCCATAACTTAATAGATCCAGCAATCCAGTCACCATACAACTGACTCAACACTAATAAACTCAGTTCATATATAACTAACTTGACATCACATTCCAGGTTCTAGATTGATCTCAGTTCACATTATCACAACTAATAATATAAAGTTGCCAAGCACCAGCAACATAGGTTTTAGACTAAACAAAATCAGCCAGCAACACAGACCCCTTGCCAAGCACCAGCAGCAGCAACACAGAGCCCTTGGTAGCACAGACCAGCGGCAACGGTTCATGTCGAAGAATTCAGGGACAAGATACGCTTGAGCAGCGCATTGTTCTCCTCCATTGCCTTTTGGTTTGCCTCTGCCAGCTTCTTCATATCCTCCATCTCCCTTTGTGTCCTCTCCATCTTTTCCTCAGCTTCTTCAGTTCTCTTCTTGAGCTCATCGATTTCATCTTGTACAGCAGCCTTAGCTTCAGCTGCTAGTTGTTCCCGAAGCTCTTCTTTTGATGCTGCTGAGTTGGAGGATGCCACTGGTTTGATGCCAACATTCTTCAGGAAACTGTTTGAGCTGTTCTTGGAGAGCGTCTGTGACACAACCTGCACACTGGATACTACTGTCTCTCCTTCAGCAACAGGTGCTGCCCTCAAAGCTTCCATGTTGGACTGAAACAACAATGAGCCATCATTAGTTCATACTTATTGAATTAAAGTGAGGTGCAAATATCACACAAGATGTATTTTATTTGCAGATTGTTATCAGCTTGTTATCAGCAAAATGGAATCTTATTTGCAGTCAAGTAAGGTAAATTAAAATGTTCAGTTCATGTTTGGGGTCAGCATTTGAGGTGAGCAGGCAGGCAGAGTAGAAAGATAGATATGCACAGTGATAATTGCATATTCAGTTCATGTTTCAGGTCAGCATTAAACAGTGATAATTGCATATTCAGTTCATGTTTCAGGTCAGCATTAAACGGATGACAACATAATATGCACAGTGATACTTGCATATTGTAGAAAGACTGAACCAAGATGGCAGAGTAGAAAGATAGATACATATAATGAAGGAACAGCTTAATTAGATATAGCAATGTACAGAAGGAACAATTTATACTTTAATGAGCAATGGTTGGGGCAAAGAGACAGAAATTTCATGTTCTTAGTATTTTTTCTCTCATTCAGTGAACATCAGCACTTGAGCAAAATTACAGGGGACTTAATGGTTCACATATCAACCTCCCAAATAACAGATTTCCATTTATTATTGATCTTCTCAACCACAGTAAATAAGAGAAGGCAGATAAATTTCACAGCAGTCTATATAATTGAGAGAAAAAGAATCCTGAATCAATCACAAATCATTTTAATGTATCCATGTCAGACTTTCAGGACAGCATAGCAAAAGTGTAGAACACATACGCCAAACAGGATGCATTTTAATAATGGACATGCTATCCAATTAATGGACAAAATGGCGCACCAAAACAGATGTCGGGACTTACCAATGCTTCTCTTGCTGGTTCACTTAGACCATGTTTGGAGCTGGTATGGCATGTCTCGAAGGCCTCCACCACATCAAGTTCTTCATCTTGCGCTGTGCTGGGCTCTGCATTGTTCCTCCCATGCTTCTGTTTCATAGAGATTCAATTACAGCAAAGTTTTGTCAGTCTTATGATACAAAGTCAGTGCTATGTCGAGAATCAGTTACTTACATATGCATGCAAGTGTGCCACATAGCTGCGAGAGCCGGTAGTCTGATGATACTTGACTTTACCGCGATTAGTCTTGTTCTTTTCACTTGTTTCCTAAAGGAGAATGACATGTGAGATGAGATCATAGGTTAAAAATGATAAGATCCACTGGAAACTGACTGAGAAAGAATATACCCATACCATGTTCTTTGGATCAGACCACTTTGCAACTAGTTCCCTCCACTGTTCATCAGTCATGCATTCAACTGGAGAAATTGTCCTAATCTCATTTGCACTTACACCATTGAAGTATTTCTTCTTGAGCCGATAACGCCTTTGTCGCACCCCAGAGCGCAGCATATCGGTGCAAGCATCCTCTATTGGCTTGTCGTTAGTGTTAATGGCCAAGCGCCCCTAGTCATTTGACAATTCCATATTTAGTTAGTCAATTCAGGTTAAGCAGATATACAAGTTTACCATAAAAACAGTAATGCACTTACAGAGAGCTTTCCCACAAAATTTTTGTAATGTTCATCGTCGTTCTTGTATAATTTCCAATGAGGTAGGACAGGAACCTTATCCCGAATGATGACACCAGCCTCAGATGCAAACTTGGCTGCTTGAACAGGTTCATGAGGCCTTCTTTTTCCTTCAGCAACAGCTATGGGCATTCTCCTTCCCATAGCTTTTGTCATCCTGTCTAGCTGTGTTCCCTTGGTGGGTGGCCTGGGTCTCCTTGGGGCTCTCTGTGCAGGAGCTACAACATATAATTTGCATTTAAATGCTTTAGTTTCATTGAAATCAGCAAAAAAGATGACCTATTTCAATGACAAAGAAAAAATAACTTGCCTTCAGTGCCTTCCTCTCCAGCTACATTGTCTTCAGCAAGTGTCATGTCTTGAAAACCAGCTCCACCATCTTCCTCTGCAGCTGTAATGTCCTGACCACCAGCTCCACTGTCTTCCTGTGCACCTATAGAAGACCTTTGTGGTATTTCATCATGACCATCTTCAATCTGCCCATCTCTCGCTGAAAGTTGAAGCCTTTTTGATGATCTTAATAGGGCCCTAGGGGGTTGCACCTGTGAACCTTCCGGTGCCCTCACTCTCTTACTAACCCTAACTCCCGGTGCCATGTTGGGACCTGTCTTCTTCTTCTTTGAAGCGAGGACTTTCCGTCTAGGCCCTGAAGGAGACTGTGGAAAAAAATAAAGTAAGTCATGTGCATTAATAATCAAGAGCATATATTAAAGAACAGGTATGAAAGAAAGAATATGTATCTAAAAAGCAAGGGCATACATTAAAGAACAGATTAAAAACATTCAAATGCGATGCAAATATTCCCCATCTAGTAATTTGAAGATAGAAGAAGCACCTTAGTGGGTTGTGGCTGTGCATCAGATTCAGTTTCATCATCATCACTATCTCCTTGATCATCATTTTCAAGGAGATACTCCGATGTATCCGAATCTTCACTACTTGTTTTCTTGTTTGCTGAGGTTTTCCCCTTCTTTGTAGCAGATTGAGGAAAAGAATTACTAAGTTCACTAGATATTGTTAGGATTCCGAACGCTTCAAACGCCTCTCATTCGCCACCACTTGTTCATCCCGCCTTCTCTCATATTCAGTTTTTTGAGGTTCTTAAAAGAACAAGCAGATTGTGTCTATTAGAGAATAAAAAGGAGTAGTAATAATAGATGCTAGATAGAGAAGAGGTAGGAGCTAGTAGTGCTTGCGGAAGAGCTAAGGGATAAGAGGTGGTAGGTTATAGGCAACAAGTAAAAGGTAACAGCTAAGAGCTGATAAATGATAATGATCAGGAACTGAAATATGAAACATTCAGTATAGGCATATGGCTAGAAAAAATTCAGAGCTACCAAAGTGAACTGAAACATTCAGTATGTACACAAATTGGCTCAATGTGTTGATGTGCTTAATTCAAATTCATGGCTAATATTTCTGAGACAGTACACTAACCAGCAAGAAATAAGTTTGTTCTAATCTACTAAATGATTCAGCGGGCATATATCATAATATCTTTTATTTTCTCTCAAATATTAAACAAGTATGCCTGCACATTGCCTCTCTAACTACTGATTCTATCATTCTGTTCAGGTATGCCTGCACAAGTATACCTATCAGGAACTCTGCAACAAGTATGCCTACACAAGTATAGTTGGGCAACCAGTATGCAATTATATATTTTTAGTGATAGCTAAGAATTTGATTTCCTAAAACATAAATGCCAAGATAAATCTGAAATAAGCTTAATAAGTCTAGTGCTAAGGCCACCCTATGCAGCTGCATATGACTAAATGAGTTCCCACAATTGTTGTAGTATAATGCAAAGAACAGTCCATAAATAAAGAAGGATAATCAAATGTGTTGATTTATCAACTGAACTTGCTAATAGACAAATGATTCATGAGCAAATATCAATAGCAGAAGCTTAGATCCTATTATTCAGTGAAATACTTGGAGAAAACGTTTCTTTATGGACTTCATACCAGTTGGCAGCATTAGTAGTTAACTGTTCTATAACTAGTTAAAACTATTGCATTCTCTAATAAATTAGAGCTATGCAAGGATAAAGATATGCAGGTGAGAAGGAAGGTAGTCCATCACAAATTAGAGCTATGTAAGCCTAGCTTTTGTCTCCATTGAACTGGTTGGTGTAAATTTCTTATGGAACAGTACAATATGTCCTACCCTGAGCTCAACTTCTAGCAGCACAAACACACAACTACACAAGCATGTCGGCTAATTTTATAAGCATGTCAATGAAGTCCAGAATCTAACATGGGATTACTTCCAATAACATGTAGCTGACATTGGTATTTTGACAGTAAGCACATCTTTAATTACTTGCGATATAGCCTAGCAGGCAGCACATCATTCAACAAACATTCTACAATAATAAAGCAGTAATAGACATCGAACAATCATTCATAAAAAGCTGAAGAACGCAGACTAGTAATTGCACAGAGGACTCGCTTACCTTGTTCTTGTTCTGCAGGTCTCTTCCTACCTTGACCCCTTGTTGCCACCATTGCCACCAGGTGCTCGTCGGCGGTGGTCGTCAAAGGGGAACAAGACCCGGTGCGGTGAACCCAAGTCAACGGGGAAGCAGATCCAGTGCAGCGATGACACACAATTCGGCGGTGGTTAGGGTTAGGTTGGGCCGAGAAAGAGGTGGAAGGGGCGAGATAGGTCCATGGGGCGATGAGAGAGAGGGGGATGTCGGGGACGACGGAACTCGTGGGGGACCGAGCTGCTCGGCGATGGCGGTTGTGTTCCGGCGGTCCGGCTAGGGTTTGGAGAAATAGGGAGGAAGAGAGGACGAGTGGCCGAGGGGTGAGGTGACGAGGGAGAGGGGGATGTCGGTGGCGACACATTTCATGGGCGACGAGGCATGACTCGACGTAATGGTGGTCTGTGTTCGTGGTGCTTGGCTAGGGATTGGAGAAATGGGTGGGTGGGGGAGGGTGGGGGATGAGGGGAAAAGAGGACGAATGGCCGAGGGGTGATGAGGGAGTGGGGAAATGGCGGCTTTTTGGCGGCTTTTTTTTCGGTATGACGCGGGGAAATCCTTTTGGCGCGTCCGAGGGTAGGCAATTTTATTTTAGTTTTTCCAACTTTTTTGTGTTTATTATTATTTTATTTTTCTATGTACATTTTGTTGCCAGAGTTTTAGTTATTATATTATTGCTTAATGATCATGACATAAAAGTTTCAAATGTGTTTTGGCAAAGTGGTACTATACATCATGTACAAGCATGAACAACTCTCACTTAGTTATTAGGTTATATGTTAGACATGTATGCCTTTACGAGGATGTGCATGACCACTTTCTCAAAATTAGTTGAAACTTTTTTTGCCAACATCATACACCAAAGTGGGGTGTCTATGCAAGTTTTTGAATTTTTAGCTATCTTAGCATATTTTAACAATTATGCTTCACTAATCCAACAAAAATTACAATAATAGGAAAACTTGGTGGGAAAATCGCATACAGATGCACAAAACATCATAGTTTGGCTCCATAAACATCCCATAAAAATTTCAAATGATTTCGACAAGGTGGTAGTATACATCTTGTACAAGCATGAACAACTCTCACTTAGCGACAAGGCCATATGTGAGACATGTATCCCCTTGTGAGGATGTTCATGACCACTTTCTCAGAATTAGTTGAAACTTTTTTTTCATTATTGTACACCAAATTGAGGTGTCCATGCAAGATTGTAGAATTTTTTAGCTAGTTTAAGGTATTTTAACAATTATGCTTCACTAATCCAACAAATAATGATAGAAATAGGCAAACTTGGTCAGAAAATTGCATAGATGCACACAACATCATAGTTTGGCTCCATAAACTTCCCATAAAAATTTCAAATGATTTCGACAAGGTGGTAGTATACATCTTGTACAAGCATGAACAACTCTCACTTAGCGACAAGGCCATATGTGAGACATGTATCCCCTTGTGAGGATGTTCATGACCACTTCCTCAGAATTAGTTGAAACTTTTTTTTCATTATTGTACACCAAATTGAGGTGTCCATGCAAGTTTGTAGAATTTTTTAGCTAGTTTAAGGTATTTTAACAATTATGCTTCACTAATCCAACAAATAATGACAGAAATAGGCAAACTTGGTCAGAAAATTGCATAGATGCACACAACATCATAGTTTGGCTCCATAAACATCCCATAAAAATTTCAAATGATTTCGACAAGGTGGTAGTATACATCTTGTACAAGCATGAACATGGCTCACTGGTGCCAATGATATATGTGAGAAGCAATATTAGTGCATGCCCATTTTTCTCAAAATCATTTCAAACTTTGTTTTTAGTAGAAGCAATATTAGACTAATTAAACATCTACGAAAAAATGGACCATAGAGAAAAAAATAAAACAAAAAATGTTGGCAAATAAAACAAAAAAATGTTGGCAAATAAAAAATTGGCTCCAACAGGGTTCGAACCTGGGAGCTCGGGGTGAATCTCAAAGAGCCTTACCGTTGCGCTTACTCAAGTATGTTCGGTTGTACTCGAGCACACTTTTACTTAAACCAAATTCAGATTAACGTTCTTTTCCATACCCCTCCATCCCCCGTGTTCTTTCCTCAATCCCCTCATTCCGTCTCGTGCTCCCCGTACCACAACCTCCGTCCAATCCCCTCAATCCGCCACGAGCTCCTGACGTCACGGTTCGTTCGGTGGCCTTCCATGTGCCATTGTCCGACAAGATGCAGCCCCGTGAGTCCCCCGAGGCCGCCACGGTGCGCGCCATCCGGGAGGAGCTCGGCGCCCGCGCCCGTGCCCGGATCCACGCCGAGGTGGTCGATGGCATGCCCGAGGATGGGGAGTTGGAGACCGAGGAGACCGGCAAGGACGACGGGGGCGCTGGCGCCGGCGCCATCACCGTGAATTGGATGGATGTGATTATGTGGATTTTGTGGTATATAACCTTGTTGGATTATGTGGATTGTGTGGTATATAATCCTCCAGGTTTATAACCTTGTTGGATTTTGTGGTTGGATGATGTGATTTAAGGTACCCAGATAGGATTCTTAGATGTGATTCAGAGTTGGACCAGCAACCACAAAAAATTAGTTAATTTGCTATCAGTTCCAATTAGTTCATTTAGAGTTGGACCAGCAACCTTGTTGGATTTTGTGGTTGGATGGATGTCATTTAAGGTACCTAGATAGGATCAGTTCATTCAAATGTTGTGGTGTGCTTATTGAGCAAACTTGTAGGCTAAAGTTTTATCTTACATAGCTTTGTCATATTCGATAGCTGATAGTGTTCTATTGTTGCCCATTTCAGGAATTCTATGGAGAGGCGAACGATGGCGCTGGTGACCTAAAGCTTACTGATTGACTTATTGGTGAAACAACATTCAAAGACCGTGTAAGAACTGAATGCAAAGAATGCAATGGAGGAGTCCTCACCTTGGCACACTCTCAGCTTATGGGACTGGTCATTACTTCTGTATTTTGCTAGTATCCCCAGTACAGAAGCCCAATCTGAATAGAGGTGCCCAACCCGAAGCATGAAGCCAAATCTGAATTGTAAATTATAGCTGTGAAATATGTAAATAGAGTTCTCACTGTTGTAAATTATGTAGATTGTAATCGATCAATGGAATTGAGTTCCCATTCAAATGTGAATGTATCTGAGTTTGATCATGAATCTGAATGTGAGCCCAAATCTGAATGTGTGTTTGAGTTTGAATCTGAATTTGAATGTGTTACAATGTCAATCTCTGTGGCTTTTTATGATGGGTTGGCTAGGGACAACAGATGTGCTCGACTAAGTCATGTAATGCAAAGACATGTTTGGTTGCAAGGAATGACTAAGCTCTGTACCATCCTTGAAGCATGTTGGCAAGCATGTTACGAATAGTCAGTGCATATGTAAATGAAAATAGAGAAGGCAAAAAAGAATAGGTCCATACTAGAATTTAGGATAATCATGTTGCAATAACATATCACGAATGGTTGAAAAAGCATTCATTGCCAACAAAATAAATACAAAAATGTTGGGAAAACCAAAACAATAGTGGGACATGTCTTTGGTCCATACTAGAAATAAAAGCGAGACGTCAAGGTCCATACTAGAGATCATCATCTTCATCGTCTAGGGACATGTAACCATTGTTCTCATTGCCACCATCACTACAAAGATCTTTGCTCTATTGTCTCATCTTCCTCCTCATCCTCACTATCTTCATGAATAATAGGTTGCTTATTGCTTTTTATAAGGTGTTCTAAATTTCCTTCAGTTATAGTGGCTTCTCCACCTTGAATATTCTGCATGACCTCATTTTCAGCACCTGCTTGCACTACATGTTCAGTATCAGAACCATACTCATCCTGATGCACATCATGACTGTCCTTATCTTTTTCAGACACATCATAAATATTCCTATGTTCAAATTTCTGCACAACTCGCCAATCTTTACCTAAAGATGTGTCTTGCAGGTAAAATATCTTTTTCAATTGAGTCGCTAAGATGAAAGGATCAGTCTTGTACCATAATGACTGCACATTGATGGATTTGAAATGTCCATCATCTCGAAGGCCTCTCGTCTTGCCTTCTAGATTGAACCAATCGCATCGAAATAGAACCACCGTCCGACGGACTTGCAGATTCGAGTTATATTCCAACTCAATTACCTCTTTAAGGACTCCATAAAAATCTACGTCTTTCCCATTATGTGAACCTTCAGTCAGTACACCACTATTTTGTGTCAGAGGGAACTTCTCACGATCCACAGTGCTATACCGCACTCCATTGACCTTGCAAGCTGCACAAGTCTTAACTCGCAGATCTGGGCCACATGACAGTGCCCACAGTCCTTCGCTAACCGATTCTGGATTCTCCTTGCGTTTGTTCACAATCTGTTGCAACAAAAGTAATCAGTTCAGCAAAGACATATGGATACTAATTCATGTACTGAACCTACAAACACAATGTGTAGTGACTTACATGGCACTTAAACCACTTTGCAAATCCTTTTTCAACCATTCTATCAACATCACGTGCACCTTGCTCCTCTAGATCGGCCCTGTACAAGCTGCAGGGCAAAGTTTAGTCATAAGAATATTTTAAAATTTAAAAAAAAAACTTAAACTGAAACATCTAAATGATACTTACTCCACATATTCCTCAACTTCGGCACAATTATTTAGCACATACCAGACTAACTTATTCAGGACAACATCATCAATGTAGTGCCTCCTATCAGATCCAACAAGAGTAACACCATGCTTAAAAACAGAGATGTCATCAGGCAATGGCACCTCTCCAGCACTACCATCATCACGGTTAAATCTAGTGTCAATATCCTCCATATACCTAGAACAAAAAGTCAAGGTGTCACTTGCCATATATGCGTTAGCAATTGATCCTTCCGGCCTACCCCTGTTGCTTACAAAATTCTTCAAAGTGCCTAGCCGCCTTTCTATTGGGTACATCCATCCATACTGAACAGGTCCTCTAAGCAGTGCCTCATCAGGAAGATGGACGGCCAAGTGCACCATGACATCAAAGAAGGCAGGTGGAAAGATTTTCTCAAGCTTGCATAGGATCAATGGAATTTCTTGTTTCAGCCGTTTCACAACATCAATCCGTAGATTTCTACTGCATAGTTCCCTGAAGAAGGTCCCGATCTCTGCAACTGCTTCATATACATCCTTCCTCACCAGTCCTCTTAGGCCAGCAGGTATGATTCTTTGCAGGAGTATGTGGCAAGAATGTGTTTTCAGCTTTCCCTGGATCTTCGAACCATCTGCAGTTATGTATCTTGCTAGGTTAGCTGCATATCCATCAGGAAACTTGATACCTTTGAGAAACTTGCAGAACGTGATTTTCTGATCCTTCCCCAAGACATACGGAGCAGGTGGAGCAATGACTGAGTTGCCATGCTGCTGCAAGTGAAATTCAGGTCTTATGCCCATATCATACAAATCTAGCCTAGCATTGGTTGTGTCCTTGGTCTTGCCCTGTACATTGAGTAATGTGCCAAGAATGTTTTCACATATGTTTTTCTCTATGTGCATCACATCGAGATTATGTGGAAGCTTTAGATGTTGCCAGTATGGCAATCTCCACAACCCAACTTTGCGGCTATAAATCCTTGGACCCTCATTGCGCTTCCTTTTATTCCCAGTAATGTCAGGATGCTTCCCTGGCCTGACATCTTTCACCTTCTCTAGCTCCTCTAGGACCTCCTCCAAAGTGAACTTGCCTGGCTCATCTTTGTTTTCACGCTTACCATCGAAAGCCAAGCTTCTCCGCCATGCATGTCCCTGAAAAAGGTAACGACGGTGTCCAATGTAACATATCTTATTCCTTATTTCCCGAGACAACGGATCCTTGTCGCAATGAATACATGCATAATAACCTTTTGTTGTTCGCCCTGATAACATGCTCAGCGCTGGATAATCATGTATACACCACAGCACGGCAGCGCGAAGGTCAAACTTCTTACTAGTACATGCATCGAAGGTGCGGACACCCTTCCATAGATCGATCAGGTCTTCAATTAGGGGCTCAAGGAACACATCAAAATCCTTTCCTGGAGACTTTGGACCTAGGATGAGTAATGCCATAAAGCAGTTTGCTGGATTCACGCCTTCCCATGGTGGGAGATTCAGGGGTGTCAGAAGCACTGGCCACATACTGTACTGGGTACTCATGTTGCCAAATGGATTGAATCCATCGGTAGCTAAGGCAAGCCTCAGGTTCCCCGGGTCGGATGCAAAGGTTTTTTCTCTCCTGTCGAAATCCTTCCATGCTTCCCCATCAGCTGGATGGCTCATTACATTGTTGACTGGCGTCCTCTTTTTCTGGTGCCATTGTGTTTCCTCAGAAGTTCGCTTTGAAGCAAAAATTCTTTTCAACCTTGGCAAAAGTGGAAAATGCCTCAATACCTTGTGTGGAACCCTCTTGGTCCCAGTTTCATCTTGCCATCTAGATGCCTTGCATACCGGACACACATTGTCTTTAGCATACCTCTTCCGAAACAACACACAATTGTTCGGGCACACATGGATGTTTTCACAGCCAAGACTCAATTCTCTAAGATATTTCTTGGCCTCATCATATGATTTTGGCAACTCACTCTGAGGGTATCCTTCTGACAACAACTTGATCATCGCGGAAAATGCTGTATTCCCAATTCGATAACGAGACTTGATATACAACATCCTCACCAGAAAAGAGAATTTTGAGTGCCTAGATCCCGGGCTAAGTGACTTCTTCGCATCCTCAAGGACTCTTGCAAACATTGGTTGTTGTCCCTCTGCCTCTGCCGTAGCATACAGCTCTCCTATCATCTCTGGTACTCCGTGATCCTCATCATAGTCATCATCGGCCACATCCACATGTATCCCAAAGTCATGATCCCTTCCTTTGACCTGCTGCTCCAAATTCTCAACCACTTCAGTATCCGCCGACTCCCCATGATGAATCCACCTGGTGTACGTAGCTGACATTCCATAAATGTGTATATGGTCACTTGCATCATGCTGAGACTGCATTTTTTGATTTAGACATCTGCTGCACGGGCAAAGTATCTGGCTGTCTTTGGGGTATCTTTCACTAACAAATTGCATGAACTCTTCAACTCCTTTCACATATGCAGGTGTGAATGGTGCCCCAAAAATCCAGCTTCTATCCATCTGTTTTGACAGTACAATAAACCTTGTACTCAATCCTTAAATTCCAGTAATAAATTCAACAAAATTTAAAACATATCAAAGACATGCTTATATTTAGAAAAAAATTGAATACAAATCAAACCTTGTACTTGGCGATCCTCTGCTCACGCGCCACGCGCAGCTCTACTCGCCGACGGTGCTGCTCTGCCCCACGCGCGCCGCCGCTGCCCCGGCGCCGATCTGCAGCTGCTCGCCGATGCTGCTGTTGTGTCCTAAGCGCGCCGCCGCTGCCCGGCGCCGCTCTGCTCGCCAGCACGGCGCTGATAAGTCGCCGGGGATGCCTCGACGCTGGGTATAGGACCACGGACGCCCTCGCGATTGGCCGCCAGGGACGTATACGCGATCGGCCGCCAGGTACGACGTCCTCGCGATCAGCCATGATGCATGTGTACGGGCCCATTAAACCAATCCATAAAAAAACAAAGTATCACATAATGACTAGATAAAAGGAAAACATGTATGCTATAGACATGAATGGCTGTGCGTTCCGGTGGTAAGACACCTACCTGTTAACCGTGAGGTTCCAGGTTCGAACCCTGCTGCGGCCTCCTTTTTTTGCGCAAATAAAAAGGAGGGGAATGCTGCTGGTCGAGCTGGGCCGTGGGCCAGCAGCACCACGTGTTCGCCGCCGTGTCCCGCTGGTGGGACCGCACGCCATGTCATCGACATTTACTCAGCACAAAAGGAAAAAATGTATCTTACAATCATAAAAGCGCGTGTGTTCCAGTGGTAAGGCTCCTACCTGTTCATCAGGGAGGAGCAATTTTTTTGCAAACAAAAAATAAAGGGAGGGGCAGGCAGCTGGTTGACCTCAACCATGGGCTCGGGCGCCACGTGTTCACCGGCACGCCCAGCTGGTGGGACCGCATCGCCATGTCATCAAGGTTGGGACCCGAAGGTGGGTCCGCATAGCCACGTCCTCGAAGTGGGACCCGACGGTGGGACCACGACGCCATGTCCTCGAGGTGCAACAAGAGCCAAACAATCAATGATGATTTAGTTTTTGTTATTGTATGCCGATCTTTTCCTTTTCGTCATTATTCTTATTGCCAAACCTCCGTCACTTGTGACTGATGACGAACCAGCAAATTTCGTCATAGAATGCTAGCATTCTGTGATGAATTTGGTAATCGTCACGAGGGAATCGTCATTGATTAGCACATTTCTAGTAGTGAATGGAACAAAGACAAGACAAGGAACAACAAGAATATCCATCTTTTGTGTTTGGGGGAGTTAAATTCCTTGAACAAGATTCAGCATTGCAAATTTAACCCCCCCCCCCACACCCCACCCCCCCAAAAAAAAAATTTGTTGCGAGCTCCATCACTAATGTGGCAGAAAACAAAAGTTTTAGCAGTAAGACAGTAGCAGCAGAACGAACATGTTTCTGCTCTTGTCTCAGCTCGTTAATTTGCTTCCTCATGTGTATTGTAGGGGATGTTGCGGACACTTTGTATGCATGAAGAAATATTTTGCCGACCAGTAATCAGGACATCAATATCATTGACAGCCCTTGCCTTCGTTACAGGATTTTCTGCTTTCAACACCGAGCTGCATGGACTTCATGTTGGCCTTTGTATTTCTCGTCTTGGTTGTTTGAGACTTGCTATTTCTGATTGGTACATGAATATGCAACACGCTGTGATGAAGAGATGCTGTTGGGTTGTCGGTACTGGCTTATTGTTCTTGCCTTGTTGGCTCATTTGTCTGTACTAATTCCCAGTGTATAATGGATGCTACATGTACGGCCGAGTTCTTCACTCAAAATTATGAAATTTACCAAAACTCAAACCTACTATATAATGTACTCTTTCTGTACTGTAAGTAGTTATAGCTAGCTCTCCTGGTCTTGCTTGCTTTTGATAAATTGGGGTTTATTTGCTTCAGTTACGTTGGAGATCGAGAAGCTAGCTTTGAAGACTTGCGGTTTTCTTTGTCTTTGATGACTCCAATCCTGGTGCATATGCATGTATTACTCAGCAATCAGTCAGCCAGATGGTCGTGAGTCGTGATGAGCTTCCAGCTGATTTCTGTGCTTGACCTGTTACTTAATAGGGAACAGTAGTGTATTAGTGATTGTGGGGGTATTAACCCCTATACCCTTACGGCTAGGCTTGGGCCGGCCCGGATCAGGGGGTCCGGCCCACTAGAAGACGACGTGCGGCCCGGCCAACCTGTTTGGAATCCCGCGCAAGAAATCAAGATAGATTTGAAGATCAAGCAAGATCCTGGTCGGTTAGAATAGGAATCCTTATCCGGCCACCTATGGCAATTGTAACTGGCTAGGATTAGTTTCCAGATCTGTAACCCTGCCCCCCGGACTATATAAGGCGGACAGGGGACCCCTCTAAAAA
This sequence comes from Miscanthus lutarioriparius, assembly GCA_904845875.1. NCBI lineage: Eukaryota > Viridiplantae > Streptophyta > Magnoliopsida > Poales > Poaceae > Miscanthus > Miscanthus lutarioriparius. Next base: position 4,860,612 of record CAJGYO010000014.1, read on the forward strand.
ACATCTCTTATTGACATACAACAATACAATCAGACGCAGAACGTAGGTATTACGCCTTTACGGCGGCCGAACCTGGATAAAATCTTGTGTCTGTCTTGCGTCACCATCTTGTTTGTAGCTTGCGCACCTGTCTGCCGATAATCTACTACCTTGGGCATACCCCTAGGTAGACTGCCGACCATATTTCGTCGACAGTGGCGCGCCAGGTAGGGGGTATGCGTACTGCTCTCTAGGCGAACAAGATGGTCATCATCCCCGTTTCCATGGCTACGCCGAACGGCCTCACGTTCACCATCGGCCGGATCACCTGGACCACCGGCTCCGACGACTTCATCGCCATGACCCCGGAGGAGGTGCGGGTTCAATCTGCGCCGACCACTACTTCACCTGCAACGGCTACGGCTCTGACCACGGTGGATCTGGCTCCGACCACGGTGGATCTGGCTCCGACCACGCCAGCGTCATGTTCGGCCACGTCGACAACCCGTTGTCCGCTTCCTCGCTACAAAAGGAGGCATATCGACAACACCGACTTGCTCGACTCCATCGATCGGGTCGGCACCAAACTTGCCGAAACCCTGGCTCTGGTAAGTTCGATTCAAAGTCAACCTAATGAGCAGGTAATTACGACCCACAACATATCTACCCGACCAACTCGGGCCAGTCGTCCTGCACGACTCGGTACGGATCTTGTGGTCACATCTACTCCTGAAGGGCGCTCCGTTCGTTGCCGGCCAGCCCCTGCGATGGGTCTCTAGCTCTCTGAGTATGAAGCCTCGATGGAGAACCACCAGGTCCAGCCCTACGGCCTGCGCAACTTCGTCAACATGGTCCGAATTGAGGATTATTAAGAAGGATCAGTCCACATAGTTCAAGAGGGTGGCTCAAGCTCCTCGTCCGGCATCGCATCTAATGCCTCCGTTCACATCGAGCTCCAGCATCATGATGATGAAGGCGTTGAATACGATCTGGATATCCCAGACCACGCCCCGGGATTCCTGCGATTCCCATCCTTCCCACCAAGGCGAGGAGACTTGATCAATGTTGTCAGTAATGACGAACCACCGGCAGTCGGCGAAATAGAACAAGAAAGGCTAGCACACGAAGCACGCAATATTGACCGGTTTAATCGCCGACAAATCGAAGCCGAGGCAGAAGAGGAGGCCCGACGCATAAGGGTCCAGCCACGCAACCTTAACAATGCCTTTGACAGGGTGGGGGACAAGCAGGTCTTCAGGACTCCAAGCGCCAACGTAGCTGTTGCTATGGCGACAATGCAATGACTACCCAACACCCCGGAAACACAGGCAGTTCGTGATGATATACAAGCTTACCTGACGGCTGCTATGGCCCAGACCGCAGAGATTGTAAATCAAGCCCGGGCTCCATCCGTCTCAGTCGAATCAAGCCACAGCCGCCAGTACTCAAGTCGCTCACAACCACCCAACCAACGTGGCTCGCGTAACAACAACCCATCAGACAACCGTCAAGGCGGAAACGGTGTCCATGATGGTGGTCGGGACGACAACCGCCGTCGGGATGACAACCGTCGCGACTTCTGGGACGACAACCGCCGGGACAACCGCGATAATCGCCGCGATAACCATGGTCATAGGGTTAATTAGGGTGGCAACTGAGATCGCCGTGATGGCAATAATGATCTCCGCCATTACCTCGGAGAACGCGATCTGCGCGATCGCATCAACCAAAGAGCCAACGATCGTGCATCCCACGAAAGCTATCGTCGTATGGAATATGATACTGCCCACGGCCCTCTGGGGTTGAAGCAGTTCACTCTGCACCTTCGCCAAGTCATATGGCCCAAGAACTTCAAGCTCGAGAAACTTCAGAAGTACGACGGCAAGGAGAACCCCGAATTATGGGTCATGCTCTACGAAACTGTGTGCAGATCAGCCATGGCTGACGAGCATGTCATGTCTAACTACTTCCCAGTCGCTGTCGGCCATGCATGTCACCAATGGCTGGTCAGCTTGCCGGCGAACTACTTTGATTCTTGGCAAAAGCTCAAGCAAGCTTTCATCGACAACTTCATTGCTACTTGCGAGCAACCCAGCAACAAATATGATCTGCAGCGGATTCGAGACCGGAAAGATGAGCCACTACGCGAGTACATCCGGCGTTTCTTGGAGATGCGCATTAAGGTCCCATCAATCTCTGACAACGAGGCAATCGAGGCTTTCATTACTGGTCTCCGCTTCCACGATGCCCTACGGGACAAGCTCCTTCGCAAGAGACCTGAATCAGTCACAACGCTCCTGGCCACTGCCAAGAAATATGCGGATGCCGACGATGCTAAAAAGATAATCATCGAAGAAGCAGCAAGGGTTCCATGCTCCGACCACCCCCACACCGCGATGACTACCACGGCAACCGTGGTCGGAACGACAATTTTGATCGCCGCAACCAGCGCAACGACCCCCGCGACCATCGCGACCAGCGTAATCAGTGGCGTAATCACCATGACGATTACAGGGACAAGCTTGCTCGGGAAGACGACGGCGAGGTCAACACCATTAAGAAAGGTGGCGGACATCGCAACTACAAAGAAGACTATGCCAAAGCATTGAAAGGACCCTGCCAGCTCCACCCCAAGTCAAACCATACCATGGAGAATTGCCGCGTTCTCAAGTCTATCTACACGCGTCAACAGGCTCTGGATACGTCCGACAAGCCTAACGATAGAGGGGAACAGCGCAACGAAGACAACGATGATGAAGACGCAGATCCCCATCACAAGTACGTCAAGCCAACTGATTGCGTCCACACCATCATTGGAGGCAAAGTGTCCATCGAGACCAAACGAGAACGCAAGCTGCTCGCCCGCGCCTGCTTGAACGTGGCCAACACCGACAACCTCATCGCCGATCCATGGCTCCCTCCTTGGTCTCACCGCGAGATCTCCTTCGGCAGAAAGGACCAATGGGCGGCAATACCTGAGCCAGGACGTTTTCCCCTGGTCCTCGATCCTTGTATCAACAAGGTTCAGTTCGACAGAGTGCTGATTGACGGCGGTAGTTCCATCGATATACTGTTGAAGAACAGTCTGCCAGCCCTAAAGATAACCCAGGCGGATCTCAAACCATACGAGGCACAGTTCTGGGGTGTTCTCCCCGGTCAGAGCTCTACACCTCTTGGGCAGATCACGCTACCTATGCAATTTGGTACCCCGGACCACTTCCGCACTAACTACATCAACTTCGTGGTCGCTGACTTCGACGGCACCTACCATGCTATCCTTGGTCGACCATCGCTCACCAAATTCATGGCCATACCTCACTACAGGTATTTGGTGCTCAAGATGCCTACCGAGAAAGGGGTTCTAACTCTCAGGGGCAACGTATACGCAGCTTATACCTGTGAGGACGATAGCTTCAAAATAGCAGAGGCTCACGACCTCTCTATTCACATGGCTGAGACCATGCTCGACGCCAAGAAGACCTCAGCCGACCACCTAGAGATCCCAGAGCTCGAGGCTCCATGCAAGAACATCAAGTCCAAGGAGCACAAGGTGATCCAGCTGGTCGACGGTGATCCCAGCAAAATGGCCCTTATTGGGGCCAACCTAGATCCTAAATAGGAAGATGCGCTCGTCAGGTTCTTGAGGAGCAACGTGAGTGTGTTCGCATGGAAACCTGCTGACATGCCCGGTGTACCTCGGAACTTGATCAAGCACTCCTTGAATGTCAACGGCAAGGCCAAACCTATCAAATAGAAGCTACAACGGTTCGCTCGCGACAAAAAGGAGGCAATTAGGGTAGAAGTTACACGGCTTTTGGCAGCCGGATTTATCAAAGAAGTGTATCATCTGGAGTGGTTAGCCAACCCGGTTCTTGTACGCAAAAAGAATAATGAATGGAGAATGTGCATTGATTACACTGATCTCAACAAACACTACCCTAAAGACCCCTTTGGCTTACCTCGCATAGACGAGGTCGTAGATTCAACCGTCGGTTGCGAGCTGTTTTCCTTTCTCGATTGCTACTCTGGTTATCACCAGATCGCTCTCAAAAAGGACGACCAGATCAAGACATCCTTTGTCATGCCTTTCGGCACCTACTGCTACATGACCATGTCGTTCGAGCTTAAGAACGCCGGGGCTACCTACCAACGTGCCATACAGGCCTGCCTCAAAGACGAGATAAAAGACGACCTCATCGAGGCTTATGTTGACAATGTAGTTGTCAAAACCAAGGAAGCACATACCCTTGTTGACAACCTAGAACACACCTTTGCAGCCCTTAATACATTCCAATGGAAATTAAACCCAAAGAAGTGCATCTTTGGTGTTCCTTCTGGTATACTGCTTGGCAACGTCGTCAGTCACGACGGCATACGCCATAACCCGGAGAAAGTCAAAGCTGTCTTAGATATGAAGCCGCCCAAAAAGGTGAAGGATGTCCAGAAGCTTACCGGATGCATGGCTGCTCTCAGTCGTTTCATATCAAGATTAGGCGAAAAAGGGCTACCATTTTTCAAGCTGCTCAAAGCATCCGAGAAGTTTGAGTGGTCGGAGGAAGCAAACGCTACCTTCACATAGTTGAAACAATTTCTTACATCACCTCCAATCCTCACTGCTCCTAGAGAAGACGAAACCCTCCTGCTTTACATTGCGGCAACTAATCGAGTGGTCTCCACTGCCATGGTGGTCGAGCACGACGAGCCTGGCCACGCCTACAAGGTACAATGACCAATCTATTTCATTAGTGAAGTACTCAATGAATCCAAGACTAGGTACCCATAGATTCAGAAACTGATCTACGCCATACTGATAACACCCCGAAAGTTGAAACATTACTTCGACGGATATCGTGTGGTGGTCATGACCGAGTACCCTTTGGGGGACATCATTCGCAACAAGGATGCGAACGGGTGCATCGTCAAATGGGCAATGGAGCTATGCCCTTTCTCCTTGGAATTTGCAAGCCGTACTACAATCAAGTCTTAGGCACTCGTCGATTTCATCGTCGAGTGGACAGATTTAAGCACACCTACCTCTTAGGGGCCCGATGAGTATTGGAAGATGTACTTCGATGGCTCTCTCAACATCAATGGCGTAGGAGCAGGAGTCCTTTTCGTGTCACCATCCAAGGAGCAGCTCCGGTACGTCCTCAATATTTATTTCCCAGCATCTAATAACGCCGCCGAGTACGAAGCATGCCTACATGGTTTGCGCATTGCGGTTGAGCTCGGTGTCAAATGTCTCTATGTCTATGGAGACTCGGCTCTGGTCATCAATCAACTCAACAAGGACTAGGACACGACCAGTGAAAAGATGGATGCATACTGCAAATCAATCAGAAAGCTGGAAGGCAAGTTCTATGGCATCGAGTACACACACGTGGTCCGGGACAAAAATCAAGCAGCAGATGCGCTGTCAAAGTTAGGATCATCCCGAGCCAAAGTCCCACATGGCGTATTCGTTCAAGACCTTCTCACGCCTTCCATCGAAGAGGAAGATCCCACGGTCGACAAGCCTCCAGACCAGCTATTGGTGGCTACGGTTCCGGCGTCAAGCACCACCGAGCCACCTCCGACCACTAATGAGCCCGACTGGAGAGTACCTTTCATCAAATACCTGACAGATGGCAGTGGTTACACTGATCGGACAGAAAACGAACGCCAGATGCGTCGCAGTAAGCAGTATCTACTCGTCGATGGCAAATTATGGCACAAGAACGCAAAGGAGGAAATCTTGATGAAGTGTATAACCCAGGAGGATGGTGAACAACTCCTAGACCAAATCCACTCTGGCTCCTGTGGCAACCACGCGGCCTCGAGAACGCTGGTTGGCAAGGCTTTTCGAGCAGGGTTCTATTGGTCGTCAGCTGTAGCCGATGCAGAGAAGCTAGTCCGCCATTGTGAGGGTTGTCAGTTCTTCACCAAGAGAATCCACGTACCAGCACACAAGATCTAGACAATACCAGTCTCTTGGCCCTTCGCATGCTGGGGATTGAATATGATCGGGCCCTTCAAACCGGCTCCTGGGAAATTTACATGTGTCTTTGTGCTGATCGACAAAATTTCTAAGTGGATAGAGTACATGCCTCTGGTACAGGCATCCTCAGAAAAGGCTGTCATGTTCATCGACCAGGTCATCCACCGCTTCGGCATACCCAACAGCATCATCACTGATCTGGGTACTCAGTTCACCGGGAACGCTTTTTGGGACTTCTACGATGAAAGGAGCATAGTAGTAAAGTACGTCTCGATGGCGCACCCTAGAGCTAATGGACAGGTCGAGCGGGCAAATGGTATGATCTTGGACACACTTAAGAAGAGGATGTATAGAGAAAATGACAAAGCTCCCTGAAGATGGCTCAAAGAGTTACCAGCCGTGGTCTGGGGCCTCAGAACCTAGCCCAGTCGCAATACCGGCGTATCACCATATTTTATGGTTTACGGTGCTGTGGCAGTGCTCCTAGCAGATATAGCCTTCAGGTCAGCAAGGGTAGAGAACTTCGACGAAGACAAGGTCAATGAAGTGCGGGAGCTAGAAGTGAATAGTGCAGAAGAGAAGCGGCTTGATTCTTGCGTACGTACAGCCAAATACCTTGCTATTTTGCGTAGGTGCTACAACAAGAACGTTAAGGAGCGTTTCTTCGTGGTCGGGGACCTAGTCCTGAAGTGGAAGACGAATCAGGCTGGTGTCCACAAACTCGCAACTCCATGGGAAGGGCCCTTCATGATCAAGGAAGTTACACGACCAACGTCTTATAGGTTAGCTCACTTGGACGGTACGGACATACCCATTTCATGGCACATCGACAAGCTTAGGCGTTTCTATGCTTAACTACTAAGATATGTACTCCTCTTGTACTTTCGATTTAATTCAATAAAGTTATTATGATTTCTCCGACCACTCTAATGTGTCACTTTGAAGTCTATCGTTATCCTAACTCAACCAGTCAAAACTGACCACCATTCCTTCCCGGGTTTTCAGAGCAGGCCCTGTCTCCAGTTCCTCCCAACGCGTGCATGGGATCTGCTCTCTACGCTATAGGTGATCGGCAGGTCCCCTCTGGTTTGACTTGTCTGCATCTACGTGTGCACAGGCTATGCACCTCACACTCTGACCACAGGACAAACCAGGGCCATACAAACCTGTCAGGATGACGTGTCGACTAAACTGGTACAACTAAATAGAACGCTAATATGTTCTTACTTAGTTACACCAACACGAGATCTAAGCTTAAATACATTTTCCACAAAACAAACAAGCTTATGCAGATATACAGTTACGTTATTACAAGCTTGCCTGAAAAGGTCCAAGTTTATAATAATACAACTATATCTTCTTCTACAGCTATAGCCTATACTATTGGCTGGTCGGGTCACGCGGCACCTGCTGCTCGCTCGGCCTGGCATCGCGCTTGAGTCCCGGGGACTCTTGTACTGGTCGAGCTGAAGAAGATGGCCCCGCTGATGCCTGGCTGGTCGAGACCGCAGGCTTCGCCGGTTGGCTCAAAACTGATGGCGCTTGTAGCTGACTTGTTGATGGCGTACCCTGTACAGGTGTTGTCCCGCCTCCACATAAGTTAATGTCGCCAATTATTTTTGCCGACAAGTCCAGCTGGGTCATCTGAAGCTCCTCAGCCTTGTCTGGATCTACCTCCTTCGGGTATCTAGCCTCCAGGCGCTTGAGATCAATCAAGGGGTAGTGAGCACGCACCATGCTTAACACATGTGCGTCGGTGTACTCACCCGCCTCCTTCATGAACTCCTGGAACCATCCCCATGCCTTTCGGCATCTATCGACCAGTCCGAGCTATGGTGTCCTTGGCATGTCCTCTGTAAGTGCTGGATCGATAAGGTTGAGGACTGGCAAAATGCCCATTGCTACTTCCTGGCACCGGTTCTTCCACGTGTCCTGATCCTCAGAGATCTCTTGGCACCGCGCCTTCTAGCCGTCATGATCTTTTATCATGGCTTCCAGATGCTTCTTGGCATTGACTTTTAAAACTGCAAACCACACAAGCCATTAAAATGTCATACCATGACAAGATAAAGCGGGCAACAAAAGTGAGCAAAGGGGTTTGGAAAACTTACTTTTTAGTTCCTCTTTCATCTTGGTCATGTGGTCCCAGAGCTATGACTGGTCGTGCGCCAGTTTTCTATTGTCCTCCTTCAGGCGATCACACTCCATGACCGCATGATTGTTCTCCTCTCGGAGATGGACCACTTCGGCTTCTAAGCCTACACTATAGCTGTTACTACCAACAATGCAACAACACTCGTCATGCACTCGTGGTGATAAAGTGACTACTTACTTGTACTTTCCTGCTCTTTGTTACTGAGCTGGACGACCAGGTTCTAGTTCTAGGACTCTTGCTCCGTCCTCTCACGGTTGGCGGCTTCAAGTTGGTGGCGCAAGCATTCCACTTCCGCTATCAGCTCTTTATTGCTTGTAGTGATCCCCTCGATCTGGTCGAAGCATTTCTTACGGTACCTTGCGGTCTTCATTAAGTCCTATGTGCAAAAAGCTAAGTAAGAAAGTTTGACTACACAACAAGATCAGGTGATGAAGCAAAACATACCTGGACCTCCGTCACCAGTCATTTCGCCGCTCGTTCAACCTTCTTGGTCTCTTCGACCTTTGGGATTTCCTCATGAACAACCCATTGGTCGTTCCGCCAGCGCGACACATATACATGTTGTCGCTTGTCCTGTGGACGGCCCAGGACCTCCTCTACTTTGTCCTCTTTGGCCTCCTCTTCGGGTATCGGTGCTGGTCCAGAGTTGGCAGCTTCTATGATCACTATGGCCTTTCCGTGGGCTGCAGCATCGACAAACGTGCTCTATGCTATCACCTCCGGCCGCTGCTCCTCGATCTGTTCTGTTACTCTTGGTGCTGAGGTGTTGCCCTCAGCAGGGTTGGTGCTCGGAGCACTTGTCCTTGGCTCGGCTCTTCCCTCGACTACCTGCGCAGGGACTATTGTCTGGCTGCTTGTTTGCTGAGGCTCCGGCGGACCTTCTGCTTTGGTTTTCTCCATGGCCGACTGCTGGGCAGTCTTCTTTGAAATTGCTGGCGGAGCCACGCCGCTCCTGGCTAGTTGGTCCAGATTTTCAGTGGACGCCGAACTAGTATATCCGAGATAAGTTCAGAAGGCAATCGTAATCAATATAAATTGCAAGCTTACATCAAGCTTACAAATACTTACATGTTGGAAGCACGGAATGATGTGGCGAAGGTGCGTCTCTTCGGCCGTGCTTGCTCCACGTGCTATGCGGGTGACACCTGGTCTCCCTCTACGTCCAGCACCAACACCGGGGCTTGGTGCTCGACCCCTCCGCCGCTTGTCCTCGGCGCTGCAGTGGTCGGCGATGTGAGTCCCACCGGCACGGAGGAGCCACCTTGCTCCGTCGTCTCCAGTTGCCTCCTCCTCTTTCGAGAGATGAGTTGAAAGATGTCTGCATCCTCTGTGTCGTCGTCCGATAAAGTCAAGATCGCCTGACAACGCTTGCTGGTCGCCGGCCGCTTACCAGCAGCTTTGGCTGCTACCTCCTCTCCAACTCCGAGCATGGCCCAGTCCACGTCCTCGCCCCCGACGCTGGTCTGGGTGGTCGGGTCAGCAACTTGCGGCCAATCTACACCAGGGGGTGGCGACACAAACACTGTCGCTCTATCCCGACCATTAATCTGGGAAACAAATAGGAGATCACACAGTAAGTTTCTACTACAATATGAGACTACGGGTACAAGGCAAGATGTGTTACCTTTGGGGGAGGTCAGGCGAGCTTGAAAGCATGCTCGATGTCGCTCAATCTAACATAATTTGGATCAGCTAAGTTAAATAGCTCTCCAATTCTGGCTCTGACTTCGATCTTGTCAAGCGCCTCCTGCCTCGTCCTCGTTGGGTCTGCGCTACCTTGGTACTCATTGCCGGGATGTACCCTCCTCTAGTAGGGCTGGATCCTTCGGCTGATGAAGTTCCCGACCATGCTAGGACCGTCCAGTTTCTTCCACGGGATCATCCCAAGTATTTTTGGAATCTGTTCCAGGCGCTTGGTCTTCTCCGACCAGCTGGTCCTCTTCTCCGGAATGAACCCCACGTCGCACAGTGTGATCGTGTTTGGCTCTTCGCGGATGTAGAACCACTTCTTGTACCAGTCATCAAGCGACGTGTTCCAAGGGCAGTGCAGGTACTGGGCCTTCATCCCATCACGGAGGTTGAGGTACACACCTCTGGCTATCTTCAAGCCATCGCTTCCTTTCTTCCGCAGACAGAAAAGATGGCGAAAGAAGTCAAAATGGGGCTGGAAGCCACCATATGCTTCGCAAAGATGAATGAAGGTGGAGACAAGGAGAATCGACTTGGGATGCAGATTGCAAATCCCAATCTCGTAGTACAGACAGAGCCCCTGAAAGAAAGGGTGCATTGGAACCCCAAAACCCTGCTTGAAGAAGTCTTCGAAAACCACAATCTCACCTAGTTGTGGATCGGGGTACCCCTCGCCCTCCAGCGCATGCCATCCTACGAGTTCCTTGTTGTGGAGTACTCCCATGATGACGAGGTCTTTGATGGTCTACTCGTTGCTTCTCGACTTCCACCACTCCTTCGCCATGACTCCTGCTTTCTTCTAGGCATCACTTTTCACCATGAATCCGGCCTTGCTGATGAAAGAGGATACGGTGGAGGATTGATTGGTGATGATTTCGGAGGTATTAGGGTTGGCAAGAGGAAGAAGAAGGCTGCGGCGGCAAATGGTAATGGGGTTCGGTAAAAAGTAACTTACCAATTCTATACTATATTTAACCAAGAGTTCTACCGTTTCGTCTGCCCGAGATTCTTGGGAGACGTGCGCACGCGATGTAGACGGTTGTTTTCACAACCTCGAGATCTATGCCAATATATGCGCCTCTTCGTTATCAGTGTATGCGCCTCTTCGTTACCAGTGTGAGAGGGCCCACGCTGACGCACCTCCTTACAGGTGCCAAGTGACTATTTGCTTGAAAGGACAAGAAGGCAGTATGACGTGCTATACCCGTCTACTTTTTTGACCAGACGTGTCAGATTGGACTTGACAGAGTAAGAAGATAAATAAATACACCAAATAATAGTACAAGTGGCATTTGGTTCTTCGCCGCACCTCTCGTGCTCAGGGACTGTCCAGACCACTATCGTGCTCGGGGACTGCCCAGACCACTACCGTGCTCGGGGACTGCCCAGACCACTACCGTGTTTGGGGACTGTCCAGACCACTACCGTGCTCGGGGACTGCTCCGACCACTACCGTGCTAGAGGACTTTTCAGACAACTACCGTGCTTGGGGACTATTCCGACCACTGCTCGGAGACCACTCTCCTCGGCTACATGTGATTTGTACTCACATACAGTCAAGAGGCAATTATTTAGACCTTGCTACAAGGCTTATACTTCGCCTTCCAGCAAGCTCGGGGACTACATCGGTACGATGCACCTACCGGTGCATCTAGTATTGCTTGTACGATGATTGGATTCTTAACTTTAGTGGAAATTCTTTTTAGACCCTGGCACCACGTGCCTATGTCACCTACTACCAGGCTCAGGGACTAAGTGGGTACACTTCACCTTGCGGTGAATGTGTTTATTTTATCGACCCCTACGCTTTGACTGATTGCCAGAATTACTATTGTCCAAGGGTCACTTACATTTCTTTTTAGAAATACAAGTGGGCACACTTGATAAGGAAAGAAATCTTTTTCTTTTTTCTTTAGAGCACCATGCATTCTTCGGGCAACCGGAATCTTTGGCTATAATCGTGGTCTACTGCTCTCTATTCTGACCAGAATGCTGGCACATTCGATTGGTCAATGTTTCAATCAGTTGGAGATGACATGAAGACGGATCGCATTAGTCAAAGGAGATCGAACGGCGTGTTGTAGCATAATACATGGTGCTCGGGGACTAGCTGTGGGGGTATTAACCCCTATACCCTTACGGCTAGGCTTGGGCCGGCCCAGATTAGGGGGTCTGGCCCACTAGAAGACGACACGCGGCCCGGCCAACCTGTTTGGAATCCCGCACAAGGAATCAAGGCAGATTTGGAGATCAAGCAAGATCCTGGTCGGTTAGAATAGGAATCCTTATCCGGCCACCTATGGCAATTCTAACTGGCTAGGATTAGTTTCCAGATCTGTAACCCTGCCCCCCGGACTATATAAGACAGGCAGGGGACCCCTCTAAAAAACATCTCTCATTGACATACAACAGTACAATCAGACGTAGGACGTAGGTATTACGCCTTTACGGTGGCCGAACCTGGATAAAATCTTGTGTCTGTCTTGCATCACCATCTTGTTTGTAGCTTGCGCATCTGTCTGCTGATAATCTACTACCTTGGGCATACCCCTAGGTAGACTGCCGACCATATTTCATCGACAGTGATGATATGATTTGTTTTTCAAATATATAGCAGAGTATATTTAGCCCAAAACGCGGACAGCCGACCAGGGAAAAACCAGGGCCAGAAGTAGCTAGCTAGCCCCATCAATATAACCAAGCATTTTTGGCAGAAAAGATCATTCTCACAGGGCTATGAAGTTTTGCTAGAAGCAGAGTATACTTGTTTCAACTAGTTATAATTTTATAGTAGCATAATGTAGTAGCCAAGAGAAAAGCATGAACGGGTACATTCACAATCCATATGATTACAAGAAAATGAATGGTTCCGATAATCCACTCAACAATCCCACGACGAACGACGGCTCGGGTCCGGGACCACGATCACCTTCTCCATGGGGATCAAGTCAGGTGGATGCACCAACAAGCAATGACGATACTCCGCCGGTCCTCTCCGTTGGTGGTCACCGGAGCCTCCTCGAGCTTGGCACAGATGACCCCAAAGATATATATGCGCGCAGCCGACTACGGACTCGACATGGGCAGCACCTGGACAAGCCGACGAGCACCTTGTACTTGAGAGCTCCGTGGACGCCTGGATGGGCGCCGCCGCTTCAAGACCAGGAAGAAGGGTGTCCCGATCGGACCTGCATCGCCGCAGAACGTCCTCCGGATCGTGGTGAGAGTTGAACTTGACGAGGAAGTCCTCGGCGCATAGCAACCGGATGGAGAACACGTCGTCTCGGGATTCTATAGAACAAAGTGAGCTGGTGGCGCACATCCGCGATCGTGACCATGGGGCGGTGCCACCGACCGTGAGCCACAACCGCCAGAGAGACGAGAGAGCGTCATCAGCTGCACCGGAGCTCCACGCTGCACCGGGGATAACGACGATCTCCAACCCTAGGGGGCAGGAGTGGTGGCACGGAGGAGGCGGCGTGCCCGGTGGCAACATTGGCGGTGTCGGTCCACGCGCGGGGATGGAGAGCGGCGTGTAAGGTGGTCGGATCACGCGGCTTTGATGGTGTGCGATGTGGCGAGCTGAAGTGCTCACTACACACCGGTGGCACCGATGTCTCGGCCGATGGAGCACTCCCGGACACCGTGTCGAGAGAAGCCGCCGATCCCGAACCGCGTGACACCGAAGACGACGACGGCTTGGCGCTCCTGTGCTGTAATGCGGCTTGGTGCCTAGGGAGAGCGGCGCGCTGCACGCCTTGGCCGGTCTTTGCGTCTTTGTGGTAGTGGAAGTAGCACAACCGGAAGGAGTGGTGCGCCTTGGCGTGGCCTCCATCGATGCGGTTGAAGCGAAACCTCTGAAGAAGCGGCAGACCGGCGGCGTGGTTTACGGCGGCGACGCGCCACGCCGGCGACGGCTGCTCTGGACAAGAGTGACGCCATCCTTTTGATAGGCGCACCCTCATGAGGAACTTGTAGGCGGGGGACGAGGGCGACACCCTGGCCGTGATGTGGAGGGGTGGCGCGCGATGCCCCACCATAGGGAACTTGGGGACGCCATCCTAGGAAGACACGAAGGAGCTCTTGTGTGGGAGTGGGGGGATGGTGGATGGCGAGCTAAGGGGCAGCGGTGGCGTTGTGTCTGGGAGGTGGACGGCGATGCTGGAATGACCACCGGCGTTTTGGAAGGTGGGCCTTGGCGGAGTGTACCACCATGGACTAGCGGGTGGAGGGATGGCTTCTTAGGGAATTTCCTCTTCACGACTATATATGTTTTCTTGACTTGCCTGCGCACCTTGTTGGTGCATTTTGCTATAATGGATGCTACATTGTAACGGCTGGGCACTTCACTCAAATGTACGAAATTCACCAAAACTTGAATCTATCTACCATGTTAGTTGATTGATGGTAACTCTTTCTACAAACTGAGTAATCACCAAAGGTCGGCTGGTTTTGTTTGCTTTGAAGACTTGTGGTTTTCTTTGTCTTTGATGACTCGAATGTGATCATGTCTTGACAGTCAAAAAAATTGACAACAAAAAGTTAAGCTATAACATTTGCCACACATTTGGGTGATTCGAAAGCAATTGGGGATGAGAGAGGGCTCTGGCGACTCACGGGCGACTCGCTCGACGGCGTCTCGCCGGGGCTGTGGGCTCTGGTTGCCGTTCGGCGATCCTATCCTAGTATCTCCGTATCGGGTGAGAGGGTCTCCGCTTCGGCCCAAGGTTGGACCCGTGAGGAGGAGGAGCAACTTTGTCAATGATAGCGAGAGAGGTCCCATTGGCAGGACACGCGGCACCAGGAAGACGGGGCAGGTGTCACAATCTGGGAGAGAGGTGAATGGCGCCAATGGCTTGGATCTTGGAGCTCTGGTGGATGAGGAAGGAGAAGTAGAGGATCTCTTCGGCCAGCTTTGGTTCATCGCCTCTGCTTCCCCTTCCCCGTGCGGCCAGGCTAGGGTTTGCCGAAAGGAAAACCTTGTCTGGATCCGTAAGAAGCTATGGGATTCCAAGCTTTTTGAGCCAAGTGATTGTCATCCAGTTGGAGTAGGTGATCTCTGGGTGTCTCCTCTGAAGAAGTTTTGCTTTGCCTCAGATATCTGGGGGAAGGGCATGAAGGACTTGTTCGTGTCGAAGCTGAAGTTCGGGATGGCTGGCCATGGTAGAGGTGGAAGAGGTCCACAGAGGCCGAGGAATCCTGAGGAACAATGGGCTGGGGTGAGGGAGGTTGGGTCTGGAATCCACCTCCTTACTACCAGCCGTCGATGGGGCCTCCACCGTCGAGTCCGCCAATGGGACCTCCAATGGGGTCGTATCCTCCACCACCACCAGGTCCATTCGGGTTCTTCCCAAATCATCTTCCCAAGCAACAATTCTATAATCAGGGGCAGCAATCTAGACAGAATCAGTTTAATGCTATTGGCAGAGAGGTCAGGGTTCTCGTTCTGGTAATAGAGGTGTTGCTGGTAATTGGGGGTTGAGTTCGACAGGCCAGCAACACGGTCGTCAGCAAGCTCAGCAACCTCAACAGCCACAGCCACAGCCACAACACCAATCCAAAGCTTTGGAACAACAACCAATTTCTCAAGAACAGAATACCTGTGCTCATCAAGTGGTGGATCAGGTTGTTGGTCAGGTGATAGAAGGTGAAAAGTCTGGAACTAATAGGGCGTCTCAAGTGGTCTGTTACAATTGTGGGAAATTAGGACACTTTGTTTCCACTTGTTCCAAACCCAAAGTTTGTTTTGTGTGTTTTCGCCAAGATCACATTGCTGAAAAGTGCCCTAGGTGGAGTGAGCCTGAACAAGTGGTGCAGTTTATGGGCAGCTCTTGCAAGGGCCTGGGTTTCTTCCACGTGAATGATTCTCCAGATGATGATAGGTTTAAGCTGTGGAATGGTTTTGAGAACTGCGGAGTTTTCACAATAGAAGAGGGTGAGATGGATCAGGAGACTATTCTGAAGAATCTTAGGGATTTATTTGATGCAGACTGGCCTTGGCAGTTAAGGAGTATGGATGAGTTCAGTTATCTGGTGAGATTTCCTCCTGGACAGAGAGTTGACAGGATTGTGATCAATAAGATTTCATATTTCTACTTGGACAAGGGTACAGTGATGGCTTCTTTAAAGGTGTGGAATGGAAATATTGAGCCAGTGAGTAGCTTGACTGAGGTTTGGGTGCAAGTCAGGGGTGTACCTCCTAAATGGTGTGATTGGGTCACCTTTAGGCAAGTGGCTTCTACTATTGGGAAATTAGTGGAGGTAGACTAGCAATCTCTATTTGCTAGTTTCTTTGCCATGGTGAGGGTTAAAGTAAAATGCAGGAATCCAGTCAAGATTCCCCAGAAGAGAGTCATGGAAATGCAGGATGAGCTCTTTGTGATCAGTTTTAAGACAGAAGGCTTTGAGCAGTTATCTGACAAGTCTGGGAAAGATGGAGATGGTGGTGGAGATGGAGGTGACGGTGATACTGATCTGGATGAGGATGACTTGCTATCAGATGAAGAGAAGGAGGGTGGTCCTACCAGTCCTAAAAATGACAAGGCTTCTGATTCTACTAACCAAGGGAAGGAAGTAGATGAGCCTCGGGATAAGCAACCTAAGCAGTCTATGCCAAGTGGAAGTAAGACATTAAGGGATCTCAGCCAGCTCTTTGCTATGGAAATGTTAGATAATGATGTTAATAGAGAGGTGATGAAATCTTCATGCATCAGTCTCCTTAAGGCTATGGAAATTGGGGATAGAGAGGAAGCTTGGATAGAGGATGGTGGTGAAACTGTTGAACCAGAAGAAGAGAGTCTGAATTTGCCTTCTGAGTGGCTCTATGGGTACGCTGATAGTAGGGATCAGCCAGATCAGTCTTTAATGAATCAAATGAGTATGGAGGGTAATGCTGATAGTTCTGATATTCCACATATTGATATTGTACTGGGAGCTATGAATCAAGGAAGAGATGGTGTGTTGGCTAAGTCAAAACCAAGGAAGAGGGGATGGGGTCCTGTGCAACTAGAAAGGAAGAGTAAACGAGTTCCTCTGGATGGGATGAATTTGCTGGAAAAAGCTCAAGCTTTAAAAAAGAAGAACAACCTAGAATTTGAGAAAGGTAAAAAAGTGTCAAAACAAATTTCTTCTTATTCTTTGTTAGATATAGCTGCTAGTCTTGATCTGAATGTTCTAGTTGAGGAACTGTCTAAGCAAAATGTAGTTGATCAAGTTCTGGAATTAGAGATAGAAAGAAATAATAGTTTTAATGCAGCTTGTAGTAAGGTAGATTGCCCTGTTAAAGTATATTCAAAAGGTATGATGACTTCTGATGGAAGTGAACAGAGAAATGATTATGACCATGTAGGTTGTAGTCATTCTATAGGAAATGGAAAAAAATTTGTTGACAGTAGGACTGTTGGTTCTAGTTGTCACAGTTCCTCGAAAAAAGATGCTAAGGACTCAGATCCCACAACTCCTGATGGGAAGTTTTATGAAGATAAAGACTTGAATATTTTAGAGGCTCAGATTGAAAAAGCCTGGTCTAAAGTAGTTCATAGGAAGAAAAGCAAGAAGAACAAATGATAGGTCTCTTCTGGAATATACGAGGTTTGGGCAAAATAGGAAGATTACCTGCTTTAGTTAATAAGTTTAGGAGCACAAGAGCTGATTTTGTAGGGATCATGGAAACTAAGGAGTCTTTTACTCCTGGCTATCTTAGATCTCTTTCTAGTAATATGCCTTTTGAGTGGTTTTATCTTCCTACTAATAAGTCTGCTGGTGGCATCCTGGTTGGAAGTAATAGTGATAAGTTTTCGGCTACTTTAATTTCTACTTTAGATTTCTCTATTAGCATTATGTTGCAGGATAAAAAGATAGGTTTTAGCTGGAAATTAGTAGTAGTTTATGGTTCTCCTTATGATGAGGGGAAGGAGTCCTTAAAGGAATTACATTCTATTATGGAGTCCTGGCAGGGACCTGTTATCCTAGGTGGTGATTTTAATCTGATTAGATTTGCTTCTGACAAAAATAATTCTAGGATTAATTATAGATGGGCTGATGCTTTTAATGCTTGGGTGCATCAGTGGGCTATGCTGGAACTTAGTGCATCTAATAGAAGATACACTTGGTCTAATAACCAAGATAATTTGGTTATGGCCAAAATAGATAGAATTTTTGTCTCGACTAAATGGGATAGTGGCTTTCCTTTAGCAGCTGTTAAATGTCTAGACAGATTTCCTAGTGATCATAACCCGCTAGTCTTGGATATTGGTTCTAATGTTTTCTTTGGCAAGAAACGTTTTAGATTCGAAAAGTGGTGGCTTTACCAGGATGGTTTTTCTGATATTGTCAAGAAAGCCTGGAATACTCCTTGTAAGCTGTCTAATAGTTTAGATAAATGGCAATTTAAAATTAGGACTCTTCGTAGGTTTGTTAGGGGTTGGGCTTTGAATGAAGTAGCTAGGCTGAATAAATATAAAAATGAGCTTGCTTTTGAGTATAATGACTTGGAAGCCGAGTTAGATGCTAGGATTTTATCTGAGATGGAGAGGGATAGAATAGACTTTGTTTCTAAGGAATTAGAGAAGATTTGGGCTTTAGAAGAGATTAAGGCAAGGCAGAGATCTAGAGACAGAAATATCCTAGAAGGGGATAGGAATACAGTATATTTTCATGCTGTAGCTAATCAGAGAAGTAGAAAGAAGTGGATAGAGGTTCTAGAAGGCCCTAATGGTTTAATTGAGGACTAGAAGGGGATGATGGACATTGCTTTAAATTTCTATAAACATTTGTTTAGAAGAGAGGACAGACCCCCTATCTCTTTAGGTCAAGACTTTTGGAGACTTGAGGAGTTAGTGAGTAATAGTGAGAATGAGTTACTAACTGCCCCTTTCTTGGAAGAAGAAATTAAGGAAGCAGTTTGGAGTTGCTATGCTGATGGTGCACCTGGGCCTGATGGGCTCTCTTTTATGTTTTATCATAAATTTTGGGATTTGATTAAGTCTGATTTAGTTGATATGTTCAATGATTTTCATAGAGGGAATCTTGATTTGAAAAGACTTAACTTTGCTATGATTTCCCTCATCCCTAAGGTAGATGAAGCTAGATCCATGAAAAATTTCAGACCTATCAGTCTCATTAACTACAGTTTTAAGGTGTTTTCTAAAGTGTTAACTCTCAGATTAGGAAAGATTATGAATAGATTAATTTCTCCTCAACATAGTGTCTTTATTCAAGGTAGATATATTTTAGAGAGTGTTGTGATTGCTCATGAATTAGTACATAGTCTTAATAAATTAGGTGATCCTGGTTTAATCCTGAAATTAGACTATGAGAAGGCATATGATAGAGTTTCTTGGGATTTTCTGTTTGAAATCCTTAGGACTAGAGGTTTCAGTAACACTTGGATTGTTTGGATTAGGCATTTAGTCTTTGGAGGCTCTGTGGGAGTCAACCTTGATGGTGAAGAAAGTAGTTTTTTTCAAACCTGGGAAAGGGTTAAGGCAGGGGGATCCTATCTCTCCCTTGCTTTTTAATCTAGTAGGAGATGTTCTTACTAAAATGCTCCAGAAGGGTGCTGAGAAAGGTATCATTAAAGGGATAGCTGAAAACTTTAGGGTAGGCGGTATTGTGTCTCTGCAGTATGCAGATGACACCATTCTTTTTTCTAGAATTGAGGAGGGATACACTAGGAACCTCAAAGGTATCCTCATTTGGTTTGAACAGTTGTTTGGTATGAGGATTAATTTTAATAAAAGTGAGTTAATTCCGATGAATGTTGAACCTGAAGCAGTTCATAACCTTGCTCATTTGTTCTCCTGTCCGGTTGGTACCTTACCTATCAAGTATTTAGGGGTCCCTTTGCATTATGAGAAGCTTAGTAGGGAGGACATTCAGCCTTTAGTTGATAAAATGTTGAAGAAAATGGCTGGTTGGAGGGGTAGGTTGCTGTCCTACGCTGGGAGACTAGTTCTCATTAAGTCTTGTTTGGCTAGTATTCCTATATACTTACTCTCGTTTATTAAGTTTCCTAAGTGGGCCATTAGAGTTATACACTCTCATCTTGGTAATTGCTTATGGGATGATAGCCCCATAACCCGTAAATTTCATTTGGCCAACTGGGAGAGTGTCAGTATGATGAAAGAGTATGGAGGCCTAGGTATTCCTAACTTGAGAGATTTAAATTTGTGTCTCTTAGCTTCTTGGGTTAAAAGGTATAATCTAGATGGTGATAAAATGTGGAGACAATTTTTAGACTTCAAGTACAATACTGATAGACCTAACATCTTTTATAGTTCCTCCTCTGGAGCCTCTGAGTTCTTTAAATGTTTGATGAGAGCTGCTTCTGTAGCAAAAATGGGATATAGATGGCATATAGGAAATGGTAAGAAGTGCAAGTTTTGGGAAGATAATTGGTTAGGTACTTCTAGTCTAGCTATTCAATATTGGGAGATCTACATGTTAATTAATGAGAAGGATGCTAAGGTTGCATCCCTGTGGGATGGGATTGATTTGAAATGCACTTTTAGAAGATGTGTTGATGGTAGATTATACAATCTTTGGTTAGAAGTGGTCCAGTTAGCTTCTACTATTAGCTTTACTGATGAGGAAGATTCACTAATATGGAAGTTTAATTCTCATGGTGTATACTCTTCTCAATCCTTATATAAAGTTATTAATTTTAGGGGTATTTTTCCTGTGTTTGTTCCTGCTTTTTGGACACTAAAGGTCCCACCTAGAGTTCATTTCTTCCTGTGGCTGTTATCTAAAAATAAGGTTTTGACTAGGGATAATTTGAGTATTAGGAAGAAAATCAAGGATCCTACTTGTTTGTTTTGTTCGGAGGTTGAAACTGTCAATCACTTGTTTTTTAACTGTGTAGTAGCTAAACAGCTTTGGTCAATTCTTTCTGAGATCTTAAATAGACAAGTTGGTACATATTTTGTTTCTGTTGGCACTATGTGGATTAGTAATAGGAAATTTATAGTGGAAAATGTTTTTTGTGCTGCTGTCCTGTGGGGGCTTTGAAAACTGAGGAATAGCTTGTGTTTTCAGGGGACTCTCTGGGTAGAAATGCTGCAAAATTGGAGTTCTCTGTGTCCCAAGGAGAAAGACTCAAATTTTTTGGATCACCTGGACAAACTGGAAACTTTCGCCTCAAGTCCTCACCGTCTACCTGGTTTGGTCGGGTGAATGATGAATGGGATCACCTCTTGTACCAATCTAGGAGAGGCTGGAAGCTCAGTACAGCCGAAGCTCTGCTGACAAGTGAAATTGATCTGGAAAAGTTGGCTCGTGAAAGAAACTGGTTTAGTGTTGCGGGTGTTTTGGAAGCCGGGGGGATGTAATGATGTTAGTAGTGGTTCTAGTATTCTAGGAGGTTGTTTGCCTGTTGAGGCCTTCTGAGTTTCTGTTGGAGTTTTTTTTTGAATATTGTAAGGAGCTTAACGGTTTGGTCTTTGCAATATAAAGGCCAGGGGCCACCCTTGAACTCTAAAACAAATGTGATCATGTCTTTGATACTAGTGCATGTATGTATATCTCAGCAGTCAGTCAGATTCCCGTGAGGTGCGACGAGCTTCCAGCTGATTTATGTGCTTGATCTGTTACTTAACTAGGATTAGTGATGCGGCATGATTTAACTTTTCAAATAGTGTATCACTACGTAAAAAACGATTTTTAGCAACGGTTCTATTTTTTGTAGGGGCGGCTGGTGATGGAGCCGCCCCTACAGTGGCGTGCTCGGGTGCCCAGATACCAGCCACCCCTATAAATGGAACAGCAGGGGCGGCTGGTGTTACGAGCCGCCCCTACAAATGGGGTCTGATTTGTAGGGGCGGCTCAATCACCAGCAGCCCCTGGAAATGCTATTTGTAGGGGCGACTGGTGATTGAGCCGCCCCTACAAATGGCCCCGTATTTATAGCACCGATTTGTAGGGGCGGCTCAATCACCAGCCGCCCCTACAAATGCCCCCCATATAAAATAGATGCAGCACCTTCTTCCTCCTCGGGTCACTCACTCCAACCCGTGAAAAAAGGTGGGGAGGCCTTGGGCACCTCCCAAAAATTGCTCTACTAAGGGGGGAAGGTTTTGGTCTCAAATCCTTTGGTGGACAGGTTATAGAAGGTAAGAAATGCTATTCCATACTTTTTTTGAAGTTTTAATGGTTGGTTAGTGAGTAATTAGAGTTTTGTTTTTCTCTCTCTTCTATGGTGCTTGAGCTATTTATGAAGCAAATTAGACCCAACTTTTAAATGTACTAGGGTAAATTAGGGAGGGGAACAAGATCATACCCTTATTTGGTCCATATTTCTTGATTTAGTGAACAATTAGTTAGTTTTATGGATGTTTCATGTGCATGTGGATCTAGATCTAGGGTTTGGTTTTTTTATTAATTTCGTTTTTGTAAATTTATGTTTGATGAAATTGGACTAGGGTTTGTATGAAAGATATTGGGTAAAGTATAATTCTTGCTAATTGTTGTCTTTGAAATTATTTATTGTAATCAATAAATATGTATTTTAATTATTTATGGATAAATGGGCCGTTAATTAATTTTCTTTTACCATGGTGTGTTTGTATGCTTCATGAAATTATATTAGATTTATATTCATATATATTTGAAGTATATACAATTATTCTCAAGTAATTATTAATTTGTTTCATTTTTATATATATCTGAATAAGTACTCCTTTAATGTTTGTTTTGTTGTTGTTGTAAAAGATGGAGTATAGGAACTCTTGGATGTATGGTTCGTTAAGGTTCAAGGCAGGTTTTTGTGAAGAGGTGGATAAATTTATTGAAGCCGCAAAGAAGCATGCAACGACATTGAAAGAGAATAAGGATAGAATTATTTGCCCATGTAAAGATTGCAAGAACCGTATGGTATGGACAGATGTGACTATCATCAGATCACATTTGATTATGCGAGGATTTGTTGAGGACTACATAGTGTGGATTCATCATGGTGAAACGGTTATTGTTAATGACGAGGATGAGGAGGAATACGACGACGAAACCATAGAATCCCTGTCACAATATTCAGCAGAGCTTGATGCATGAATGGATTTCGAGTTTGGCAATGAACAAGGTGGTGATGCTGGTGGTTGGGATGGTAACGACGAAGGTGGTGCCAATAATGATGGTGGAGCACGTGTCGGGGATGAAGATGATTTGGAGGACATGATTCAAGCCCTTGGACCAGAGATTTTACTAAATAGCCCGAAAGGTCTAGAAAATTTGGAAAGGGTGACAAAAGCATCGAAGGAGACTGTGTATGGTGTTGAAAAGGGTTGTCCGATACATTGGACATTGCTACGTTTTGTGCTTGAGCTGCTCATCCTGAAGGCTAAGTATGGCTAGTCAGACTGTAGTTTCAATGATCTATTGCATCTCCTGTCATGGGTGCTGCCACAACCAAACTCAGTTCCCACCAACACATACCAAGCGAAGAAGGTCATAAGTCCATTGACAATGGGGGTTGAAAAAATCCATGCATGCCCCAACCACTGTATACTTTTTCATGGTGAAACGTTCAAGTCACTGGATAAATGTCCCCGGTGTGGGGCCAGCCGGTACAAGAACAATGACCTTTATGGTGGGGACGAAGCCTCCATGGGGAAAAAGAGGAATAAGAAGGGTACCAAAAAGGTGGTACAAGAATCTTAGCCCCCAAAGGACACTCCATTAGGCAACAATGCAAAATAGAGAAGAATTCCTGCCCTGGTAATGTGGTACCTGCCAGTGACTGACCACTTGAGACGTATCTTCGTAAACCCTAAAGAAGCCGCACTCATGACATGGTGGGATGATGAGCGCAAGGTGGATGATGATAAGATTGCACACCCAACTGATTGTAGTCAGTGGCAAAGGTTTGATGAGAAGCACAAAGAATTCAGCGATGACCCAAGGAATGTACGGTTTGGCTTGAGCACCGATGGAATGAATCCCTTCAATGAGAGGATGAGCGACCACAGCACATGGCCAGTGATCTTGACCATGTACAACATCCCAACATGGCTGTGTCAAAAGAGAAAGTACCTTCTCCTCACTATTCTTATTTCTGGCCATAAACAACCAGGCATTGATATAGACGTGTTCCTCGAGCCCTTGATGCAAGAAATGGAGAGGCTATGTAGGCATGGGGAGTAGATGTACAATGCGTTCCGAAAGGAGGACTTCATATGTAGAGCAATAATATTTGTTACTACCAATGATTACCCCGCGTTGTTTGCTTTGTCTGGATAGATCAAAGGGAAGACGGGATGCTTGGTTTGCTTGGATGGTACTATATGGGTGTACCTGGATGCATCCAAGAAGATAGTTTACCTAAGGAGCCGATGCTTCTTAAAGATAAGTCACAAGTACCACAGCAAATTGTTCTTTAGATTTTATGACAACGCCCCGGAGATTGAACCCCCTCCGGAGAGACGTCATAACGGAGAACACGTGTACAGAATGGTGAAAAACATACGCGTCGTCTATGGAAACAAGAATTCGGATGGGACGAACAGAGATAGAAGCACACCTCCTGTCGAAGGCGTACCTTTCAAGAAACAATCGATCTTTTTTTCAGTATCTACCTTATTGGCTAGACTTGGAGGTCCCCCATGCCATTGATGCTATGCACATGCAGAAGAATGTCTTTGAGAGTCTCATTGCTACCTTGATGGACACAGGCAAGTCAAAGGATGGTCTGAAAGCACAGAAAGACATGGTGCAGCAAAACGTGATGCCACAGCTTCACCCGGTACCTGAGGCTAATGGAAAATACACTCTGCCCATGACGTGCTTCAACCTAACACCAGACGAGAAGAGAGCTATATGCACTTTCCTGAGAGGGATCAAAGTCTCGACTGGGTTTTCAACAAATGTGAAGAAGCTAGTGACGATGAAGGACTTATCAATAACACACTGCAAGGCTCACGATTGCCATGTGATGCTGACAATATTTCTACCTATTGCAATCAGGGATATAAGCCAGAGTTCTTGAAAATGGCCATCACCCGCATGTGCTACTTCTTTTCGAAGATCTCACAGAAGGCGATTGGCAAGGAAGAGCTGAGTGACCTACATGAATTTGTGGTGGAGACACAAAACCAACTGGAGATGTGTTTACCTCCTGCTTTTTTGATATAATGCCACATCTCATGATTCACATGGTTCATCAAATACAGGTGCTTGGCCCTTGCTACTTGCATGAAATGTTGTCCTATAAGCGGTTCATGTCGGTTCTAAGTCGATACGTGCATAATCGAGCATACCCAGAGGGCTCCATGATAGAGGGTTACGGTACTGAAGAAGTCGTCGAGTGCTGTCAAGAGTACCTAAAAGTACAGAAAGGGATTGGTAAACCTGATTCTCATCACAAGGGTAGGCTGGCTGGGAAGGGCACCAGTGGTAGAAAAGTGTTCATCGACCATGATTACAAAGAGGTGAGTCGGGCGCATTACAGTGTCTTGCAGAGTACACAACTGATGCAACCGTATATTGATGAACACTTGGCTATCATTATGGCGGAGAGAAATGGCCGTTCGGATGATTGGGTCATGAAACAGCACAAGCAACGACTAACTACATGGTTGAAGGACCAAAACATACCGCCTGGAGAAACCATAGACTCTATTACCATCAGTAGGTTGGCGGAGGGGCCATCGAGACAAGTGACATCTTGGAATGCTTATGACATTAATGGGTATATGTACTATACCCACGCAAAGGATAGTAAATATGTGAACCAAAACAGCGGCGTTCGAATAGAGGCTCTCGATGGATTAGGGCGAAAGATCCAATACTTTGGCATCATTGAAGAGATATGGGAACTTGACTATGGAAGGGATATAACGGTGGCCCTGTTTCGATGCCGCTGGATCAAACAACACCAACTGAACGAGATCGGATTGAGAGTCCTGGACCTCGAGAATCTAGGCTACCAAGATGACCCTTGAGTGCTCGCTTCACGTGTCGCACAAGTTTTCTATATGTCTGACCCACAAAGTAACCTCCCCACGAAGAAGAAGACAAAGCACGTGGTTGCCTCCGGGAAACAGCACATTATTGGAGTTGATGGCGTGGACGATGTTGAAGCTTACAATAACTACGATGAGATGCCGCTATTCACAGACTTTCCTAAGAAGATCAGTGTTGTGGAAAAGAACCTCCCCAAAGACATAATGCCATGGGAACGAAAAGGTGTCAAGGGAAAAGTCGTTACAACGGGCTAGCTAGTTGTTGAACGTGGAGTGTTTGTGTAAGTGTGTGTTTGTAAGACTTCATTTATGCATGCGTGTGAGACTATATATTTATGTACATGTGTAAGACTACATATTTTTGTATGTGTGTGAGACTACATTTTATGCATGTGAGACTACCCTTTGCAACATCCAGATGACTCTATTTGAACATCCACTCTATTACTACTAAAACTTTATGAAATCACTTAACACTTTATGAAATGAAGAAATGACCAAAATAAAAGTAGGAGATCTTGATGAGTTATACAACTCTTATATTCATCACCTTTACAGCTGAAATCATTTAGTGTTTGAAAATCAGGTTTGAAGCTGTCATTTTCTGAAATTTAAAATTTGAATTGCCACATGAAGAAGTGATCAAAATAAAAGTTGTAGACAGTGAGGAGTTCAACAACTTTTATGTTCACGACTTTTATTGTTGAAATCATTTAAGGTTTTAAAATCTTGTTTGAAGTTGCCATTTAGTGAAATTCAAAATTACAATGGTTCAAATTTGGTCAAATGAAAATATGATCAAAATAAAAGTTGTACATATTGATGAGTTGTACAACATTGGTATTCATGAGTTTTTCATCTGAAATCATTTAATCTTTCAAAATATTGTTTCAAGTTAAAATTGTTTGAATTTCAAAATTTGAATCATTCAAACATAGTCACATGACAAGATGACCAAAATAAAAGTTGTACATGTCGATGAGTTATACAACTTTTATGTTTACAACATTTTCATTTTATTTAATTTAAAGTCATAAAATTATAGTCGAAGTTTTAAAATTCAAATTTATAATTTTTGTTTTTTTTGTTTTCTATATTGTTTTGACTACAATTGTTTTTATATTACTTTTATTTTGGTCACAATTGTTTTATATATACACAATTGTTTTTATAATACAAAATTAACAATTAAAAAATAAAAATATATTTCTAGGGGCGGTTGGATCAGGAACCGCACCTACAAATGCATTTGTAGGGGCGGCTGGATCAGGAACCGCCCCTACAAATGTATTTCTAGGGGCGGCTGGATCAAAAACCGCCCCTACAAATCATCATGTCTATATATACGAGGGCGCACGGGTGTTGTCTTCATTTGGGCGCTCTCTTCTCCTCCGACGCCGTCAGGCTGCCCCACCGACGCCGGCCCGCGCCCCTTCCCCGCCGACGCCGGCCCGCGCCACTTCCCCTCACCCGCGCGCCCCATCTCCGCCCCCGCGCGCCTGCTCCTTCCCCGCACCCGCGCGCCTGCTCCTCCCCGCCCTAGGGTTTCTGACCCCGCCGCCGACGCCCGCCCGCTCCCCGGTGGTTGGCCCCCGCCGGCCGGCCGCTTCCCCTCACTGCCCTAGTGCCTCGGCGCCATCTGCGGCGTGGGGCTCGTCAAGGCGTTCCAGAGCGCCTACTTCGACAGGTATGGCGGCGGCGCCAACTCGCTCGCGTCGGGGTACTCCCGCGGGACGGGGCTCGGCACAGAGATCATCGGCACGTTCGTGCTCGTCTACACCGTCTTCTCCGCCACCGACCCCAAGCGCAGCGCCCGCGACTCCCACGTCCCGGTGAGCACCCGACCAACGCCACAACCTCTTCCTTTTTTTCTTTCAGCTTTGTGTCTCGATCTGCTGCTACCTGCTTAGTTGAGAGTATACTATTTTGTAGCTTAAAAGTTGGCTTGTTTTAATACTTGGCATCACTCGTAAGTTGAGTCCTAGGCGAGCTTAATTAGAGCTCAAGTCATGCTAGCTAATCACATGCTCAAATCTTGGCAACGTACATGGCAGACACTCTCAAATTTCAAATCTGGCACATTACATGATTACAACAGATAAGTTTCAATCCTCCTTGCCGTTGTTGAGTTGAGTTTTTTAGGTCATGTCGTTTTTACCTTGGGCAAAGGCGCTATTGTTGTATGCGTGTGAGTTTGTGTTGAGTTCGTGCGGATTTGTAAGGGCTCTCACCCCTTTTTTCTCTTCTTAATATAATGATACACAGCTCTCCTCTACATGTTCGAGAGAAAAAAAATCTTGCTCATAACACTAAAAAAATTATCCGAGTATAACTTACAGATCCATCCATGGAGCTTCCTAAGAAGTAGTTCTCATCTGATGAGAGTGTAACCAAACTGTGCAACAATGTCAGTTTCAGTACTAGGGAACATAAACATTGTCCAGCACTAAGGAAAGAACTGCTGACGACATAGAAACAACTCTTGAAAATTTATCCTTGCCAGCCTGCATGACAAGTTTCCAAGAGACAACAATAGCATCATAGTGGCAAAATTATGCATTCAAAATAAATAAATATATTTCCCATCATGCATTTTATTGTAGCTCTATGTCAACTAGGAGGAACCTAACTTGACCAGTTTAATAGATGGTGATTCACAGTGGCTACAGTAAACACCTGTTACAGAATTGAAATTGAAATATCTAAATTTTTCCAATCCCTTTAATCATTTAGGATGTCATGTGAACACAGTGCTCTAAAAAACCTGCTCCACCTGCACTGTGAGTATGACCTCTGACACAATAAGCCTATAAAACAGAGAAGTCAGCATATAGATCTTGGACCTATCCTGTCCTGTGCCCTAGATAACCACTTCAACAAATGTATCAACTGATTCCATGTGGCAGACATGTATGGTAATAATGGATGTTGTTTACTAGTATTACACACCTGGTTTCTCTTCTTCCCAGCATGCCTAGTGGGTAGAATGGGAACTGTCCTTCTAGCATTGCTAGATGAAGCCACTCCAGTAGGCTGATTATGCTGCTTTTGCCGTACATCAACATGGGCTATACTCCCATTCCGTAGACCACATAGCACAACTTTCCCCTTAATAGAGTGAGAAAATTCAGTGAGCATAGCAGAGACAGGAATAGCATGTCATAGTAAATTCCGAATTAATCATAACACAGATACAGAGTCAACAAGAAAGAATAAAATCCATATTACTTAGTTCTGTAGATTATCACATATGCTGCAATAGGAATGGCCACATCGGTAGCATATTGCTTTCCTTTCAAAACTTTGAGAATCATGTAGTCATGCATTAGACACCACCAAATTTAAGCTAATTGAGAAGTGGGAGCAAAAGGTTGAGGCAAGCAAAATTTTCAGTAACTCTCATTTGACAACAAACCATAACAATATCTGAACCAGTTAAAACTACAAAGTGAAGGAAGTTTATGTTGATTTAGATTATTACCGAGTGCACAAATTTCAGAGAAAGAACGTCACTTTTAGATCGACATAGCCACGATAATCCCCTTGTTTCCAAATCGAGTAGACCAGCACCAATGTCTGAACCTAGAAATAAGATGAACAAGAGAAAAGTAAATCCCAAGCGAAAAGGATGTTGTATTGTGCCAGTAACATAAGCAGGCTGCGAATTACAAAAACTGTAAGAATGAGAACATCTTGTTATCCATCTATCTGATAGGATTACGGATCCTACCGCGTAGATCACGGAGTCTGTAGGGGTGAGAGGGAGGTGGAGCAGGCTGGGAACCTACCGCGTAGATCACGGAGTCTGTACGCGTGAACAGTAGAGGCGGCTAGGGTTTCTCCCGGCTCCCTGAGGAAGCCGGAAACAATAATATGTTTCTGCTTGAACTCCAATCGTCTTACAATTCATCTATATATAGTTCTTCTAAAAATAGGAAACTGATTTGGCAATAGCCAATAATTCTAATATAGATAATTATCATGGGCCCTAAGCCCATGCACCAAGCGCCCAGGTCAGCCACCCGTGGGCCTCCTCCTTGCATACTGGACTCCGGTCATAACATCTCTCCCTGCCTGCAAAAACAGCTCGTCCTCGAGCTGGAAGTCGGGGTAGTCAGCACGAAAGTCGTCGAGGATCTCCCACGTCGCGTCATCTTCAGGAAGGCCATTCCACTTGATCAAAACGCGCCAGACCCCGCGGCGCTGCTGGGCGCGCAAGGCACGCTCCGGAGCCGGCAGCACCCGACCGTCGTGTACTAGAGGAAGGTCGCCTGGAGTTGGTGGAGAGTCGCCGCGATGCTGCTTCAGGAGGCCAACATGGAAGACGTCGTGGATGCGAGCGCCCTCCGGCAGCTGGAGACGGTAGGCGACTCGACCGATGCGTTCGAGGACGCGGAACGGCCCGGCCCAACGGGGCCCAACTTGCGCTTGGCGCGCGGGTCGAGGGACTGCGTGGTGCGGTGGAGAAGGCGCAGCCAGACCCACGAGCCCACCTCGAACTCCACGTCCCTGTGGTTGGCGTCGTAGTACTTCTTGGACAGCTGCTGAGCTTGAAGGAGCCGCTGACGAACCTCGGCAAGCATCTCGTCACGGCTGCGGAGGAGAGTATCGGCGGCCTCCGTGCGGGCCGTCCCCGGCCTGTAGGGCAGAATGGGCGGTGGAGAGCGGCCGTAGACGACCTCGAAGGGCGTAGCGCGGAGGGCGGTATGGAAGGAAGTATTATAGCAATACTCCGCCCACGACAGCCAGTCCACCCACGCCCGAGGCCGGTCACCTATCACACAGCGCAAATACATAGCAATCACCTTGTTGACCACCTCGGACTGGCCGTCCGTCTGAGGGTGAAAGGCGGTACTCATGCGGAGCTGCACGCCCGCCATCTTGAAAAGGTCCCGCCACACATGGCCAGTGAACACGGGGTCTCGGTCGCTGACGATGGAGAGGGGGAACCCGTGCAGGCGCACAATACCGTCGAAGAAGGCACGAGCGACCGATGTGGCGGTGTAGGGGTGACCGAGTGCAAGAAAATGCGCGTACTTGGAGAAACGGTCGACGACGGTGAGGATGACTGACTTGCCCGCCACCTTCGGCAGCCCCTCGATGAAGTCCATGGAGATATCTGCCCACACTTGGGAGGGCACGTCGAGGGGCTGCAACAGTCCCGCCGGCTGCAGCGTCTCCGTCTTGTTGCGCTGGCACGTGGTACAGGAACGCACCAAGTCCTGAACCAGCACCTTGTCCCGCGGAACGTAGAAGTCGGCGCGGAGGTGATGCAGCGTCTTCTGGATGCCCTCATGGCCGGCCGCATGGGCCAGCAGGAGCACCTGGTGGCGGAGATCCTCATGGTCCGGCACATAAACGCGAGAGCCATGGAGGAGGAGCCCGTGGTCGAGACGCCACGACTCGCCGAGCTCGCCGGCCTGCAGCTGCTGCAGCAGCCGTTGGCCGTCCGGCGCTAATGACGTCGCGACGCCGAATGTCCTCCAGGAGGGAGAACGAGGGCCCTGACACGGCCATAGCCGCCCCGGGGGCTGAAGCAGCCGTGTCGTCCGCAACATCACGGCGGGACAAGGCGTCTGCCACGACATTCAGGCGTCCCGGGCGGTACTCCACCGTGAAGTCGAAGCCGAAAAGTTTACTGATCCACTGGTGCTGAGGAACGGTGGACAAACGCTGGTCAAGCAAAAATTTGAGACTATAATGATCAGTGCGAACCAGGAAGGGCCGCCCCCATAGATAAGGGCGCCAATGGTGCACCGCCTGCACCAATCCGATCAGCTCGCGTTCGTAGGCGGCGAGCTTGAGATGTCGAACTGCAAAGGGCCGGCTGAAGTAGGCGAGGGGTCCCGCGCCCTGGTGGAGGACGGCGCCGAACCCCGCACCCGACGCGTCGCAATCGACCACAAAGGTCTCGTCGAAGTTCGGCATCTGCAGGACGGGCCCTGTGGTCAAGGCGCGCTTGAGCGCCTCGAAAGCTGTAGTCGCTTCGTCGTCCCACAGGAACGCGTCTCGCCGCAAGAGACGCGTCAGCGGGGCAGCGATAATGCCGATGTCCTTGATGAATTTCCGATAGTATCCCGCCAGTCCCAAGAAGCCGCGGAGGGCCCGGGCGGAGCGGGGAAGCGGCCATGCAGCCACGGCGGCGACCTTGTCGGCGTCCATGGCGACACCGCCC
Organism: Miscanthus lutarioriparius; assembly: GCA_904845875.1. NCBI lineage: Eukaryota > Viridiplantae > Streptophyta > Magnoliopsida > Poales > Poaceae > Miscanthus > Miscanthus lutarioriparius. The sequence continues at coordinate 4,892,540 of CAJGYO010000014.1, forward strand.
TCGGCGATGACATGGCCCAGATAAGCCACGGACGGCGCCCCAAAGGAGCACTTGGAGCGCTTCAGATGTAGTTGGTGCGCTTGCAGGGCGTTGAGGACGATGTTGACATGCTGCAAGTGCTCGGCCCACGACGAGCTGTAGATAAGTATGTCATCGAAAAATACCAGCACAAACCTCCAGAGGTAGGGGCGGAGGACGTCGTTCATCAAGGCCTGGAAAGTGGCCGGGGCATTGGAGAGCCCAAACGGCATGACAAGGAACTCGAAGTGGCCATGGTGGGTGCGGAACGCTGTCTTGGCGATGTCGTCGGGGTACATCCGCACCTGGTGGTACCCGGAGCGGAGGTCAAGTTTGGTGAAGAACCTCGCCCCGTGCAACTCATCCAGGAGTTCGTCGACCACCGGGATCGGGAACTTGTCCTTGGAGGTCTTCGCGTTGAGAGCACGGTAGTCGATGCAGAAACGCCAAGACTGATCCGCCTTCCGCACCAAGAGAACGGGCGCGGAGAACGGCGGCGCGTCTTTGGGTCGGATGATGCCTGCGCCAAAGATAGCTGCGCCTTGCCGTTCCAGCTCGTCATTCGCAATTGGGGTAGCGGTAGGGGCGCACCGCCACAGGGGCGGTACCGGGCATCAGGTGGATGTGGTGGTCATAGGGTCGCGCCGGAGGGAGCCCCGTGGGTTCCGTGAAGACGGCGGCGTGCTGCTGAAGAAGGGCGTCCAGCAAGGGCATCCGGGAGTCCGGTACCATCGCGGCGAGCAGCTGGGCAGAGGCGGCCGGTTGGGGTGCGTGCGCGCAGCCACCCCGCCGGTGATGCGCGGCCGTTCCTCGAACGATAAGCGTGAGGGCCTCATGATCCCATAGGATGGGTCCCAAGGTTCGGATGAAGTCCAAACCGATGATGAAGTCAAAACCGCCCAAGTTGAGGCCAACGCAGGTGACGGCGAAGTCCTCGTCGTAGATGCGAATGGGCACGTTGCGAGCAATACCCTCGCAGGGCATGCGGTCACCATTGGCCACCGTGATCCGCAGGTGGTCACCACCGGCCGGAACTAGGCCGAGGCGACGCATGGTCTCCCCGGCCACGAAGTTGTGCGTCGACCCGGTATCGAGAAGGGCGAGGAAGCGTTCCCCCTTGATGGTGACGGGCAGCAGCATGGAATTAGCCGCCCGAATCCCTGCAACAGCCTGAAGAGAAACCACGAGGGCGTTAGCGGCGGGCGGCGCGTGGGCGTCCTGGTCGACCGGCAAGCCATCCTGGGTGGCGGCTGCCGGCTCGTCGTCGAGGTAGTCGTCGCCCTCTAGGTAGAAGAGCCGCTGGCACACATGGCCGCGAACGTAGGGCTCGTCGCAGTTGAAGCACAACCCCTGACGGCGACGTTCCTGCTGCTCGGCAGGAGACAGGCGATGAAATTGGCGCACGGGCGGGGCTGCGACGGCCCCCTGGACCGGTGGGGGCACGGCCCCTGCCACGGCCGGGGCGACGTTAGGGGGGCGCTGCTGCTGTTGTGCCCAGGCCGACCGCTGTGGTGGTCGGACGCCGCGCGCTGGTGGTGGAGGCGCCGGCGTATACGCGCAGTCCTCAAAGGCCCGCGCTAGGTACATGGCGGACTGGAGATCCGCGCGCCGCATCGCATACCGCTTCGATGTGGGTCGGGAGGCCGCCCACGTACAACTCCGCCTTTTGGCGAGCGGAGAGGTCGCGGGCATGGCAGAGCACGGCATTGTAGCGCTCTGAGTAGTCCTGCACAGTAGAGACGAAGGGGAGACGGGCGAGCTCCGCCAAACGGGTACCCATAACCGGCGGTCCAAAACGGAGTGAGCAGAGGGCCCGAAAGCGCTCCCATGGTGGCATCCCCTCGTCTTGCTCCAGGGCATAATACCATGTCTGCGCTGCACCGCGCAAGTGGTAGGACGCGAGCCAAGTCCTAGACGAGGCCGGCGTCTGCTGTCCCCTGAAGAACTGCTCGCACTGGTTCAACCAGTTGAGGGGGTCCACCGAGCCATCGAATGTCGGGAACTCCAGCTTGTAGAATTTGGGCCCGGCTTGGGCGCCACCAAATAACGCCGCAAGAAGGCCGGGTCGACCACCCCTGTGTACTGGCCGGCCGAGGGTGGAGGTGCTCCCTGGAACAGCGGTCCATCTACCCCCCCATAGAAGATGTCGCTGGCGGGGGGCAGGGAAGAGGCGGCGATCGTCGATGACGGAGCCGAAGGCGCTGGCGTAGAGGAGACGGCTGTCGAGTAGAGCGGCGCGGAGGCCGCCATCTGGGTCTGCAGCCAGGCGGGCAACGGCGACGGCGAGCTTGGCCACTGCAGTTGATGGAGGGGAACGCTGGACCCCGAGTGCGGCATGCCGTAGGGGTAGGGCGCCGCCGGAGCAGACGGCGTTGGTGTGGAAGATGCGGTCGTCGGCGGAGGAGCCGGGAACGGCGGCGGCTGCGGTTGCTGGACGAGGCCGTTCCAGGCAGCCCGCATCTCCCGCATCTCGCGCTGGATGTCGAGGACGACGGAGGCCAACGCATGCAACGTGAGGGGGGCCCGGAAGAAACCGTTGCATCGGAGATCCCAGAATTCACGGAGGACAGCGGCGCGGTGGGGGTGACGGGCGGCTGCGTGGTGGCTGTAGGTAAGGGAAGCGACATCGTAGCCTGGGAAGCTGATACCAGATTGATAGGATTACGGATCCTACCGCGTAGATCACGGAGTCTGTAGGGGTGAGAGGGAGGTGGAGCAGGCTGGGAACCTCGGCACCGGCGGCTGGACGCCGTGGTGGAGGATGGGCGGCGGCTGCTGTAGCCCTAGCTTTCACGCGGCTACAGTAGCGGCGGCACTGTTCACGCGTGAACAGTAGAGGCGGCTAGGGTTTCTCCCGGCTCCCTGAGGAAGCCGGAAACAATAATATGTTTCTGCTTGAACTCCAATCGTCTTACAATTCATCTATATATAGTTCTTCTAAAAATAGGAAACTGATTTGGCAATAGCCAATAATTCTAATATAGATAATTATCATGGGCCCTAAGCCCATGCACCAAGCGCCCAGGTCAGCCACCCGTGGGCCTCCTCCTTGCATACTGGACTCCGGTCATAACACTATCACTAAGAGTAACATGCCTAATTCCTATCGAGACTGCATATCCTAGGTAATGTCTGACTTCCAAAGACGACGTTCTTCATTCAGTCCAGAGCTCTAGCAAACCCAGTATGTTCAGTGGTCTCGCGTTCTTTCAGAATACAGCCATCATTTGCTCCAGCCTCCACGGCTCCAAGTTAGTAGTGTAGTAGTACTAGTCCAGAATCGGATCACTCAAGTGCCATGCATATAAAACAGCCCATCACGTGATCCCAACCAAGCTCCCCAGCTGTGGTTTAGGTCAAACAGCGAAGAACTGCACAAGTCATGGCTGCTTTCGGGCCAACAAAATGCCGTGATGTGAGTGTCTGCCATGCTCTGTGCAAATAGTAGCTCCCCTGTTTTGATGCTCCAAATGCGAACAGTGCAGTCTTGACAGGATAAACATGCTTCATAGATTTTTTGTCGACTAAAAGTGGCAAGCTACACCTTGGTAAATTCTTTTAGCTTTATAGAAATATATGGATAGAACATTGGTACCTTGACAAATGGATAATCGACAAGAAGTCGAGAAGCAACAGATGGGAATGATTGGAGCAATCCATCATACATCTCCTTTGATGCCCAACTAGCTATAGATTCATGCATTCTGTATTGTGTTGTTAATGTCGTAGTGAGCAGTCCATCATGTAGTGATGAAGCCCTCTCTAACAAAGACATTCCTAGCCCACCTTCCATAGCCTCTCTTGATAATACTACTGGTGCAAGCTGACGGTGATCACCAGCAAGAATGAAACGCTTTCCCTGTAATATAGGGATCCAACATGAGTATTTTTGGTGTTCTAACAGATGGCAGATTTTTGGTGTTGTTAGTTTCTGTAACTATTGTATTCCAGAGTTCTGGTTAGGACGATGAGTGCAAGTCTTCATGATCTGGAGGTTATCTATGCGTTTGAGTATTGAGTGGCATTTCCTCTTCTCGTTTTACTGTGGGTTCCAATTAGGGGCACACAATACACCCCCTCAGTGCATCCTCCCTGTCTAATTAGCACTATTTCCTAATGGTATCTGTGGACTGATTAGTAGCTTTGATGAGAACTTGGGTTATTAATTGAGACCTAAGGCACTTTGCAATGATGTTTCTATACATTCTTAATAGTATTATTTCCCATCTGTGAACTGTTGGTACTCGTTTCCTGCCATTTGCAACAGCTCATTTGCTCATTAATCCTAGCTGTTCTTTCATTGTATGCTTGAAGCCTTGCACTTGTTTGTTTAATTAGTGGGACTTCGATTCATCCAGTTTCATTTTTTTGGGAATAAATATCTGTTGAGTAGAAATAATCCTTGCATTTATATTATTCTTCTTACATTGTTATTTGTATGCTTGCAGCCTTGCACTTGTTTGTTTATATTATTGTGGCCGGTGGCTACTAATCTTCTCTGTACTTGCTGCCTTCTCTGTACTCCTCTTCTACTACTACTCTCCTCTACTCCACTCTACTCCTATCCTCTCCTAAGCAGCTGTTGCTTTTTTTGCTACTTCTACTACTTCCCTACTACTACTGTCTACTACTTCTGATTGTCCGATCTGCTTATCAGGTTCAGAAGATATTAAGCATATGATGTTCTTACATTGTCATGTTGCTTTTTCTGGGAAGCAGCACCTGCTTTTTTTTGGCAAATCTCACCTCTCCTCTATTTGTTGCCACCTTTCCTATCCTCTATGTTTTGGAAGCAGCACCTGCTTTTTTTTTGCCAAATCTCCTCTCTCCTCTCCTCTTCTTTGTTTTGCCGATGATGAAATCGTCCAAGTCCATACATTATATGGAATATGAGCTGATGATTAAGAACTTGTGAGGAACTTGGCATCATTAGCAGCCGCCCCTACATTACCTTCTCCTCTCTTCTCTGTTATAATGCCTTGATGCTCCAAGTTCAAGATCAGATGATGTTTGACATGTTTCTGAGGCCTCTACCACTGCTACTTCTTGTTTTTTATATATTGTTGTTTTATAGGACTACTTTGGTTTATAGACCTTTTTGATTTCTTATACCTCTCGCGTACCTAAAGCACACTTTCTTGCATCTATTAGAACAAAGCGCGAAATAATGTCGCGGACACCAGACAGTGCAGCCCGATGCCCCGAGCATGATGAGTAGCCAACCCTTGAGGAGCAAGCACTAGAGGACCAGCTTACTCAGGAACAGTTCAATAAGGAGGTACAAAATGATCTAGAAGTGATGCTTACACAGGAGCAGTGTGATGAGGAGGAAGGCCCCGAAGGAGAGGCTGCTGAAGGCGAAGAAGAAGAGGATGATGCTGATGATGACTTAGAAGAGGGATATGTAAGTCCCGAGGATCCTTTCCCACGTGAAGCCAGAAGGAGGCCAACGGAGGAAGATTTGGATAAGGACTTTGACCCGAACGAGGAGGTAGGGAAAAAGCCTTAGCTTGTAAATTTTGCTAAAGCTTTGGCTGTGTTACCTCTGCTAACACTTTGACCTATCGTATATACAGGTCCCTCCTGAAACTCAGAAAAGACGACGTCGACGTCCGCGACATCTCGCTGGACAAGACAGAGTAGAGGAAAGGAGAGCAGAGGCAACAGCCACAGAGATGGATCACGATGCCTCTCCTCCACAACCTAAAGACACAACCACGACTACCAAGCCTAAGAGGAAACGAGGGGATAGAAAAGGAAATCTATATCCAGATAAGGCATGCTATGTGATAACGGAGGTCGGACCAGTAGGGGAGGTCCTTGAGCCGAAGGAATTAAGAGGACGATTCTGTAATGCGATCGGGGCCCTAGTAAGAGATAGATTGAACCCAGCAATCCCTAAGAGGTACGAGAGAACAAAAAGAATAAACTATGGGATAGGCACCTGAGGGTCAATTTTAGATTTCCGGAGGGTAAGCACGAACTGGTAAAAAAATGCTTTCAGGATTATGGGAGAGGTATTCCGACGTTGGAGGTCAGAGCTCAACACAAAGTATATCCAAAAGGGGTTAACTCCCTTCAAAGAGTTCGGCAAAATAACACCTAGTCAATGGGAGGAGCTCGTAGCTCAGAAGACTTCACCGGAGGCATTAGAGCTCAGTGCCCGTAACACCGAGCTGGCGAAGAGGAACAAACACCACCATCATCTAGGCCCTGGTGGCTACTATGCCAAGGAAGAGCAGTTTAGGAAGATGGACGAAGAGGCCGCAACTGCTGGGAATATCGATGTGACGAATTTGAAGGTACGCTCAAGGAACTAGATATATGCGAGGAGTACAGAATCATCCGGCAGTAATCTTAAGTTTGATAAGCCGGAGACCCAAGAGGCGGTATCAAGGATACTAAAATATGCTGAAGACAAGGAGAAGGGCTCCTTCAATCCTTCCAGAGAGAGGGACGAGCTTAGCCTTGGCTTGGGAAACAAGGAGCACATAGGCCGCACCAGGGGGCTAGGGAAAAGGATGACCTGGAAGCAAGGATTCAAAGAGGACAGGAACATGTACAAGAAACATGGCCGAGACCGAGAGACTAGTCTTGAGCTCCAAGTGAAGGCTCTAGTTGCGAAGGCACTGGAGGAGCAAGGACTGTCTACGGAGCCATGGATATTAGTGACGCCACCGGGAGAACTGGCATTAGTTGGCAGCCCTCCGAAAGTTCCTAGCAGCCAAGGTTCCACTGCAGCCTCAACCCCTGTCGATCGCATATGGGAACCAACTAGTTGCACCTTGGTGTTTCTAAGCGGCCGACGGAACACTGTGATAGAGGTGGCAACGGATGTGGCACATCCTCCCGGTGGCTTACACCACAATAATAAGATACCGCCGGACTACACTAGGGTCGAGGTGCATACCGTGAAGCCCGAGTTCATGCAGTGGAGGATAGACTACGCAACTCCTGAGGTGCTGGTGTTACTCGGAGACGTTATTGGGTAGTTCATCCTCTAGCACAAATGGGACATTATATTGACTGCTTCTTCACCGCCTCCCCCTCTCCCAAATTTGGAGCGAGTTGTTGAGGTTGGGGAGATATTTTCACCGTCTCGTGACCACCATGTACCTGAGATGCCACATTCTTCCTCGCCTCCTAGCGAGCATGTGCCTGATGAGATGCCACAACCTTCTCCAGCTCGTACCAAGCAAGTGCATGATGAGATGCCACAGTCTTCTCAACAAGCACAGCCGATACATGAACAATGAGTGCCTCCTAAAGAAGGTGATGCACAAGAAGACAAGGACGTGCCTGAATGGGAACTTCGAAAGAAGATTCCAATCAACATAAGGCCAGTTTATGTTCCGATGAAAGACGTCTCGTCGGTGTCCAAGTGGTATTCACATGACCAGTTCAAGCCTGAGAACCAAGTTAAACAAGTCCTAGAATGGGGTTCTAAGGAGGCCGTAACTAGCAAACTCCACCAAATTATAAAGCAGTATCCAAATGTTGATGATATCAAATGGTCAAAGGATTGCCCGAAAACATATGAAAGAGGCAAGCCCTTTATACCAAACCAGGACATCCGGCGCCTACCACTTGGAATGAGAAGGTTCCATGATTGGTACTTGCGTGTTCTCCCAACGAGCATAGATCTCGTACAAGCATGCTTCCCCACCGGCACATTTGGAAGCCCAGCCAGGAAAATTATCTTTGACTTCAATGACATGCACACATGCTTTCACCTGGGAGAAATGGAGATGAATCTAATTCGCACGTGGTGCTTGTAAGTCCTTGTCCTCCCGATATGATATGAATGTAATCTTTGAATTTTGTTGTAACTAACCAACACCGTGATTTGTAGAATGCAAGTGCACATTGTCAAACAAATGCCAAGTCTGAAAGCCAGGTATGTAGACCCTCAAGCTATAGCCCAACCAAATTTTAATTACCCTAAACAGTGGACAGTGGATGCCAAAGAGCTAGCTGCTGCAAAGACTCTTTGGGAGAAAGAGCGCATCTGTATGGCGAAACTAAAGGAAGAGTCCCTTAAGGTTGCGGCATACATTGCTCTGGCTTTCAAAAATCTACAATAACACTCTACTATATGGCTACCATACAACTTCGAGTAAGTTCAACTATATACTTAAAGCTGTGTTTGATATATTTTATTCGATGCAAAAGAGCTTATCTAGTTCTATGATTAAATCCATGCAGCAACCACTGGATTTGTATAGCCGTCGATGTCGGGAGGAGCATGGCATGGGTCTTTGATTCAATAGATAAGGACCCGGCGACATACAAAGACTTCATATCGATTCTCAAGACATATACATATTGACAATCATCATTAGCTTATATGTTTGTATACATACTTGTAACGTTCACTTATGGATACTAACAAGTTGTATTTGCTAAAATAATTCGAACAGGACATTGAGGTTCTATGTCATTCATCATCACGGAAGGCATGATCCAGCGAGGAAGGAAAAGCTGGCTATAAAAACACTATGTGCGGTAAGTGTAACTTACTTCTTCAGTACTCCGTTACATGGCTGTCAAAAGCATCACCTAACATTTTCATATGGAAAACACACAGTGCCCCAAGCAGAGGCCTGGGAGTGTACATTGTGGATACTATATATGTTCTATGATGAGTAACACCAGTGCCTACAGGAGACACCCCTTAAGGGTAAGTTTGAACCTCTTCATCAGTAGTATAAAAACTTCGTACATGGTATGAAATACTAAACCGAAACTTGTTCTCTTGTAGTGGAGAGAAGAGAAAGGAATGAAAAAAGACCCATACAAGGATGACCAACTCTTAGAGCTCATCGGCGACCTTTGCAACTTCATATTGGACCAAATTGTACACGTCAAAGGCGCCTACCATGACCGAGAGTCTGACTTAGGTAGAAATCCTCAGTACCAACACCTTCGTGAGACTGAAAGGCTAGCTCTAGGACGTTGATAACAATGTTTATGGAATTTGTATATTAAATGATAGATTGTATATATCCTTACGAATTGGACTTGTAATTGTAATTTATATAATACTATTGTACTGGTAGTCGTGTTCGGAACGTTGGTCACGGGGCGTTCGGCAACGCGAACGCGGTTCGGAACGTTAGTCGCGGGACGTTCGGCAACACGAACGCTGGATGGAATACGCGGAAACAAACAGTTCTGGTCGAATTTGAATTGTAAATTTGAATTTTTTTGGTGGGAAAACGTACTGTAGGGGCGGTTCTAGATTGAAGCGCACCTACAAACAGGTATTATAGAGGTGGTTGGCACTACAGCCGCCCCTACAAATCGATTTGTAGGGGCGGCCTAGGACCGCCCCTACAAATGCATGATTTGTAGAGACGGTTCAGTAGGGGCGGCTGGCCAAACTGCCCCTACAAAGGGTTACCAGCCGCCCCTAAAAATGCTTTTTGCAGTAGTGTATTAAGTATATATAATCCAAGAAGAGGACAGCTTAGGCGACAATCAGAGGCCTAGCTAGCCCCACCAATGTAACGAAGCGTTCTTGACAGAAAAATAGAGCATTCGCACAAACAGAGGTATAAAGTTTTACTGGAAGCACAGTATACTTGTTTTACTGGAAGCATGAATCGGTACATTTATAATCCATATATATGATGATTACTGGAAGCACAGTATACCTGTCCGACCGGAGCACTCGATTCGGGCTCCAGCCGTCTCCGGACGGCCTCTCCGATCGGAAGGCCTGCCCTGAGCCCTACTTCCAACTCCGACCCCTCGTCCCTCCGACTAGGGTATGTAGGAACCCTGCTCACCGCTCTTCTCTGACCGGCGCACTCAGAGCCAACTAGAGCCATCCGACCGGGGACGCCCGTTCGGTAGGAACCAGAAGACGTGTGGAGAAAGGCAAGGCAAGGCTCACAAGTCAAAACCACTGAACCAGGGACCATACCCTGCACGAAACAATACTCTGCAGCCACCCTGACACAAACAGTATTGTAGGCGTCGACATCTCCCCCTACAGTATTGTAGGGGCCGCTAAAACTCCCATACGGTAAGACCCTCCACGTGCCTCTGGGCATCGATAGCGGTATGGGCGCCAGGATTTACCGTACCGGGTGAACATAGCGAGACTCCTCACATGCTTCTAGGCATCAAACAATATTTGTAGGTACCAACGTCCACCATCCCTGAAAAAGGCAGCACGACCTCCCGTGTGCATCTGACATTCTACAGCGACAGCAACAATGTTGTAGGCGCCTACCACTATCTTGTACCCGCCGGTGTGGGCAACAACGCTCGGTAGGCGTGGGCAACAAGGCTCGGCAGCATATGTACCCTCACCCTCTCACTTGTAAAGTCATCCCCTTCATCTATAAAAGGGGGTGCGCTTCCTCCAACAAAAAAGACAGACCGATCGATCCAAGCTCAGTTCCTTTAGATTCATTAGTCCAATAGCTCACAACCACAGAACCGCCAGGTTCAGACCTCAAGTACCCGCTTGAACACTTAGCTCATAGCGAAGTTCCTGTCACTATCGGCCCTTCTGACCGGAGCCAACCGGACCTCTTGTACACCCCATCTTTCTCCTTCTCGTTTGTAACCCCACAACAAACTTCGAGCACCTGGGCTCAGGAATAAAGTCACCGACCGACCCCGACTGGACGTAGGGCATGTTGCCTGAACCAGTATAAATCCTGTGTCATCGAGTGCTAGGCCACCTCCGATCACAACGTACAGCAAAACTACAAATATTCACTAGTTGGACACTTTCTGCACCGACACTATGCATGCTCTCAAGCTCAGCTTTGAGGAACAAGATCTGCCCCTTAGCTTCTTTGAGCAGCTTGTACTCAGCTGTGAGCAAATCACCAAGCTTCGCTATCAGGGAGCCCATAGCTCCATGCGATGCAGTCACCACGGCAGCCTCCATAGATAACCTTGCCTTTCCTTTCTTTGCTGGCTCTCACTTTGACAGTGCGTGTGTAGTCTTATTTCTAGTCCTGAAAGAAAACAACGAAAAGCAACATATTTAGATGTTTTTCTTTATCCATCACGAGTGACAATTCTAGTAGTCGATATTGACGACTTGTAGATCCGCTTTCTTTTTCTTCAGTGTACCCAGATTCAATGAATTGAACAGAAGCTCCACTTGTTTTACAGGGTGCAGTTTTCTTTGGAGTGCAAACCGAATCAAGAACAGGAGGGAAGAGATCGAGAGCGACAGGAATGTTGCTGTCCGGCAAAGTTTTCCTTCAAACTGAAGCCAAACCTTGTTGGATATGAGAAGTGGAAGGTACAGTAGTGAAAGCATGCAGGAGCGCCGGGCGGTGGAAGTGCAAGCTTGGGTGAAAGCAATGGCAAAGGGAGGGCAGGTGTGCCTGGAGTACTGGCGCCACTGAGTGCGTGGTTCCAAATGCTGGATCTGCAAATGAAGCTCAGGGTATGATAGATCGAACTGCACGATGCAAACCCTCTGTAACTGCCCGCAGTTTCTTAGAAAACCACCTCTTCAGTCGCAATATTTTCGGTTCCCTTTATTTGTATGCGAGTCCTTTGTATGGGGGACTGGGATACAATATACTAGGACAACGTACACAATACTGCACAAGACTCGTTTGGGACGAACGACAAGCAAGATGGCATGCAATAATTGGGGTGCTTCGTTGCGCGCTTCAGGTCTTGAGCTGCGATCCCATGTGGCCATGCATCTGTCTCAAATGTTGTTTTGTGTTGCTTCCCACGTGATTACACGTGACCATAGGGAACAGAGGGATCTGATCGAGGCGGTGGCCCGGTTTAATTAATTTCCCCAGAGATAGATTCCTCTTGTTGTGGCAAATGTTATCTAATCCCAGTTAACATATATTGGAGCAAAGGATGCCCTACCGTTGTATGACAATACCATACCATGTCAACAAGTCTATCTTCAAAATTGAATTTGAGCTTTTGCTGTGCAGGGCAAATAAGAAATACTTCCCAAAAAATTCAGGAATATGGATTACAAGCTTAGACTAAATAAGAGAGCTCGAGTGTATTCTATTTTCCTCTTCTTCTTCCCCTTTTTAGATTACTAATGGCTACCCCTAGCCCCTAGCTCATCTCTTTTGTACTGAACCTTTGTTTTCTTTAATATATTTTCAGTAGGGGCTCCCTGCCCCTCCTGTTTGTTCAAAAAAAAAACAAGTCAAAAGTATCTTGCTTTGCGTTTATTTTTTGTTTGCAGAGGATAGATCTAGACTGAATGGCAGACCACAATCTAAACATTACTACACTACTATAAATAAGATTTTAGGAAAAACCCGTCAGTCGCCAATAGAAATAGTTGCATAAAGATAACTTGTAACTTTTTCTTACGAACTAAGATGAAGATGAACTTTATATCAAAATTGCAGATTTTTATGTGATTTACAACTTTGTAGTTGATAAATTTTTATTTCGAACCTCGGATGTTGACATGGACATACCAAATTTGCACTTCTCAAATCGACATTCTATTTGACAAGTTTTTTTATTTTAAGTTGGTTAGAGTCCAAATATATGTTGAAATTTTCTAGATTTTGAAATTTTAAATTTAGAATTTACAAACGACCTAGAATGTTCACATAGTTAATGCCAAAGTTGTAGTGGTTGACCCAATCTACAAGTTTGTGGTTGATAAGTTCTTTATTTGAAGTTATCTAGAGCCTCAAATATTTGCTTTAAGTTCTCATATTTTGAGATTTGAATTTTTGAAACTTCCAAACTATCTCGGATGGAGACACGATTTATACCAAAGTAGTAGTGCTTGACCAGCTTTAAAACTTTGTAGCTAAAACTTTTTTAATTAAAATTAATTATTCAGTGGCCAAAAAATTCACTACATCGCAACACCTCTTTTCACGGAAGGGGCGCATAGTCAAATCAAACCGATTTTTGGTTGGACATACAAAACACTGCAGGCAGTTAAGTTGGTAATTGGTGCCCAATATATTGAGTTGTTTAATAAATAAAATATACAAATACGACATATCGAGGAATAAATTGATTGGGTACATGTACAGAAAATTCGTAACGAGGTCCATCTTCAATAAAAAGTTAGCATGCATGTGTGCCACGACATCAGGAGAAAAAACTGTCGTTCTTCTTGCGAAACTCCACCTTGAGCACAGCCTCATTGTCGTTGTCCTCCTGCTCCTCCTCCCACTCTTCGTCGTCGTCGTCGCCACAGGTACGCTCGCGGATGACACGGAAGAAGCACATGTCACACTAGGACACAAAAGGGCTTTACTTCCGGTGGGGAACCCCCTCTAGTCCCGGTTCCCCACCCGGGAGCCAACATCCGGGACTAAAGGGGGTCCTTTAGTCCCGGGTCAGGAACCGGGACTAAAGGTGCCTCCTGACATGCCACGAGGCCGGCACCTTTTAGTCCCGGTTGGTAATACCAACCGGGACTAAAGTTTTTTTTTCTTTTTTCTTTTTTTTTCATTTTTTTGTTTTCTTTTCAAAATAGGTTTTCGAAGTCGTATTGTACGCTGCTAATAATACATTTATACACGCATATAGTATGTTTCGGTTCAAGCACATTGAACGTATTAAATGACACAATTCAAGCATAGAACTATATATATATATACATGCATGCATGCATATGTGTATTTTACATTATATTATTTCATGTGCATATATTACAAAAGATTGCATTACAGTTGTTGTGATATAACAAGTTTCCTCTCATCCTCTAGCTTGGCTTCCATGGCAGTGTTGGGTCGAAGTAGAATTCGCCCTTGGAATCGATGACCTGGTCATTAAAAAATCCGGCTATAGACTCTTGAATTGCTTTGATCTGGTCTTGCCGTATGACCTTTTCCTCCAACCATCGAGCCTACATGTTTGAATTAAAGGAAAATAAATTAATATATATACATATATATATATGTATGTATATATATATAAAGACATAGTAACACAATCAATAATAATAATTAAATGAATATATAGTGTATTTTTAACGTACTTTGAGTCTCTCTGTAAGAGTTCTTTGGGAGACCTCCTTGATAAACTCGCAAACATAGTAACCACAGTAGTTGTTCTCCTGTTCCTGCCTCAGACACCACTTTACGAGAAAAAGATTTGTCATCCAATCTGGTGATCCGGTGAAAGCTATATGTTTAATTAATAAAGATGATGCGATTTAGGGGACTTACTTTCAAAGGGATTACATTCAGTGGCGCTTTGCATTTTCTCATGTGTTGCTTCTCAATAAAGGTTTTCCAAACACTGCCCAATAAAAAATTTGCCACGTCATCAGATATAGTTGATCATCATGTTTGTGTGTATATATAGTTGCTAGAGATACAAAAATTACCTTTGGATAATATCTATCATATCTTGGTAGTCTTGTTGTGGTTTTCTCATCGAGTCATAGATTATCAAGTGACTTTTCACCAGATCGATGTCCATCAATATCCAGTGATTGCTGCATGTGTTTATAGGATATAACGCATAACACTCATTAATTAACTAGAATCAACATATGAGCCATTAAGGATGATCGACATTATTAACACTCACTTGAAGTTATAGGGGAAGAGTATATCCTTCTTGTGGCGTTGGTTCACTAAGAAGTTCATGAGGTTACTCTCTGACTCAGACTTCCAATTAGGCTTTGGAGTAACTAGGTCTTTGAATACTATATGGGGATCAACAAAACCAATTTCATTGCAGCCTTTCTTTCTGCGCTCTGTCATTGTAAATCTGCATATATATAGTACTTGTTAGGATAATTTATATGCATATACACACATATGATGAGTTTAATAATAGATCGAAAGAATTATTACTTCTGAGCAATAGCGACTAATGATAACTTTGTCCGGAGAGGTCGGTGGCATAGTTGATGAAATTCTCGCAAAGTCAAGATACATAACATCATCGCCACGGAACCAATGTTCGTCTCTAATTCTGACACCAACACAGAAGTCTCCACCGATAGACGCCTGCATGTACCACTTGTTTAGCAGGTACATTTGCGTCCCCAGATCACCTAAGGCTTGAGGGTTGTATAGACTCTGGCATAGTACAAATTTTTTCTTCCAAATATCAACCTCCGCCGCACTCTCAATGTTTCCATCACCAAACATATGGTAAAGGTCGAGACCAGTCTCTTCAATAAATTCACCAAGGTAATCCAAATCGACATCCGGATGTATATTTGCCTGATGCATTAATCATAAATTCGAACCATATTCATTACCAACAACTAGCGGGGGGGACTGATTGGTGCGATTGTTGTCCAAGTTTTGCAACTCCTTTCCATGCCCACTTCTTTTTCTGTGCCGCCTCAATTGACTTGGTGAGAGTGCGGTCATAGTCCGTTAACGTTGCTTTGGACGGCTTACGAGATTCCCATTGTTGTTCTTTGGTAAGAAGCCACCTTTTTCTTAGAATATCTAGAGCTACGAAGAAGTATGATTTCTCGGGTTTCTCCTTGCTTCTTGATCCTTTTAAGTTTGTCATAGAATCTGGACATATCTTTTTATATGCATCGATTACTTCTTCCTTCTCTTGAGATATTATTTTGGGAATAACCCTTGGTTTCACGGTGGCTTTCTTTGTCGGTGAGGGACCTGGTTCTTCGCTTATGGGCTGGCCTCTTGCTAGTACTTGGCTTCTTGGTAGGCGGGCGGGGGAGGCGTTGGAGACCTCCTTGGAGGTGGTGGGCAGCGTTGGAGACCTCCTTGGAGGAGGCGGTGTGGCGTTGGAGACCTCCTTGGAGATGGTGTGGATGCAGCCCGCCTTCTAACACATTGTCATCGTCTGAGCACTATGATGATCTGGCGATTGAACAATTTGACTTAGGTTGGGGAGGATCTGCTACAAAAAAGGAATGACATATTATTATGAGTGATTGTTAATTATTTAAGCCAATATAAATTAATGATGTAGTGTTTTCATCCGCACCTATGGTGAGGTAGTTCAGAGGAGGTGGAGGCGACATCGGGAATGATGATGTAGCGCTTGCATGCCATAGAATGAATGTCTTCTCTCGCTTCTCCTAGAGTCTTCTCGCCATCACCTCCGGGGAATGTCAAGAGGCAAATCACTAAAACCTTTTTAGCTTTATCTACCAAGATGGTAGCATATCCTTCTTGGATTATATTCCCATGAATCCTTGGTGTCTTGGTTCGGTCGATAGGATTAACAAGACCGATAGCCACCTTGATTGTGGAATTCCCCTTCGGAATGTGTAGCTCACACGATGTACAAGGTTCAGTGATGTCATCCATAGGGAAGCGCAGTCCTGTGCCCCCTTGATTTGGTATCTCCGTGGAAGCGCAGCTGCTTTTCAACTGAGTAGGGGGGTTAATGTTGATTCCTGGCTCTGATGCCTGCTTGCTTGCACTCACTGCTATTTGCACTTGCCTTCTGATTTCCTCCTGCATTCTCGCTTCAAGGTTTTTTTCTCGCTCCTATGCTTCACGCACCGCTTCCTCCAACCTCTGGAGCCGCTGTGCCTCTTCTTCCTTCTTTCTCTAGTGGCTTCTATAGGAAGGTCTATCCTAAGGGAATCCATGCTCCCACGAGACACTTCCTTTGCCTCTAGTTCGGCCACCGTGTTCAATAGTCCCGATGGCGTATGTCAGTTCATCCTTCTCTCTGTTGGGCCTGAACGCACCACTAGTAGTAGCTCTCTGAGCATAAAACAATCTTCTGCTTTGCTTCTTGCAGTCTTGCGCCATAAACGCACTTCCTGTCTCTCTGGTCCGGTGTTCCCCATGAGCGAAAAACCAATTCTTTGCACGCTCTCCCCACTCGAGTGATTCTGGTGTGATACCCTTGGCAAGAAGGTCTGCTTCCATTTTGTTCCACTTCTTAATGGCAGTCGGATAGCCACCTGATCCCAAGTTATGGTGGTATATCTTCTGTTGGGCATTACGTTGGTTCTTTATCACCCGACTCACACCCTCTTCCGACGTTTTGTACTGTACAAACTCGTCCCAATAGGGCCTCTACTTTGAGATTGGGCCTAGGACAGTGAAATCTGGTGCTATGTTCTTCTTGACATACGTCGTGTATAGGTGTTTCTTCCAAGTCTGAAACTAGGTGGCCATCTTCTTCATTGCCCAATCCCTAACTCGCTCCTTCAATTCATCACCATCTATTATATCATCATAACCATCTGTTTGGATCGTGAAATATTCCAAGACAACATTCCAAATTAATGTCTTGTCACGATCGGAGACAAAACTGATATGAGGAGCATTGGTCTTCTTCTTCCATTCACGGGTACTGATCGGGAGACGGTCCCTTACAAGGTAACCATAGTGGTGCATGAATTTTGTTTTATTTGCCCCCCCCCCCGGTTCGCCTGTATCCACATTGAACTCCGAGATGATGAAGCGGCCCTCCAATGGCTTTTGGGACCTCGAACATTTTTACTCTTCGTTGTAGTTGTTGATGTCGATCCAGAGGGCTACAAAACATAAACATTATTTTTAATGTCATGAGCACACATAAGACATATGATAATATATATAGCTAATAATAAAAAATATATACTTGGCCAATATCTTGTCGCTCATTTTGTTCAAGAGCTAAGTACTGACTCCCGTCATCTGCATCCTCTTGCATGTTATTTTTAGCACCATCATCGCCGGCAACTTGAGTGCCAGTGTTGATCAAATTCATCATCAACTCCTCCTCATCCATGTTTCTCGGGTCGGCCATCTAGCTTCAAAAAACAAAACCAATATATAGTACGTCAAATCTTTGCTTACATGCGTAAAATCTACGAACAATATGCATTATTAAATCTTGCCCCTCGGTCACAGACGCAATTCACCACACTAGGGCGAACTGCGTTGGTACAAGGGCGAATTAGGGCTATACATAAAGAGCCGAGGGCGAATTGCGTCGGTGACTAGGGCGAACCACGTCGGTGACATCAACAACGCGGTTCGCCCTAGTCACTGACGCAACATGGGTGAACGAGGGCGGCGGTGCTCCGCCGTATAAACCCTAAACCCTAGGGCGAACGAGGGCGGTGGTGCTCCACCGTATAAACCCTAAACCCTAGGGCAAACGAGGGCGGAGGTGCTCCGCCGTATAAACCCTAAACCCTAGGGCGAACGAGGGCGACGGTGCTCCG
Source organism: Miscanthus lutarioriparius (assembly GCA_904845875.1). Classification (NCBI taxonomy): domain Eukaryota; kingdom Viridiplantae; phylum Streptophyta; class Magnoliopsida; order Poales; family Poaceae; genus Miscanthus; species Miscanthus lutarioriparius. The sequence goes on from CAJGYO010000014.1 coordinate 4,910,664, forward strand.
TCGTATAAACCCTAAACCCTAGGGCGAACGAGGGTGGCGGTTCTCCACCGTATACATAGAAACGCATGGGCGAACGAGGGCGGCGGTGCTCCGCGACGTATATATACATGCATATGAATACAAATGACGAAAACATATGGATCGCGATCGAGGACAAGGACGTACGGCAAGACGAGCGGTGTGGTCTTGACGTCGGTGCAGAGTGGGCCGGGGAGGTGGTCGGCGCAGCAGAGCGGGCCAAGCCGTGTCGGCGCGGTGGCGACCGACGTCGAGGGTGCGCACACTGCGGTCTTTGCTGACGATGATGACGTGAGGTCGTCGGCGCGCGGTGGAGGGTGGCGCGCGTCGTGGGGCGAGGTTGGTGATGACGATGATGGTGGACCGGCGGTGTTGGGGGCGGGGCCAGTGACGAGGGCGCCGGTGTTGGGGGTGCGGTGATGAGGAAGACCGGCGGCGCAGCGTCGACAGTCGTGCGCGCGAGGCGAGGCGGCCAGCTAGCCGGGGTACTGCGCGAGGCGAGGCGGGGTGGGCTCCGGTGTCGCGGGCTGGCCGGCTCTCCGGTGTTGGGGGCGGCCGGAGAGGCGTCGGCGGCCGTGCGAGGCGAGGCGCGGGCTCCGATGTCGCGGCGACGGGCTGATGCGCGGGGGCCGGGTGACCGGCGTCGGGCGGGGTGGCGACCGGTGTGCGGCAGCGTCGGTGTTCGAGGCGGGGTGGCGACCAGCGTGCGGCAGCAACAGGCGTGTGGCAGCGTCGGCAGGGGAAGATGAATCGGCGGCGGCGCGAGGAAGATGAGAGAAAGGGCGGCGGTGTTCGACGAGGAAGAAGCGGAGGGGATCGATCTGCGCCAGGCACTGGCGCTTATATACCAGGGAGATTTACTCCCGGTGACAGCAATCATCGGGACTAAAAGACCTTTAGTCCCGGTGGGGGTTACCAACCAGGAGTAAATGTCTACCTTTAGTCCCGGTTGGTAATCCTCACCGGGAGTAAAGATTTTTTTGGCGGGCCACTAAACTGCAGCCCACCTTTACTCCCGGGTGGGCTTTCCACCCGGGAGTAAAGGTGGGCTGCAGTTTCGTTTCCCGCCTGTTTTGAGCAAAATTTTTTAATAGAAATGCAATAGTCTTGTTAAATACATAGTAAATTAAATAAAAGGCATAAAATTATTTTGTTAAAAATATGGATTTTCTTTTTCTTTATTGCACATAGGAAAAATCTATAACCTAACTTTTTTTATTTTTTGTTATAATTATAAAACATAATGTAACTAATATTTATTATTTCGTTAATGCAAAAATGTAGTGTTTAATTAAAATTATTAAAACTATTGGTTTTGGATAGGAAATTTGTTTTCACGTCATTTTAACGTTAATATTTTAATTTTTCATCACTCAATATCCTAATTTAACTTTTCGAGAGAGAAATCCCACCAAATCAAACATTGATTTAATTTGAAACATGACATAATAAACATCTGAATTCACAATTATTACATAATATCTCAAACACACACTACATTAAATCACTATATCATCAAGTGGGCACAGCAGTGAACTTCTTCTTTACGTATGTCCCTTGGTTATGATCGCATCGTAACCATGGAGTGTCCTCATCATTTACCAAGATGCTAGGGTCTTTGTTCACTTTGAAGGGTGGAATTCGGTCATCCTTTTCATAATCTACTGACATGTCCGACTTGTCCTCAATTCCCACGATGACTCTTTTCCCTGAAAGAACTATGTGGCGCTTTGGCTCTTTGGTTGAGTCATTATCGTTTTTCCCTCTTTTTGGTTTGGTAGACATATCATTGACATAGAACACCTGATTCACATCCTTGGCAAGGACGAATGGTTTATCTTTGTACCCAATATTACTAAGGTCTATTGTTGTCATTCCATACTCGTTGTCTACTGTTACCCCGCCTCCGGTCACCTTGACCCATTGGCACTTGAACAATGGGATCTTCAAAGTAAGTGCATATTCTAGTTCCCATATTTCATCTATGCGGCCATAATATGTCTGCTTATTCCCATTCGGGTCTGTGGCATCTATACGGACACCACTGTTTTGGTTGGTACTCCTTTTATCTTGGGCTACTGTGTAGAATATGTTCCCATTTATCTCGTACCCTTTGTATGTGATGATATGCCATGATGGTTGCATAGCCAATAAATACAGTTGCTCATGGATGCTCTCATCACCTTGACATTTTTTTCGCAACCAACCGCCGAAAGTTTCCATGTGCTTACGCGTAATCCAAGCTTCAGTCTTCCCAGGAAACTCGGATCGTAAGAGATCCTTGTGTGTCTCAATATACGGATCTACCAAAGAGGAGTTCTATAGAACTATGTAGTGCGCTTTATTGAAATAATCATCCTCCATACCAATATATGTTTTCCTCCCTAGTGTCCCCTTTCCGCTTAGTCTCCCCTCATGTCTCGATTCAGGAACACCAATCGAGTCAAGGTCGAGAATAAAGTCAACACAGAACTTAATGACCTCTTCTGTTCCAAAGCCCTTGGCGATGCTTCCTTCTAGGCGAGCACGGTTGTGAACATATTTCTTTAGGACTCCAATGAATCTCTTTAAGGGGAACATGTTGTGTAGGAACATAGGACCGAGAATGAAAATCTCCTTGACTAGGTGAACTAGGAGGTGTGTCATGATATCAAAGAAGGAAGGAGGGAACACCAACTCAAAGCTGATGAGACATTGAACCACATCATTCTGTAGTTTAGCTAGATCAGTTGGCTCAATTGCCTTCTGAGAAATTGCATTGAGGAATACACATAGCTTCACGGTGGCTAGACGTACATTTGGAGGTAGAATTCCTCTTAATGCAACTGGAAGTAATTGCGTCATGAGAACGTGACAGTCATGGGACTTTAAGTTATAGAATTTCTTCTCTGGCACATTTATAAGACCCTTTATATTCGAGGAGAATCCAGATGGTACCTTGATGTTGTTTAAGCATTCAAACATGATTTCCTTCTCCTCTTTGCTTAGAGTGTAGCTGGCAAGACGTAAGTAATGGCGTCCATCATCTGTCTTCTCTGGATGCAGGTTGTCTCTTTCTCTCAAACAATGCAGGTCCTGTCGTGCTTCAAATGTGTCCTTAGGCTTTCCATACACACCCATGAAGCCTAGTAGGTTCACACAAAGATTCTTTGTCAGGTGCATCATGTCGATCGAGCTGCGGACCTCTAGGACTTGCCAATAGGGTAGCTCCCAAAATATGGACTTCTTCTTCCACATGGGTGCGTGACCGTTAGCGTTGTTCAGAACAGGTTGGCTGCCATGTCCTTTTCGAAAGGAGACTTTCACATCATTGACCATATCGAGTACATCCTCACCGGTTCGGTTGCGAGGCTTGGTCAGGTGGTCTGCCTTCCCTTTAAAATGCTTGCCTTTCTTACAGGGTGATTTGCAGGAAGAAATCAACGATGGCCAAGGTACACGACCTTTTGACATTTTTTCAAGAATACACCTCTAATATCACCGAAGCAGTGTGTGCATGCATTATATCCCTTGTTTGACTGTCCTGGAAGATTACTTAGAGCATGCCAATCATTGATTGTTACGAACAACAATGCTCGCAGATCAAAGTGTTCCTGTTTGTACTCATCCCACACACGTACACCTTCTTTATTCCACAAAATGAGAAGTTCATCAATAAGTGGTCTCAGGTACACATCGATGTCATTGCCAGGTTGCTTCGGGCCTTGGATGAGCACAGGCATCATAATGAACTTCCGCTTCATGCATAACCAAGGAGGAAGGTTGTAGATACTTAGAGTAATAGGCCAAGTGCTATGACTACTGTTCTGCTCTCCAAAAGGATTGATACCATCTGTACTTAAAGCAAACCTTAAGTTTCTTGCGTCATTTGCAAACTCTAGGAATTCTCTGTCGATTGCTCTCCACTGGGACCCATCAGCAGGGTGTCTCAACATATTGTCTACCTTACGGTCTTCTTTGTGCCATCGCAACAATTTTTGCATGTTCTTTGTTTCTAAACAGATGTTTCAAGCGTGGTATTATAGGAGCATACCACATAACCTTGGCAGGGATTTTCTTCCACGGGCGTTCGCCCTCAACATCACCAGGGTCATCTCGCCTGATCTTATACCGCGATGCATGGCATATCGGGCATGCATCCAATTTCTCGTACTCTTTGGCATGGTAGATGATGCAGTCATTAGGACATGCATATATCTTCTCGATTTCTAGCCCCATAGGACAGATAACTTGTTTTGCTTCGTAGGTAGTGGCGGGCAATTCATTGTCCTTCGGAAGCATCTTCTTTTGGATTTTTAGTAACTCTCCAAATCCCTTGTCAGATACACCATTCTTTACCTTCCATTGCAGCAATTCTAGTGTGGTTCCTAACTTTTTCTGCCCTGCATCACAAGTTGGGTACAACAATTTCTTGTCTCGAACTTGATCTTCTCCTTTTCACTTTCACATTCTCTTTGTGCGTCACGAATGACCTGACAAAGATCATCAGCAGGCTCATCTTCTGCGGCTACCTCTTCTTCCGCTTCTCCCATTGCAGTATCATTGAAGCACGCACCATCGGGAATAATATCATTGTCGTCCCATTGTTCTTCTTCACCTTCTTCCATTACAACGCCGGTTTCTCCATGCTTCATCCAACAAATATAGTTTGGCATGAAACCCGACTTGAACAAGTGTGAATGAAGAGTCCTTGAGCAAGGATATTCCACCGTATTCTTACATATGGCGCATGGGCAGCACATGAAACCGTCACGTTTGTTTGCTTTGGCCGCACGTAACAAAGAATGCACGCCGTCAATGAACTCTTGGGAGCGGCGATCAGCATTGTACATCTAATGCCGGCTCATCTGCATTGCATGACATAAATATCATATTAAAACCTAGATCATAATTAATTATTTATACAACATGCATGCCACCACAAAAGGTACAAATTTATGAAAGCATCGCTAGAATGTAGACAATCCCAACTACCACTAAAATAACTAAAGCTAAAATACATTTCAGGAGCACAAGGATTTCGCGACCAATCTCAACTAAAACAGACAGATCCCCCGATTGTGCAACATCTTTAGGCTTCTTCGGCTGGATCACTGCCTCATTGGCCGCCGTATCTGCCTATTGTGCAAGATATTTTTGCACGAGTTCAACATACTCTTCCTCCCAGTAGAAGCCTGAACATCGTCCACTGCCATCCCACTGAAATTAAAACAAAAAATTAGAACTTTAATCGCAACCATCATGAAAATAGGTATAAACTAACCATAATCATAAAATACGATAAAATAACTCACATTGCGATTCGGACACTTGTAGAAGATACGACCCTTGTTGGGACCCTCCTTCTTCACTCGGTACTCCATCACAATCTTCGTCTCATCACGACACTTGCCGCATGGAATGAGAGAGAGGCCCGGCCTAAGTCGCTTTGGAAACCCATGAGAGGCCGAGGACCCGGAAGCAGTTGCCATCTACTCTCTATACTCATTTTTTAATACACTATAAATTTCTCATTTTATAAACAAATAAAATTAAGAAACTATAAAATTATCTATATCTCTAAACAATGAAGTGTGCTATGCATGCTAGAAATAAAAAGTGAATACTAATTTTAAATACCTACTTTAACCTTTCTTCATCCAAATATGCAAACTATAAGTTATTTTGAGCTCAAATTGTTTACAAATAAAAAAAACACCATAAAAACAATATATATAGTGAACAATATGAGATAAGCCAATGATGAAAAATGAGAGTATGAGATTGGTAACCTTTACAACTGAAGAATCAACGGAGAAATCGAAGAAATCGACGGAGGAATCGAAGAATGGATGGAAGAACAATGGAGGGAGGAAGCAAGAACACTAGTGTAGTGAGCTTCAAAATGTGTTGAGCTCGGGCTCGGGGAGGAAGAAGGAGATGGTCGGGATATAAAGGGGGGGCCTTTAGTCCCAGTTGGTGGCTCCAACCGGGACAAAAGGTAACTTTCCAACCCCCGGCGCAGCCACGGCCCGGGAGTAGACCTTTACTCCTGGTTGGAGCCACCAACCGGGAGTAAAAGTCTACCTTTAGTCCCGGTTGGTGGCTCCAACTAGGACTAAAGGTCCCTGCCACCTCTGTCTGGCGCAGTAGCCGTTGGGCAGGGACCTTTAGTCCCGGTTGGAGCCACCAACCGGGACTAAAGGTCTCTCTAGTCCCGGGCACAAAAAATGTCGGGACTAGAGCCCATTTTGGCCGAGGATCAAAGGTCTGTTCTCTACTAGTGTCAGCAACCCATCTGGTATAGTTGAAATTCGTTGGAGACCTCATCTGGAATGAGCATGTCAAGATGAATGTAATGATGTATATATATATGACTACTACAGAATTGACTTTCAGTACCGATAGTGATAGTGTCTCCCAACCCATCACTACTGTTTTTTTGGCTAAAACTGACAGTGATAAAACCAACCGACACTGATATTCGGGTCATCACTGTCGGTTTATATCACTGTCGATTTTAGCCATGAACCGGCAATGATATTAGATCATCACTACCAGTTCAAGTCACGAACCGCCAGTGATATGCTGCACAAAAAATTTCATAACTGTCTCTTATGATGTCTGATGGAGACAAACTTTATGCCAAAGTTGTAGTAGTCGATGAGATCTACAACTTTGTAGTTAAAACTTTTTGATTTGAGATAGTTTGGAAATCTAAATATACACCACAAGATTTTATAGAGTTAATATCAAATGATTCCATATGCTTTATAGTCATAAGTGAGTGTGTAGTGGTAGTTAAGGATCTTTGGTGGAGAAGTGACCAACGCAAAAGTTGTAGATCTCTAAATGTTATGCAACATTGTAGTTCACAAGTTTTTATTTGAAGTCGTTATGATGTCCCTCTATTTGATTCGCATGATTTCATAGAAGTTAATATAAACTAAAGCCATATGTCCCATAGTCATAAGTGAGAGTGTCATGGTATTTAAGAATCTCAGATCAAGAAATGACCAAGACAAAAGTTGTAGATCTCGAAAAGTTATACAACTTTGCAGTTGACAACTTTTTTATTTTAAATCATCTATCTAATGAAAATTACGTTTGTTTACTCAAATTCAAAATTCGAATTTTTCAAACAACCTCGGATGGAGAAACGCCCAATACAAAAGTTGTAGATATTCAAAAGTTGTGCAACTTCATAGTTGATAACTTTTTCATTTGAAATCATCTAAGAAAAATTATGATTGAATTTTCTCACATTTGAAATTCAAATTCTTTGAATGACCTCGGATGGAGAAATGACCAAAACCAAAGTTGTAGATCTCAAAAAGTTATAAAACTTTGTAGTTGATAACTTTTTTATTTAAATTCATTTAGGATTCTAAATATTCATTTCAAACCAGAGTGGCATAAAATGGGGAGAACAAATATCCCATATGGACACAAGCATCTTACATATGGAGTGGTTAAGGGACGAACGCGCGATGTAGAAGGTTGGGGATTCGAGCGCCGGTGGCCACGAAGCTCTCGTTTTTCGCACGAAAAACTGCGTGACGTGTGGCTATCCAGTGGGTCCCTCCTAGTATTAAAAAAATGCCTATTTTTCGATTCGTTTTTTAGGTTTTCTAAAAACCAAATCACTGCCGCTTCTAAAACCGGTACTGATGAGCCCCCTCATCACTACCAATATGATTGTGCCGGTTCAAAAAACCGGCACTGATGGGCTTTTTGAACCGGCAGTGATCGGAAATCTGTAGTAGTTATGTAGGTTTGGGCGGCTGAGTTATAATAGATTTAGGTTTTATTATTTTTAGAATATTTTTTGTTAAATTTTTTTTCATAAAAGGCCAGTAGTGTTTAAGACAAAAAAAAGTTATTCCAAACCTCCAAAAATTCAGGGAAAAAAAATCTTGGACACATTTTGGAACATCATAAACCCAAGTAAAGTATTTAGAGCTCCTGAAAAAGAATTTTGGAGCATCAAAAAATTAGATTTTCCTATAGGAAAAATAGTAATAGGTTCTAGAAAAAACGTACAAAATTCTTGGGGAACATTAGTTGATGACAAAATGCATCTAAAACATTTTGGCACTCATAAAGCAGAAGATGCACCTAGCATGAATGCAATAAACTTACCTTAGGATATATAGTTAATTTGGGAAAGTTCTTGAAAGCCATTCTTTTTTAGATAAAGGTGAATTAATTTGACTTCATCTCCTTGAACCAAGACAATGAGACCAATTTTACATATGTTGAGCAACACATTTATTCAAACCCACTCAAATATCACTAGCCATGATGTCCAACGAATGACTGGACCACCTGTGAATAACAATGTCTTATTTGATCTACCCGTTTGTTTGTGCCAATCATGAAAGATATCCATCACATTCAAAGGGTATTTGAGACCCAAAACAAGATGTATCCTTCGCCACAGGAACTGAGCATACAGACACTCGAATAAGAGGTGTTGAATAGTTTCATCCCTACTACAAGACACACAAGATTTGTTCCTATTCTAGTTCCTCTTTAATTAATAAATTATGTATAGTTAAAATCACCCCCTCTTGACGAACCATATAAAATTTGTAATTTTGAGTGGTATACTTAAACGCCAAATATCATGTGAGACTTTAATGCATGTATTCACAAGGAGTTTATAAATGAAATTTATTGTGAACTCACACTATTTTTAAGGAGCCAAAGGAACCTATCTCATCCAACTTTGTAAGCTAATGTTCATGACTCTTGCTACTAAGTGAGCGCTTGGTATAGCTTCTGAAACAGCTCTGGGAGCTCCATATCAGCCAACCGCTCTCCCACACAACTGCTTCATGTGCGGAGTCCTAGGAATACCGCTCACTGGAGCTGTTTTTGAAAGAGTGATTGGAATGAGTTGTTGTATTCGATATTGTGTATGGGTACATATATAGGCAGTCGGGGTAGCATGCAAGCCAACCACACAAGCGCACAAGTACAGGGTGACCATTGATATATTTACATCATGCTAATACTCCCCCGCAGTCTTATCGGGAGCACGGCGAATGTTAAGATTGGATTGAAACTCTTGAAATACAGATGTTGGGAGACCCTTGGTGAAGATATCGGCGTACTAGGATGTCGTGGGGACATGGAGAACTCGAACATGACTGAGGGTGACACGCTCCCGAACAAAGTGGAGATCAATCTCAACGTGCTTCGTGCGCTGATGCTGGACCGGATTGGTGGAGAGGTAGACAACACTGACGTTGCGGCAATAAACTAGGGTGGCACGACGAAGATGGTGGCGAAGCTCGGCAAGTAACTGATGAAGCCATGTAGCTTCAGCGACACCATTGGCCACGGCTTGATACTCGGCCTCTGCGCTAGACCGGGAGACTATGTGCTAATGCTTGGAAAACCAGGACACCAGATTGTCATCGAGGAACACCACGTAGCCACAGGTCGAACGGTGAGTGTCGAGGGAGCCGGCCCAGTCCGCATCAGTGTAAACAACAAGCTCTGTAGGCGGAGAGCGATGCAGAGTCAAGCCAAGGAAAAGAGTACCCTGTAAGTACCGTAGTATCTGCTTGAGAGTAGCAAGGTGCGGCTCACGTGGATCATGCATGTAGAGACATATCTGCTGGACGGCATAGGCAATATCCGGACGAGTGAAAGTCAGATACTGTAGTGCACCAGCCAAACTGCGATACTGAGTAGAATTAGCAACTGGAGGACTGTCGGCGGACAACTTGGAGTGTAGGTCGACAGGAGTGTTGCAAGGCTTGCAAGCACTCATCCCGACGCGTTCCAAGATGTCCAGAATATACTGCCGTTGAGAGAGCAAAAGGCCATCATCACAGCGGGCGACGGAGAGACCAATGAAGTGATGGAGCTGTCCCATGTCGGTCATAGCAAACTCACGCTGAAGGGCTGAAATAATATGTTGAAGAAACCCAGCTGAGGAGGCGGTTAGAACAATATCATCAACATAGAGCAGAAGATATGCAGTGTCTGATCCCCGGTGATTAGCGTAGATGCTTTGCGAAGTGCTTAGGTTAGTTAGACCACGCTCATATGCGCTTGCTCTAGGCTTAGGTCTAGTTGCTAGTGAGGTTTGCATACCTCTTGACCAAAGGTGCTTACGCGCACCGTCTTGTACTCGGCGGGGCTTGTAAGTCTTGCGAGACCATACCAACCGTGTTTGTGGTGTGGTCGCCACCGTGTATGGAGGGAACATGGAGGGAACAAGGCCCGTGGCGTTTCGGCCGAAAGCTTGATAGTGAAGGCGGCGGGGAGCGGTCTGAGAGAGGTACACCAGAGACCCACTTGCACGTGGGGAAGGCCCGGGGCTATCCACGGAGTTACCCGACCGGGAGCTTGGCCCTTATGAGGGATTCCTTGCGAGGGGCTCCAACGGGGATTATGGGGAAGCTTGCGTGCTTCTCGATACCTCAGTAAAAATATCGGAGTCATTGATGGGAGATTGCATCTCTACCTCATCTTTAACTTCTACATTTTTATTATAATCTTGGTTATGTGCTTTACCATTCCTAGCTTAGTTGATAGGCTAGTTGATAAGGTTAGAACCTAGGTTGCATAACTCTTTTGCAGTAGAGATAGCAACAGACCTAGCAAAACCTTAGTTGCACATTTAGATAGATTACTTTCTTGCATAGGTTTTGACTAGGTGGAATTAGAGGCCATAATTAGAAGTAGAATTTTAAGTTGCCTAATTCACCACACTCTTAGGCGTCACGGTCCTTACACGCTAGACGCACTCTTCCCGGATGGTGGAAAAGGCTCGTCCAGGTAGCCGCGAAGACGCAATGCCACCTTCTAGGTCGCACCGCTGCGTCGGATTTGATTGTTTTCCATTTATGTAACATCGAAACTAGAGGCCTTTCGCTAGGATGGTCCAGCTACGACTGTTTTTAGGTCGACCTCCTTCGGCGCTCGATAGAGACGCGTTGTCTGTACGTTTAAAATCTTCTTCTTAATACAATGATATACAAATATTTTGCGTATTTGAGAAAAGAAATAAGATGGAGGTCCGTACTATAGGGGATGGTCTCTCCACACTATTATTGATATAAACATAAACAAAGACGGATGTCTATATGAATATCAACTTTATTGGTTTGATTTTCTAGCAAGGTGGCAGGCTTTATGGCACAGCCTCCCAACAGTGCAGCAACGTAACGGTGGCTTGCTCCAGCAAGGCAGCGCCCAGTAGATTTGTGGTCGTGGTGGAACCAATTTTTTTGGTTGATCATGTTAGAGCATGGAACAGTGGACAAGGACAGGAAGAATGAGAGGAGGAAGAGTGTGTGAAGATGAGTTGGAATGCACAAAGATATTACTCTCCCATTAGCATTGATATGATCATCAGTCATCACACACAGAATCTGACCCTTCTTTTCTTTCCAACATCTTTTCATGGCTATATATATATATATATATATATATATATATATATATATATATATAGAGGAAACTGGAGGGGCCGCAGCCCTTACAGATTGAACTTATTAATCCTAAAGTCCCACTAATGGAGAACAGGGGGACGCCCTTTACGCAATACCAATGCAACCATAAACAAAACTGCCAGGTCCAGGTGAACATCAATCAATTGTATTGGTATTCGTAAAGTGCAATGTCGTGCTGTCTGGTCGGCCACAATCAGCATTTTCATTTTGTGCCACTCGAATGCAGAGAACTCTTAATCATGCCAACTAATGCCTATGATGGTGATTTACAAGGTAATCGTACAAACGAAGTCACTATATTAATAAAGCTCCGAAGCTAGCAGGAGCAGATTTAATAATTAAGATTATGTAAGCGAGCCATGAAATGTCTTGCATGTGTACGCGTGACCGAGTAGAAACTGACGAACATAACGTTTAGACTCTGCACCTAACAACTCCTGCTAGTTACTCGGTTAATTAGTTCGCTCGACTTGATGCATCCACAGAAAAAATATATATTTGATATATAGAGAATCTCTCAAATTTCAGTAGGACACATACGTACGAGGAGTAGTTACCGACCCGGCTGCTAGCTGCAAGCGAGTGCTTACCGACGACGCCAGGGGCGGGGAAGGCGGCAAGCAGGGACCGAGAGGACGCAACGGCGCACGGCAAGGAGGAAGAGGAGCCAGAGACGGCGGTGGCGGTGGTCGGCCGGTGAGTGCGCGGCGGCGTCACTCCTCCCTCCTCCTCCTCAGAGAGCAACGACGGCATGACTAGAAAGCCCAGCACGGCCCGAAAAATGGACAACCCAAGCCAAAATCAGGCAGGGCCAGCAGCCCAACATTACGTGCAGGCCCACCAGATCTTTTTTTCCCCTGAAGGGAAGTGGCAGAAGCCAGGCCCACTAGATCCAGCCGGATGACTTCGAGCATTCGATTCCAAATGCGAGAGGGCAGTCTGTTAAAATATATTGACTGAAAACAGAGTACACTTGTTTCATTTAGTCTAGTTACTAAACATGTTAAGCCTGATGAAATTTCAGTCTATTAGTATTATTTTTTGAACAAGTTCAGTGAATTGTTGTAGATAGAAAAGAGAAAAACACACAAGCCCAACTGAACTTCGGATCCATGGAAACAAATGGCTCTGTTAGAGCCTTGGTCGGGACGTCCGCCTGGTACCCTCGCGGGCAGGGTTCGAGCCCCCACGGGTGCGCTCGTTCGCCTGCCCGGAGTAAAAAAATCCCCTCACCTGTCTCGAGTTTCCCAAAGCACAGGCAACGGACCGGCCCACTCACAGGGTAACGGGCCCCTGTGTAAGGGCGGGACACGGTGTTCGGGGGTTTTCTCGGCCTGCGTGAGAAGGTCTTCTTCCTTAAGCACAAAGTTGCGGGGGCTGTCTGCCCACCGTAGGCCGAGTTTTTTTTAACACTCTGCTAATTCATCCCGGCTCCAAAACAAATCACATGTTCAAAAAGCAGTATGTTGTTTGTTGATGGAAAACCCCACAATACAAGCATATATAGTAGGACCAAATTCTGCTGGACAAAAATCCAATAGCAAGTGGATTTAATGAATTTAGAGTATATATAACTTTTGCATAAAGAAATGATCGGCACGTTCAGCATCCGTGTTACTTATTACAACAAATTGAGCCAGTAAGGCAAGAAGCAGCTGGTCCCCAGTCCCCTAATAGTAACTCAACAAGTCCAAAGCCCCAAACCATACTACCACAAGCGATGCTGCAGATTCATCAGAACCAACAGCAATCAGCATGCATCTACACATATTATCAAGTCTGAAGTAAAAATAGTAGTGATAATTCTCGAGACAACAGCCTGCTCTGCAGCTGGATCCATGTCGTAACCATATGCTGGAGACGGTGGTGCCAGCTGATGAACGCAGAGAGACTGCAAAGATGCTTCAACAACGACACCACCCGTGTGGGTATGAGTGGCTCTTGCCGCACAAGTCCTGCCCACGCAGCAGCAGTCCATGCATGCTATGCCTGTCAAATCAAATTATTATTGTTAACTTAAACGTGCTAGTATTGACGTTAGTTATTAACATGGTAAGAGAGTATACACAAAAAAAAAACGGGGGTAGCTAGGAAACAATACTAATTAATTAAATATGACGTACCGAAGTAATAATATTAATTAAATATGATATATGTATAACAGCTGACGCAAACATAAGGTAAAAAGACACTGTAGTCTGTAGCTGACCTTTATTAATTAAATATGACGTACCTGACCTTGACCTTAATTAATTAAATATCCACTGGTACTATTCCCGTGGTCTTCTTCCCGGGGCTCATCGTCGTTGCCATCAAATCTATAACGATACCTGTCCATCAGTTTGATGTTGGATACAGGGTGACCTGAGTGCAGGCCAGCCACGTCCCTGAGCGCAGACTCTGCAGCCCTTCTATTGGATTCTTTTGCAAATTGGCTCCCAATGTATCCGACGATTTCCTTGAGGCCTGATAGGTACTCGATGCCAGCAGGCACACCACCATACCTGTCCCATCCCTGTGCATTGAAACATAGCTTGAGCCTTTCAAGCTTCGGCATCGCCCCTGCCTCAAAGGCCAGGTACGATATCCTGAAACATCCAACTGTAAAATGCTTGAGAACAGGGAATCCTCTTCCACGGATGATGATCTTGTCTTTAGGAACTCCATGGATGTGCAAGTGGAGGCGGACAAGGGAGGGCAACTGTGAGAGAATCCCAACGTCATCCCCATACACATCCTGAACATTAAGCTGCAGGTCATAGAGGCTATGGTGCTGGCCAATCCACCCAGGAATCCTCGAGAACCAGCGATCGTACATTGCATGAAAGCTCTGGAGATGAATGAATGAAGTTGGGACTGAACACCATGAATCTAAGCAGGCTCTGAGAGTGACAGGTAGGTAATCACTATGAATAAGTAGACATTTGAGGCTGCAAATATTTCCAAGGGCGTGCACAAGTTCCCTACATTTTGCAGCAAACTCTTCTCTATTGGTGGATGTGTAGTCAGAATATCCGATTTCAACATTTGTCAGATTTGTCAGTTCTCTCAGACCCTTGATATTGTCTAGTGAGTTTCTCAAATCAAAAAAACGTAGAGTACGCAATGATTTCATGTTACTGATCCCACTAGGAAATATTACTTTGCCTGGAACAATTAGATGCCATAAACGGCTCAAATGAACAATATCTGATGGTAGCTGCAGATCTGATTGTCCTTTTATTTCAAATGTTTTCAGTTGCTGCAGACGTCCAATTTTACTAGGTAACACCACATGACGACCACTTGCTATGATCTTTAAGAATCCCAGCTGAAACAAATGACATATTCCATTCAAGTCAAGTAACTCAGATGAATAGGGCACACTTGAAATTTCAATCGTCAAAACTCGGAGATGCTTGAACTGTAAAATAGGAGGTAGATATAAAGAGGTACCAAATCTTGCTAGCATTCGTGTTTGGGATAGCTGGAAGGATCTTCCTACTGTTTCATCTATTGCACCATCCAAACTGAGTGAGAGTCGACGGATCTTTGCAGGCTGTCTTGTCAAATCTTGTATATCATCCATTACAGTGATAAAATTGTCTTCTCTGGATTTATATAGGATAAGATCAAGCATCATGTCATGAACCCTGCAAGACATCACCTCACCATTGTAGTCTGTATCTACGGGCTGAATCAAACTCCTATTGATAAGCTCATTAAAATAGCTCTTTGCAATATCCTCTGGATCTGTCCCACGACCTTCACATATAAAACCTTCACTTATCCATTGTCTAACCAAATCATTCTTATTGATTGTGTAGTCCTCTGGATAAATGCCTAGATATAGCATACAAGTCTTCAAATAATGAGGAAGGTTTATGTAGCTGAGGTTTAATATTTGTCTCATGCCATCCAAGCTTTGGCTCACTTCAAAGTTGGACCCTAGAGATTTTTGTACGTACTCCCACCAGTCCTTCAGTTTACTTTCTTGATTGGCTAAAAGGCTAGATATTGTGATAACTGCAAGAGGTAAACCGCCACATTTTTTCAAAATTTGAGCAGACACTTCCATCAAATATGGAGGGCAAGCTTCCTCTGCACCAAAAATTCTTTTGAAGAATAAGCTTCGTGAGTCTTGGTCACTAAGGGCCTTCATCTTGTAAACACATTCAATGTTCTTAGCACAGCAAGCTCTGGCCACAGTCTCAATTCGTGTAGTTATTAATACTCTGCTGCCATTAATGTTCTCTGGAAGAGCACATCTAATGATATCCCATGCAGGAGCCTCCCAGATGTCATCAATTACAATTAGGTACCTGACATGTAAATGCATACCGCGTGTAGCGACCTTTAGGACAGTGTTCATGAAAACGTGAAAGCATCATAGCTAGAGGCTAGAATAACCACAACAAAAACAAGAACTCAATCGAAAAACTTCAAAAGTGGTTATGTTGATAAGGGTTCCGGTTGAAAAGTTATGAGAGCAATGCCTTCTGTTTTTTAAAGTAACTATTTCTTAACACATAGTCTTACTAGCCTATAGATGCTGGTGAGAACTAAAATGGTAATTTGAGGAACAGTACTTCAAGAATAGATATGAAATGCAGCATCAAAATTCTTATAAGAACTGTAATACTTTGTTTGTATGGTTTATTTGGTTTATATGTATAACAACTTTGATGATTCTAATAAAGTGCAAAAGTATTAAACATATAATCCAATTAATTAGAGTGTTAATTAGTTGTACTACAGAAACATATAAACCTGGATCTAAGGATACAGGAGGGACTCACTTCAACTAGTCAATCCTACGGAAACGTGGTGAAAAGAAAAAATATGGACAGATTAGCATGTTGACTTGTTGGCTACAGAATAGTAGCATGCTCAAGAAGAATGACATCTAAATAGAATAAACTAAAACACGGATGGTAGAGGCTGTAACTTTGTTCTCTTATCTAAAAAAAAACTAAAACACAATAAACCATACTAAGCATAAAATTATTTCAACGCAGGCATACCTCTGTTTTAGAAGAAATTTTCGTAGCGCACTAATGAATTCTGTCTCTTCCCAAATTTCCATGGTGGTGTCCATAGGAGCTACAAAGCCAACTTGAGATAGCATGGTTCTCAGAAGCTTCCTAATATTTGGTTTTTGGGACATAGACACGAAGGCTCGACACTGGAACTCCCCCTGAAGCTTGCAATAAATCTCATTTGCAAGCGTAGTTTTTCCTAGGCCTCCAAATCCAACTATAGAGAGCACCTTTAGCTCATCCTCTCCACCCATCAACTGAATCAGTTCATCTGTGGGGCCGTCCATGCCCACAAGGCCAGATGCCTCTGCATACATTGCTAACAACCGAAGATCAATGGTTGTGTTGGTTGTCCTAGGGGCAACATCATTAGTCTGCTGGTACCTCATGCGTCGCTCCCTGACCTCGACGACACGGACCTTGAGGCCTTCAAACTCTTTGGCAATGTCATGCCGAATGTTCATGGTCGTCAACAACTTTGTGCTCCTATTTATGAAACCCATGAATCCGCGTGGCTTGTAGCTTGACTTGTGTTCCACACGGAGCATGAACTCACTGACACTGTCCTCAATATCATAGGACAGCTCACGTACCTCCTTGGCCCAACACTTGTCTTGCTCATCAGGCTGCTCAGTATCTGAGATCTTCTTGAGGAAGACATGCATGCTCTCAAGCTCAGCTTTGAGGAACAAGATCTGTCCCTTAGCTCCTTTGAGCAGCTTGTACTCAGCTGCGAGCAAATCACCAAGCTTCGCTATCAAGGAGCCCATAGCGCCGTGTGATGCAGTCACCACGGCAGCCTCCATCAATGACCTTGCCTTTCCTTCCTTTGCTCGCTCTCACTTTGGCAGTGCTTGTGTAGTCTTATTTCCAATCCTGAAAGAAATCAACGAAAGCAACATATTTAGAGTTTTTTATTTATCAATGACGAGTGACGATTCTAGTAATCGATGTGGACGACATGTAGCTCCACGTTTTTGTTTCCTTCAGTGTGCCCAGATTCATTGAATAGAGCACAAACTCCACTTATTTTACACTGTGCAGTTTTCTTTGGAGTGCAAACCGAATCAAGAATAAGATGGAAGAGCGTGTGATTCATACCCTACGGCGTACGCAGCCGGCAGGAGAGAGATCAAGAATGACAGGACTGTTGCTGTCCGGCCAAGTTTTCCTTCAAACTGAAGACCACAAGAAAACCTTGTTGGAGATGAAAAGTGGCAGGTACTGTAGTGACGGCATGCCGGAGCGCGGGGCGGTGGAAGCGCAAGCTTTGTTGAAAACAATTGCGGAGGGAGGGCAGGTGTTTATAGCACTGGCACCGCTGAGTGCGTGCCTGCGTGGGCGTGGTTCCAGCAGCGAGATTCAGAGGAAGAGGATGGGACGGGAGGCGACGGTGTGAAACTATGGATCTGCAAGTGAAGGACAAGAGGATTTCCTGGATCTGCAAAGCTCAGGGTTTCATAGAACTGCACAATGCAAACCCTGATCTGTATAACGGCGCGGTTTCTCAAACAACCACCTCTTCAGTCGCAATATTTTTTGTTTGCTTTATTTGTATACCAGTCCTTTGCATTGGAGAAGATTGGGATACAATATAATAGTGCAACACAGTACTGCACAAAAGGGACAGCGCATTCGAGGTGATAGCCATCCACTGCAGCACCTGGACGTCCCCAATGAGGTGTTTGGAGGAAAAAGAAATCGAGGGCGCCACTGTTATTGCAGCCTGGCCTGGTCACGGAGGGCGATATCCTCCACGTTATTAGCGACTATTCCGGTGAACAACTACAACACGATGTTTTCTATTCCTTTACATGAGTGCTACTTCAAACCACGTATCTACATGTGAAATCTGCAGGCTCCTAATGCGGGTGGGCAGACAGAGGAAACTTTTGGCAGCCTTCCTCACACGCCATCAATGTTTTCTGAAATTTAGGCCATGTCAGTTTGCTATTTTCTAGGACATGGACTGGCCAACCTTTGTTTATGTTGTTGTATTATCTATCTTCTTGCAGAAATAAAATTTAACCAACATGTTTTTCCTGAAAAAAAAATTTGGTCTGCTTGTGTGTTCTGAACTTTCATTTTGATGATGCTTCATATCTGCATGTTTGATTCAGTTTTCAATGCATTTCAGGGGTTGTCAGTGTTGGTGACGATATTTTGAGTTCTGATGGCAATCCATGGCCCAGTGCCTCCATGCTACAAGCTTAATTAGAGCCCACAGATTAAGGATTTGTCAGCAGAAATTTAGACATCAACAGTCTCCACGGTACATGCTTAATCTAAAGCCCACATATTAAAGATTTGACAGCGCAAATTTCCATATTCACATACATTGCGGACATGACCTAGCATCTCTTTTCCCAATTAATTCCTACTTGCATAGCACATAGTTATCTCCAATATTTTAGCAAATAATGGTTTCATCTGATTTCCTAGGTTGTGTCGATTGATTTTTTGCTTATGTACAACTCATCCATATGGTATGCAAGCCATCTTGCTACCAGTTACCTGCTCGGTCCATTGCTTCATGGTCTCACTTTGCATGTTTAAAATCTCTGCAAAATATATTTTTGTGCTGGCACCTGTTGTTCAGCAAATTTGCGCGTCAAACTCTTGCAATTTTGATTTTGTGCCTTCCAGCTTACCTCTATTGGATAGTTGGTATTCGATGAACAACAGTTCGGTAAGTAACATTTTCCTGTTGTATATGTTGTAATTGTCGATCATGCATTTCTTAAATCTTTAACATAGGTTGCCATTTTTTGTGGTTACGCTCTTGGTTTATCTGATCCAAATGATTATTCAGTAAAAGGAAGACTTTTCCTTTTTTCTGTTTTGATGCACCTGAGATAGCTACATATCTGGCCTGTAGTAGTCTGAGATAACTTATGTAGTTTTGTATTACCAAAGTACTCAGCAGAAAGATAGTTCTGTGTTGGACAATTGTACATCATTTTTCCAAGGAAGGGTGTGGCCTCAAATGGCATCTACAATATTGCTGCCAAGCCAAACGCTACTTGCATCAGGCATCGTCATGCCTTCCTATGGTACTACATTTACCTGCACTTTATATTCATTTTCTGTTCTGAGCAAATATAATTTATCTCATAACACCTTATGATACATTTTAATTAGAATTAGTTACTATAAGTTCTGTCATGGATCTAGCTGTGGAACAGAACAGGTTATCAACCATGCATTTTTTTGGGCATGGAGCAAGGCTGCATGACCCTTTTTTTTGTCCAACTAATATAAAAGAAATTTTAAAAACACATAGTGGTTTGGTTTCTCATTCACTAATCTAATAATTATGGTGCTTCCTGCTTTGTGCCTCATTAGGACGAAATCAGACATGGATATTGACTAGCTGTACACGCTCATTTTAGGAATTGATTAGATGCAATTTAATGTAATAGCATTAGTGACTGACCTGTGGAATCCAATCCTTGAGAAAAGGTACAGTTTGTGTGCTATGACCAGTTCAGAGTTATCATTGACTCATTCTTTCTCTTTTATGAAACCGTTCTTACAACGCTAACCTTTTTTTCCTTGAATAGTGAATGAAATTTCTGCAGACTAACCTCATTAACAAGGTACTCAATTTTGCACATGAGAGGATGCAAGTCATTGTCAGATGGGACCTGGAACTAATGGCTTACTAGGTCGCTTCATGAAGAATAGACACGGTCTTATATGATGTTTTTGCCAACACTCAGTCCAAGAGTAACCACATTTCCTGTAATCTTCATCTAAATTATACAATGAACTAATGTCTCTGTAGTTTATTTATGTTTAATTTAGTGTTCTGCATTGCAAATTTTATTTTCTACTGTTTTGTACGCCACCCTATTGTATCGCTGGGACTATATAAATATAGTCAATTATTCATAATGGTTGTGTAAAGCATAGATGAATTAGTCTTATCACATATGTAGTCAAGTGCTTAATCGGTCTTGCATGCATATTTGAACAGCCTGCTAGCTTCCGCTTGCTGCCATTATCGCGAAGCCAAAACGGGCGCGGCGAAGCGCGCCCACCGACCTAGTATATACATGAGCGTAGGATGCCCTACCTCTGCATAACGACACCATACCATGTCATCGAGTCAAGTCTTTTGGTTTGCTTTTAATTAATTGTTTGTAGAAGATAGATCTCTCGACCGAATTGCACGCCACAATCCAATAAGCATTAGTAGCTAATTATTCTATTCCATCCGTTTTAACATATGTACCCACGTTATTTTTGTTCTATTCTAAAACAAACTTGTCTAACTTTGGTGAAGATTACAGAAAGTGACCTGACATCTTTTTTTTCTGATAAATGAAGGATTTTATCAATTCATAGTCATTATATCGAGTTGATACAATAAAAGTGAATTCACTTCCAGCTTCTACCTAAACACAAAGCCTAAGAGAAAGAAACCTGACACTCTAGTGACAATCAATTCTAAGACTAGCTACATCGCCACCCATGTGCCCGGGAGAAAAACACCGTAACCGCTTGCATCAATTGTTGCAATGCCTTCTGCACCAAAGCCTCTGCGTAAGGCTTTTGAAGGATAACCCATGTACGCAGCCAATGGATTACAAAATAAACCACCTGCAAGGGAGAGTAAACATGTTTTTTTTAAAAAGAAACAAATCATTTCTGCATAACCAAAGCGACCAACAAGTAGCTGCCGCACCCCCAAATCCAATCGCGCGAGCGTTCACTCCTTTTCAGTTGAGCGAACAATCTCGAGTCAGATACGCGCTCCAGCAGGTCACTGTTGGTCCCTCGCTCCGTTTGAGTCAAGCACTTGCTGCCACAGTTGTGTCACGTCTGTCCCTTGCCACACGCGCTGCCATAGGTGCGTCCATCTTTATCTTTTTTATTTTCTACTTTTTTATTTTTCCTTTTATTTTTTATACATTAACCAATTTATTTCCTTTTTCACCATTTTTTATATCTTCTTTCACTTTTTCTCTTCTTTCTATTTAATTGAATCTTATGACCACAAACCTACAAAATTAATAATAACAAGTTGTGACGATAATTTGTCACGTAAAAAGTTATGTATATAAGTTGTGGGTATAAGTTGTGCGTATAAGATGTGCGATAAGTTGTGATTATAAATTGTTCTATAAAACATTCACTACCGGAGACCGGCTCTTTGCCGAGTGCCAGGTGGTTTGCCGAGTGTTGTTTTTCGGGCACTCGGCAAAGACGCCTTTGCCGAGTGTTTTTTTTGACACTCGGCAAAGAGGCTCTTTGCCGAGTGTTTTTTTAACACTCAGCAAAGAGACTCTTTGCCGAGTCTTTTTTTTTACACTTGGCAAAGAGCTTCTTTGCCGAGTGTTTTTTTTACACTCGGCAAAGAAAATTTCAAAGCACATTTTGAAGCAGTAAATTAATTCAAATGAAAAAGTTTTCAACTACAAAGTTGTATAACTCATCAAGATGTACAATGTTTGTTTTGGTCTTTTCTTCATACGACAAAGTGAAAATAAATTTGTTCACAAATCTAACATAACTCTCTTGTAGTTTATGAAACTACAAGAGAGATATATAAGATTTGTGAACAATGTTAGAACGACCATGTCGGATGAACAGATGACCAAACAACTAAAATAAACTTTGTAGATCTCGAAAAGTTATGAAACTTTGTAATTGACAACTTTTTGATTTGAAAACATCTTGTCATGCAAAACTGCGTTTGAATTTCAAAATTTTAAAATTCGAACTTTTCAAACGACCTCGGATGAAAATACAACCAAAATAAACTCTGTAGATCTCGAAAAGTTATGAAACATTGTAGTTGACAACTTTTTGATTTGAAAACATCTTGTCATGCAAAACTGTGTTTGAATTTCAAAATTTTAAAATTCAAATTTTGTAAACGACCTCAGATAGAAAAACTTCCTAAACTAAAAGTGTAGATCTCGAAAAGTTATGAAACTTTGTAGTTAACATCTTTTTGATTTGAAAACATCTTGTCATGCAAAACTATGTTTGAATTTCAAAATTTTAAAATTCAAATTTTATAAACGACCTCGGATGGAAAAACTTCCTAAACTAAAAGTGCAGATCTCGAAAAGTTATGAAACTTTGTAGTTTACAACTTTTTTATTTGAATTCGTTTAGGGCCTCAAACATGCAATTTACACTCGGTTTAGTATAATATATTGGGAACTAAAACGGAATCCAGACACAAGTGAGAGTGTGGTGTAGTGGTAGAGGAGATACGTGCACAACGGGAGGTCTCGGGTTCGAATCGCATCGGCCGCGTGGCCATGAAATTCACGTGAAAAAAATGTCGTAGATGGGTGGACGCTGGCCGGTGGGGGCCTCCATCGATAAAAAAAAATTCTATTTTTTTGGGTAAAAATTCCTATTTTTTTCGGGTTTTTTTCGGTTTCAACTTTGCCGAGTGTCGGCAAAGGCTTTGCCAAGTGCCCGATAAAAGACACTCGGCAAAGTTGGCTTTGCCGTCACTGTTTTTGGCGAGTGCTGTTCGCCGAGTGTTACGCTCGGCGAACCATTTGCCGAGTGTTTTATGTCTTTTGCCGAGTGTTTTGGGCACTCGGCAAACTCAAGGAGTCTGGTAGTGATTATGCACATAAGTCATATGTGAACGTTTCTTGTATTAACTTATTAATAATGTATTACACTGCTATTTTTTTATTTTGTTTCTCCTTTTGCCTTTTATATTAGTCTATATATTTTCCTTTTATGTATGCTACCAACATATCTGCTATTATATCATTATATTAATTTGTATATCTAAGTTGCATAGAATAACTTATGTACACAAGTTATATAGAATAACTTATGCATACAAGTTGTGTTTGATTACTTTTTGTATATAAGTTGTGTTTCATAACTTTTGTGTTTGCAAGTTTTGGTATAAGTTGTGTTTTCATAACTTTTGTATTTTCATAACTTGTCAAGGTATAAAACTTTCAAATTATGGATCAGCAAGGCACAACTAGTATGATTTTCTTGCTAGCCAACTTAGTTGATTAACTTATTGTATAGAGTTATGTATCTAACTTGTGTTTTTCATGCATATGCTACATAACTTATTTGATTAACTTATTGTACAGAGTTATGTATTTCACGTGTATGCTACTAACTAATTTGATTAACTTATTGTACAGAATTATGTACCTAAATTGTGTTTTTATGTATATGCTATCTAACTTATTTTATTAACTTATTGTACTGAGTTATGTGTTTAATTAGTACACATAAATTTTTACTAGAATGAAATTCTTTAAAACATATTCAAGTGGAATTTAGTTTTGTTCGTCTCGTCGTGTAGAACATATCGGTGTAGACGGAATAAAAAATAGATACACCGTTCAGAAGTTATAACGTTTTGAAATAAATATTTTGCTTTTTTTCCTACCTTACACTAGGGTGATGTCACAGTCAGAGAAAAAAAAAGGAGCAGAGCAGGGAGCGGTTGCTGGGCGTAGCGTGGGAGTGCACGAAAACAGAAACTGCACCTATGAATGATTTTTTTTCCTAAAGCAGAAAGTGGGATGTGTTGGAATTTTGATCGCTCACGTAGGAACGGTTGAACGTCCGCCAAATAGTGTGGCCGCGCTGCACCCAACAAAATTAAAGGTTTGAGATCCTTCTGAAACCCTCGAAGCCAACTCCCAAAAAGGTGGGAAATGTTGCGGGGCTAAGAGCATCTCCAGCAGTCCCCCAATCCCATCCCTCATCCCTATAAAACTGTCATATTGGGGAAGATTGTCCCACGTTTTCTTCTCCAGCAGTCCCCCAATAGCTCTCCCTTTTTTTGGTGTCCATAAAAAAATCACTCATCTCCCCTCAAATCAAGGGGGAGTTGCATCTCCACCAATATATTTGGGCCCACTCCAACTGCCTCTTCTTCCTCTGCGATGCCCGCGCGACCCCCAGCATGCGCTCCCCGTGTCCCCTGGCGATATCCCATGTCCAGAGAGGAGGGAGGCGTAGCACTTGTTCGTCGCCGGTAGAGACGTTGCATGGGGGCTCCTTTGCGCAGCCGTGCCCACCCGCCAATGTGCTCGAAGCTATCGGTCGGAGCCCCATGATGTGCTTGGAGCTGTTGCATCGCCCACCGCAGCGCCGCGCGACCCGGCTGTTCGCCCAAGCCACGGACCTACATGTGGAACTCACGACGGACATGCCATGAGATCCATCGAGGAGCTCGCGACCAAGCCACGCGGTTGCTTGCCCAAGGCACGGGACCTCGTGACCGTGGCCATGGCCAGCAAACGGGGCGGCGGCGTGCCATGGCTGGGTGCATGCATGGGAGGCCGGGGACGGGGACGGCAATGACGGGATCGCAACAAGAGACGAGCTATTGAGTCGGGCATCGGGGAGATCGAAGTCACTGCGAATGGGATCGGTGCGGCCGTGCGGGGAAGAGACCGATGAGTAGAGAGAAAAAGGAAATAAATAAATAAATAAATAAATTACCTGACACATAATTCCCCCTATTGAGGGAGATTATTGGCGATCTGTTGTAGTATCTTCCACAATAAGTTCAAAAAGTAATATTGGGCTACCCAATACCATCTTACTAAGAGAGTTGTATTGGGAAGCTGATGGAGATGCTCTGAGGGTGATTTAACACAACTTGTATGCAAGCCCAAACTACTCGTGCAAAGCGACATTCTAAGAAAAGATGTTTAATTGTCTTATTCCTGTGACAAAAGCAACACTTCGCACTATGTTGCCAATTGCGTTTTACTAAGTTATCTTTTGTTAAAACTCCCCTTCCAAGGTACCACATAAAAATCCAACATCATATTAAAATCACTTTAGTTTCGTTCATTAATTAAATATATACGAAATATGTACCGTTGCTGTCCGGCCAAGTTTTCCTTCAAATTGAAGACCACATGAAAACCTTGTTGGAGATGAAAACTTGCACGTATAGTAGTGATGGCGTGCAGGAGCGCGGGGCGGTGGAAGAACAAGCTTGGGTGACAGAAATGGCGGAGGCAAGGCAGGTGGCTGGAGCACTGACGCCAGTTAGTGCGTGGTGCCAACTGCCAGCACAGCAGCGAGATTCAGAGGAAGAGGATGGGATGTCTGGCGACGGTGTGAAACTATGGATCCAAATACACACCAAATGTTTTTTTTAATCCGAAGACCACTTGCGGGTTTGTAATTTGTAAACGATGCTTGGCTGCGCGCTTGAGGCTTGAGCTGCGATCCCATGTGTTGCTTCACACGTGATTACACGTGACCATAGGGACCACAAGGATCTCATCGAGGCGGTCAGGGCCGGGTTTAATTAATTTCCCCAGAGATTCCTCTGGTTGTGGCAAATATTATCTATTCCCAATTAACATATATATATTGGAGCATAGGATGCCTTACCGTCGTATGACAATACCATACCATGCCAACAAGTCAAGTCTCTTGGTTTGCGTTTATTTGTTTGTAGAGGATAGATCTCGACTGAATGGCAGGCCACAATCTAAACATTACTACACTACTACAAACAGGATTTTAGGACGCAAGCCCTCAGATTACAGAGGCGGATATTTTTGGGCCCCATTTCTGAAAATGGAGAGACAGACCCGTTTTGTTTTACCCCGTTTGGCATGAAATAGCTCTAAATGACTCTTGAAGCTGTTGTCGATGCAAAAAGGTGCTTTAGTGTAGAGAACAAAAAGAGGAAACCATCTGGTATAGTTGAAATTCGTTGGAGACCCAATCCGGAACGAGCAAGTCGAGATGAATGTGATGATGTATATATATATGTAGAGTTTGGGCTGAGTTATAATAGAGTTAGGTTTTTTTATTTTCAAAATATTTTTTGTGAATTTTTTTTTTCATAAAAGCCCACAAGTAGTATTTAATCCTAAAAAGATACTCCAAAACCTCTAAAAAAATCGGGGAAAAATACTAGAAACATTTTGGAACATGATGAACCCGTAAAGTATTTGAAGCTCACGAAAAGAAATTTTAGAGCATCAAAAGATTGAAGTTTCCTCTAGGAAAAATAGTAATAGGTTCTAGAAAAATCTAGAAAATTCCTGGGGAACATTAGTGGATGACTAAGCGCATTTAAAACATTTTGGCACTTATAAAGCACAAGATGCACCTAGCATGAATTCAACAAACTTACCTTAGGATATAGTTAATTTGGAAAACATTTTGAAAGCTATTACTTTTTACATAAAGTAATTAATTCATGCATTTCGTTTGTATTTTATAATAATTGTCCAATCGTTGACTAATTAGTCTCAAAACGTTCGTCTCGCAGAGTACAACCAAACTGTGCAATTAGTTTTTGATTGCGTCAACATTTAGTACTCTATGCATAAACCGCAAGTTTGATGTGATGGTGAATCTTCTTTTTGCATAGTGTTAAAGTTGGGAATTTGGGGTGAACTAAACATGGGCATATACCTGAACGACAAGGTTCTTGCTATCGGACCTAGTTTTCCGTCAAACTGCAGCCTGTATAAACCTTCATTGGTGTTCTAAATAATGGCAGCTCTGGCATACGGCAGGAACGCAGCGCGGCTTTGAAATCAGTCTCCACTGAGAAGCAAGGACCAAGAGGACGCCAGTTAGTGCGTGGTGACAGCAGAGAGAGCCAGTCTGAGCTAATGTAATGCAAACGATGATTCAGAGAAATTGCACAAAGCCCTTTAAAGTTCGAAGTTTTCTAAAAACCACCTACTGATCTAAGGCTCTGGCAGACACACTAGTAAAAAAAGGGCTTCTATTCTCGGCTGCCAACCCCCTTTATTTCCGGTTACGCAGTCGGGAATAAGAGTTCGGGAATAAAGGGTTAGTAGCTGGGAATATAAGTGGACGTTTAGTCCCGGTTGGTGATACCAACCGGGACTAAAAATGTAGCCACGTCAGCGTCTGGGCTGGCCCCTTTATTCCCGGTTGGTATTACCAACCGGGACTAAAGGATCTTTTTTTTTTCTTTTTCTGCTTATTTCAATTGATGATTTTTTTGTTTTAATTTGGTTTTCGAATACGTATTATTCGCTGCAAAGTAATATACGTATAAGCGCGCGTACTGTAAAGTTTTCGCTCGATCAATGCACGCAAGCAACACAAGTAAAAGTAAACTAAAACATAATATTACATTTCATCGTCACATGTAAAGTTTGCATTAATTGTACATTTCATCATCACATGTTCTTTGGATCAATATGAAATTTGGCTTTCATCATCACATATTTGGGTCATAGTAAAACTCGCCGCCGGGAGTTAAGACCTGATCATTCAGAAATCCACCTATTGTCTCTTGGATTGCTTTGAGATGGTGAGTGTCCAGGGTTTTTCCCTTCAACCAACGAGTCTTCAATTTGAGATATGAGATAAAGAAAAAGTATATTAGTATATATATATATCAAGAATAATGATAAATAAATTGTATCTATCACGAATATATATATATATATATATATATATATATATATATGTGTGTGTACACTTACCCTTTTTTCTCTAGACTAGTTCTTTTTTAGCACACTCTCATGAACTCGCAAACATAGTATCCACAGAGATTGGTTCCCTGGGGCTGCAGCAGAACCCACTTTACGAGAAAAAGATTCGTCATCATCCGAGTATAGGGAAATTGAACTAAGGTAGGTATATAGTACTTACTTTGTATAGCACTACTTTCAGTGGCACTTTGCGTTTCATATGGTGTTCCTGACAGACCTTTTCCCAACAACTACCAAATAACATAAAAAATATTTGGACCATTAATTTGCATGCAGAGAGACTGGAATAGTTTTGCTAGTGAGACTGCAATTACCTCTGAATAATATCTATCATCTCTTGGAACTCTTTTTGCTCTTTTCTCATCGAGTCCCAGATGCCTAGAAGACCTTTCTCCAGATCGAGTTCCATCAATATCCAGTGTTCACTGCCATGTCCATTAACACTCATTAATTAGCTAACAGGTACAGTGAACATATATATATGGATACACGATCGTCGACATTATGAACACTTACCTGAAGTTGTAGGGGAAGAGTATACATTTCTTGTCACGTTGCTTTTCTAAGAACATCTTGATATTGGCCTCCGTTTCTGCTTTCCATGTTGGTTGGGGTTTAGGGTTTTTGAATACGATATGTGGATCAATGAAACCAATATCAGTACACCCTCTCTTTTTGCACTCTCCCATCTCAAACCTGCATCATATATATAGAGTGAGGATAATAAACACAGACATGTACGTACATAGCGACTTATTATTAATTAGTAGAAAGAATCACTTACAGATAATAGCAGCTGATGAGAGTCTTGTCGAGAGAGTTCCAGTGGACTAGTTGGTGTAATTCAGCTAACTCAATGTACATAACGTCATCGCCACGGAACCAATGGTCGTCTTTGATTCTGACAGAAATATAGAACTCTTTCCGGTGACACGCGTCGAGGTACAAGGTGTTTAGCTTGAACAATTGTGTACCCAGTTCATTGATGGTCTTAGGATTCCATAGACTCCTGCCATGCTCATATTTCTGCCATTCATCCGCTACCGGCGCACTTTCGAAGAGGAAATCACCAAGGTCGATACCTCTCATAGCATAAAAGTTAGCAAGTTCCGCCATATCCACTTCTTTATCAGCAGGTATTTCCATCATATCCAGCATATCTATGTTTGAACCATATTCATTAGCAATAACTAGAGGAGGGACTGATTGCAATTCTTGTTCTCCGAGTTGTGCAACAGTTTTCCCTGCTTTAGCAGCTTTCTTGATTATCTTGCTAAGAGTGCGGTCAAAGCCTGATGGTGGCGAGGGCTTACGAGCTTGCCGCCTCTTTTTCTGCTCAGCTTCCACCATCTGCCTTAGTTTAGTTGGAGGTAGGTGGAAGTGCTTCTACTCCTGCTGCTTCCTCTTCCCTATGCCTGAGAAGAATGCTTCGATGGTTTTTTAACCGCATCATCTAACTCCTCTTTACTCATTTCACCAGGCAATTTCTGTGGAATTAGCCTTGGTTTCACGGGGGCCTTCTTGGTCGTCTTCGCCGGCGGGGCAGATGGCTTATTTGTTTGCAGCCGTCTTCCCTGGTTCATGGGAGGAGGTGGGGGAACATGCGTTGGAGACCTTCGAGGCGGCGTTGGGGAACGCCTTGGAGGCGGTGGCGGCGGCGGTGGAGACCATCTTGGAGATGGTGGGGATGCAGCCGTGTCTTCTACCCCATCGTAACCGCCACCCGAAGCACTATGCTGGTCTGGTGATTGTACTATTGGACTTAGGTTGGGTGAGGCCCTGCTGTGTGCGTACAGAAGACAATGAGTCAATTGTTATTTAAGAGGCAATATAAAATTAATAAAAAAATTGTTTCGTTCACTTTAATCCGTACCTATTGTGCGGCAACGGCTTTTCAGGAAGATTGATGTAGTGCTTGCGCCATGCAATGAATGACTTCTCTGCTTCTCCCACGGTCTTCTCCCCATCACCTCCGTGAATGTCAAGAGGCACATCGCAAAAACCTTCAATAGCTTTATCCACCGAGACGGTAGCATATCCAGCTGGTACTACTGCCCCATGGATTCTTGGTGTCTTGGTACGGTCGATAGGGTTTACAACACCAATAGCCACCTTCACTGTGCCATTATCTTTTGGAATGTGCAGCTCACATGATGTAAAAGGTTCAGTGACGTCATCCATGGGGAAGCGCAGCTCTGCATCTTTTATGGCATCAGGCAGCTCCGTAGAAGCACAATTGCTTCTCAACTGATCGGAGCTAATGTTGATTCCCAGAGCTGTTGTAATCCTGTGGGCACTCAATTGTATTTGCACTTGCCTTGCGACTTCCTCTTGCATTTTCGCTTGCATTTCTTTTTCTCGCCTTTGTGATTCAAGCACCGCTTCCCGTGACTCAATAACATATTGCTGCAAGATGCGGATCCTCTCTGCCTCCTCATCCTTCCATCTCTGGCGGCTTCTGTACGAATCGATCCATTCAGGGAAACCTTGCACCCACGGAACGGCCCCTTTGCCTCTAGTTCGTCCACAATGCTCAGTAGTCCCGATGGAATATGTCAGTTCATCTTTCTCTCTGTTGGGCCGGAATAGTCCACTATCTCTAGCTTTTAGAATTTTAATCAACCTTTCTGTTGCTCTTTCGAGTTTTGTGCCATGGACGAGCTTCCCGGTGACTAGGTCCAATCCTCCCTCATGACCTAAAAACCAACGCTTTTTGCATTCAGGCCACGGTGCTGATTTAGGTACGACCCCCTTGACAATAAGGTCTGCTTCCATTTTTTGCCACTTGGGAACGGAAGTCGCGTAGCCACCTGATCCCATGTTATGGTGGTATTGCTTTTGTCTGGAATTCTCTTGGTTCCTTCTCGCCCGTTCCGCACCCTCTTCTAATGTCTTGTACTGTACAAATTCCTCCCAGTAGGGCCTTGCCTTCACGATTGGGCCCTTATCGTTCCAATTTGGAGTCTTGTTCTTCTTGACGTATGATTTGTACAGCTGCTTCTTCCAAGATTGGAATTGGGTGGCCATCTTCTTCATTGTCTAGTGCCTAACTCGCTCCGTCAACCTTTCGTGGGTGATGTCTTCATGATAATCATCTGTTTGGAGCATGAAATGTGCAAGAACATCTTGCCAAATCAACTCCTTGTCCTTATCAGAGACATAACTAATATGAGGAGCATTGTTATTTTTTTCCATTCGCGGGCATTGATCGGGAGCTTGTCCTTACAAAGGTACCCACAATGGTACATGAATTTACGTGCATATTGTCCTAGTGGTTCTTTGTAGCCACGTTGAATTACGAGATGATGTAGTGACCTTCCAACGGCTTTTTGGCCCTCGAACATTCTTTGTGTTCCCCGTCGTAAATAAATCGATCCGCAGACGGCTATGTACATATAGAAACACAAAAGTATTATAAAACGAAGGTCGATCCATTGGGCTACATGTATGCAAAATAAATAAATGAGAGCTAGATATTGAGAAATATAT
Organism: Miscanthus lutarioriparius; assembly: GCA_904845875.1. Lineage (NCBI taxonomy): Eukaryota > Viridiplantae > Streptophyta > Magnoliopsida > Poales > Poaceae > Miscanthus > Miscanthus lutarioriparius. Next base: position 4,942,110 of record CAJGYO010000014.1, read on the forward strand.
ACCTCGCCGGAATTATCTTCATGAACAACTTCCTCAACAATATGATCGAGATTCAAGTATTGACTCGTCGTCTTTCCTCTTTGGTCATTATCAACATCGACACAATGTTGATCTTTGGCGTTGATAATATCCATCATTTCCGCCTCCAGGTCATCGTCTCTCGGGTCGGCCATAGAGAGCCTAAACAATTATAAAACAATAATTATGCAATTAGGGTTTCATAGACATTTCATACACATTTCGGGGCGGTGGTGCCTGCGTGGGGCGGCCGACCAGCGTCGGTGGCCGGGGAGGGTTTAGGGTGGTTTAGGGTTTAGGGTGGTTTAGGGTATAGGCCACAAGGTATCAGAATATAATACAATTGATTTTTTTCCTAAGGAAAAATTATACATGTATACATTAATTGATATATATATATACACACACATTAATTTCATACATATATACATTAATTGATATATATATATACACATTTCATACATACATAATTTCATACATATATACATTAATTGATATCTATATATATACATTTCATACATATATAATTTCATACATATATACATTAATACATATTTCATCAATATAATTCATAAATATAATAAATATAATAAATATAATATATATAATATATAGAATTAATGGAGTGTTGGCGACGGGCGGTGGTGGACAGCGGCGCTGGATCGAGGCACGGGGGCTCCTGGCCGGGCGCGGCGTCGTCGGGGCTACTCCGGCGAGGTGTGCGTGGGCGTCGGGATGCCCTCCGGTGAGGAAGAAGGTGCGGTGGCCTGGGAAAGCGAAATCGGTGGTGGATGGCTTGCTGCATCGGGGCAGCCAGAGGCTCCTCCTTGAGGGGCGCCAGGGCTACTACTCCGGCGAGGTGGTGGAGCGTCGAGGTGCCCTCCTGTGAGGAAGGCGACGTCGGGGGTGGCCGGGAAGGCGAAATCGGCGGCGGCGTGGCGCGTGCGCGGCGTCGGGGGCGGCCAGGGGCTCCTCGATGAGGGGCGCGGCGTCGGGGCTACTCCGACGAGGTGGGCGAGCCTCGGGGTGCCCTCCGGTGAGGAAGTAGGTGGCGTCGGGGGTGGCCGGGGAGGCGAATCGGCGGTGGCGGAGCTCTGGGGACGCGCTGAAGATGAAGACGATCGATGAGGAGGAAGAGAGAAGGGAGGCGGCGGTATATAGGAGAGGGACCTTTAGTGCCGGCTCCATGCACCGCCCGAGACTAAAGCACCTTTAGTCCCGGCTCCTGCCACCAGCCGGGACTAAAGGGGGACCTTTAGTCCCGGCTGTTGGAAGGAGCCGGGACTGAAGGATTTATTGGCGGGCTGCTAAATGCAGCCCACCTTTAGTCCCAGCTGGTGGCAGGAGCCGGGACTAAAGGTGGGCTACATTTTCATTTCCCGCCAACTTTTAAGCAGATCAGTTTATTTTATATATGTTTTGTATTTAAATGTTTAAGTCTTATTATTTGCGCAGTAAATTCAATACTAGGCATAAATTTTTTTAGAAAAAGTAATAAACTTTATTTTCATTTACTGCATACAAAACAAATATGTGACCTAAACTATTGTGTTTTTATTATAAATGTTGAACATAATGCAACTAATACTCACTATTTTCGTTAATGCAAAAATGTAGACTTTAATTGAAATTATTAAATTTGTTGGTTTTCGATAGGAAATTAGTTTTCACGTAATTGTAACGTAAATCTTTAGGTTCTTCATTAATCATTGTATAATTAATCGGTGAGTTTGGGCGGAAATTCAATTAAAGTTAAAAAGTACCAAACCACATCAGAAAAATCTCAAACTTGGTGGTGGCTACACACAGGGCATTTGTAGTCTTGAGAAAAAGTTTGAGACCAATCCGGCACTGGAAAGCAAATGGACTTCAGAGTCCCTGAGAACCTAGGTGTATAGATAGGGTTCGACGAAAGGTTGTATATACCTATGTGAAGCAAGTCGTCTCCGCCTATGTCGAAATGGCTTGAAATTTTTTTGGTAGTCATTTACACCCAAAATATGGCCCCACACAAGATCTTAGATTTTTTTGATAATTATTTTTATTATTACATTTTTCTTTGTGCCGCGTGAGACGAAATACGGTGAATTACATATTGAAAACAATATAATTTTGCATCAACCTCCACAAATATTTGTCTCCTAGGGCACAAGAGACCATTTGGCAAAGTTTGGCACCATTCCGGATCTTTTCGGGGGTGGACTCAGTTCAACGTATAATTAATTAGTGAAGTCGCGTGGAAATTCAATTAAAGTGAAAAAATTACCAAACCAATTCAGAAAAATCTCAAACTTGGTGGTGGCTTCACACTGGGCATTTGAAACCCTGATAAAAATTATGAGATCAATCAGGCACTAGAAAGCATATGGACCAGAAAATTCAAAGTATAGTTAACAAAAGAATATAATCAATTAAAGGGTCTTTTCTCTTATTAAATAAATATTTGGGTGCTTTCTTGTCGAGAAAGTGACTTAGTTCAGATGGCTAGCTAGTGCGCTGCGGTTTGGACCTTGGCTATGAGGTCGTGGGTTCAATGCCTGGCTGCCCCATTTTTTTGCCCAGCGCCACTATATTATTTTATCAAGAAAGATTTTATCCCGGTTATAGCCAGAGCCGGGACTAAAGGTCATCCTTTAGTCCCGGCTGGAGCCTCAAGCCGGGAGTAAAGATTTATTCCTGGTTAGAGGGTCCAGCCGGGACTAAAGGATAACCTTTAGTCCCGACTCTGGGCTATAACCGGGACTAATTATTGCCTGCCGTCGCCACACACTTGGGGCAGGAACTTTGTATCCTTGTTTGAGGATACAACCGAGACTAATAGTCCCTTTAGTCCCGAACACAAAAATACCGGGACTAAAGGCAAAAATAGAGGCGGGATGAAAGGTCTGTTTTCTAGTAGTGACAGGTGCTCGGATGACGGTGAGGTAGACGACACCTCCCATTGTGTCGCCCATATCGAAGTTGACACGGCGACGGTGCACGCGTCTACTACACCGAGCATCGATCTATCAAGGAGCACTACTGGAATTTGTGGCTTTGCCGAGTGCGGCACTCGGCAAAGCCCGAAATACACTCGGCAAAGGCTTTGCCGAGTGCCGCACTCGGCAAAGCCCGAAATACACTCGGCAAAGGCTTTGCCGAGTGCCGCACTCGGCAAAAGGCACTCGGCAAAAAATTAATCGGCAAAGAAGGCTTTGTCGAGTGCTTTTTGTCGAGCACTCGGCAAAGCCATTGCCGAGTGTCGGAAAAGCACTCGGCAAAGATTTACACTCGGCAAAATGAAAATGCAAAAAACCCCAAAAATAATAGCAAATTTTTTTTTCGGGGGAGGCCGCCACCGGCCTGCGTCCGCCCATCTCCATCGAAGTCACTGCATTTTTTCGCAAAATTCGCTGCTAACACGGCTAGCGGGATTCAAACTCACGACCTCTCCCTCGCGTGTCTGCTGCTCTACCACTGCACTACACTGTGACTTGTGTCTAGATTCCGTTATCTATTCTCATATATTATACTAAACCAAGAGTAAATTGCTTGTTTGAGGCCCTAAACGAATTCAAATCAAAAAGTGGTCAACTATAAAGTTTCATAACTTTTCAAGATCTATAATTTGAATTTAGAAAGTTTTTGCATCCGAGGTCGTTTGAAAAATTCGAATTTCAAATTTAAGAGATTCAAATGTAGTTTTGCATGATAAGATGATTTCGAATCAAAAAGTTGTCAACTACATAGTTTCATAACTTTTGGAGATCTACAATTTTCATTTAGGAAGTTTTTCCATCCAAGGTCTTTTGAAAAATTCAAATTTTCAAATTTTCAAATTCAAACGTTGTTTTTGCATGACAAGATGATTTCAAATCAAAATGTTGCCAACTACAAAATTTCATAATTTTTCAAGATCTACAAAATTTATTTTGGTCATTTGTTCATCCGACATAGTAATAGTAACATTATTCACAAATCTTATATATCTCTCTTCTACTTTCATGAAACTAATATGAGAGATATGAGAGAGATGTAGATTTTATGAACAACGTTATTGTCGCTTTGTCAAATGAAGAAATGACCAAAATAAACTTTGTAGATCTTGAGAAGTTATACAACTTTGTAGTTGAAAAGTTTTTCATTTGAATTCATTTAGGGCCTCAAAAATTGCTTTGAAAAAATGATTTGCCGAGGGCCCAAAAAAATGCACACGGCAAAATGCCTCTTTGCCGAGTGCCAGAAAAAAGACACTCGGCAAAGACGCATTTTGCCGAGTGCCGAAAAATGGCACTTGGCAAAATACATCTTTGCCGAGTGCCGAAAAACGACACTCGTCAAAGACTTATTTTGCCGAGTGCCGAAAAATGACACTTGGCAAAATACATCTTTGCCGAGTGCCGGAAAAAAACACTCGGCAAAGACATATTTATCGAGTGTTTTTTTACCGAGTGTATTTTATTTGGCACTCGGCAAAGACCGTCTTTGCTGAGTGCCCGATAAAATACACTCGGCAAAGCCTCCGGCACTCGGCAAAGTGCCGGTTTCCGGTAGTGGAGGGAGACCCCGCGGTGGGTCACGACCTCGTCCATGACTTCTGCGCGCCATCTTCAAGAGCGTCCCTGAACCACTGCTCCCACGCCCAACCTCCCCACCTAAACGGGTCTGCAGCAAACGCATGGGAAGGAAGCGGAAGAACATGGTCGCTACCCGCTCGAGCCTGCGTCTCGCGGCGCGCCCATCTATGGTGCTGGTGGCTAAACAGGCCCAGAGGAAGCTGATGCGCGAACTCGACTTCATCAACAACCCGTCGCCGGCGCCTGATGCAGCTGTCACCGCCTATGTGGATATGTATGCTGATGATCTGCCGGAGCAGGCTGTTATGGCAATCAGGGCTGCCACACGCCTGAGCAACAAGAATTTGGCCGAAGCACTAACGGCTATTGCACAGGAGACGGAGGAGTTTGAGATGGAGCTTCCCTGAAGCTTAGATGCAAACCGGTGTTGTTGCGTCTATGATCCATGTATTGTAGACTAGAGTTAGTACTAGCAGGTCTCCTACCGGTGGAGTTAGGAAAGCTTATGTTCTGGGAAAGGTGGATTAAATGCTGTTCAGGAGCTAGTGGTGGCGAACTTAAGCTTATAACGGTTGTACAACTCCCTAGTATGTAATAAGCTCATGTAGAACCTCAAACCTCCACAGCCTAGGCTGCGGATGGTAGCGCCCCTCGCGCATGTAACAGCTGTCTGCTACCTTGTTCATATTATAAATCAGAGCTGGGAACAGGATCTTTCAAAAGAAAATAGAGGCATTACTACATAAATGGACTTTTACCGTGCCATAATTCCCAACTGGAAATAGAACCAGGTTACGCATGCAGCAGGACTGATGTTCATGGGTACCGGTACCACAGCGAGTTAGGAGGGATATGGAGGCATGGGCGAAAGAAAACGATGACAGCAGATGGGCGCCCGCTGAAGGTCCATCCTGCTGGTGCTGGCTACACCCGTTGTATGTGGTGTCCACACGTTCAGAGCATGGAAATAAGGAACGAGGACATGAAGTCGCTGGTGTCGAGCCACAGACGCGTGGAAAAAAGGATATGGAGCCGATCTATGCGTGTACGCGTGACTAAATTTGGCTTTAGCCCCGGTATTTTTCGTGCCCGGGACTAGAGAAACCTTTAGTCCCCAGTTGGTAGCTCCAATCGGGACTAAAGGTCCCTGCCCAACGGCTACTGCGGCAGGCTTTTGCTGCAGTTGACCTTTAGTCCTGGTTCAAGCTACCAACCGGGACTAAAGGTTAACTTTTACTCCCGGTTGGTCCCTCCAATCGGGAGTAAAAGTCTACTACCGGCTGGAGGCTCCGTCTGGGACTAGAAAGGGACCTTAAGTCCCAGTTGTTGTCTCCAACCGGGACTAAAGGTCCCCTCCTATATACCCCTTCTTCCGCCCCGAGCCCGAGCCACTTCGAGCTCAGTGTTCTTGCTTCATCGCCGACCTCTCTTCTTCCTCATCGCCGGTAATCACAAGATTTCTTCAATTCCTCCATCGATTCTTCGGTTCTAAAGGTTACCAACTTTATACTCTCATGTTTCATCAGTAGCATATCTCATTTTGTGGACTAGATATATGTGGTTTTTATGGTGGATTTTTTTATTTGTAAGCCATTTAAGCTCAAAAACACTTTAAAGTTTGCATATTTGGATAAAGGAAGGTTAAAGTAGTTATTCAAAACTAGTATTCAGCTTTCATTTCTAGCATGCATAGCACACTTCATGGTTTAGAGATATAGAGAATTTTAGAGTTTTTTTAATTTTATTTGTTTATAAAATGAGAAATTTATATTATATTAAAAGTGAGTATAGAGAGTAGATGTCAACTGCTTCCGGGTCCTCGGCCTCTCATCGGGTTCCAAAGCGATTGAGGCTGGACCTCCCTCTCATTGCATGCAGCAAGTGTGAGGAGAAGATTGTGATGGAGTACCGGGTGAGGAAGAAGTGTCCCAACAAGGGTCGTATCTTATACAAGTGTCCGGATCGCAATGTGAGTTATTTTGTCGCATTTGATGATTATGGTTAATTTATACTTATTTTCATGATGATTATGATTAAAGTTCTAATTTTTTGTTTTAATTTCAGTGGGAAGGCACTGGATGTTCAGGCTGGTACTGGAAGGAAGAGTATGTTGAGCACGTGCAAAAAATCTATTGCACAGGCGGCTACGGCGGTTGAAGAGGCAGTGATCCTACGGAAGAAGCCCATAGATGTTGAACAAACGCATGATCTGTCTGTTTTAGTTATGATTGGTCGCGAAATCCTTATGCTGCTGAAGTGCATTTTAGCTTTAGTTTTTTTAGTGGTAGTTGGGATTGTCTATATTGTAGCGAGACTTTCATAAATTAATACTTTGTGTGATGGCATGCATGTCATTTAATTAACTAATTATGTTCTAGGTTTTAATATGGTATGTATGTCATGTAATGCAGATGAGCCAGTATTGGATGTATAATGCTGATCGCCGCTCCCAAGAGTTCATTGAGGGCGTGCATTCTTTCTTATGTGTGGCCGAGGCAAACAAACGCGATGGTTTCATGTGCTGCCCATGTGCCATATGTAAGAATTTGAAGGAATATGCTAGCTCAAGGAGTCTTCATTCACACTTGTTGAAGTCGGGTTTCATGCCAAACTATATTTGTTGGATGAAGCACGGAGAAACCGGGGTTGTAATGGAAGAAGGTGAAGAAGAATAACGGGACGATGATGACATTATTGTGGAATATGGTGCCTTCAATGATACTACAATAGGGGAAGCTGAAGAAGAGGTAGGGGCAGAAGATGAGCCCGCAGATGATCTTGGTCAAGCCATTCGTGAAGCACAAAGAGAATGCGAAAGTGAAAAGGAGAAGATCAAGTTCGAGCGCATGCTAGAGGATCACACGAAATTGCTATACCTAACTTGTGATGCGGGGCAGAAAAAGTTGGGCACCACACTGGAATTGCTGCAATGGAAGGCAAAGAATGGTGTATCTGACAAGGGATTTGGGGAGTTACTGAAAATCCAAAAGAAGATGCTTCCGAAGGATAACGAATTGCCCGCCACTACGTACAAAGCAAAACAGGTAGTCTGCCCTTTGGGATTAGAAATCCAGAAGATACATGCATGTCCTAATGACTGCATCCTCTACCGTGGCGAGGAGTATGAGAAGTTAGATGCATGCCCGGTATGTCATGCATCGCGGTATAAGATCAGGCGAGATGACCCTAGTGATATTAAGGGCGAACGTCCCACGAAGAAAATCCCTGCCAAGATTATGTGGTATGCTCCTATAATACGACGCTTGAAATGTCTGTTCAGAAACAAAGACCATGCAAAGTTGTTGCGATGGCACAAAGAAAACCGTAAGGTAGACAATATGTTGAGACACCCTGCTGATGGGTCCCAATGGAGAGCAATCGATAGAGAATTCCTGAAGTTTGTAAATGACGCAAGAAACTTAAGGTTTGCTTTAAGTACGGAAGGTATGAATCCTTTTGGGAAGCAGAGCAGTAGTCATAGCACTTGGCCTATTACTCTATGTATCTATAACTGTCACAGAATAGACCAATTTATAAGAGCACAAGTACAAAAACAATCGCCAAAACGATCAAATTCTCGAACTTGAGCCCATATAAACCCGGTAGTCAACTGAAATCTCGAAGGATTTCAAACCAACTTGCATACAACCAAGATCACAGTAATTTAACATAACATATCGTACATTACAACATTTCGTAGACGTTCGCAAATAGACTACATCATCACAGAGTCATCGTTATTACAAAACAAGTCTTGTAAAACCTGCGGAAGCAAATAGTTTAACTCACACACTCGAGTTCAAATACACATACTGGTTCGCTGATCATAGCCCGCAAAAGCATTCAGATAAGAGAACAAAGATCATGCCCATGATCTAGTCTTCATCACCTGCCGGGTGGAGACAATACTTACAGAATCCACGATATAGAAGGTCATCGCAACAAGAGGGAATAAACCACGAGTGCGGGAATGTACTCACTAGACTTACCACTTGAAACCAAAATAAATGACACCAAGGATTATGTATAGCTTAATGTAGTGGATCTAGTGACACTTTCTTTTTTGCGAGAAAAGCATAAGTAATAATGATTAACTCTTAACCTAAACTAGCAAGTGACTTTTTAGCCATTAACACATCAACTATATTAGCTTTTGTATTTAAGCAATCATTATATTAGGGTGCAAACATTAATAACCATATCGGTATTCATTGTGGCAACCTTATCATCATCATCCATTTAACCATATCGTTAAATTAATTGAATCTACGTTGCATTTGCTCGGTCAAGTTCTCACTATCCGGAGAGATGGCGATTTGAATCGATTCCTATCCACTAGAGGGTATTCCTAAACACAAACCACCGCTTCTCCCGTCGAGTCGCAAACAAGTCACCTTTGGTACGATTCAGAGTCGTGAGTCCGATCGGATCGACATTCTCGAGAGAACTACTCTGCCAAGGTTGTTCGGGACTCTAACCCGCCTTGGACTTATGCTAATGGCTCTCCGCACATCCTTACTACCTCGAGAATGCCGCCACTGCTCGCGTCCTCGGCCTGAGTCGAGCTACTAAGGCTTCCAGCGGTCGAACGACTTATCCGGCCAGCTAAGTGTTAGGCTGCGTTCAACATGACATGAGGACGACAACAGATCGGTCCTTAAACGACTCGACGGAGTCACTATGTTCAAACCTACACAAGACCCCGCCGGTCTTAATTCATTATTCACATGGTTCTTTTCCACGATAGCAAATATAGCCAACCGTGATCCACCTCATCCTAAAGCTTGCGGTGATGAGAAAATCACACGACTTCTACCATGAGACGCATGGCTAAGCATTTAACCCGTTCATGAACTTAAATAGGATTCCAGTGCGATATCTAGACAAGGAAGGATGTATAATGCAGCAATTGGTACCAACCAATTCCTATACTTAATGCATCATCAACAATAAAAGGTACTCAAAGTATTTGTAAAACAATGGGTGGCTTAATATGCTCCGGGGCTTGCCTTTCAGGAACGAGGAAGGCTGGTGGTCAGGGCACTCGGGCAAATCCTCCATGGCGACTGCTTCGTCGGCTTCCTGCACCTCGGGTTCCTCCTCCTGGTTGGCTCCCTCGAACTCCAGCAACGTCACTCCCTCCGGCACACCTATTGCATGAATGCGCAAGATAAATATCATGGATGCATATGAACGAATGTCAGGGATGCTCGGGGAATGCACATGTTCGCTGTAGTTTACATATTCCGACTTAAGCCCTATTCAAATCACTTTACTTACCACGTTTATACAACCTAATGTATAATTGCTCATCTTCAGTTAATGACCTAGCACCTGCACCTAAGCATATCCTCAAGTTAGGCTAACCCCTAAACAATCAACGATAACCTTGCACAACATACACTAAGCATTTGTATTTTAGAAAAATGAATACTATGTAGCGGTGCAGTAAACCAGCCATAACTGGAGATTTATAATTCTAAATGACATGCAACAAGACAATCTGGAAAGCTTATGAAATTGTGTACAATTCATTTTTATACCTCAAAGCATGATTCAACACTTTACCAAGTTGAATTCATAAATCAACAGAACTCTGTCCTCACAAGGCAGAGAGTAAGCAAAACTAGAACCTAACTTTAAACAGCTGTAGTTTCTAAACTACTGTGCCAAATGCCCTCAAATTTTGACAGGAGCTAGATACATAAATTATCTACAACTTTTGTATTCATCACAATCACATAAAACCAAATTATCATGGGGAACTTTCCAAAGTCCCCAGATCTATCCAGAGGAACATGATGCAAACAAATAAGTATTAACTTATGATATAAACACTTAATTGGACAAAACCAACTTTACTGACATATCACACATATCACAAGAACACCAGAAAGTAGGGTGTCCATCACCAAAACATTTCTTTTAATACCTTTGTTAATTTATTTAATTAATTAGTGGAAATAGTAAACATATATGAAAACTACCCCATTAATTCTACAAACATTACAGTAGACACTACATGCCCTAAGTAGACTATCATAAAAATTTCACACCATTTGAGTAAGTATAACAACCTACACAAAAATGGTAAGGCAGAATGGCTTAAAATGGCATAATTAGGAAACCTTAGTGAAAAGTGTCAAGCAACAGATTTCATATTTTTCCTAGCATCCTTAAGGTACTAGGACACTCTCCAACAATTTTCATGGTCATTGGATTCATAGATAATTTACAAAAATTCACCCAAGTACCTATCAGTGATAAAAGGAAAATCTATAACTCAAAAACTACACATGCAATGACTCTCAAATTTTAACCAGAGCTTCTACTATACAAGACTAGCTTACCCACAAAATTTCATAATTTTTGGATCACAGAAACTCAAGATATGATTTAAACAAGTTTGCATGCATTCAAAAACACTTTTCAAGTTCCTATTTAATTCATCCAAAATTTCTACATAATGTGCTCAAGACATATTTTTCTTAAATACTAGACCTAACTCGGAATCTAACAAAATTGGAACCACCCAATTTGGATCTACAAAACAGGAGATACAAAAATATCAAATCCGCATTCAAAATTGCATTTTTGAACTATCTTTCTAATATACAGTCGTTGACAACTGGGGTCCACCGGTCAGCTGGGCCCACGTGTCATAGACACAGAAACAGAGGACATGGCTGCGACGGCGCGGAAGATGACTTAGCTCGCCGGCAGCGACCTTACCGACGATGAGGAGGGTACCTCCGTGCTCGCCATGACCTCCTACGTCGGTTTACCTACTAACACTAAGCTCTAGCGGACTCCAGGGACGTCGGCCACGGCGCATGGCGGTTCGGCCATGGCACACGGCGGCGCTCCGGCGAACCCCGGCATTCGGTGACCGGACAAGGCGCGCGTAAGCTTCCAGTGACCAATGTGGACCTGCCTATGCTACGGCTACTAGCTACAGTGAAGCGGTCAGGCGTGGCCGCGTGAGATCACCGGCGACGACCATGTCACGGTGGTGCGCGGTTCAGCAATGCCGCTTACCTAGTGCTTGTCTAGTTCAGAGAGAGTGACGGCTAGGTTCGTGGGGTGCTCGCAGAGCTTTGGGCAAGACGGTGGTGGCTGTGGTGCCGTGGCGAGCTCGAGCGAGCTCGGCAGGCCGATGGCGTCGGCGGTGTGCTGCTACGCTTCGGCTGTGAACGGGGAAGGCAACGGAGGAGTGAATGAGGGCAGAGCGCGCACGGGTGAGTGGAGAGGTAGCAGGGCGTCATCCACTTCAAGCCGGCCAGCGCGCGGTGCGGTCAGGCCAAGTCGAGAGCGTGGCGGCCACTCGGCGGCAACCTCCTGGCCATGGTCGGCCATGACCGGTCTGGTCAGAACGGCCATCAGGCCTGAGGAAGCCGACTGACAGCGCCATTTGGAGCTGATGGATTTCCGAATCCTTTGATCATTAGCGCAAACTCCCTAAACAAAAGTTGAAGACCTATGTGCCAGCTACAAAACTCATTTAGAGACCAAAGTCTAATTCGCAAAGGATGGAGAGTAAAATCATGCCAAAGTCGAGTTCATGAAACTGAAATCCAGTATAACACTCAGAAAAATTTTCAATTGTTGAAACAGCTTTCAATCCTGACTTGTGGGCCATTTTTGAACATGTTGTGCACATTTTCATGAGATGGTCATAAAAGAATTTTTGTTCCACATATAATTCTCTACAACTTTGCTTTAGGTTGCTCAGACATGCAAACATCCTAAGCTACGCTTTTTAAACAGTCAAACACAGGAGCTATAGGGGTCCAAATTGGTCAACCATGACTTGGAAACCTAATTAGGCAAAATGATCAACATGAACATTGTTCCTAATGACATTATAAGTATGACTAAGGTTCTTAGGAGAATAATTAGCCACACCATACATTGGTCACACAAGAATCAAGCAAGGTATGTACAGAAACAATGAAAAACACATGAAATGTTACAATTGTTTCATAGTCATGTTTCACATGTTTCATGATCTTGTTGCATAGTACTAACTAACCTTGTTTCACTAAATGAGTGGCACCTGTTGCACTTAAGTGTTGCACGCTTTACATTTCATAAAAGAAACACACATGGAATATAAACATGTGTTGCAATGTTTCAAAAGCATGTTTCAAACAATCTAAGCTCACGAATGGATGCATGATGCTCATGTTCATGAAATGCGGGTGCAAATGTTGAAGCCAAACACCTGGGGTGTTACAGCCCTCCCCCCTTATAAAAATCTCGTCCTGAGATTTGAAAAGCGTACCATTGTTGATAGAATTCCTTATAACCATCCCTCAAATAATCTTCCCTTTCCCACGTTGCATCGCGTTCACTACCCTGATTACTCCACATGACTTTGTAGAACTTGACCACCCAACTCCGAGTCACTCGCTCACGAGTGTCAATCACTCGAACTGGCTTTTCTTCAAAGGTCAAATCAGATTTTAACTCGATATCCTTCAAGGGAACTCTCTCTTCAGGGACGCGAAGACATTTCTTCAATTGGGATACATGAAAGACATTGAAGATAGCACTCATCTCTGGAGGTAATTGAATCTTGTACGCCACCTTACCACTTTGTCCAATGATTTCAAACGGACCAACATATCTCGGCGCAAGCTTTCGCTTCACACCGAAGCGTTGGACACTTTTCATAGGTGAGACCTTCAGATAAACGAAGTCTCCAACTTCGAACTCAATAGGTTTTCTACGTCGATTAGCATAACTTTTCTGCCTAGCTTGAGCTGTGGCCATGTGAGTTTGGATAGTACGGACTTGTTCTTCGGCTTCTTGAACAAAATCAATTCCATAATATCTCCTTTCATCGGCTTCTACCCAGTTCAACGGGGTTCTACACTTCCGGCCATACAAAGCTTCAAACGGTGCCATCTTGATACTCTCTTGATAACTGTTATTGTACGAGAATTCAGCTAGGGGTAACCATTTTTCCCATGAGCCCTTAGCTGAGATGACACATGCTCTCAACATATCTTCTAAGATTTGATTCACTCGTTCAGTTTGCCCATTGGTTTGCGGATGATAGGCAGAACTTCTTACTAGCTTAGTTCCTAATAATTCGTGTAAGTGCTCCCAAAAGCGAGCAGTGAACTGTGGTCCTCTATCCGAGACAATAGTATGAGGGATCCTATGAAGTCGGACTATCTGGTTAAAGTACAACTCCGCATAGTCGGTTGGACGAAAGTCTATACGGACAGGAATGAAGTGTGCTGATTTGGTCAGACGGTCTACAATCACCCAAATAGAGTTAAAGTTCCTCTGAGTAGTAGGGAGTCCAACAATAAAATCCATACTTATCTCCTCCCATTTCCAACCTAGAATCGAGAGTGGCTGAAGTAATCCAGCTTTTATGTGCACAGCCTTGACTCGACAACAAGTGTCACACCTAGCCACATAAGCGGCGATCTCTTTCTTTATTTTGGTCCACCAAAATCGAGGCTTCAAATCATGATACATTTTGCTACTACCAGGATGAATAGATAATTTAGAGGAATGAGCTTCAGATATGATTTGATTTCTAAGCTCTCTATCCTTCGGAACTACCAACCTATCCTTGAACCATAACACGCCTTCCTCATCAACTCGAAAATGTTTGGTTTCTTGCTCTTTCATCTTGCGCTTGATGTGAAACACACCTGCATCCGTCTTCTATAGCTCAATAATTCGACTCTGTAGAGTACAACTGACAGTGATGTTGTGAAGGACTGCAGGATGAAGGAGCTTCGACAAATGGACATCACTCTCAATCAAAGAGTGGCAATGAGACTTCCTGCTTAAGGCATCCGCTACGACATTTGCCTTGCCAGGGTGATAGTGCACTTGGAGGTTATAATCCTTGATCAACTCGAGCCATCTTCTCTGACGCATATTCAACTCAGGTTGAGTGAAGATGTACTTGAGACTTTTATGATCAGTGTAGATGTTGCACACATTGCCAAGTAAATAATGTCTCTAGGCCTTCAAGGCATGAACAATTGTGGCGAGTTCTAAGTCATGCGTTGGATAATTCACTTCATGCTTCCGAAGTTGGCGAGAGGTATAAGCAATGACTCTACCCTCTTGCATAAGAACACCTCCTAGCCCAATACCTGATGCATCGCAGAACACATCAAAAGGTTTCTCGATATCCGGTTGTGCCAAAACCGGAGCCGAAGTTAGAAGAGTTCGTAGGGTATGGAAAGCCGCATCACACTCAGGAGTCCAGACAAATTTCATGTCTTTTTGCAGCAATCGAGTCATAGGCTTGGCTATTTTAGAGAAATCCGGGATGAAGCGACGATAATAGCCAGCCAACCCCAGAAAATTCCAAACCTCATGCACCGAGATTGGAGCCTTCCAGTTCAACACCTCTTGCACCTTGGTGGGATCAACCATAATTCCACCATCGGACAACACGTGTCCAAGAAAAGGTACCTCATAAAGCCAAAATTCACATTTGTTTGAACTTTGCATACAATTTGGTGTTCTCGCAATCTAGTGAGAACCACCCGCAAATGTTCAACGTGATCTTCTTCATTCTCAGAATAGACCAGGATATCATCTATAAATACCACCACAAATTTGTCCAACTCGGGCATAAACACTGAATTCATCAGATACATAAAATATGCGGGGGGCATTAGTCAATCCAAAAGACATAACAAGATACTCATACAGACCGTATCTTGTAGAGAATGCGGTTTTTGGAACATCCTCGGGCCGAATCTTGATTTGATGATACCCAGATCTCAAATCAATCTTGGAAAAGACTTTTGCTTTGGATAAGCGATCAAATAAGATATCTATGCGTGGCGAGAGGGTACTTATTCTTGATTGTACTTTGCATTCAAGGGTCTATAATCTACACACATGCGTAGGGATTGATCCTTCTTCTTCACAAAGATATTTGGGCACCCTTACGGAGATGAACTAGGACAGATAAGGCCTTTCTTTAGAAGTTCATTCAACTGGGTCTTAAGTTGGCTAGTTCATTGGGAGGCATTCTATATGGCCTTCTAGAGATAGGAGCGGTGCCGGAAGCAACTCTATCTTGAACTCCACTTCCCGATCCGGGGTAATCGAGCAAATCATCACGAAAAACATTCGGAAAGTCACACACTATGGGGATATCGCAATAGCCTTTGCTTGCACCGCATTAGCCGCTGACAAGAAAGATTGATGTCTCGGTAGTTGCACCGAGAAAACCTTCCCGATTACTAGGATCTCGAGCATGACTACTCTAGTCGATGTATCAATAAGCACCCGTGCCTACTCATCCAATTCATTCCTAATATCACATCGATACCCGGCCCGGTAAAACTACCAGATCAACACGATAACTTCGCCTCTATCTCAAATTGTACGTCCCCAACTACCGGCTTGGTTGGGATAACGCCACTAGCAGCCCTAATACAATAACCCTCACCCTCAATAGTATATGTTTTCTGCATAAACTTGGATGCAAATGTTGGACTAATAAAGGAATGCGAAGCACCTAAATCAAATAGTACAACCGTGGGGTGTTGATCAATCGAAACTTACCGGTAATCACTACCTCTCTGAAGGAATCTCAAGTAATATTAGTGTGGTTCACCGCCGCCGACGACCACCTTGGTAGTTATTCTTCTTAGGGTAAGGGCATTCCCTTGCCCGATGGCTTTATCTTTGTTGCAGTTCCAAGCCACGGCATGTTGCTTGGAGGAGCCCAGGCGCCTTACGACCGGTAGTGCCCTTGGGAAAAGCAATGTAAATGCCTTGCGAAAACCGGTCTTGGCGGGATTCTTCTTCTGCGGTGTGTGCGAAACTTAGCGGTATGTTGGAGGACGGAATGGAGCCCTCGTGTGACAGGAGCTTTGATTGTGAGGCACCGCCTCATAGGCTCTCTTACGACTTTTTGAAGCAGCATACACAGCATTGTTGTTCTCTTGCGATACAACATCACTCACAAACTCATTAAAATGAGCACACTTGCAATTTCCCATGGTCTTCATAAGTTTGGGGCTAAGTCCCCGCTTGAAACTTGCGATCTTTTTGGCATCAGTGTCAACAAACTCAGTAGCATACCTTGCAAGGTTATTGAAAGCCTGCAGGTATTCATTCAAGCTCTTGTTCCCCTGAGTCAGCTTCATGAACTCTATATGCTTGATTGCCATGAGACCAGGAGGAATATAATTTCCCCTGAAAGCAGACTTGAACTGATCCTAGGTGATTTGGGCATTAGCCGGCATAGTGGACCGATGATGACTCCACCAAATGCCAGCTGGCCCATGCAGTTGGTGAGATGCGTACTCAGTCTTCAGCACCTCAGTCAAGTAGAGCAGACAGAACTTCTGCTCGAGAGTATTAAACCACTCATCAGCTTGTAGAGGCTCCTCAGCCTCCTTAAAGATCGGGGGTTTTGTGTCAAGGAAATCCTTGAAATCACTGTATTGATTTGGTTCTAGTCCTTGGCGTGGACCACGACCATCCCGATTCACAATCATACGGAGGGCCTCAGCCATAGTGCGCTGTCCTTCCGCAAGCATTGCTATCAATTCCATTGGTGTGGGTGGTGGTGGCGGTGGAAGATCATCATCATCATCACCCTTGCCGTGAACGAGCAGTCTGAGGCATCCGCTGACAATGCGCAACTTTGTAATTATTGATGATGTCAAGACATTGGAGAGGAACAATGTAATTGTGCCAAACTGAATTCTTGACAAGAATGAAAACTTCATACAATAACAGAGGCAATAATTCATTCTCCAATCACCACATCATCAAGTAGATTACTAGCGCCATACGCAGTGCATTCCAACATGACAAGTTTTAAACTTAACCATTACGATACGCATCCCGAAGGGAGCGAATTAAAAAGTACATTACGTGCGAGTTGAATTAAAAGAGTACATCCCACATCGGTCATCGTACTTAAGTCCATTACATCAATGATCGCAAAAGCTTAAACTAGCGAGGCTTGCTAACGAACTATGCGTCGAAGTGATCGCTGTCCACATCGGAGACACCTTGGACTTCTTCTAGGTCTTCCTCTTCTTCTTCTTCTTCTTCTTCTTCTTCTTCTTCTGCCAGCTCAGCTACATTGTCAACCATCTGCACGTCCTCTTCTTCCTCATCGGCCTCAATCACTTGAGGTCCACCCACATTTGGATACCTTGGTATGAGGTGAGGAATAGGAAGCAGACGGTTGTGCGCTTGATGGTGCTCAACCCAAGCTCTTCAAGCTGTCCTTGTAGTGCTTGCTCCCTTTGAAAGGCGTTGTGGTTGGCCAAAATCCAACCCCGACGTCTTTCTTCTCGCTAACTCTAAAGTCGCATCCGGTGACGTGTCACACGATCCAACTCTTGTGCAGCCTCATCTCTCTCAATAGTGAGGTTCATCATTTGGTCATGAAGCTTCGTCTCTCTCGGCGCGGTTTGACCCCTTCATTGCGGGCGATAATTTGCAATCCCACGAATCTCATCAACTTCTCATTGAGCTCTCCCACATGCGTCGTTCGCCTTACGACAATACTTACGGGCACACAACCTGAACTGTGTTTGAGCTTCCATTGCCTTCTTGGCTTCATCAAGCACACTCGAAAGGGTGTTTTGTTCGACTCGACAAAGCTTCAGGACTGCCATCATAGCACTCATTCCAGCGTTGTCGCTCTGCACCCGTTCGCCACAGCCTTGAACCAAGGCCGACCAACGTCCCTGAGTCCACTCGGCCTCGAAGAGAGGACACACGGGGAATGGATGAAGCAGGTCCACCCACTAAATCATCCTCGAAGCTCGTGCTATATCCATCAAGACATCCAGGGCAGCAACTTTGAAGCGGCTTCCCATGGGCTTTGCCCATCGCCTCAATGCTCCACCCATGCCACAACGGTCTTGTGGGGTTTTATGCACGATGAAGATCACGACGTACCATGGTACATCTCCCAATGGTGGTACCTTTGCCTCCACGTGTAGTTGGGTGCCTCCGGGTACCCAAATCGAACCGAGCACCCTCTAGAGCAAAGTGGGAGTACCGAACTGGTCCGAAAGGTGTTGCTACCCGAAGAGGGAAACACTGGTAGCCGCCATCTCAGATCAAAAAGGGATGCAATTCACGTGAGAGGATTATTTTGCTGAGAGATTGCACTTTACACTTGGGATAAGCAATTATAAGGGAGGGGTAATGCAATATGAATGCCATGAGTGAATATGATGCATGCACGTTCCGTACGTCCTCACAAACCTATTAAAATTTAAGCTTTAGCGGAATATATGGTGGCATACGTACGTTCTCTCAATTAGCAGTAACTAGTCGATCTACACGGTGCGTTGTTAGCGTACCTATAGAAACTTCATTGCAGCCCAACCCAACAAGATATAATGCTAATTACACAAGCAGTAACTAAGATACTCTCCATATATACATCCCCCGATATATATACTTCGAAATCCAAACTACCCGACAAATGTACCCACAATTAAGTACCTTCATATATACATGTATACAACATGTAAATACTCCAGTAACCACAACTAGCTCTCCCCTAGACCGACGGTTGGACGGTCATGCTCTCACAACTCACACTTACCTTAGCATAGAGGCAATTGATCCATGCATTACCATTCAAACGAATGGCATCCATACAATATCACGCCGTATGGACGACGAAATAGAAACAATCAATTCCCCCAAGTTAGTAATTAGATATAAGCCACCTCGAAGTCCTTAAGTGGGCTATAAAGGATGTGATCACCAGTATACCATAAAAATTTTGATTTTTGAACACTTATATATAACTATAAGTTGGAAAACCGTTTTTACAACAAAAGCTTTTATTTTAAATAGCCGTAAGACATGTTTAATGTTGAATCTAGCTCTGATGCCAGCTGTCACAGAACCGACCAATTTATAAGAGCACAAGTACAAAAACAATCGCCGAAACGATCAAATTCTCGAACTTGAGCCCATATAAACCCGGTAGTCAACTGAAATCTCGAAGGATTTTAAACCAACTTGCATACAACCAAGATTACAGTAATTCAACATAACATATCGTACGTTACAACATTTCGCAGACGTTCGCAAATAGATTACATCATCACAGAGTCATCGTTATTACAAAACAAGTCTTGTAAAACATGCGGAAGCAAATAGTTTAACTCACACACTCGAGTTCAAATACACATACTGGTTCGCTGATCACAGCCCACAAAAGCATTCAGATAAGAGAATAGAGATCATGCCCATGATCTAGTCTTCATCACCCGCCGGGTGGAGACAATACTTACAGAATCCCTGATATAGAAGGTCATCTGCAACAAGAGAGAATAAACCCTAAGTACAGGAATGTACTCAGCTAGACTTACCCACCAGAAACCAAAATAAATGACACCAAGGATTATGCATAGCTTAATGTAGTGGATCTGGCTGACACTTTCTTTTTGCAGAAAAGCATAAGTAATAATGATTGACTCTTAACCTAAACTAGCAGTGACTTTTTAGCCATTAACCTGTCAACTATATTAGCACCTGTACTAAGCAATCATTATATTAGGGTGCAAACATTAATAACCATATCAGGTATTCATTGTGGCAACCTTATCATCATCATCCATTTAACCATATCGTTAAATTAATTGAATCTATGTTGCCGCTGCTCAGTCAAGTTCTCACTATCCGGGAGAGACGGCGATTTGAATCGATTCCTATCCAGCTGGAGGGGTATTCCTAAACACAAACCCTGCTTCTCCCGTCGGAGTCGCAAACAAGTCACCTTTGGTACGATTCAGGAGTCACGAGTCCGATCAGATCGACATTCTCAGAGAACCACTCTGCCAAGGTTGTTCAGGACTCTAACCCGCCTTGGACTTATGCCAATGGCTCTCCGCACATCCTTACTACCTCTAGAATGCCGCCACTACTCGCGTCCCTGGCCGGAGTCAAGCTACTAGGCTTTGCGGTCGGAACGACTTATCCGGCCAGCTAAGTGTTAGGCTGCGTTCAACATGACATGAGGACGTACAGCGTATCGGTCCTTAAACGACTCAGATAGAGTCACTATGTTCAAACCTACACAAGACCCCGCCCGGTCTTAATTCATTATTCACATGGTTCTTTTCTACGATAGAAAATATAGCCAACCGTGATCCACCTCATCCTAAAGCTCGTAGGTGACAGGAAATCACCTGACTTCTACCGCACTACGCATGGCTAAGCATTTAACCCGTTCCTGAACTTAAATAGGATTCTAGTGCGATATCTGGACAAGGAAGGATGTATAATGCAGCAATTGGTACCAACCAATTCCTATACTTAATGTATCATCAACAATAAAAAGGTACTCAAAGTATTTGTAAAAACATGGGAGGCTTAATATGCTCCGGGGCTTGCCTTTCAGGAACGAGGAAGGCTGGTGGTCAGGGCACTCGGGCAAATCCTCCGCGGCGACTGCTTCGTCGGCTTCCTGCACCTCGGGTTCCTCCTCCTGGTTGGCTCCCTCGAACTCCAGCAACATCACTCCCTCCGGCACACCTATTGCATGAATGCGCAAGATAAATATCATGGATGCATATGAACGAATGTCAGGGATGCTCGGGGAATGCACATGTTCGCTGTAGTTTACATAGTACAACTTAAGCCCTATTCAAATAACTTTACTTACCACGTTTATACAACCTAATATATAATTGCTCATCTTCAGTTAATGACCTAGCACCTGCACCTAAGCATATCCTCAAGTTAGTCTAACCCCTAAACAATCAACGATAACCTTGCAACAACATACACTCAAGCATTTGTATTTCAGAAAAATGAATACTATGTAGCGGTGCAGTAAACCAGCCATAACTGGAGATTTATAATTCTAAATAACATGCAACAAGACAATCTGGAAAGATTATGAAATTGTGTACAATTCATTTTTATACCTCAAAGCATGATTCAACACTTTATCAAGTCGAATTCATAAATCAACAGAACTCTGTCCTCACAAGGCAGAGAGTAAGCAAAACTGGAACCTAACATTAAACAGCTGTAGTTTCTAAACTACTATGCCAAATGCCCTCAAATTTTGACAGGAGCTAGATACATAAATTATCTACAACTTTTGTATTCATCACAATCACATAAAACCAAATTATCATGGGGAACTTTCCAAAGTCCCCAGATCTGTCCAGAGGGACATGATGCAAACAAATAAGTATTAACTTATGATATAAACACTTAATTAGACAAAACCAACTTTACTGACATATCACACATATCATAAGAACACCAGAAAGTAGGGTGTCCATCACCAAAACATTTCTTTTAATACCTTTGTTAATTTATTTAATTAATTAGTGGAAATAGTAAACATATATGAAAACTACCCCATTAATTCTGCCAAAATTACAGTAGACACTACATGCCCTAAGTAGACTACCATAAAAATTTGACACCATTTGAGTAAGTATAACAACCTACACAAAAATGGTAAGACAGAATGGATTAAAATGGCATAATTAGGAAACCTTAGTGAAAAGTGTCAAGAAACAGATTTCATATTTTTCCTAGCATCCTTAAGGTACTAGGACACTCTCCAATAATTTTCATGGTCATTGGATTCATAGATAATTTACAAAAATTCACCCAAGTACCTACCAGTGATAAAAGGAAAATCTATAACTCAAAAACTACACATGCAATGACTCTCAAATTTTAACCAGAGCTTCTACTATACAAGACTAGCTTACCCACAAAAGTTCATAATTTTTGGATCATAGAAACTCAAGATATGATTTAAACAAGTTTGCATGCATTCAAAAACACTTTTCAAGTTCCTATTTAATTCATCCAAAATTTCTACATAATGTGCTCAAGACATATTTTTCTTAAATACTAGACCTAACTGGAAATCTAACAAAATTGGAACCACCCAATTTGGATCTACAAAACAGGAGATACAAAAATATCAAATCCGCATTCAAAACTGTATTTTTGAACTATCTTTCTAATATACAGTCGTTGACAACTGGGGTCCACCGGTCAGCTGGGCCCACGTGTCATAGACACAGAAACAGAGGACACGGCTGCGACGGCACGGAAGACGGCGTAGCTCGCCGGCGGCGACCTTACCGACGACGAGGAGGGTACCTCCGTGCTCGCCATGACCTCCCGCGTCGGTTTACCAACTAACACTAAGCTCTAGCGGACTCCAGGGACGTCGGCCACGGCGCACGGCGGTTCAGCCATGGCGCACGGCGGCGCTCCGACGAACCCCGGCATTCGGTGACCGGACAAGGCGCGCGTAAGCTTCCAGTGACCAATGCGGACTTGCCTATGCTACGGCTACTGGCTACGGTGAAGCGGTCAGGCATGGCCGCGTGAGATCACCGGCGGCGACCATGGCGGCCATGTCACGGTGGTGCGTGGTTCGGCAATGCCGCTTACCTAGTGCTTGTCTGGTTCAGAGAGAGTGACGGCTAGGTTTGTGGGGTGCTCGCAGAGCTTTGGGCGGGACGGTGGTGGCTGTGGTGCCGCGGCGAGCTCAAGCGAGCTCGGCGGGCCGATGGCGTCGGCGGTGTGCTGCTGCGCTTCGGCTGTGAACGGGGAAGGCAACGGAGGAGTGAATGAGGGCAGAGCGCGCGCGGGTGAGTGGAGAAGCAGCAGGGCGTCGTCCACTTCAAGCCGGCTAGCGCGCGGCGCGGTCAGGCCAAGTCGAGCGCGTGGCGGCCACGCGGCGGCAACCTCCTGGCCACGGTCGGCCATGACCGGTCTGGTCAAAATGGCCATCAGGCCTGAGGAAGCCGACTGACAGCGCCATTTGGAGCCGATGGATTTCCGAATCCTTTGATCATTAGCACAAACTCCCTGAACAAAAGTTGAAGACCTATGTGCCAGCTACAAAACTCATTTAGAGACCAAAGTCTAATTCGCAAAGGATGGAGAGTAAAATCATGCCAAAGTCGAGTTCATGAAACTGAAATCCAGTATAACACTTAGAAAAATTTTCAATTGTTGAAACAGCTTTCAATCCTGACTTGTGGGCCATTTTTCAACATGTTGTGCACATTTTCATGAGATGGTCATAAAAGAACTTTTGTTCCACATATAATTCTCTACAACTTTGCTTTAGGTTGCTCAGACATGCAAACATCCTAAGCTACACTTTTTAAATAGTCAAACACAGGAGCTCTAGGGGTCCAAATTGGTCAACCATGACTTGGAAACCTAATTAGGCAAAATGATCAACATGAACATTGTTCCTAATGACATTCTAAGTATGACTAAGGTTCTAAGGAGAATAATTAGCCATAGCATACATTGGTCACACAAGAATCAAGCAAGGTATGTACAGAAACAATGAAAAACACATGGAATGTTACAATTGTTTCATAGTCATGTTTCACATGTTTCATGATCTTATTGCATAGTACTAACTAACCTTGTTTCACTAAATGAGTGGCACCTGTTGCACTTAAGTGTTGCATGCTTTACATTTCATAAAAGAAACACACATGGAATATAAACATGTGTTGCAATGTTTCAAAAGCATGTTTCAAACAATCTAAGCTCACGAATGGATGCATGATGCTCATGTTCATGAAATGCGGGTGCAAATGTGGAAGCCAAACACCTGGGGTGTTACAATAACCTTCCTCCCTGGTTATGCATGAAGCATAAGTTTATTATGATGCCAGTGCTCATCCAAGGCCCAAGGCAACCTGGCAACGACATCGATGTGTACCTGAGGCCACTACTTGAAGAACTTCTACTTTTGTGGAACAGACTGGGTGTACGTGTGTGGGATGAGCACAAACAGGAGCACTTTGACCTGCTAGCATTGTTGTTCGTAACAATCAATGATTGGCCTACTCTAAGTAATCTTTCAGGACAATCAAACAAGGGATATAATGCATGCACGCACTGTTTCGATGACATTAAAGGTATATTCTAGAAAAAATGTCGAAAGGTCGTGTACCATGGCCATCGTCGATTTCTTCCTACGAATCACCCCCTAAGAAAGAAAGGTAAGCATTTTAAAGGTAAGACAGACCACTAGATCAAGTCGGGCAACCAAACTGGTGAGGATGTACTGAATATGGTCAAGGATGTGAAAGTAGTATTTGGAAAGGCACATGGCAGCGAAGCTGTTCTGAACAACGCCGATGGTCACGCACCCATGTGGAAGAAGAAGTCCATATTTTGGGATCTACCCTATTGGCAAGTCCTAGAGGTCCGTAGCGTGATCGACGTGATGCACCTGACGAAGAATCTTTGTGTGAACCTGCTAGGCTTCATGGGTGTGTATGGGAAGCCTAAGGATACACTAGAAGCACGACAGGACCTGCGGTGTTTGAAAGAACGAGACAACCTGCATCCAGAGAAGACAGATGATGGACGCCATTACTTAAGTCCTGCCAGCTACACTCTTAGCAAAGAAGAGAAGGAAAGCATGTTTGAATGCCTAGCAAGCATCAAGGTACCATCTGGATTCTCCTCGAATATAAAGGGTATAATACATGTGCTAGAGAAGAAATTCCTAAACTTAAAGTCCCATGATTGCCGCGTGCTCATGACGCAATTGCTTCCAGTTGCATTAAGAGAAATTCTACCTCCAAATGTACGTCTAGCTACCGTAAAGCTATGTGCATTCCTCAATGCAATTTCTCAGAAGGCAATCGATCCAATGGACCTAGCTAAACTACAGAATGATGTGGTTCAATGTCTTGTCAGCTTTGAGTTGGTGTTCCCTCCTTCCTTCTTTAATATCATGACACACCTCCTAGTTCACCTAGTCAAGGAGATTAGCATTCTTGGTCCTGTGTTCCTACACAACATGTTCCCCTTTGAGAGGTTCATGGGAATCCTAAAGAAATATGTTCACAACCGTGCTCGGCCAGAAGGAAGCATCGCCAAGGGCTATGGAACAGAGGAGGTCATTGAGTTTTGTGTTGACTTTATTCCCGACCTTGACCCGATTGGTGTTCCTGAATCGTGACACGAGGGGAGACTAAGTGGAAAGGGGACACTAGGGAAGAAACCATATATTGGTACGTCGGATAATTATTTTAATAAAGCACACTACACAGTTCTGCAAAACTTCTCCTTGGTGGATCCGTATATCGAGACACATAAAGAGTTGCTCCGATCCGAGTTTCTAGGAAAGTCTGAAGCTTGGATTACGCGTCAGCACATGAAAACTTTCAGTGACTGGTTGCGAAAAGAATGTCAGGGTGATGAGAGTATTGATGAGCAACTGTATTTGTTGGCTAGGAAGCCATCGTGGCATATCCTCACATACAAAGGGTACGAGATAAATGGGAATACATTTTACACAGTAGCCCAAGATAAAAGGAGCACCAACCAAAACAGTGGTGTCCGCATAGATGCCACTGACCCAAATGGAAGTAAGCAAACATATTATGGCCACATAGAGGAGATATGGGAAC
This sequence comes from Miscanthus lutarioriparius, assembly GCA_904845875.1. Taxonomy (NCBI): domain Eukaryota; kingdom Viridiplantae; phylum Streptophyta; class Magnoliopsida; order Poales; family Poaceae; genus Miscanthus; species Miscanthus lutarioriparius. The sequence continues at coordinate 4,968,109 of CAJGYO010000014.1, forward strand.
TAAACTATGCACCTACTTTTAAGGTACCTTTATTCAAGTGCCAATGGGTAAGGGCGACTGGAGGCGAGGTAGCAGTCGACAACCAGTATGGAATGAGAACCGTGGACCTCAACAATATTGGGTACAAAGATGAACCGTTCGTCCTTGCTAAGGATGTGAATTAGGTGTTCTATGTCAAGGACATGTCTACAAAACCGAAGAGAGGGAAAAACAACAACGACCCAATCAATGAGCCAAAGCGCCACATAGTTCTTTCAGGGAAAAGAAACGTCGTCGGAATTGAAGACAAGTCAGACATATAAAAGATTATGAAAAGGATGACCGAATTCTCCCTTCACAATGAACAAAGACCCAAGCATCCAGCTAAATGATGAGGATACTCTATGGTTATGGCGCGATCATAACCAAGGGATCATAACCACCCGGGACTAAAGGTGGGCTGCATTTTTTGTGGCCCGCCAAAATACACCTTTAGTCCCGGCTCGTAATACCAGCCGGGACTAAAGGTATTACGAGCCGAGACTAAAGGTAATACCATTACCAGCCGGGACTAAAGGTTTTTTAGTCCCGGGCGTTTACAGGAGCCGGGACTAAAGGTCCCTCCCCTATATAAGACAACTGTTTCTTCTTCCTCATCACTCTTCATCTTCATCGCCCATCGCCACTGCCGCCGCCGCCCTCGTGGAAGCGCTGCCGCACCTTCCCCGCACCCGAGCCCAACGCCGTAGCGGAGGAGCCGTCCGAGCCGACGCACCGCCGAGGACGAGGAGCCCCGGAGCCGGCGACGAGACCCCCTCCCGTCCCGCGGGTCTCATCTTCCTTGAGACCGGCGGACCCAAGTCCAACGCCGCCGCTGAGGAGCACGAGTCCGTGTCGGCCGTCGACCGTGGCCGGCTGCCCAGCCTCGCGCTCTCCACGTTTGCCATCGACCCTGGCCGTCCGCCCAGCTGGAGCAAGATCCTCTCCACGTTTGCCATTGGCTCTTCTGGAACGACGCGATGGGTCGCTGCTGCTAGTTACTTGCTGCTGGATTTAACCTTGATTACTATACTAGTACGTATCAACGTAGGAGGAATCAAGTTTCTGTGTTTGCAAATAATCGATGTGCTTTGTGACCACTAATTGCTCGTGTTTTATTTTAGTTGCTGCAGGACAGAGATTGAATGCATCTGTTTCGATATAGTTTAGTTTAGATATAATTTTGAAGGGTCACATAGTTTACATGGCATATTAGATCACAACAGCTTGCATACATTAAGTGTTGCAACTTGTTTTGGAAACAGTAAAATGAAACCTCCAATGAGAGAGCTAGTTTTATTTCTCAAATCAATTTTGTAGAGCTGACATGGCAGTCTTGTAAACTGAAAAATGAAACTCTTCATTGAGACTGGCAATACTGTAAGACACGGATCACACGTTAAGATAACAATATTGTAAGACATTAAACTGATATTTAATCCAAAAAAACAAATTTATACTATTTGTATACCGAATCGTGGGTCAATTTTTATGCTGCTTCACCGAATTGTTACACATACATCTAAATTTGGTATACATATATATTAGAGTTATAAATTTATATTGTTATATATATAAATTTGTTATACATACATATTAGAGAGTTATATATTTGTATTGTTATATATATAAATTTGTTATACATATTAGAGAGTTTTAAATTTATATTGTTATATATATAAATTTGTTATATATATCACTTGCCAATAAATATTTCTAGAAAATAAGAAATCAAAGTTATGCTTTGGAGACTTGAATTTCAAGTGTAGTTATTTAATTAATTTTAAGCACATGACTCGATCCATTTTATAGATATATGGTTTTTATTTTTTTATAAATATATCTAGTGGTGTAAAAGCTAGATGACTGCCCCGAGAGACAACATGGATGAAGAAATGATGGATATTATCAACACCGGCACTCAATTTACCGATGGTGACCAGCAGGATGTAGATGACGGAAGTCAATACCTGGCTCTTGAAAATAACCAAGAAAATATTGTGCAAGAAAATATTGGCGAGGTATATATATTTATATATATATTTGAATATTATATATATATATATTTGAATATCTATCATCTATTATGTGTACACTTGATATTTATTTATTCTTTTTTTATACATAGCCCTCTCGATCGACGACCACAACGGTGAAAAGCAAAAATATTTGAGAACCGAAAAAGCCATTGGAGGGGCGCTACATAATATCGGAATTCAATATCGAGACAGACGAACCACTTGGTCCACATGCAAGGAAATTCGTGCAACACTGTGGGTACCTTGTAAGGGACAGACTTCCGATCAGTCCCCGGGAATGGAAGCAAAAGATCAACGAGCCTCATGTTAGTTTTGTCTCTGATCTTGATAAGAATTTAATTTGGGATGATATCCTTCAACATTTCACGTTGCAAGCGGATGATTATGATGATATCAACGATAATGAATTGAAGGAGCTAGTTCAAAAGTGGGCTATAAAGAAGATGGCCACACAATTCCAGACTTGGAAGAAATTCATATACACGAAATACGTCAAGAAGAACCTAACGCCCAATTTCAATACTAGGGGCCTGCTCGTGAAGTTGAGGCCCTACTGGAATGATTTTATACAGTATAAGACATCGGAAGAGGGTGAGGAACGGGTGAGAAGGAACCAAGAGAATGCCCGACATAAGGTATACCACCATGGCATGGGATCACGTGGCTACGCGACTGTCATTTCCAAGTGGGAAAAATAGAAGCGAACATTCTTGCCAAGAGTATCACACTAGAATCACTCAATTGGCCCAAACGCGTGATGAATTAGTTTTTCGCTCATGGGGGAAGACTGGACCTAGCGACCGGAAAGCTGGTTCATAGCCCAAAACTCGAAAGAGCAACACAAAGATTTTCTTATGCTCTACAAGCTAAAGTTATTGGGGCATTCAGGCCCAATAGAGAGAAGAATGAACTGACGTATGCCATCGGGACTGCTGAACACAGTGGCCGAACAAGAGGTTTAGGACGGAACATTTCTTGGGAGCATGGTTTCCCTAACGACAGAGATACCTACATAAGCCGACAGAGAAGGAAGGATGAGAAAGCAGCGCGGATCAGCAGGTTGGAGGAATGTGTTCGTGAGTCACGGGAGGCGTTGCTTCAAGCACAGGAGCGCGAAAAAGACATGCAAGCCAGAATGCAGGACGAAATCATAAAGCAAGTGCAAATAGCAATGAGTTCCCAAAGGCAGGCATCAGATCCTGGAATCAACATTAATATTAGCCCCTCTGATCAGTTGAAAAGCAGCTGCGCTTCCACAGAGTTGCCAAATCAAGATGACGCAATGCTACGTTTCCCCGTGGATGACATCACTGCACCATTTACATCATGTGAGCTACATATTCCAAAAGGGAATGCCATAATCATGGTGGCTCTCGGTGTTTTTTCTCCTCCAGATCCTACCAAGACACCAAGAATCCATGGGGCAATAATGCCACCTGGATATATTTGCATCTCAATGGATAGAGTTAACAAAGGTTTTAGTGATCTGGCTCTTGACATTCCAGGAGGTGATGGGGAAAAGACTCTAGGAGAAGCAAAGAAGACATTCATACTATGGCGCAAGCGCTACATCATTATTTCCAGGGTCTCTAGTCCACTGCCGCTTCCTCAACTGCCAGACAATAGGTGCGGACAAAAGTGAACAAAATAATTTTTTCACTAATTTTCTATTGACATGCATGATTAATAATAACAATTTCTTATACCTAATTATTCTTTTTTGTACTCACACAGCAAGGCCTCCACCAACCTAAGTCCATATATTCAATCTCCAGATCATCATAGTGCTCCGGGCAATGATTATGCAACGCCACCACCGCCGCCACCTCCAAGGAGGTCTCCAACAGCTGCCCCGCCTCCCTTTATGACCAAGAAACAACCAGCTCCTAAGAGGTCCACCCCGCAAACGAAGCCATTGGCCCACCAGCCGACAAAGAAGAAAGCCTCCTCTAATCCAGTTACTCCTCAAAAACTGTCTTACGAGAAAAGTGAAAAAGAATTAAATGCTGCAGTACAAAAAGATGTGAACAGTTTCTTCGAAAAAGTAAGAAAGCAACGAGAAGCGAGGGAGAACCCAGAGAAACCGTACTTCTACCTACCTCTAGATCTTCTAAGAAAGAAGGTGGACCAGAAAAAGAGGGAATCTCAAAAGACACTGCCAAAATCTGACTACAACCGCTCTCTCACCAAGTCATTTGAGGCGACGTAGAAAAAGACTAGAGCAGGGAAAGGTGTTGCACAACTCGGACAACAATCAGTCCCCCCTCTTGTCATTCGTAATGAATATGGTTCAAACTTAGACTTACTGGACGTCGATTTTGAGGACCTGGTTCGGTTTTACGAGGATACTGGTTTGGACCTTGCCCAAGTGCTCGCTGATGGACCATCTGCTCCGAAAGTGGATCCTTGGAAGAAATTTGAACATGGAAAGAGTCTATACAACGCTGAGGCCTTAGGTGAACTGGGTACGCAAATGTACCTGCTAAACAAGTGGTACATGGCGGCATGTGGACGGGGAGAGACCTTTGTTTCTGTCAAAGTTAGAAACCAACATTCCTTCCGTGGCGATGACGTTATATATGTCGAGTTTTTAGAATTACACCAACTATGCCATCTGGACTCTCTCGACAAAAGTCTCATTAGCTGCTATTGTCTGTAAGTATGATTATTTTGTACTATTAAAGTGTATATATATAAAGCTACATGTATATATATAAATTATATATCCTCACACTATATTTTTATATATGCAGATATGAGATGACAGAACTCAGAAAGAGAAAGGATAATGATGTTGGTTTCGTTGATCTAAATGTCGTATTCAAACACCCTACTGCCCCGCCTCAGTGGAAAGCTGAACTCGAGAAAAATCTCATGAGGTTCTTAGTGAACCAACAAAACAAGGACATACTCGTCCCCTACAACTTCAAGTGAGTGTTAAATAATTAATGTCGATCATATGGACATTTGTTCAATTATTTGCTTACTAGCTAAGCTATCTCCCATATATATATGTGCTGACTCTAGTTAATGTCGATCATATTTGTGTATAAAAACATATGCAGCAATCACTGGATATTGATGGTCATCGATATGGCCAATAGTTGGTTGAGCATCTTAGACTCGTTAAGAAAAGAGCAAACAGAGTACCAAGACATGATAGATATAATCCAAGGGTAATTTGGTCTCTCTAGCAACTATATATACCCCGATCTCTTAACTGCAACAATTATTAAAGGCCAAATTAATTTTTTATTCTATTGGGCGCAGTGTTTGGAAAAGTTTCATTGAGGAACACCACATAAAACATTGTAAAGCGCCACTAGATGTAATCGCACACAAAGTAAGTACTAGCTATATTTATATATATATAATTCAATTAACACCATGCATGCTTTCAATTCATCGGATCTTTTTTCTCGTAAAAGTGGGTTCTGAGACAAGAACAGGGGACCAACTACTGTGGATACTATGTTTGCGAGTTCATTATGGTGTACTCTAAAAAACTCCTGAAGAGATCCTCAAAGTACGTTATATAAATATATTCATATATTCACAATTTCTTTTATTGCTCATATATATATAAGTAATCACGTGACCAACACACATATATATATATATATTAATACTTTTCCTTTAACTTTTATTGAAGACTCTATGGTTGAAGGAAAAAGTCATACGACGTGACCAACTGAAAGCAATTCAAGAGACCATAGCAGGATTTCTTAATGACCAGGTCTTAAACCCCATCGGCGAGTTCTACAATGACATGAACGAAACATGGAAGCCAAACCAGATGGAGTGAATTTGTTATCCCAAGGATATGATAGAATATACAATGCAAGCTTTATTTGTAATATATATATACATATTATACGTACATAAAATAACGTACAATATATGTATATGCATGTAATATATACGTTAGTTTCATACTTTAGTTTGTTCAAAATGTTCGAACATTATAAATGTGTAGAATATGTATATTATTAGCAGCATAGAATACGTATTCGAAAACCTATTCGAAAACCAAAACGAATCATCAATTGAAAATAGAAACAAAAAGAAAAAAAAGAAAACCTTTAGTCCCGGTTGGTAATACCAACCGGGACTAAAGGGCCGGCCCACGTGGCCAGGCCGGGAGGCCTCTTTAGCCCCGGTTGGTATTACTAACCGGGACTAAAGGTGGGGTCCTTTAGTCCCGGATTCGTGCTCCAAGTTGGGAAACCGGGACTGAAGGGGTTTCCCAACCGGGAGTACAGCTTGTTTCTGTACTAGTGGTCCTTGTCACATGAAATGTTTGGATGTCAATTAGAAGAACTAAACATTGGGTAATTATAAAACTAATTGCATAAGCCGTGACTAATCTACGAGATGAATTTATTAAGCCTAATTAATCTATGATTAGCATATATTTACGGTAGCATCACATTTGCTAATCATGGACTAATTAGGCTTAATAGATTCGTCTTGCGAATTAGTCATGGCTTATGCAATATTAGTTTTATGATTAGTCTATATTTAATAATCCTAATTAGTTTCGAAACACCTGATGTAAAAGGGACTAAAGTGTAGTCAAGGGTATCCACGCACCCCCTTAAATGCCACGCTTTGATGTTGTCCTGTGCTAACTTCTCCTCTTCTGCTCCATGCCATCTCACTACTTTGGAGGAGTCCAAAAGAGCACCTTGTGCGAGTGTCAGTAAATGCTAGTACTCGCGAAAGGACCGGTAGCTTAGTGGTTATAAGAGACTCAGTAGCACCTGAGGTCTTGGTTCTACTCTTCGTGGGAGCGAATATTCCAGGATTTAATGGCTTTGTGCTTTCAATGGTTGGCGACGTTCGTATCGACAATGAGGTGTCTATGGTGACTTCATCATTCTCGTCTCCAGAATTTGTTGGCCCAGTCTTCGAAGGTGCTCACAAGGGTAGAATTTGCATGCATGCGTTCATAGAAGTGAGTGTGTGTGCACTGTGAGCGTCTGTGTTGTACTACGTAATTTAAACAAAAGTTAGTACTCCTAGGTCGCCAGACTTTGTAAAAAAAAAGAGAAAGATGTTCTACTTTGAGAACCACAGAGTCTCAAGGGGCATTTTGTAATTTTTCTCTTTTCTTTACTGGCAATTGACATATATGTGTTTGATGATATGATTTGTACATATTGCGTCAGAGATTGGTACGATGCCCATATTAAATAGAGTAGGTATTGAACGAACCTTGTTGTCCTAGGAAGAGGCCATACAAGTAAAACGGAGCAGTTAGGCGATATGGGAACAACTGCAAAGCTACATCTGACGCGGACGAGAGACACATATTATTATCGATTGCTTAAAAACAACTCCAGCTTTTTGCACGAACCCAAACAAGTGGTGCCAAAGTTCTGGCAGGTGCATATCGATGTCACTTGTCTTGCTTTGCTTTAATTTACTGTTAGATAGAGTAGTTCTAAACACGGTGATGAACCATTTTCAATCTGTGCCATTCCAGCACAAAAGCATTCTTAATTAAGCACTTCAACTAGAGCGATAAATAATGTCCTACCAATGGACATTAGGACGCACTTGGCAAAGGTACCCAACCAAACGCCAACGAAATCGCAGGTTCCGTTCCGTCGTCTGGCTGCCAGGCGTCCACCTTCTTGGACATTGCCGTCATTGCTTGCTGGCTTCTGTGTTTCAGTGGGGGTCGTCTGCTAGCTAGCGCCTTGGCTGTATTGACGATTGACTTGTTTACGTACGATTCCATCAAATCACATGTTGGTTGAGCTCTCTTCAGTCATTGGTGTTTAGGACTTTCATTCCATGGAGGGCTTGTATAGATACACATGTATTCACTTGAATCCACGTTTGTTGGAGTGGATTAGTGTGAAAATTAGTTAATTTCCACCCAATCTACTCCAAACACACATGGATCGATACGTTAGGTATTGGGTGGCAGTATGTGGAGCCCGGATCCATGTGTTGGGAAAGCTGTTGCCATCAGCTTGACGAAAGGTCGTCGTTTTCAATGAGCTTTCTCTTGTGCGCATCCCCTATTCCTAGTCCTAGTTGCTATTTCGTTGAGTGGTCCCTCTTATGGAGAACGAGTGGTGTTGTTGCGGTAGTGCTAGTCATCATTTGGTGTTTGTCCTTCAGCTTTTGTCTTCTTTGTGCAAGAGTGACCTTGTATGTTTTCTTCCTAGTTTTGTCCTCTATGCATGTCTTGGGTGTACGTCTGTTTTGAAATCCACAGTTTGCCACATTTTAAATGATAAGTTCAGGCCGGCGATCATCTGTCTTAGTTGCTCTAAAAAAATTGGCTAGTTTACGTCAATGTCCGTGTCAATCCTCTTGGCTTGGTTTTCCAAAGCAATTGTAATCCATGGTTCGCCATGATTAATCATTTCTAATTTATTATATGCTACTCAATTAGGTGCAAGGCATTATTATGAGTACACACAAACTAGGTTCCTATGGCCCCTGATACCTCCCAATGCAATAGTGCAAACTACAAAAAGAGCAACTAGAAAACACCTCGACAAACGCAGGTGGCTGCTGCTTTCCACATGTGGGCCTGGAAGGCCACACAAGGCCCAACGTGCGACCAGGCTCCCCTCCAACTCCAAAGCCCTTGTAGGCTCAAACCAGTTCTCAGCTAATGGGCTGAAGCCCACGCACGCAATCTGTACGCGCTAATCGTACAACGGCCCGCCCACGCCCCGCCCACGGATCCGCCCGCCGGCACGTACAACGGCAACCAGGCAACTGGATGGCGCCGGGACGAGCGAGACTGGGAAAGCGAAATGCCGGGATCCCGACGTCGCCGTCAGGGGATCACCGAGGCCCTGGGACGTTCAGGGCAGGCGGCTACACGTACGTTCTGTGTGATTGCATTGCATCCGCGGGCGGGCGGCTAATCGTGCTTTGTTTTGCACTGTCGGGCGGTGGTCCGGTGGACAGGTTCCGTTTCTCCCTCCTGCAGATTGCGAGCGGCGGCGGCGCCGTTTCGTTCCTTTCTTTCTTCTTCCACGGGATAGAATCGATCGATCGGCGCCGCCCGAATCTACTAACTACGGCGACCCAGCGCCGGCCGGCAGGGCGTAGTCGGATGGAATGTGGACACTTCACATGTCACATGTTGTTGCGTGATGCCAATTTTCTTTTGATTTATTTATTGTGACTTCCTCACATAATGTGAGTCACATTTGGTCTTCTGCTGAACTGAATACTGGTGGAGAGTTTAAGCTGCTGCAGGCTAGGAGGCTCTGGAGCTGGAATCCCTTTGCTGAATAAATTGTTGGTGCATGTGCATTGCATCAGACCCGCTGGTAAAATAGTTCATGACAAATGCAACCCTTTTGTATGTTCTTGATTCGCTGCATAAATGAACTCTGTTTATGCTTTCATGAATCAACTCTGCATAAATTATTGTAATTGGGGTTGTTATATCAGTAGCAATCTCATCTGTTTCATTTTAACACCTCTCTGTAGTTTTTTAACCTTCCTATTTCGCTACTGAAATTATTCCAGGATAGCAAAATACCGACATCATTCATCTTGTGCTAGTACCACAAATAGCTGAAACAATAGTTGGCAGATTCAACCATTCAGTCATTGATTCACTGCATTGTGCTCATTAGCCGTGCAGGTACAAAAACTGCAGTAGTATCTTAAACTCATCCTGGTATAACCTGAAAGTGTTGCAAGCTGTTCTTGACGAACTAGCTTAGTTTCTTTATAGATTTTTCGGTAATGCTAGGTATAGGGCGTCCGTCCGCGGGCGTCCGTCCGCCCGGACGGTGCCGATGGTGGGCCATGACATAGCCCAACGAACGCTCATCCACCCTCCCTCGCCCCCAACCGTTCTAAAAAAAAGAAAAAAAAACCTTCTTATCCCTTCCGCTCCCTTCTCTCCACCACAACGCCTTGCGTCTGCCACTCCGTCCGTCCCTTGTCCTGAACACGGATGCCACTCTGCCTCACTGCTGCTGCACGCCCCATCTAGCGCCGCTCGCTCGCCCCCACCGCGGGCGCTTCTTGCCCCTTCCCATCGTGCGCGCGCTCTGGTGATGGTGGTGCTCGCTCCGCCAGTCGCGCGCGCCGCCCGCCCGGCCGACGAGCCAAGACCGACGCTGGTACGGTGGTTGTGGTGTGCGCGCACGCCATTGGTGCTAGTGCGCCCTCCCGGCAGAGCCAAGCCTGTTGCTGGTGGCGGTGGGGCTCGCATGCTGCTGCTCACTGTCGGCTTCTACCCGGCTGCTGGAATCGACCAACGTCGGCCTTCCCCTCCACTATGTTGAATATGTATGTTTCAATTGTTTCCGACGTTTCAGATGTATGATGCAGTTGTTCCATTTTGATGTTGCAAAAGTAGATCGTGGGATATTGCACATGTTGCATATGTTGCAGTGTTTTCAGATGCATGTTGCAAGCATTTGTTCAAAATATTTCATCTATTTCTAGACGTATGTTGCAATTGTTTTTTATCTGGATGTTGCATATGTTTCACACAAATGTTGCAACAGTATGTTCCAAAATGTTTTAGCTGTTTCAGTCCTATGTTGCAGCAGGTGGTTTCATGTTGCAAGTTGCAAGTGTTATTTTTTGGATGTTTTATGTGTTCCACACATATGTTGCAAGTGCGAGTTCCAAGTGTTTCATCTGTTTTCAGACGTATGTTGCATTCAAAAAAATTTCATGTTGCAAGTGTTTTATGTTGTTCGGCTAGGGGCGAGCCAGGGGTAAGGCGGACCATGCTCGTGGCGCGCCGGGAGGGGGGGGCGCTGGGGGCGGGCGGACGGGGGCTCCGGTCTGGGCCACGCCGTGTCCTGGCTCTCGAGTGCTGCCCGCGCGGAGAGAGAGGAGCGGATCTGGGGAATGACCGGCGGGCGCAGATATGGGGGCGGAGTGCGCGCGTGGGGTAGGGTGAAGCCGGACAAGGGTGGGGCGACGGCGGACTGGGGCGGGCTGCACTGGACGTCCGGGCGCTAGCCACGCCGTAGAATTTTCTATGTTAGCTTATCTTACCGAGTTTGTAGTGTAATTTCTTTGATTCCTTATAAATTCTTTCCTCATGAGTTGGTACTTTGGTAAATTACTTCTGACTGATGTTGTTTTTATGAGAAATTAAGATGTTGTGCTACTTTCTTATACCAAATTTCCTAATTCGTATGTATTTTACAAAAAATCTCTTAACTGGAATGGAACAAAGACAAGACAAGGAACAACAATAATATCCATCTTTTGTGTTTGGGGGAGTTAAATTCCTTGAACGAGATTCAGCATTGCAAACTTTGTGCTACTTTCTTATACCAAATTTCCTAATTGGTATGTATTTTACAAAAAATCTCTGATTCTTAATCTCTTAACTGGAATGGAACAAAGACAAGACAAGGAACAAATTTCCTAATTGCCTTGTTGGCTCATTTGTCTGTACTAATTCCCAGTGTATAATGGATGCTACATGTACGGCCGAGTTCTTCACTCAAAATTATGAAATTTACCAAAACTCAAACCTACTATATAATGTACTCTTTCTGTAATGTAAGTAGTTATAGCTAGCTCTCCTGGTCTTGCTTGCTTTTGATAAATTGGGGTTTATTTGCTTCAGTTACGTTGGAGATCGAGAAGCTAGCTTTGAAGACTTGCGGTTTTTTTTTGTCTTTGATGACTCCAATCCTGGTGCATATGCATGTATTACTGAGCAATCAGTCGGCCAGATGGTCGTGAGTCGTGATGAGCTTCCAGCTGATTTCTGTGCTTGACCTGTTACTTAATAGGGAACTGTAGTGTATTAGTGATGATATGATTTTTTTTTTCAAATATATAGCAGAGTATACTTAGCCCAAAACGCGGACAGCCGGCCAGGGGAAAACCAGGGCCAGCAGTAGCAAGCTAGCCCCACCAATATAACCGAGCATTTTTGGCAGAAAAGATCTTTCTCACAGGGCTATGAAGTTTTACTGGAAGCAGAGTATACTTGTTTCAACTAGTTGTAATTTTATAGTAGCATAATGTAGTAGCTAAGAGAAAAGCATGAACGGGTACGTTCACAATCCATATGATTACAAGAAAATGAATGGTTCCAGTAATCCAGCTCAACAATCCCACGACGAACGACAGCTGGGGTTTTCGGGACCATGATCACCTTCTCCATGGGGATGAAGTCGGGTGGACGCACCACCCAGCAACGACGTACTCCCGCCGGTCCTCTCCGGTGGTGGTCACCGGAGCCTCCTCGAGCTTCGCACAGGATGACCCCAGTATGCGCTGTACATGGGCAGGCAGCCCGGACAAGCCGACGAGCACCTTGTACTTGAGAGCTCCGGCGGACGCCCTGGACTGGCGCCACCAGCGCTTCCAGACCAGGAAGAAGGGTGTCCCGATCGGAACCGGACCGCGCAGAACGTCCTCCAGATCGTGGCGAGAGTTGAACTTGACGAGGAAGTCCTCCGGCGCATAGCAACTGATGGAGAACGCGTCGTCCGGGATTCTGTAGAACAAAGTGAGCTGGTGGCGCACATCCGCGATCGTGACCGTGGGGCGGCTGCCACCAACCAGGGCCACAAGCGCCAGAGACGAGAGAGCGTCATCGGCTGCCTGGAGCTCCACAGACCGGGGGATAACGACGATCTCCAACCCTGGGCGGCAGGAGTGGTGGCCTGGAGGAGGCGGCGTGCCCAGTGGCGACATTGGCGGTGTCGGTCCACGCGGCGGGGACGGAGAGCGACGTGGCAGGGTCGGATCACGCGGCGATGATGGTGTGCGGTGTGGCGAGCCGAAGTGCTCACTGCACACCGGCGGCACCGATGTCTCCCGGCCAGTGGAGCACTCCCGGACACCGTGTCAGCAGAAGCCGACGATCCCCGAACCGCGTGACGCCGAAGACGACGGCTTGGGCGCTCCCTGGGCCGGAATGCGGCTTGGTGCCCAGGCGAGCGGCCGCGCTTGCACGAGCAGTCTGCCTTTACGTGGCCTCCGTCGAGGCAGTTGAAGCAGAACCCCACACAAGAGCCGGCAGCACCGGGCCGCGTGGCTTGGGCGGCGCGCGCCTTCGCCAGCGACGGCGGCTCTGGACGAGGGTGAAGCCATCCTTTTCGATAGGCGCACCCTCACGAGGAATATGCAGGCGGGGGACGAGGCCGACTCCTGGCCGCTGACGCGGAGGGTGGCAGCGGCGACCCCCACCTGGGGAACTTGGGGACGACATCCCAGGAAGACGCGGAGGAGCTGCTGTGGGAGAGGGGGGAAGGTGGATGGCAGAGCCGAAGGGCAGCTGGCGTTGTCTGGGAGGTGGACGGCGATGCCGGAGTGACCACCGGCGTTTTGGAAGGTGGACGCCAGGGCCGGAGTGGCCACCGCGCGGGACTAGCGGGGGGGAGCGGATGGCTTCTTAGGAGAATTTCCTCTTCACCTGACTATATATGTTTTGCTGACTTGCCCTGCGCGCCTTGTCGTTGGTGCATTTTGCTATAATGGATGCTACATTGTAACGACCGGGCACTTCACTCAAATGTACGAAATTCGCCAAAACTCGAATCTATCTACCATGTTAGTTGATTGATGGTAACTCTTTCTGCAAACTGAGTAATCACCAAAGGTCGGCTGGTTTTGCTTGCTTTGAAGACTTGTGGTTTTCTTTGTCTTTGATGACTCGAATGTGATCATGTCTTTGATCCTGGTGCATGCATGTATATCTCAGCAGTCAGTCAGATTCCCGTGAGGTGCGTCGAGCTTCCAGCTGATTTATGTGCTTGATCTGTTACTTAACTGGGATTAGTGATGTGGCATGATTTAACTTTTGAAATAGTGTATTAAGTATATATAATCCAAGAAGCGGACAGCTTAGGCGACAATCAGGGCCAGGAATAGGCCTAGCTAGCCCACCAATGTAACGAAGCATTCTTGACAGAAAAATAGAGCATTCTCACAAACAGAGGTATAAAGTTCAACTAGCTAATAATTTTACTAGCATAGCATAACGTAGCAATAACCAAGAGAGAAGCATGAATCGGTACATTTACAATCCATATATATGATGATTATTATTACAAGAAATAAAATGAGCTGGCAGATGCATGGTTCCACCTCAACAATCCCACGCCACACCTCAGGTGATGCTGCAGGTACGTTAGAGAAACTAGCCACAGTGTGTAGAACCCAGCCCGGATCGATAGATGGGACCCGCGGTGGGGAAAAGTCATCATCTCTCAACCGTTCGTTTCTTTCGTTGCATTTCTTTTTTCGCTGGGAGCAGGTTCGATACAAAGAACTCGGGTCTATCGACTCATCCTCGCAGTGTATCGACCTAGGTACGAGGCGCGCATTCATGGCATCGAACCAGCCTCGACCCCCACACTGCTGATGCTCTTAAGAACCAACAGCATGCGTCTACAGGATTATCAAGTCTGAAAAATAAATAAATAAATTTAACAAACAGTTCGCTTGTTGTTTTTAGCCAGCTCAAATCAACAAGCCAACGGTGTTTTCCTCTCACAGAAAACCAGCACTAGCCAGCCCAAACCAGCCCAGAAACCAACCAGCGAACAGGCTAAAAGTGTCAACAAATGAACAGCCTGCTCGGCACTCACAAATGAAACGTACGGTCGTACGTGTTCACTTTGAGCATCCATATATTATTACAAAGCAAATGAGCCGCTGACTCAACAAGCCCACACCATGAAATACTGGTGGGAGTCAAAGTCAATGCATGACGATGAGAAACAAATACAAAGGTCAGGTCGGAGGCTCGGAGCCAATGGAGGAGGAGGAGGCAGGCTGGTGGTGGTGAAAGCCCGGGAAACTCCTAAATCCGCTACGTGCCTGGACGCCTGGTGCCTCAGTACAAAACAAAATGGATGCACGTCAGCCAGTTAAGACACCCTGTCCAGTCCACAACAACCAAAAAGCACGGCCTGTTAGCTGGTAGGGCCTTGTTTAGATTGTAAATTTTTGTAATCTGGACACTGTAACACGTTTTGTTTGTATTTGACAAACTTTGTCCGATCATGGACTAACTAGGCTCAAAAGATTCGTCTCGTAATTTACAACTAAACTGTGCGATTAGTTATTTTTTTACCTATATTTAATGCTCTATACATGCGTCCAAAAATTAATGTGATGAAAAAAAAGTGAAAAAACCTAGAATTTAGAGATGATCTAAACAAGACCTGATATACAGGCATGCTACTCGTAATATTTACGTCTAGCTAGCTTATATAGTAGCACTAATTGCTTTTGCCACGTGCATGCTCGTATCGTAATTAATGAAGTGGGATGAAAGCGTTACATACCAGCTTGCATTCGTCTTTCAAGTGCCGCCGTTGCTCACATCATCATCCTCCTCCCGCTCATCATCTTTAATTGTTGGGCCTTGTTTAGATGTCATCCAAATTCTAAATTTTTTTACTCTCTCTCCATCACATTAATTTTTAACCGTTTGCATGGATTATTAAATATAGCTAAAAAAAAAAACTAATTACACAGTTTAGTTGAAAATCACAAGATGAATCTTTTGAGCCTAGTTGGTCCACGATTGGACAATATTTGTCAAATATGACGAAAGTGGTACTATTTATCGGGTTCACTTTTTTTCACCATCTAAACGAGGCCTTGAGTCCTCAAATAGCCACTGTAAATCGGCATCATACTTGATGTTGGCTACACGTCCACCTGGGTGCATGTCTATGGCGTTCCTCAACGCGGACTCTGCAGCTCTTCTGTTGGATTCCCTGGCATCCGCGCCCCCAATACATACGTAGATTTCCCTGAGGCTTGACAGGTGCTCGGTTCCAGTAGGTGCAGCGCCATACCTATCCCACCCCCTGGCATTAAAACGTAGCTCGAGCTTAATTTCAAGCTTGGGCATTGCCCCTGCCACAAAGGCCAGGCATGATATCCATGGATGATGATCTTATCTCCAGGTTGATAACTGAGGGCAGCCGTGCAAGAATTCCAACATCTTCCTCAAGCACTTGCTTAACAAAAAGACGCAGGTCATAGAGGTTATGGAGTTGGATGATCCATCCAGGAACCCTTGAGAACTTGTGTCCATTGAATATCTGGAGATGACGGAAAGAAGCGGTGTTGAACTCAACGCATCAATGTAGAGATTGTTGTCACAATAAATTTTCATATATAGATATTTGAGGCTGCAAATCTTTCCAAGGCAAGTCTGCAGAACTTCCCTGCCTTTCTCCACTATCTCACCATTTGCCTTTTCACCAAAATTACATATGATTTTAAGATTGGTCAAATTGGTCAGTTCCCCCAGACCCTTGATACTGTTTGGTGAGTTACGTAAATTGAAGTAGTGTAGAGTACGAAAGGATTTCATGTTATCGATCCCGTTTGGCAATATTATGTCATATGGAATAATCAGATCGATAACCGGCTCAAATGAACTATATCCGATGGTAGTTCACGAAATGATTGTGCCCTAGACAATTTTATAGTAGCATTGATTTCAAATGTTTCCAATTGCTGCATACTCCCAATTTTACTAGGTAACACCACCTCATGACCTTTTGCTACAATCTTTAAATATCTCAACTGAAGTAGATGATGTATCTCAGTAAAGTCTAGTAACAATGGTGGATGGGACTGTACTGTAATTTCAATTCCGAGAACACGGAGATACTTGAACAGTTGAAAAGGAGGTAAATATGAAGAGGTTCCAAATATTGCCAGTGTTCTTGTTTGGGATAGCTGGACACATCCTGCAACCCTATCACCTACTGTACCACCCAGGTTGAGAGAGAGTCGATGAACCTTGTCTTGTTGTCCTGTCATGTCTTGTATATCATCTATTACAGTGACAAAATTCTCTTCTTGGGATTTATGGAGGATAAGATCAAGCATCATATCATGTACCTTGCAAGACATCACCTCACCATTGCAGTTTGTATCTGCAGGCTGAATCAAACTCCTATTAATAAGCTCATTAAAATAGCTCTTTGCAATATCCTCAAGATCCATCCCACGAACTTTACATATAAAACCTTCAGCTATCCATCGCCTTGTCAAATCATTCTTTTCAATTGTGTAGTCCTTGGGATAAATACCTAAATATAGCATGCAAGTCTTCAAATAATGAGGAAGATTTATATAGCTGAGATTCAGTATCTGTCTCATGCTTTCCAAGCTAGGGCTCATTTCAAAGTTGGAGCCCAGCCTGTCCCTTACATGTTCCCAGTTCTCCTTTAGTTTGCTTGGCTGACTGGCTATTAGGCTAGATGTTGTGATGATTGCAAGTGGTAAACCACCACATTTTTTCAAAATTTGAGCAGATACTTCCTTCAAATATGGAGGGCAACCATCCTCTGAACCAAAAATTCTTTTGAAGAATAAACTCCTTGAGTCCTGGTCACTAAGTGCCTTCATCTTGTAAACACATTCAATGTTCTTAGTGCAGCATCCTCTAGCCACAGTTTCAATTCGAGTAGTTATTAATACTCTGCTACCATTAATGCTCTCTGGAAGAGCACATCTGATGATATCCCATGCAAAAGCCTCCCAGATGTCATCAATTATGATTAAGTACCTGACATATATAAAAGCATATGGAGTATAGCAAACCATTAGGATAGCGTAAAAGCATCCTCACTATAAACATACATTAACCAGGATATAAGAATACAATAGGGACACGCATAAACTAGTCAATCATAAGAAAACAAGGTGAAAAGAAAAAATACAGACAAATCAACATGTTTAGTTGTTGATTACATAATACTAGCATGCTAAATAAGAATGACATCAAATTAGAGCAAACTAAATCGCAAACAAACCTTACTAAGCATACAATTATTTCTAGGCGGCATACCTCTGTTTTAGAAGAAATTTTCGGAGCACACTAATGAATTCAGATTCCTTCCCACAATTCCATGTTGGTGTCCATAGGAGCTACAAAGCCAACTTGAGATAGCATAGTTCCGAAGCTTCCTGATGTTTGTTTTTTGGGACACAGACACAAAGGCACGGCACTGAAACTCACCCTGAAGCTTGCAATAAACCTCATTTGCAAGGGTAGTTTTTCCTAGGCCTCCAAATCCAACTATAGAGAGCACCTTTAGCTCATTCTCTCCACCCATCAACTGAATTAGTTCATCCCTGGGGCCATCCATACCAACAAGGCCTGATGCTTCTGCGTACATTGCTAACAACCGAATATCAATGATTGTGTTGACTGACTTAGAGGTAACACCATCAGTCTTCTGGTACCTCTTGCGCCGCTCCTGCGCCTGCACAACACGGACCTTAAGGCCTTCAAACTCTTTGGCGATGTCATGCCGAATGTTCATGGTTGTCAACAACTTCGTGCTCCTATTTATGAAACCCATGAATCCGCGTGGCTTGCTGCTTGAATTGCGTTCCACACGGAGCATGAACTCACTGATACTATCTTCGATGTCATAAGACAGCTCACGTACCTCCTTGGCCCAGCACTTGTCCTGTTCATCAGGCTGTTCTGTATCTGAGATCTTCTTTAGGAACCTATGCATGCTCTCAAGCTCAGCTTTGAGGAACAAGATCTGCCCCTTAGCTTCTTTGAGCAGCTTGTACTCAGCTGTGAGCAAATCACCAAGCTTTGCTATCAGGGAGCCCATAGCTCCATGCGATGCGGTCACCACGGCAGCCTCCATAGATAACCATGCCTTTCCTTTCTTTGCTGGCTCTCACTTTGACAGTGCGTGTGTAGTCTTATTTCTAGTCCTGAAAGAAAACAACGAAAGCAACATATTTAGATGTTTTTCTTTATCCATCACGAGTGACAATTCTAGTAGTCGATGTTGACGACTTGTAGATCCGCTTTCTTTTTCTTCAGTGTGCCCAGATTCAATGAATTGAACAGAAGCTCCACTTGTTTTACACGGTGCAGTTTTCTTTGGAGTGCAAACCGAATCAAGAACAAGAAGGAAGAGAGTGTGATCCATACCATATATACGGCGTACGAAGCCAGCAGGAGAGAGATCGAGAACGACAGGAATGTTGCTGTCCGGCCAAGTTTTCCTTCAAACTGAAGCCAAACCTTGTTGGAGATGAGAAGTGGCAGGTACAGAAGTGAAAGCATGCAGGAGCGCCGGGCCGTGGAAGTGCAAGCTTGGGTGAAAGCAATGGCGAAGGGAGGGCAGGTGTGCCTGGAGTACTGGCGCCACTGAGTGCGTGGTTCCAAATGCTAGATCTGCAAATGAAGCTCAGGGTTTGATAGATCGAACTATGCAAACCCTCTGTAACTGCCCGCAGTTTCTCAGAAAACCACCTCTTCAGTCGCAATATTTTCGGTTCCCTTTATTTGTATGCGAGTCCTTTGTATGGGGGACTGGGATACAATATACTAGGACAATGTACACAATACTGCACAAGACTCGTTTGGGACGAACGACAAGCAAGATGGCATACAATAATTGGGTGCTTCGTTGCGCGCTTCAGGTCTTGAGCTGCGATCCCATGTGGCCATGCATCTGTCTCAAACGTTGTTTTGTGTTGCTTCCCACGTGATTACACGTGACCATAGGGAACAGAGGGATCTGATCGAGGCGGTGGCCCGGTTTAATTAATTTCCCCAGAGATAGATTCCTCTTGTTGTGGCAAATGTTATCTAATCCCAGTTAACATATATTGGAGCAAAGGATGCCCTACCATTGTATGACAATACCATACCATGTCAACAAGTCTATCTTCAAAATTGAATTTGAGTTTTTGCTGTGCAGGGCAAAGAAGAAATACTTCCCAAAAAATTCAGGAATATGGATTAAGCTTAGACTAAATAAGAGAGCTCGAGTGTATTCTATTTTCCTCTTCTTCTTCTTCCCTTTTTAGTTCCCTAATGGCTGCCCCTAGCCCCTAGCTCATCTCTTTTGTACTGAACCTTTGTTTTCTTTAATATATTTTCAGTAGGGGCTCCCTGCCCCTCCTGTTTGTTCAAAAAAAAAAACAAGTCAAAAGTATCTTGCTTTGCGTTTATTTTTTGTTTGCAGAGGATAGATCTCGACTGAATGGCAGACCACAATCTAAACATTACTACACTACTACAAATAGGATTTTAGGAAAAACTCGTCAGTCGCCAATAGAAATAGTTGCATAAAGATAACTTGTAACTTTTTCATATGAACTAAGATGAAGATGAACTTTATATCAAATTTGTAGATTTTGATGTGATTTACAACTTTGTAGTTGATAAGTTTTTATTTGGAACCTCGGATGTTGACATGGACATACCAAATTTGCACTTCTCAAATCGACATTCTATTTGACAAGTTTTTATTTTATTTTAAGTTGGTTAGAGTCCAAGTATATGTTGAAATTTTCTAGATTTTGAAATTTTAAATTTAGAATTTACAAACGACCTAGAATGTTCACATAGTTAATGCCAAAGTTGTAGTGGTTGACCCAATCTACAAGTTTGTGGTTGATAAGTTCTTTATTTGAAGTTAGCTAGAGCCTCAAATATTTGCTTTAAGTTCTCATATTTTTGAGATTTGAATTTTTGAAACTTCCAAACTATCTCGGATGGAGACACGATTTATACCAAAGTAGTAGTGCTTGACGAGCTTTAAAACTTTGTAGCTAAAACTTTTTTAATTAAAATTAATTATTCAGTGGCCAAAAAATTCACTACATCGCAACACCTCTTTTCACGGAAGGGGCCCATAGTCCAATCAAACAGTTTTTTGGTTGGGCATACAAAACACTGCTGGCAGTTAAGTTGGTAATTGGTGCCCAATATATTAAGTTGTTTAATAAATAAAATATACAAATACGACATATCGAGGAATAAATTGATTGGGTACATGTACAGTAAATTCGTAACGAGGTCCATCTTCAATAAAAAGTTAGCATGCATGTGTGCCACGACATCACGAGAAAAAACTGTCATTCTTCTTGCGAAACTCCACCTTGAGCACAGCCTCAGCGTCGTCGTCCTCCTGCTCCTCCTCCCACTCTTCGTCGTCGTCGTCGCCACAGGTACGCTCGTGGATGACACGGAAGAAGCACGTGTCAGCAACCCATCTGGTATAGTTTAAATTCGTTGGAGACCTCATCTGGAACGAGCACGTCAAGATGAATGTAATGATGTATATATATCACTACTATAGAATTGACTTTCAGTACCGACAGTGATAAAACCAACAGATACTGATATTCGGGTCATCACTGCCGGTTCATATCACTGTCGATTTTAGCCAAGAACCAGCAATGATATTAGATCATCACTGCCGGTTCAAGTCACGAACCGCCAGTGATATGCTGCATAAAAAATTTCATAACTTTCTCATATGATGTCTGATGAAGACAAACTTTATGCCAAAGTTGTAGTATTCAACGAGATCTACAACTTTGTAGTTAAAACTTTTTGATTTGAGATAGTTTGGAAGTCTAAATATACACCACAAGATTTTATAGAGTTAATATCAAAGAATTCCATATATTTATAGTCATAAGTGAGTGTGTAGTGGTAGTTAAGGATCTTTGATGGAGAAGTGACCAAAGCAAAAGTTGTAGATCTCTAAATGTTATGCAACATTGTAGTTCACAAGTTTTTATTTGAAGTCGTTATGATGTCCCTCTATTTGATTCGCATGATTTCATAGAAGTTAATATCAACTAAAGCCATATGTCCCATTGTCATAAGTGAGAGTGTCGTGGTATTTAAGAATCTCAAATCAAGAAATGACCAAGACAAAAGTTGTAGATCTCGAAAAGTTATACGACTTTGCAGTTGACAACTTTTTTATTTTAAATCATCTATCTAACGAAAATTACGTTTGTTTACTCAAATTCAAAATTCGAATTTTTCAAACAACCTCGGATGAAGAAACGCCCAATACAAAAGTTGTAGATATTCAAAGTTGTGCAACTTCGTAGTTGATAACTTTTTCATTTGAAATCATCTATCCAAGAAAAATTATGATTGAATTTTCTCACATTTGAAATTCAAATTCTTCGAATGACCTCGGATGGATAAATGACCAAAACCAAAATTGTAGATCTTAAAAAGTTATAAAACTTTGTAGTTTACAATTTTTTTATTTAAATTCGTTTAGGATCCTAAATATTCATTTCAAACCAGAGTGGCATAAAATGGGGAGAACAAATATCCCATATGGACACAAGCGTCTTACATATGGAGTGGTTAGGCGACGGACACGTGATGCAGAAGGTTGGGGATTCGAGCGCCGGTGGCCATGAAGCTCTCGTTTTCCGCGCGAAAAATTGCGTGATGTGTGGCTATCCAGTGGGTCCCTCCTAGTATTAAAAAAATGCCTATTTTTCAATTTGTTTTTTTTAGGTTTTATGGAAACCAAATCACTGCCGCTTCTAAAATCGGTACTGATGAGCCCCCTCATCACTGCCAATATGATTGTGCCGGTTCAAAAAACTGGCACCGATGGACTTTTTGAACCGGCAGTGATTGGAAATCTGTAGTAGTTATGTAGGTTTGGGCGGCTGAGTTATAATAGATTTAGGTTTTATTATTTTTAGAATATTTTTTGTTAAAATTTTTTCATAAAAGCCCAGTAGTGTTTAAGACAAAAAAAAAGTTATTCCAAACCTCCAAAAATTCAGGGAAAAAATCTTGGACACATTTTGGAATATCATAAACCCAAGTAAAGTATTTACAGCTCATGAAAAAGAATTTTGGAGCATAAAAAAATTAGATTTTCCTATAGAAAAAATAGTAATAGGTTCTAGAAAAACGTACAAAATTCCTGGGGAACATTAGTTGATGACTAAATGCATCTAAAACATTTTGGCACTCATAAAGCAGAAGATGCACCTAGCATGAATGCAACAAACTTACCTTAGGATATATAGTTAATTTGGGAAAGTTGTTGAAAGCCATTCTTTTTTAGATAAAGGTGAATTAATTTGACTTCATCTCCTTTAACCAAGACAATGAGACCAATTTTACATATGTTGAGCAACACATTTAATCAAACCCACTCAAATATCACTAGCCATGATGTCCAACGATTGACTGGACCACCTGTCAATAACAATGTCTTATTTGATCTACCCGTTTGTTTGTGCCAATCATGAAAGATATCCATCACATTCAAAGGGTATTTGAGACCCAAAACAAGATGTATCCTTCGCCACAGGAACCGAGCATACAGATACTCGAATAAGAGGTGTTGAATAGTTTCATCCCTATTACAAGACACACAAGATTTGTTCCTCTTTAATTAATAAATTATGTATAGTTAAAATCAACCCCTCTTGACGAACCATAGAAAATTTGTAATTTTGAGTGGTATACTTAAACGCCAAATATCATGTGAGACTTTAATGCATGTATTCACAAGGAGTTTATAAATGAAATTTATTGTGAACTCGACACTATTTTTAAGGAGCCAAAGGAACCTATCTCATCCAACTTTGTAAGCTAATGTTCATGACTCTTGCTACTAAGTGAGCGCTTGGTATAGCTTCTGAAACAGCTCTGGGAGCTACATATCACCCAACTGCTCTCCCACACAACTGCTTCATGTGCGGAGTCCTAGGAATACCGCTCACTGGAGCTGTTTTTGAAAGAGTGATTGGAATGAGTTGTTGTATTCCATATTGTGTATGGGTACATATATAGGCAGTCGGGGTAGTACATGCAAGCCAACCACCCAAGCGCACAAGTATAGGGCGACCATTGCTATATTTACATCATGCTAATACTCCCCCGTAGTCTTATCGGGAGCACGGCGAACGTTAAGATTGGATCGAAACTCTTGAAATACAGATGTTGGGAGACCCTTGGTGAAGATATCGGCGTACTAGGATGTCGTAGGGACATGGAGAACTCGAACATGACTGAGGGCGACACGCTCTCGAACAAAGTGGAGATCAATCTCAACGTGCTTCATGCACTGATGCTGTACCGGATTGGTGGAGAGGTAGACAGCACTGACGTTGTGGCAATAAACCAGGGTGGCATGATGAAGATGGTGGCGAAGCTCGACAAGTAATTGATGAAGTCATGTAGCTTCAGCGACACCATTGGCCACGGCTCGATACTCGGCCTCTACGCTAGACCGGGAGACTATGTGCTGATGCTTGGAAGACCAGGACACCAGATTGTCATCGAGGAACACCGCGTAGCCAGAGGTCGAACGGCGAGTGTCAAGGGAGCCGGCCTAGTCCGCATCAATGTAAACAACAAGCTCTGTAGGTGGAGAGCGATGCAGAGTCAAGCCAAGAAAAAGAGTACCCTGTAAGTACCGTAGTATCTGCTTGAGAGTAGCAAGGCGCGGGTCACGTGGATCATGCATGTAGAGACATATCTGCTGGACGGCATAGGCAATATCTGGACGAGTGAAAGTTAGATACTGTAGTGCACCAGCCAAACCGTGATACTGAGTAGAGTCAGCAACTGGAGGACCGTCGGCGGACAACTTGGAGTGCAGGTCGACGGGAGTGCTGCAAGGCTTGCAAGCACTCACCCCATCGCGTTCCAAGATGTCCAGAGTATACTGTCGTTGAGAGAGCAAAAGGCCATCATCGCAGCGGGCGACGGAGACACCAATGAAGTGATGGAGCTGTCCCATGTCGGTCATAGCAAACTCACGCTGAAGGGCTGCAACAATATGTTGAAGAAACCTAGCTGAGGAGGCGGTTAGAACAATATCATCAACATAGAGCAGCAGATATGCAGTGTCTGATCCCCGGTGATTAGCGTAGGTGCTTTGCGAAGTGCTTAGTTTAGTTAGACCACGCTCATATACGCTTGCTCTAGGCTTAGGTCTAGTTGCTAGTGAGGTTTGCATACCTCTTGACCAAAGGTTCTTACGCCCACTGTGCTTGTACTCGGCAGGGCTTGTAAGTCTTGCGAGACCATACCAATCGTGTTTGTGGTGTGGCCGCCACCATGTATGGAGGGAACAAGGCCCGTGGCGTTTCGGCTGAAAGCTTGATAGCGAAGACGGCGGGGAGCGGTCCGAGAGAGGTACACCAGAGACCCACTTGTGCGTGGGGAAGGCGCGGGGCTATCCACGGAGTTACCCGACCGGGAGCTTAGCCCTTGTGAGGGATTCCTTGCGAGGGGCTCCAATGGGGATTAGGGGGAAGCTTGCGTGCTTCTCGATACCTCGGTAAAAATACCAGAGTCATTGTTGGGAGTTTGCATCTCTACCTCATTTTTAGCTTCTGCATTTTTATTGTAATCTTGCAGCCTGTTCGCTTGCTCGTAAACGATTGTAAATTTCCAACCGGGAACATTATTTTTCTCTCATACCAAACCAGCTAGCAGTAAATAATCCACGATACGATACGGCCTCCCGAACAGGCTGTTGGTTATGTGCTTTACCATTCCTAGCTTAGTTGATAGGCTAGTTGATAAGGTTGGAACCTAGGTTGCATAACTCTTTTACAGTAGAGACAGCAACACACCTAGCAAAACCTTAGTTGCACATTTAGATAGATTACTTTCTTGCATAGGTTTTGACTAGGTGGAATTAGAGGCCATAATTAGAAGTAGAATTTAAGTTGCCTAATTCACCACCCTCTTAGACGTCACGGTCCTTACACGCTGGACGCACTCTTCCCGGACGGTGGAAAAGGCTCGTCCAGGCAGCCGCGAAGACGCAATGCCACCTTCTAGGTCGCACCGCTGCGTCGGATTTGGTTGTTTTTTATTTATGTAACATCTAAACTAGAGACCTTTCGCTAGGATGGTCCAGCTACGACTGTTTTTAGGTCGACCTCCTTCGGCGCTCGATAGAGACGCGTTGTCTGTATGTTTAAAATCTTCTTCTTAATACAATGATACCCAAATATCTTGCGTATTCGAGAAAAAAATAAGATGGAGGTCCGTATTATAGGGGATGGTCTCTCCACACTATTACTGATATAAACATAAACAAAGATAGAGGTCTATATGAATATCAACTTTATTGGTTTGATTTTCTAGCAAGGTGGCAGGCTTTATGGCACAGCCTCCCAACAGTGCAGCAACGTAACGGTGGCTTGCTCCAGCAAGGCAGCGCCCAGTAGATTTGTGGTCGTGGTGGAACCAATTTTTTTGGTTGATCATGTTAAAGCATGGAACAGTGGACAAGGACAGGAAGAATGAGAGGAGGAAGAGAGTGTGTGAAGATGAGTTGGAATGCACAAAGATATTACTCCCATTAGCATTGATATGGTCATCAGTCATCACACACAGAATCTGACCCTTCTTTTCTTTCCAACATCTTTTCATGGCTGACCAATGGGCCGCAGCCCTTACAGATTGAACTTATTAATTCTACCAATACTATATTCTAATCCTAAAGTTCCACTAATGGAGAACAGGGGGACGCCCTTTACGCAATACCAATGCAACCATAAACAAAACTGTCAGGTCCATGTGAACATCAATCAATTGTATTGGTATTCGTAAAGTGCAATGTCGTGCTGTCTGGTCGGCCACAATCAGCATTTTCATTTTGTGCCAGTCGAATGCAGAGAACTCTTAATCATGCCAACTAATGCTTATGATGGTGATTTACAAGGTAATCGTACAAACGAAGCCACTATATTAATAAAGCTCCGAAGCTAGCAGGAGCGGATTTAATAATTAAGATTATGTAAGCGAGCCATGAAATGTCTTGCATGTGTACGCGTAACCGAGTAGAAACTGACGAACATAACGTTTAGACTCTGCACCTAACAACTCCTGCTAGTTACTCGGTTAATTAGTTCGCTCGACTTGATGCATCCACATAAAAAAAATATATTTGATATGTAGAGAATCTCTCAAATTTCAGTAGGACACATGTATGAGGAGTAGTTACCAACCCGGCTGCTAGCTGCAAGCGAGTGCTTACCGACGACGCCAGGGGCGGGAAGGCGGCAAGCAGGGACCGAGAGGATGCAGCGGGGCACGGCAAGGAGGAAGAGGAGCCAGAGACGGCGGTGGCGGTGGTCGGCCGGTGAGTGCGCGGCGGCGTCACTCCTCCCTCTTCCTCCTCCGAGAGCGACGACGGAATGACTAGAAAGCCCAGCACGGCCCGAAAAATGGACAGCCTAGGCCAAAATCAGGCAGGGCCAGCAGCCCAGCATTACGTGCAGGCCCACCAGATCTTTTTTTTTCCCTGAAGGGAAGTGGCAGAAGCTAGGCCCACTAGATCCAGCCGGATGACTTCGAGCATTCGATTCCAAATGCGAGAGGGCAGTCAGTTAAAATATATTGACCGGAAACAGAGTACACTTGTTTCATTTAGTCTATTTACAAAACATGTTAAGCCTGGTTAAATTTCTGTCTATTAGTATTATTTTTTGAACAAGTTCAGTGAATTGTTGTAGATAGAAAAGAGAAAAACACAAGCCCAACTGAACTTCGGATCCATGGAAACAAATGGCTCTGTTAGAGCCTCAGCAGAAGCCTCGAGCAAGTATATGTGAATAACACTGTGCTAATTCATCCCGGCTCCAAAACAAATCACATGTTCAAAAAGCAGTATGTTGTTTGTTGATGGAAAACCCCACAATACAAGGATTGAGAGAACAGTCAACAACTCAAGCATATATAGTAGGACCAAATTCTGCTGGACAAAAAATCCAATAGCAAGTGGATTTAATGAATTTAGAGTATATATAACTTTTGCATAAAGAAATGATCGGCACGTTCAGCATCCGTGTTACTTATTACAACAAATTGAGCCAGTAAGGCAAGCAGCAGCTGGTCCCCAGTCCCCAAATAGTAACTCAACAAGTCCAAAGCCCCAAACCATACTACCACAAGCGATGCTGCAGATTCATCAGAACCAACAGCAATCAGCATGCATCTACACATATTATCAAGTCTGAAGTAAAAATAGTAGTAATAATTCTCGAGACAACAGCCTGCTCTGCAGCTGGATCCATGTCGTAACCATATGCTGGAGACGGTGGTGCTAGCTGATGAACGCAGAGAGACTGCAAAGATGCTTCAACATCGACACCACCCGTGTGGGTATGAGTGGCTCTTGCCGCACAAGTCCTGCCCACTAATATTGACGTTAGTTATTAACATGGTAAGAGAGTATACACAAAATAAAACAGGGGTAGCTAGGAAACAATACTAATTAATTAAATATGACGTACCGAAGTAATAATATTAATTAAATATGATATATGTATAACAGCTGGCGCAAACATAAGGTAAAAAGACTCTGTAGTCTGTACCTGGCCTAGGCACTGCTACTATTCCCGTCCTCTTGTTCCCGGGGCTCATCATCGTTGCCATCAAATAGATAACGCCCCCCGTCCGACACTTTGATGTTGGATACAGGGTGACCTGGGTGCAGGCCAGCCACGTCCCTGAGCGCAGACTCTGCAGCCCTTCTATTGGATCCCTTTACACATCGGCCCCCGATGTCTCCGATGACTTCCTTGAGGCCTGATAGGTACTCGATGCCAGCAGGCACACCACCATACCTGTCCCATCCCTGTGCATTGAAACATAGCTCGAGCCTTTCAAGCTTCGGCATCGCCCCTGCCTCAAAGGCCAGGTACGATATCCTGAAACATCCAACTGTAAAATGCTTGAGAACAGGGAATCCTCTTCCACGGATGATGATCTTGTCTTTAGGAACTCCATGGATGTGCAAGTGGAGGCGGACAAGGGAGGGCAACTGTGAGAGAATCCCAACGTCATCCCCATACACATCCTGAACACTAAGCTGCAGGTCATAGAGGCTATGGTGCTGGCCAATCCACCCAGGAATCCTCGAGAACCAGGGATAGTACTTTGCATGAAAGCTCTGGAGATGAATGAAAGAAGTTGGGACTGAACACCATGAATCTAAGCAGGCTCTGAGAGTGACAGATAGGTAATAACTATGAATAAGTAGACATTTGAGGCTGCAAATGTTTCCAAGGGCGTGCACAAGTTCCCTACATTTTGCAGCAAACTCGTCTATATTGGTGGATTTGTAGTCAAAATATCCGATTTGAACATTTGTCAGATTTGTCAGTTCTCTCAGACCCTTGATATTGTCTAGTGAGTTTCTCAAATGAAAAAAATGTAGAGTACGCAATGATTTCATGTTACTGATCCCACTAGGAAATATTACTTTGACTGGAACAATTAGATGCCATAAACGGCTCAAATGAACAATATCTGATGGTAGCTGCAGTTCTGATTGTCCAACATCTATTTCAAATGTTTTCAGTTGCTGCAGACGTCCAATTTTACTAGGTAACACCACATGACGACCACTTGCTTTGATCTTTAAGAATCCCAGTTGAAACAAATGACATATTCCATTCAAGTCAAGTGACTCAGATGAATAGGGCCCACTTGAAATTTCAATCGTCAAAACTCGGAGATGCTTGAACTGTAAAATAGGAGGTAGATATAAAGAGGTACCAAATCTTGCTAGCATTCGTGTTTGGGATAGCTGGAAGGATCTTCCTACTGTTTCATCTATTGCACCATCCAAACTGAGTGAGAGTCGACGGATCTTTGCAGGCTGTCTTGTCAAATCTTGTATATCATCCATTACAGTGATAAAATTGTCTTCTCTGGATTTATATAGGATAAGATCAAGCATCATGTCATGAACCCTGCAAGACATCACCTCACCATTGTAGTTTGTATGTACGGGCTGAATCAAACTCCTATTGATAAGCTCATTAAAATAGCTCTTTGCAATATCCTCTGGATCTGTCCCACGACCTTCACATATAAAACCTTCACTTACCCACTGTCTAACCAAATCATTCTTATTGATTGTGTAGTCCTCTGGATAAATGCTGAGATATAGCATACAAGTCTTCAAATAATGAGGAAGGTTTATGTAGCTGAGGTTTAATATTTGTCTCATGCCATCCAAGCTTGGGCTCACTTCAAAGCTGGAGCCCAGAGAGTCCCTTACATGTTCCCAGTGCTCCTTTAGTTTGCTTGGTTGGCTTGCTATTAGGCTAGATGTTGTGATAATTGCAAGTGGCAAACCACCACATTTTTTTAAAATTTGAGCAGACACTTCCATCAAATATGGAGGGCAAGCTTCCTCTGCACCAAAAATTCTTTTGAAGAATAAGCTTCGTGAGTCTTGGTCACTAAGGGCCTTCATCTTGTAAACACATTCAATGTTCTTAGCACAGCAAGCTCTGGCCACAGTCTCAATTCGTGTAGTTATTAATACTCTGCTGCCATTAATGTTCTCTGGAAGAGCACATCTAATAATATCCCATGCAGGAGCCTCCCAGATGTCATCAATTACAATTAGGTACCTGACATGTAAATGCATACCGCGTGTAGCGACCTTTAGGACAGTGTTCATGAAAACGTGAAAGCATCATAGCTAGAGGCTAGAATAACCACAACAAAAACAAGAACTCAGTCGAAAAACTTCAAAAGTGGTTATGTTGATAAGGGTTCCGGTTGAAAAGTTATGATGCCTTCTGTTTTTTAAAGTAACTATTTCTTAACACATAGTCTTACTAGCCTATAGATGCTGGTGAGAACTAAAATGGTAATTTGAGGAACAGTACTTCGAGAATAGATATGAAATGCAGCATCAAAATTCTTATAAGAACTGTAATACTTTGTTTGTATGGTTTATTTGGTTTATATGTATAACAACTTTGATGATTCTAATAAAGTGCAAAAGTATTAAACATATAATCCTATTAATTAGAGTGTTAATTAGTTGTACTACAGAAACATATAAACCTGGATCTAAGGATACAGGAGGGACTCACTTCAACTAGTCAATCCTACGGAAACGAGGTGAAAAGAAAAAATATGGACAGATTAGCATGTTGACTTGTTGACTACAGAATAGTAGCATGCTCAAGAAGAATGACATCTAAATAGAACAAACTAAAACACGGATAGGTAGAGGCTATAACTTTGTTCCCTTATTAAAAAAAAACTAAAACACAATAAACCATACTAAGCATAAAATTATTTCAACGCAGGCATACCTCTGTTTTAGAAGGAATTTTCGTAGCGCACTAATGAATTCTGTCTCTTCCCAAATTTCCATGTTGGTGTCCATAGGAGCTACAAAGCCAACTTGAGATAGCATGGTTCTCAGAAGCTTCCTAATGTTTGGTTTTTGGGACACAGACACGAAGGCTCGACACTGGAACTCCCCCTGAAGCTTGCAATAAATCTCATTTGCAAGCGTAGTTTTTCCTAGGCCTCCAAATCCAACTATAGAGAGCACCTTTAGCTCATCCCCTCCACCCATCAACTGAATCAGTTCATCTGTGGGGCCATCCATGCCCACAAGGCCAGATGCCTCTGCATACATTGCTAACAACCGAAGATCAATGGTTGTGTTGGTTGTCCTAGGGGCAACATCATTAGTCTGCTGGTACCTCATGCGTCGCTCCCTGACCTCGACGACACGGACCTTGAGGCCTTCAAACTCTTTGGCAATGTCATGCCGAATGTTCATGGTCGTCAACAACTTTGTGCTCCTATTTATGAAACCCATGAATCCGCGTGGCTTGCAGCTTGACTTGTGTTCCACACGGAGCATGAACTCACTGACACTGTCCTCAATATCATAGGACAGCTCACGTACCTCCTTGGCCCAACACTTGTCTTGCTCATCAGGCTGCTCAGTATCTGAGATCTTCTTGAGGAAGACATGCATGCTCTCAAGCTCAGCTTTGAGGAACAAGATCTGTCCCTTAGCTCCTTTGAGCAGCTTGTACTCAGCTGCGAGCAAATCACCAAGCTTCGCTATCAAGGAGCCCATAGCGCCGTGTGATGCAGTCACCACGGCAGCCTCCATCAATGACCTTGCCTTTCCTTCCTTTGGCAGTGCTTGTGTAGTCTTATTTCCAATCCTGAAAGAAATCAACGAAAGCAACATATTTAGAGTTTTCTATTTATCAATGACGAGTGACGATTCTAGTAATCGATGTGGACGACATGTAGCTCCACGTTTTGTTTCCTTCGGTGTGCCCAGATTCATTGAATAGAGCACAAACTCCACTTATTTTACACTGTGCAGTTTTCTTTGGAGTGCAAACCGAATCAAGAACAAGATGGAAGAGCGTGTGATTCATACCCTACGGCGTACGCAGCCGGCAGGAGAGAGATCAAGAATGACAGGACTGTTGCTGTCCGGCCAAGTTTTCCTTCAAACTGAAGACCACAAGAAAACCTTGTGGGAGATGAAAAGTGGCAGGTACTGTAGTGACGGCATGCCGGAGCGCGGGGCGGTCGAAGTGCAAGCTTTGTTGAAAACAATTGCGGAGGGAGGGCAGGTGTTTGTAGCACTGGCACCACTGAGTGCGTGCCTGCGTGGGCGTGGTTCCAGCAGCGAGATTCAGAGGAAGAGGATGGGACGGGAGGCGACGGTGTGAAACTATGGATCTGCAAGTGAAGGACAAGAGGATTTCCTGGATCTGCAAAGCTCAGGGTTTCATAGAACTGCACAATTAATGCAAACCCTGATCTATATAACGACGCGGTTTCTCAAACAACCACCTCTTCAGTCGCAATATTTTTTTGTTTGCTTTATTTGTATACCAGTCCTTTGCATTGGAGAAGATTGGGATACAATATAATAGTGCAACACAGTACTGCACAAAAGGGAGCTGGTAGGACTCGTTTGGGACGAGTGAAAAGCAAGATGGAGGCATACAATAATTGTAGCAGGTTGTTATATATTATCAGCCTGCCAATAGGGTACACACACCAACTGTTTTTTTAACCTGAAGATGACTTGCAGTAAGGATGCTTCGTTGCGTGCTTCCGGTCTTGTGCTGCGTTTAAATTACTTACATCCCATGTGTCCAACTTGCATGTGTGTATGTGTTTGTTTGTTGCTTCACACGTGATTACATGTGACCACAAGGAGGGGAGGTATCTGATCGAGGCAGTCAGGGGCTCAGCGCCCGGTTTAATTAATTTCCCCAAAGATTCCTCTGATCGGCAAATATTATCTAGTCCTAACTAATACTACTTATATATACATGAGCGTAGGATGCCCTACCTCTGCATAACGACACCATACCATGTCATCAAGTCAAGTCTTTTGGTTTGCTTTTAATTAATTGTTTGTAGAAGATAGATCTCTCGACCGAATTGCACGCCACAATCCAATAAGCATTAGTAGCTAATTATTCTATTCCATCCGTTTTAACATATGTACCCACGTTATTTTTGTTCTATTCTAAATCAAACTTGTCTCACTTTGGTGAAGATTACAGAAAATGACCTGACATCTTTTTTCTGATAAATGAAGGATTTTATCAATTCATAGTCATTATATCGAGTTGATACAATAAAAGTGAATTCACTTCCAGCTTCTACCTAAACACAAAGCCTAAGAGAAAGAAACCTGACACTCTAGTGACAATCAATTCTAAGACTAGCTAGATCGCCACCTATGTGCCTGGGAGAAAAACACCATAACCGCTTGCATCAATTGTTGCAATGCCTTCTGCACCAAAGCCTCTGCGTAAGGCTTTTGCAGGATAATCCATGTACACAGCCAATGGATTACAAAATAAACCACCTGCAAGGGAGAGTTGTAACACCTCGGGTGTTTAAATACTAAAAACTGTCATGTCATCATATGCATTGCAAAGCATTTGGCATTTAGTGAAAATTTTGATATGCATACACTAAAACAAGTTTACCTTTATGTGGTATGTGTTGAATTGTATTGTTTGAATCAAGTTCAAAATTTGGTTTGGATTTGAATTTTCAAGAAAACCCTGATTTTCAGTATTTAAATCTTACCCTGAAAACTCATTTCAAAATCTAAGCACATTTTGGGGTTGAGCCTTAAAGCAAAAGTGTAGAGCTTGTCAAGTTATACAAAGTTTGTTTTTGGAGTTTTCAAAGTTGTTATGAAAAATTTGAAGTAATTTGAAAAGGCGTAATTCCTCAAATGTCCCCTATTTGAATTCAAAAGTTTATTTCAAAATGTAGACCGAATTTGGGGGTGGTTATAAAAGAAAAGTTGTAGAACTTTAGATTTTGAGCAACTTTTATTTTTGGAGATTTTTGAGTTGTTATACATATTTGGGAGTAATTTGAATTTTAAAACGGATGTCAATTCTATAATTATGTGGAACAGTGTCACGACCACAGCCCCACCACCGGCGTCCTTCTCCGGTCTTCCAGATGTGCCTGTGGCCGCTCTTGGCTTCGCGCTGGCGCAGTGAAGGCCACTGCGTGTCGTCTCCTTGATCCCTTGGCCGCTCTATAAAGCTCAGACGCCGTCGCCGACCTTCCTTTCGTTACTCTGCTTTTCCCGTAGCCCTTGCTCATCTCCGGCGAGCTCGCACCATCGCTGTAGTGCTCCACCGTCGTAGCTAAGCCAGTTCCAGCTCCGTCTCCTTTTTGCGCATCCATCCAGTCAGCTTGTGTCGCTTGATTTCGCCGGGAATCGTCGCTAGCCGCCTTTCTTCCTCGCGGCCGGCAACGTCTCCGTCGAGCATGCTTCGCCATGGCCAGGGCTCCACGGTCTGTCTCTGCTCGTGCTTGGCATGCCGTCAGCTTCACCATGTTGCCGTGGTGCTGTGTGCTCGGTTGTTTGACCCTTTTTGTCCACCGTAGCCACTAGAGCCTCGCCGTCGCCGTTGCTAGCGCCGCCATGGCCGCGGTGACCGTTGGCCCGCCTCTCCATTATTTCTCCGGCTCGTCCATCGCCTTCAACGTGTTCGGGGTGAGCTACTAATGCTTCCTGTACCCTTTGTTTAACTGTTACTGGTCTCCTGTCGCCGGCGTAGCGCCGCCGTGCTGTCGCATCCGCCATGGCCGGCGTCAGCCTTGTATCGTGTCGTAATTAGTCTTCGTAGTGCCACAAATCGATGCGCCTAATCTTGGTGAGTGTTTTGGTACTTTGGCCGTCGCCGTTGGTCTCACCGTCGGCGAGTTAGCGTCGGTCAGCGCCGTCGCCGTCGTGGTCAAAGCTGGAGGTTGAAGATGACAAGTGGGGTCCGTTGTCAGCGACTGTGTAGTTCAAAATGAATTTTCTGTTTTCATATTTGAATGAATAGTGATGCAATTTGTTATTTTTGTGTAGATTTATTTAGAGCTCCAAAAATTATGAAAATTTTTGTGTGACCTCTCTGTTATGAATACTATTTAGGAAAAATATGAAATGTTGTTTTTCAGTACATTTTGAATGTGATAAAAATTGCTCAATTAATTAATAAATGAATTTCCATGAATTTTCTAGGCTTATTTATTTATCCAAAAATTATGAAAATTGTTTTGCCACTTAGTTATCATGAGATGAACATGTACAAAAATTTTGAGCTCAATTGGAATAAGTTGATTTATTTCATAATTTTGAATTAAATAATTAATTTATAAAAGCAATAGTAACCTTTAATGATTTAGGTTTTGTTTGAAATTTTGGATTGAGTGATGACCTTGGGTCATTAATTGATAATGATCCTTGGCAATTGATGATTGTGTTACGAAAAAGATTTAGTTCGTTTGACTTGCAACTATACCGCGAAGGAAAGTTGTATTCGAATTGTTAATTTTGCATCCATCTTCAAGCATCATGTTTCGTATTCCGCATCATGTTAAACATGGCATTGTTACTACGTGTAGTGAACGAAGGTGAACACGTGGTAGTTAATCAAGTTGCGGAGGAGCTTAATCCGTCTGTTGAGATCGGATCGGATAATTGTGGAACGTCGTAGGAACCTAACTTTTCCGTCAACGAAGGCAAGCCCCGGATGCATTTAACCCTACCTTGTGTTTTACAAATTTTATCGCTTTTGCTTTTATATACTACATTAAGTGATTAGGAGTCAAGTGGAAACCTAATTGGTGCATCACCAACCTTATTTTTCTATATCTACCTTGATTACCTGTTTAATTCGTATATGCCTAGTTATGCTTAGCTATGCTTAGAACGATGAAAGTCGGGTGATTACCTGTCACCTGTAAGTTTTAAATGGAACTTTGATTACTTATGTTATCATGAGACATGAGCATGGAAAGTAATAAATCTAGACCGGGCGGATTTGGTGTGTGAGAGCCACAAGACGTGGAGGTCTTGTGAGCGGCTTCTTTCCGCCTGTGTCGATTAAGGTCCGTCCATTGTTGAATTGCATGAGGTGAGACTTTGTAGTACTAACCACATACTCCGGTAAGCCTTAACTCGGCTATTCTATTACGAGAATGGCTACTCGCGCACTGGGAGTGGAGAGATGGCGAGAGTAGCGTGTACCCACGTGGCCATGGGCTGGAATGGTGGAGTACTGTATTCTCAGGTAGCGCGGACCCGTTCTTGTTTTAGAGGATCTGAGTGTAGGTTGATATATGTAAGTCGGGGACCTGCATATGTCGTGTGGTCTGGAATCCCCAGCTGGGTTTATAATCGGTTCGAATCGTCGTTGCTCCTCGGTTATGGAGACTCAACTCACTGTTCATCATCGTAGTTTAATAACTGGAACTTGAGTAAGGTTTGAGAAAGAGATTGATATGAAGTTCATGATCTCATTACAGATCATGGCAGATTCATATGTGGTACTTATAAAGTTTTAAATGTTGAAAGTAAAGAATTTTGTAAAGAGCTTTTACGCAAAAGAGCTTTGATTATTGCTAAAGCCATACCTTGAATCCCTGAGCCTGCATTCCTGAGTCTTCTCAGTTTTTATTTCGGTTAAGTCTTGCTGAGTACTTTTATACTCAGGGTTCGTTGACCCTTGTTGCAGGTGAGCCTCATGAGCAGGTCTGTTGTGGACCTTGCTGCATGACTGTGGTTCAGGTCGATGACGATAAGTGAATGTGTGATCCTTGGGCAGGATGTTTATTTTGTGTGTTATGCTTATGTTAATTATGCCACTCCACTACTACTATAGTTTGTAATAATTATCGAACTTAGTTTGTAAGGTTTGAAACAACTGGTTCGTAAACTAAGTTATCGTAAGACTTCCTCTATTTTACTCTGATGTATATATTTAAATAAATGTTGTAATACTGCAATGACTCTGTAATGTGATCCTGCTCAGAAATCGTGGATGATTCGGGGTTCCCCAAGGACACCCGGCAGACTTCTTAAGTTACCAGGAACATATGCATAGTTGTCAAAGGTCATTGGACAGTGACAAGTGCATGTGGGTCCTATAATTTAGGAGGTTCTGCCACAGAATGGTATCAGAGAGATCGTTACAAAGTCTTTGTTGTATTGTTTTACAAAAACTTCAAAATGATTTGGGACAAATAAATATAACTTGTTAATTTGGTCTAAATTGCTTCCGACTTATCTTATTTTATTCTCACCATTCCTTAATTGATAAAAAAGGCTTTGTGCGGTGGAGTAGTAATCTTATTATGCCCTATATAATAACGACTATGGTTTATGTACTTTATAAGCTTTGATGTTTTTGTTCGTAAGAACGATTCATGCATCATGATTAATTCACTTGTTACTTCCTTCACCCTGAGTCTGGGTTGGGTAGTGAGTTTGGGTTGAGACATGTAATCCATCCTGGCTGCTCTTTAGATTTTGATCAGATTGTCTTAATTGGATTAATCTTGCTTCCTACAGTATGGCTTGCACCAAGGTAACGCCCCGTAAGTCCGTTGGACCTAAAGGAGTTCCTCGTCACCAACTTGCCCTTAGAAATGACGGTGCTAGCAGTAGCAGCTCTAGGCCTGATCCCCAGACAGAGATATAAAGGCTTTCAATAGAGTTAGCACAGGCTACTAGGGATAGAGCCTTGGATGCCATCCGGGTGGGCAAGTTAAAAGATCAATTGAAGTGTCGTACCACCGCTCATAAGAACTGTGAGCGTATGTTAGTTCGTATGGTGGAAGGGAGAAATGAGGCTTGGCATAGGGAAGATGTAGCTAGAGCTAGAGCGCATGAGCTAGAATTTTATGTAGAAGATTTAGAAGAACATAATACTACTTTGCATGAAGTTCATAGGCTAAGCAATCTCCTGGATCCTAATTATTAACCCCAAGCTGATGTAATGGACCCAGGTGTCATCCTTGCCGATGTTAGTGAATCGGAAGAGGAAGAAGAAAAAGATCCTGAAGAATTAGTAATGATCGATGAAAGTGATAATGAGGGCGGAAATGTTTCCGGAATGGATACAGAACCCGAAGTTTGAGGTGATCGAGAAGGGTAGTGTTGTAAAATAGTGAGTTTAGTTAAGTTAAGTAGTCTTGTTTAGGTTCGGATTCGTGTATAAATTAGTAAACCCTATGTAATGTGTTTTGGAGTAAGCTCTTGTTGCAATTCAATAAAGACTTGTGAGTAAAGTTTGGTTTGTTATGAACAGATGCGTCGTACGTGGGGTTCGTATATTCCTGGTACTTCACAAGATGAGGACGGTATTCCAGATCCACCACTAGTTCCAACCAATCTGGCTGATGCTATAGCCGCACTTGTTAATGTGACTGTTGAAAATTCTCGTTTACTTCATGAGATGGCTCAAAGTAATCAGAATATGGTGCAAGGAAATCGTGGACGCAATCATCCTAGGCATGAAGCTACATATGTTGATTTCATAGATACAAGACCCCCAGTGTTCACCAAGGCCGATGAACCGCTGGAAGCTGATGACTGGCTTAGGACCATGGAGCAGAAATTTGATCTTATTCCATGCACGGAGTTTTAGAAGCCGGTGTTTGCTGCCCAGCAACTTAGAGGAGCAGCCGGTGCTTGGTATGCAAATCTTATGGCCATGCAACCCGCAGGTGTTCCATTAACTTGGATGGAGTTTTGTACTGCTTTCAGAACCCATTATATCTCAGAGGGAGTTATGGCTATGAAGCTGGATGAATTACTTGCTTTGAGGCAAGGGGATCAAACGGTTATGCAGTATGTGGGAAGATTCAATCACCTATCGCAGTATGCATCTGAACATGTCAATACGGATGCCAAGAAGAAGAGGTGGTTTATGAGAGGTCTGAGTACCAAATTACAGACAATGATGACTGCATGTGCCAATGTTACTTATCATGAGGCAGTGAATATTGCAATTGCTTCTGAGGAAAAGTATCGGCAGCATAAGGAGATCAAGAAAAAGAAGAGTGTGCCATCTGGATCTTTTGGTGGAAATCAAAAGAGGCAAAAGATAATCTATCATCCAGTCAATCATTATCGTCCTCCTTATCATCCGCCGCAGTTTCAAGCCGGGCAACAGTCAAATGTCCGTCCTGCTATAACCTACCCGAATTCACAACAGACCAATGCTCCTGGTGGCAATGTTCCAACGTCCCAGGGTCACAATTATCCATGTTACAATTGTGGAAGGACCGGTCATTTCTCTAGGGAATGTCTGTATTCCAAGCAGGCTAATCAAAATTATCAGAAGGCCCCTGCCAATCAACAAAAGGGTCAAGCACAGAACAAGAACCACAATCAGAATGCTCAGAATGGCAAAGATGAAAGGAAGACAGGAAGGGTGTTTTATATTCAAGCTGGGGAAATTCCAGAAGGGGAGCCAGTGATGATGGGTATGTTTCCTGTCGCCAATCACCCTGTTGTTATGCTTTTTGATTCTGGTGCATCTCATTCATTCATCAATAGAACCTTTGTCGTAAAGCATGTAATTCTAATTGGGGAAACAAAGGAAATTTTCTTTATACAGTCGCCCGGGGGACGTCTGTGTACTAAGGAAATGGTATACCAGGTACCCATAAACCTGGGTGGGCATATTTTTCCCACTACCATGATTATTCTCAAGGATCAAGATATAGATGTGATCTTGGGAATGAATTGGATGTATCAGCATAAGACTGTTATAGATGGTTTGAATAGGATATTAAGGGTGAGTTTGCCTAATAGTAATTCTCAGCTTCTTATCCAACTTCCAACCTTAAGGAGATCAGTGGGGAGAGTTTGTGCAACTTTTGTCAAGGAGATAAGGGATATCCCGATAGTTTGTGAATTCCCTGATGTTTTTCCTGAGGATTTACCCGGTCTACCACCAGATAGGGATGTTCAGTTTAACATAGAGTTAAAACCTAGAATAGCTCCGATCTCTCGGAGAGCTTATAGGATGCCTCCCAAGGAATTAGCCGAGTTGAAGACTCAGTTGCAAGAGTTGATTGAGAAAGGATTTATTCAACCTAGTTCATCACCTTGGGGATGTCCTGCAATTTTTGTGAAAAAGAAAGATGAGACCCTGAGGTTATGTGTTGACTATCATCCGTTTAATGAAGTGTCAATTAAGAATAAGTATCCCTTACCTCGGATAGACTTGCTTTTTGATCAACTGACCAGAGCCAAAGTTTTCTCCAAGATTGATTTAAGGTCAGGTTATAACCAAATTAAGATTAAGCCTGAAGATATTCCCAAAATGACATTTACCATAAGATATGGGTTATATGAATACTTGGTAATGTCTTTTGGTTTGACAAATGCCCTAGCTCATTTCATGTATCTGATGAATTCAGTGTTCATGCCTGAGCTAGACAAGTTTGTAGTGGTGTTTATTGACGACATCCTAGTTTATTCCAAGAACAAGAAGGAACACGCTGAACATCTCAGAATTGTCCTGACCCATGTAAGAGAACATCAACTATATGCCAAGTTCAGTAAGTGTGACTTCTGGCTTAAGGAAGTACAGTTTCTTGGACATGTCTTATCAGCTGAAGGAGTTGTTGTTGATCCGAGCAAAGTTAAGGATGTGCTTGATTGGAAACCACCAACCACAGTTCATCAAGTTCGGAGTTTTCTAGGATTGGCGGGGTATTACCGTCGTTTTATTCTAGATTTCTCTAGAGTATCTAAGTCCATTACTGGGTTGTTGAAGAACCAAGTCAAGTTTGTCTGGTCATCTGATTGTGAAGAGGCTTTTCAGACTTTGAAGAGACTGTTAACCACTGCACCAGTATTAGCCCAACCTGGTATCGAGAAGCCGTTTGATATTTATTGTGATGCTTCGGTTATTGGTATTGGATGTGTATTGATGCAAGAAGGCCGAGTCATTGTCTATGCTTCCAGACAACTTAAGCAACATGAAGAGCACTATCCCACTCATGATTTAGAGTTAGCAGCAGTTGTCCATGCTCTGAAGATTTGGCGACATTAACTGCTTGGTAATACGTGCCATATTTATACAGATCACAAGAGTTTAAAGTATATCTTTACTCAATCGGATTTGAACATGCGATAAAAAGAAGATGGTTAGAATTGATTAAAGATTATGATTTGGAAGTACATTACCATCCTAGTAAAGCAAATGTAGTTGCAGATGCCCTTAGTCGAAAGAGTCATTGCAATTGTCTGACAGTAAGAGCAATGGATTTGACTTTATGCCAAGAGATGGAAAAGTTGAGTATAGAGGTAATTCAACAAGGAAGTTTAACCGATATAACTGTTGAAGCCACTATTCGAGATCAGATTATTGATGCTCAGAAAGAAAACAAGGGTATAGCCCATATCAAAGAAAGAATCAAGAATGGGAAAGCGGAATGCTTCAAAGTAGATGATAAAGGTGTGTTATGGTTCAAGAATCGCTTAGTGGTACCCAAGGTTCCTGAGTTGCGACAGTTAATTCTTGAAGAGGCACATGCTACTAGGCTATCTATTCATCCGGGAAGTAATAAGATGTACCATGACTTGAAACAAAGGTTTTGGTGGACCAAAATGAAGATAGAAATTGCCCGGTATATAGCCAAGTGTGATACTTGTCAAAAGGTGAAAGCTATACATTTGAGGTCTGCTAGAGAGTTACAGCCATTACCTATTCCTGCTTGGAAGTGGGAGGATATTAGTATGGACTTTATTGTTGGTCTACCCAAGACATCAAAAGGTTTTGACTCAATATGGGTCATTGTAGATCGACTAACTAAGTCAGCACATTTTCTTCCAGTCAAGAGTATATATCCTACTATCCAGTATGCCAAGATGTATCTAGCAAGAATCATGAGTCTACATGGAGTACCAAAGACCATAGTGTCAGATCGGGGTACACAGTTTGTCTCCAGCTTTTGGAAACACTTGCATACTTCGTTAGGTACCAAACTCCTGTATAGTATAGCTTATCATCCCTAGACTGATGGTCAGACTGAAAGGGTCAATCAAGTACTTGAAGATATGTTAAGATATTGTGTTCTTAACTATTCCAATAAATGGGATGAATGTCTGCCTTTGGCTGAGTTCTCATATAATAATAGTTATCAGGAGAGCATTAGAATGGCTCCATTTTAAGCACTCTATGGTCGTAGATGCAGAACATCACTGAGTTGGTCTGAACCCGGGGAGAGAAGATTCTTTGGAGTTGACCTTGTGAAAGAAACAAAAGACAAGGTTAGGCAAATACAAAGTAATTTGAAGATAGCTCAGTCCCGACAAGAGTTATGCAGATAAACGACGTAGACCATTGGTGTTTAACAAGGGAGATTTTGTATATCTGAATGTATCACCAATGAAGGGAGTTACCTGTTTTGGTGTAAAAGGCAAGTTGGCACCTCGATATATTGGACCATTTCAAATTTTAGAGAGGTATGGAAAAGTGGCATATCGCTTGAAATTACTAGATCATCTCTCAGTCATACATGATGTGTTCCATGTTTCTCAATTAAAGAAGTGTCTCCGAGTGCCTGAGCAGAATGTTGAGGTTGAAGGAGTGGAACTTGAACCTGATTTGACCTATTTCGAATATCCTATTCGAGTTCTGGATAAGAAAGATCATGTCACACGAAGAAGGACAATCAAGTTCTACAAGATACAATGGAATCAACATTCCGAAGAAGAAGCTACTTGTGAATCCGAAGATTATTTGTTAGAAAAATTTCTAGAGTTTCTTGCGTCAATATAGAGTAATGTTAGTTGAGCTCGGTTGTTACAAATGGTGTTTGTAAAGAGACCTCAGTTGTTTTATGGACAGATTTTGTTTGTGTTCTCGTGACATATTTCCTTTTCCATTACTTACCCTATGGCTTTGAATCTCGGGACAAGATTTCTTTTAGGGGGAAAGATTATAAAACCTCGGGTGTTTAAATACTAAAAACTGCCATGTCATCATATGCACTGCAAAGCATTTGGCATTTAGTGAAAATTTTGATATGCATACACTAAAACAAGTTTACCTTTATGTGGTATGTGTTGAATTGTATTGTTTGAATCAAGTTCAAAATTTGGTTTTGATTTGAATTTTCAAGAAAACCCTGATTTTCAGTATTTAAATCTTACCCTGAAAACTCATTTCAAAATCTAAGCACATTTTGGGGTTGAGCCTTAAAGCAAAAGTGTAGAGCTTGTCAAGTTATACAAAGTTTGTTTTTGGAGTTTTCAAAGTTGTTATGAAAAAATTGAAGTAATTTGAAAAGGCGTAATTCCTCAAATGTCCCCTATTTGAATTCAAAAGTTCATTTCAAAATGTAGACTGAATTTGGGGGTGGTTATAAAAGCAAAGTTGTAGAACTTTAGATTTTGAGCAACTTTTATTTTTGGAGATTTTTGAGTTGTTATACAGATTTGGGAGTAATTTGAATTTTAAAATGGATGTCAATTCTGTAATTATGTGGAACAGTGTCACGACCACCGCCCCACCGCCGGCGTCCTTCTCTGGTCTTCCAGACATGCCTGTGGCCGCTCTTGGCTTCGCGCTGGCGCGGTGAAGGCCACTGCGTGTCGTCTCCTTGATCCCTTGGCCGCTCTATAAAGCTCAGACGCCGTCGCCGACCTTCCTTTCGTTACTCTGCTTTTCCCGTCGCCCTTGCTCATCTCCGGCGAGCTCGCACTGTCGCTGTAGTGCTCCACCGTCGTAGCTAAGCCAGTTCTAGCTCCGTCTCCTTCTTGCGCATCCATCCAGTCATCTTGTGTCGCTTGATTTCGCCGGGAATCGTCGCTAGCCGCCTTTCTTCCTCGCGGCCGGCAACGTCTCCGTCGAGCACGCTTCGTCATGGCCAGGGCTCCACGGTCTGTCTCTGCTTGTGCTTGGCATGCCGTCAGCTTCACCATGTTGCCGTGGTGCTGTGTGCTCGGTTGTTTGACCCTTTTTGTCCACCGTAGCCACTGGAGCCTCGCCGTTGTCGTTGCTAGCGCCGCCGTGGCCACGGTGACCGTCGGCCCGCCTCTCCATTGTTTCTGTGGCTCGTCCATCGCCTTCAACGTGTTCGGGGTGAGCTACTGATGCTTCCTATACCCTTTGTTTAACTGTTACCGGTCTCCTGTCGCCGGCATAGCGCCGCCGTGCTGTCGCATCCGCCATGGCCGGCGTCAGCCTTGTATCGTGTCGTAACTAGTCTTCGTAGTGCCACAAATCGATGCGCCTAGTCTTGGTGAGTGTTTTTATACTTTGGCCGTCGCCGTTGGTCTCACCGTCGGCGAGTTAGCGTCGGTCAGCGCCGTTGCCGTCGTGGTCAAAGCTGGAGGTTGAAGATGACAAGTGGGTTCCGTTGTCAGCGACTGTGTAGTTCAAAATGAATTTTCTGTTTTTCAGATTTGAATGAATAGTGATGTAATTTGTTATTTTTGTGTAGATTTATTTAGAGCTCCAAAAATTATGAAATATTTTGTGTGACCTCTCTGTGATGAATACTATTTAGAAAAAATATGAAATGTTTTTTCAGTAATTTTTGAATGTGATAAAAATTTCTCAATTAATTAATAAATGAATTTCCATGAATTTTCTAGGCTTATTTATTTATCCAAAAATTATGAAAATTGTTTTACCACTTAGTTATCATGAGATGAACATGTACAAAAATTTTGAGCTCAATTGGAATAAGTTGATTTATTTCATAATTTTGAATTAAATAATTAATTTATAAAAGCAATAGTAACCTTTAATGATTTAGGTTTTGTTTGAAATTTTGGATTGAGTGATGACCTTGGGTCATTAATTGATAATGATCCTTGGAAATTGATGAATGTGTTACGAAAAAGATTTAGTTCGTTTGACTTGCAACTGTACCACGAAGGAAAGTTGTATT
Organism: Miscanthus lutarioriparius; assembly: GCA_904845875.1. NCBI lineage: Eukaryota > Viridiplantae > Streptophyta > Magnoliopsida > Poales > Poaceae > Miscanthus > Miscanthus lutarioriparius. The sequence continues at coordinate 5,012,938 of CAJGYO010000014.1, forward strand.
CGAATTGTTAATTTTGCATCCATCTTCAAGCATCATGTTTCATATTCCGCGTCATGTTAAACATGGCATTGTTACTACGTGTAGTGAATGAAGGTGAACACGTGGTAGTTAATCAAGTTGCGGAGGAGCTTAATCCGTCTGTTGAGATCGGATCGGATAATAGTGGAATGGCTACTCCGGTAAGCCTTAACTCGGCTATTCTATTACGAGAATGGCTACTCGCGCACTGGGAGTTGAGAGATGGCAAGAGTAGCGTGTACCCATGTGGCCATGGGCTAGAATGGTGGAGTACTGTATTCTCGGGTGGCGCGGACCCGTTCTTGTTTTAGAGGATCTGAGTGCGGGTTGATATATGTAAGTCGGGGACCTACATATGTCGTGTGGTATGGAATCCCCAGCTGGGTTTATAATCGGTTTGAATCATCGTTGCTCCTCGGTTATGGAGACTCAACTCACTGTTCATCATCGTAGTTTAATAACTGGAACTTGAGTAAGGTTTGAGAAAGAGATTGATATGAAGTTCATGATCTCATTACGGATCATGGCAGATTCATATGTGGTACTTATAAAGTTTTAAATTTTGAAAGTAAAGAATTTTGTAAAGAGCTTTTACGTAAAAGAACTTTGATTATTGCTAAAGCCATACCTTGAATCCCTGAGCCTGCATTCCTGAGTCTTCTCAGTTTTTATTTCGGTTAAGTCTTGCTGAGTACTTTTGTACTCAGGGTTCGTTGACCCTTGTTGCAGGTGAGCCTCATGAGCAGGTCTGTTGTGGACCTTGCTGTATGATTGTGGTTCAGGTCGATGATGATAAGTGAATGTGTGATCCTTGGGCAGGATGTTTATTTTGTGTGTTATGTTTATGTTAATTATGCCACTCCACTACTACTAAAGTTTGTAATAATTATCGAACTTAGTTTGTAAGGTTTGAAACAACTGGTTCGTAAACTAAGTTATCGTAAGACTTCCTCTATTTTACTCTGATGTATATATTTGAATAAATGTTGTAATACTGCAATGACTCTGTAATGTGATCCTGCTCGGAAATCATGGATGATTCGGGGTTCTCCGAGGACACCCGACAGACTTCTTAAGTTACCAGGAACATATGCATAGTTGTCAAAGGTCGTTGGACATGACAAGTGCATGTGGGTCCTATAATTTAGGAGGTTCTGCCCCAAGAGTAAACATGTTCTTTTTTTTTAAAAAAAAGAAACAAATCATTTATGCATAACCAAAGTGACCAACAAGTACCTGTCGCACCCCCAATTCCAATCGCGTGAGCGTTCACTCCTTCTCAGTTGAGCGAACAATCTCGAGTCAGACACGCGCTCCTGCAGGTCACTGTTGGTTCCTCGCTCTGTTCGAGTCAAGCGCTTGCTGCCACAGTTGCGTCATTATCTTTTTTATTTTCTACCTTTTTCTTTTTCTTTTTCCTTTTTATACATTAACCAATTTATTTCCTTTTTCACCATTTTTATCACTTCTTTCACTTTTTCTCTTCTTCCTATTTAATTGAATCTTATGACCACAAACCTACAAAATTAATAATAACAAGTTGTGACGATAATTTGTCATGTAAAAAGTTATGGATATAAGTTGTGCGTATAAGCCGTGCGATAAGTTGTGATTATAAATTGTTCTATAAAACATTATGCACATAAGTCATACATGAACGTTTCTTGTATTAATTTATTAATAATGTATTACATTGCTATTTTTTTATTCTGTTTCTCCTTTTGCCTTTTATATTAGTCTATAGATTTTTCTTTTATGTATGCTACCAACATATCTGCTAATATGTTATGATATTAATTTGTATATCTAAGTTGCATAGAATAACTTATGTACACAAGTTATATAGAATAATTTATGCACACAAATTGTGTTTGATTACTTTTTGTACATAAGTTGTGTTTCATAACTTTTGTGTTTGCAAGTTTTGGTATAAGTTGTGTTTTCATAACTTTTGTATTTTCATAACTTGTCAGGGTATAAAACTTTCAAATTCTGGATCAGCAAGGCACAACTAGTATGATTTTCTTGCTAGCCAACTTAGTTGATTAACTTATTGTATAGAGTTATGTATCTAACTTATGTTTTTCATGTGTATGCTACATAACTTATTTGATTAACTTATTGTACAGAGTTTATGTATTTCACGTGTATGCTACTAACTTATTTGATTAACTTATTGTACAGAGTTATGTACCTAAATTGTGTTTTTATGTATATGCTACCTAACTTATTTTATTAACTTATTGTACTGAGTTATGTGTCTAATTAGTACACATAAATTTTTACTAGAATGAAATTCTTCGGAACATATTCAAGTGGAATTTAGTTTTGTTCACCTCGTCGCATAGAACATACCGGTGTAGACGGAATCAAAAATAAATACACCGTTCAGAAATTATAACATTTTAAAATAAATATTTTGTTTTTTTTTCCTACCTTACACGAGGCTGATGTTACAGTCAGAGAAAAAAAAGGAGCGGAGCAGGGGAGCGGTTGCTGGGCGTAGCGTGGGAGTGCACGAAAACAGAAACTGCACCTATGCGAATGATTTTTTTTTCCTAAAGCAGAAAGTGGGATGTGTCGGAATTTTGATCGCTCACGTAGGAACGGTTGAACGTCCGTCAATTAGTGTGGCCGCGCTGCACCTAACAAAATTAAAGGTTTGAGATCCTTCTGAAACCCTCGAAGCCAACTCCTAAAAAGGTGGGAAATGTTGCAGGGCTAAGAGCATCTCCTGCAGTCCCCCAATCACATCTCTCATTCCCATAAAACTATCATATTGGAGGAGATAGTCTCACTTTTTCTTCTCCAGCAGTCCCCCAATAGCTCTCCCTTTTTTTTGGTGGCCATCAAAAAATCACTCATCTCCCCTCAAATCAAGGTGGAGTTGCATCTCCACCAATATATTTGGGCCCACTCCAACTGCCTCTTCTTCCTCTGCGATGCCTGCGCGACCCCCAGCCTGCACTCCCCGTGTCCCCCTGGCGATATCCCACGTCCAGAGAGGAGGGAGGCGTAGCACTTGTTCGTCGCCGGTAGAGACGTTGGCCCCATTCGGCTTGCTGAAGCTTGACTGAAACTGGCTGAAAAACATTGTTCTGGCTGAATTGTTGTGAGAGAAAAACACTGTTCCGGCTGAAAAAACAAGCCGAACAAGCCGGTTTCTGGGTAAGCCGAATGGGGCCGTTGCATGGGGGCTCCTTTGCGCAGCCGTGCCCACCCGCCAACGTGCTCGAAGCTATCGGTCGGAGCCCCATGACGTGCTTGGAGCTATTGCATCGCCCACCGCAGCGCCGCGCGCGACCCGGCTGCTCGCCCAAGCCACGGACCTACATGTGGAACTCGCGATGGACATGCCATGAGATCCATCGAGGAGCTCGCGACCAAGCCACTCGGTTGCTCGCCCAAGGCACGGGACCTCGTGACCGTGGCCATGGCCGGCGAACGGGGCGGTGGGGCGCCATGGCTGGGTGCACGCATGGGAGGCCGGGGACGGGAACAGCAATGACGGGATCACAACAAGAGACGAGCTATTGAGTCAGGCGTCGGGGACATCGAAGTCACTGCGAACGGGATCGGTGCGGCCGTGCGGGGAAGAGACCGATGAGTAGAGAGAAAAAGAAAATAAATAAATAAATAAATTACCTGACACGTAAGTCCCACATATTGAGGGAGATTATTGGTGATCTGCTGTAGTATCTTCTACAATAAGTTCAAAAAGTAATATTGGGCTACCCAATACCATCTTACTAAGAGAGTTGTATTGGGAAGCTGATGGAGATGCTCTGAGGGTGATTTAACGCAACTTGTATGCAACCCCAAACTACTCGTGCAAAGTGACATTCTAAGAAAAGATGTCTTATTCCTGTGACAAAAGCAACACTTCTCACTGTGTTGCCAATTGCGTTTTACTAAGTTATCTTTTGTTAAAACTCCCCTTGGAAGGGACCACATAAAAATCCAACATCATATTAAAATCACTTTAGTTTCGTTCATTAATTAAATATATATGAAATATGTACTGTTGTTGTCCGGCCAAGTTTTCCTTCAAACCGAAGACCACATGAAAACCTTGTTGGAGATAAAACTTGCACGTATAGTAGTGATGGCGTGCAGGAGCGCGGGGCGGTGGAAGAACAAGCTAATTGGGTGACAGAAATGGCGGAGGCAGGGCAGGTGGCTGGAGCACTGACGCCACTTAGTGCGTGGTGCCAACTGCCAGCACAGCAGCGAGATTCAGAGGAAGAGGATGGGATGTCAGGCGACGGTGTGAAACTATGGATCCAAATACACACCAAATGGTTTTTTTTTTAATCCGAAGACCACTTGCGGGTTTGTAATTTGTAAACGATGCTTGGCTGCGCGCTTCAGGCTTGAGCTGCGATCCCATGTGTTGCTTCACACGTGATTACACGTGACCATAGGGAGCACAAGGATCTCATCGAGGCGGTCAGGGCCGGGTTTAATTAATTTTCCTCTGGTTGTGGCAAATGTATGTCTCTGTTAATCATTTATGGAGGTGGGCGTGCTAAGTAGACCATCTCTGTTAATTGATTATTTACAGAGGACAATCATCTTAAGATGTCTGTCCCTAAAAATGACTATGATAGAGTCAGATATTCTAAATATCTGCCTCTATAAATCAATTATAAGATACAACAATCTAAAAAAAAACTCGCCAATCGCCACTAGAAATAGTTGCATAAAAGATGTATAATTTTCATATGAAGTTAGATAAAGATGAACTTTATATCAAAATTGTAGATCTTGATGCGATTTATAACTTTGTAGTTGATAAGTTTTTATTTCAAACTGTTTAGAGACCAAAATGTTTGTTTCATTTCTTAGATTTTGAAATGGAAAATTTAGAATTTTCAAACAACCTCGGACGTTGATATTGACCATACCAAATTTGTGCTTCTCAATACAATCTACACCATTCTTTTTGAAAAACTTTTGATTCAAAGTTGGTTAGAGTCCTAAATATATGTTTAAATATTCTAGATCTTGAAATTTTTAATTTATAATTTACAAATGACCTACAATGTTCACAAAACTAAAGTTGCAGTGGTCAACCCAATCTACAGGTTTGTGGTTGGTAAATTCTTTATTGGAAGTTGTCTAGAGCCTCAAATATTTGTTTTAAGTTTTCATATTTTGAGATTTGAATTTTTGAAATTTTCAAACCATCTCGATGGAGACACGTTTTATATCAAAGTAGTAGTGCTTGACAAGCTTTAAAACTTTGTAGTTGAAAGCTTTTTATTTAACATTAATTATTTAGTGGCCAAAAAATTCAGAACATCTTAGCACCTCTTTTCACGGACGGGGTGCTAGGTCTAATCAAATTGTTTTTTTTGTTTAGCTCTATAAACAACTCTATTGGTGGAGGTAGAGCCGTTTTGGTAAATCGTTGGCAAAACAGCTCCGAGCTCCAGAAAACAGGCTCTCACATAACACTATGCAGGACACCAGGACGACATGAAGCCAGGTGAAGCCACTATTTTTTGCTCCATCCCACCTCAAACCTCTGTGGGAACATGATTTAAGGGGCTTCTTCAATGAAGCCGTTTTATTTTATCCTGTTTGGCATGAAATAGCTCTAAATGACTCTTGAAGCTGTTGTCGATGCAAAAAGGTGCTTTAGTGTAGAGAACAAAAAGAGGAAACTATCTGGTATAGTTGAAATTCGCTGGAGACCCAATCCGGAACGAGCATGTCGAGATGAATGTGATGATGTATATATATGTAGAGTTTGGGTTGAGTTATAATAGAGTTAGGTTTTATTATTTTCAAAATATTTTTTTTGTGAAAACAATTTCATAAAAGCCCACAAGTAGTATTTTATCCTAAAAAGATACTCCAAAACCTCTAAAAAATCAGGGAAAAATACTAGAAACATTTTGGAACATGATGAACCCGTAAAGTATTTGAAGCTCATGAAAAGGAATTTTAGAGCATCAAAAGATTGAAGTTTCCTCTAGGAAAAATAGTAATTGGTTCTAGAAAAATCCTGGAGAACATTAGTTGATGACTAAGCGCATTTAAAACATTTTGGCACTTATAAAGCATAAGATGCACCTAGCATGAATTCAACAAACTTACCTTAGGATATAGTTAATTTGGAAAACATTTTGAAAGCTATTACGTTTTACATAAAGGAATTAATTCGGCTTCATCTCTTTTAACCAAGAGAATCAGAGACCAATTTATATAAGTTGAGAAACACATTAATAAAACCCATTTAATATCCATAATGTCCAACAAATAACTGCACCATCTGTCAATAACAATGTCTTATTTGATCTACCCCTTTGTTTGTGCCAATCATGTGAAGGATATCCATCACATTCAAAGGGCATTTGAGACCCAAAACATGATGTATCGTCCACCACGCTCACAACTGCAGCCTCCATCGCCTCGCCTATATATATCCTTTCTTTGATTATTACTCTTGTGCGTGGTTTCTTTCCACTCCTGAAACAAACAACCAAAATCAACAAATTTAGGTGTTTTGATTCAACAAAAGGAAATTCCAGTCGTCGATATGGACCTGCTGTAGCTCCACTTTTCTCGTGTTGCTGTGAGCAATTTTCTTTGCAGTGCAAACCGAAACAAGAATGTGAGGGAAGAGTGCGAATCATATATACCTGAACGACAAGGTTCTTGCTGTCGGACCTAGTTTTCCTTCAAACTGCCGCCTGTATAAACCTTCATTGGTGTTCTAAATAATGGCAGCTCTGGCATACGGCAGGAACGCAGCGCGGCTTTGAAATCAGTCTCCACTGAGAAGCAAGGACCAAGAGGACGCCAGTTAGTGCGTGGTGACAGCAGAGAGAGCCAGTCTGAGCTAATGTAATGCAAACGATGATTCAGAGAAATTGCACAAAGCCCTTTAAAGTTCGAAGTTTTCTAAAAACCACCTACTGATCTAAGGTTTTTCGATCATGGACTAAACTTTAGTCCTCGTCACGTGAAATGTTTAGATGTCAATTAGAAGAATTAAACATTGGGTAGTTATAAAACTAATTGCATAAGCCGTGACTAATTCACGAGACGAATTTATTAAGCCTAATTAATCTATAATTAGCATATGTTTACGGTAGCATCACATTTGCTAATCATTGACTAATTAGGTTTAATAGATTCGTCTTGCGAATTAGTTATGGCTTATGCAATATTAGTTTTATGATTAGTCTATATTTAATAATCCTAATTAGTTTCGAAACACCCGATGTGAAAGAGACTAAAGTGTAGTCAAGGGTATCCACACACACCCTTAAATGCCACGCTTTAATGTTGTCCTATGCTAATTTCTCCTCTTCTGCTCCGTGTCATCTCACTACTTTGGAGGAGTCCAGAAGAGCACCTTGTGCGAGTGTCAGTAAACGCTACTACTCACGAAAGGACCTGTAGGTTAGTGGTTATAAGAGACTCAGTAGCACCTGAGGTTTTGGTTCTATTCCTCGTGGGAGCGAATATTTTAGAATTTAATGGCTTTGTGCTTTCAATGGTTGCGTATCGACAGTGAGGCGTCTATGGTGACTTCATCAATCTCGTCTCGAGGATTTGTTGACCCAGTCTTCGAAGGTGCTCATAAGGGTAGAATTTACGTGTATGCATTCATAAGAGTGAGTATATGTGCACTGTAAACGTCTGTGTTATACTACGTAATTTAAACAAAAGTTATAGTACTTCTAGGTGGCCAGACTTTGTAAAAGAAAGAAAGAAAGATGTTCTACTTTGAGAACCACAGAGTCTCAAGGAGCATTTTGTATTTTTTCCCTTTTCTTTACTGGCAATTGACATATATGTGTTTGGGCCTTGTTTAGATCACCTTTAAATTCCAAGTTTTTTCACTCTCTCTTCATCACATCAATTTTTGGACATATGCATGGAGCATTAAATGTAGGTAAAAAAATAATTAATTGCACAGTTTGGTTGTAAATCACGAGACGAATCTTTTGAGCCTAGTTAGTCCATGATCGGACAAAGTTTATCAAATACAAATGAAACGTGCTACGGTGTCTAAATTGCAAAAATTTACAATCTAAACCCGGCCTTGATGATATGATTTGTACATATTGCGTCAGAGATTGGTACGATGCCCTTATTAAATAGAGTAGGTATTGAACGAACCTCGTTGACCCACGAAGAGGCCATACAAGTAAAACGGAGCAGTTAGGCGATACGGGAACAACTGCAAAGAGGACGAGAGAGACATATTATTATCGATTGCTTAAAAACAACTCCAGCTTTTTGCACGAACCCAAACAAGTGGTGCCAAAGTTCTGGCAGGTGCATGTCGATGCCACTTGTCTTGCTTTGCTTTAATTTACTGTTAGATGGAGTAGTTCTAAACACGGTGATGAACCATTTTCAATCTGTGCCATTCCAGCACAAAAGCATTCTTAATTAAGCACTTCAACTAGAGCGATAAATAATGTCCTAGCAATGGACATTAGGACGCACTTGGCAAAGGTACCCAACCAAACGCCAACGAAATCGGCAGGTTCCGTTCCGTCCTCTGGCTGCCAGGCGTCCACCTTCTTGGACATTGCCGTCATTGCTTGCTGGCTTCTGTGTTTCAGTGGGTGTCGTCTGCTAACTTTAGCTGGTAGAACAGGTACGTTAATTATATCTAGCACAACGATTAGTTCCTGTGCCCCCTTTCTTTTTCATTTTTGGTTCTATTATTGATTGATAAATTCACCTGTTTGGTACGTCTCCTGCTACAGTTTTACTGACTCATAGAGTCATAGGAGCTTCTGAAGTTACAAAAAAAATTGCTTTCCAGGCTTCCAGATTATTTTAGCAAGAAAGAGTTGATTTATAAAATGGAGACAGAGCCATCAAGAGCTGTGCGAAACAAAGCTTTAATTTGTTGATGGCAATATGGCATCAATGTCTTAGAAGACAATGAAGGAGTCGCATTTTCTTGTGAAAGTGAAGGCAATTACTTGGTACATTTCTTGGAATGACATTTTGATGATATCGACTGGCAGTGGCAGCTACGAGGTGGACACGGAACAACCCGGCGGTGTCCGGTGTGTGGATGGAAAGCGTTTCGTCGTGTCGTCGCCATTTTATTGTCAATTGAGAAAGTTGCTTTCAGAAAGAGGGAACAAAAGACTCTGGCTGCATGCCGAACCAATGTCCATGTTCGTCGTCAAAATCAAGCACTGGAAGTTGGAAAGTCAGGCAAAGACGATGGAAGTTAGATGGAAAGCGGAGCGAAGAAACTTGATGTGCATGTACGTATTTAGAGCAACTCCAACTATTCCCTCAAATTTTGCCTCCCTATTCCTGCAAATGAGAGTCCTTTATCCATATTTCATTCCCTACTCATTAGGGTACTCCAACCGATCTCCTAAATTTTCCCTACTTTTACATTGTATTGTCATGAACCCTGTTTATTGGTCCCACTTGTCAGCTTTATGGAAAAGAGAAAGCAGGACGAGGGACTTCTACATCTGAGGGTTTAAGAGAGAGAAATGAGAGTCCCTCATTCATCGGGGCTTGAATATAGGTTCGATTGGAGAGGTTTTTTTTTTTTAATGTGTTTGAACTCTCAAAATAAGATAAAGGATCAAGTAAGAGTTCGGTTGGAGTTAGCTCTTATACTAATAACCAAAAAAGTCAGAGTACCCGATGTTAGCCAAATGGAATTTCCGTTGCTTATTACGTAGGCGGTCGGTCTGCTGGATTTTTTTAAGGTGTTTGTTCCCTCGCCGTATCGCCCTTTGCTGGCAGGAGGACCTGCGTGCGTTGTTCTTGTTCCTCGTCGTGCGCTCCATCCAGACTTGCACCTGGAAAAGGAGGATGTAATAATGTTCTGGACGGAGGAATCGGTGGATCAATCCATCTCAGAGCCTGTTTAGTTGAATTTCATTTTGTAAAATTTTTCAAGATTCTCGTCACATCAAATTTTTGACGCATGTACGAAGCATTAAATATAAATAAAAAATAAAACTAATTATACAGTTTAGACGAAATTCACTAGACGAATCTTTTAAGCCTAATTAAATTATAATTGAATACTAATTACCAAATAATAACGAAAGTATTACAGTACCATTTCACTAAAAATTTTGCCAACTAAACACTACCTCAGAATAATAATCTGAACAGGGCAGCATCTGCTCTGACGCCGCGGCGCCGGCGAATACGACGCGTTTCGCACTACTACTGAAGGAACGTTTTCTGTGGCCTTGGCGCAGTCAGCCACGCGGGTGGAGTGGACACGGAGGCATACGTACAGTAACGATCAAGATTGGTGACAGGAGTGAGAACATCGCAGATCGGAGTAGTGTGCATGTCAAGCCTCGCCTCCTTGTCCTTGTCCTCGGTGTCCCTACCGGGGGCCCAGGCTCGACCAGAATCCGGTTTCGGTTTCGGTTTCGGTTTCGGGGTCACCTTCGGAGTCGTCGCCTCGTCGGACGCCAAAGTTTTCCTCAAGCAGATTGAAACCGAGTGGGCCCGTTATTGGTTGGCAGTAGCAATCATTCAACTACTCTACTGTTTTTCTGTGACGACTGAGACGACCCAGCGCCAGCCGGCAGGGCGTAGTTAGATGGAATGTGGACACTTTACATGTCACATGTTGTTGCGTGATGCCAATTTTCTTTTGATTTATTTATTGTGACTTCCTCGCATAATGTGAGTCACATTTGGTCTTCTGCTGAACTGAATACTGGTGGAGAGTTTAAGCTGCTGCAGGCTAGGAGGCTCTGGAGCTGGAATCCCTTTGCTGAATAAATTGTTGGTGCATGTGCATTACATCAGACCCGCTGGTAAAATAGTTCATGACAAATGCAACCCTTTTGTATGTTCCTTGATTCGCTGCATGAATGAACTCTGTTTATGCTTTCATGAATCAACTCTGCATAAATTATTGTAATTGAGGTGGTTATATCAGTAGCAATCTCATCTGTTTCATTTTAACACCTCTCTGTAGTTTTTTAACCTTCCTATTTCGCTACTGAAATTATTCCAGGATAGCAAAATACCGACATCATTCATCTTGTGCTAGTACAACAAATAGCTGAAACAATAGTTGGCAGATTCAACCATTCAGTCATTGATTCACTGCATTGTGCTCATTAGCCGTGCAGGTACAAAAACTGCAGTAGTATCTTAAACTCATCCTGGTATAACCTGAAAGTGTTGCAAGCTGTTCCTGACGAACTAGCTCAGTTTCTTTATAGATTTTTCGGTAATGCTGGGTATAGGGCGTCCGTCCGCTCGGACGGTCCTGATGCTGGGCCATGACACAGCCCAACGAACGCTCATCCACATGCCCTCGCCCCCAACCGTTCTAAAAAGAAAGAAAAAAAACCTTCTTATCCCTTCCGCTCCCTTCTCTCCACCACAACGCCTTGCGACTGCCACTCTGTTCGTCCCTCGTCCTGAACACGGATGCCACTCTGCCTCATTGCTGCTGCACGCCCCATCTGGCGCCGCTCGCTCGCCCCCGCCGCGGGCGCTTCTTGCCCCTTCCCATCGTGCGTGTGCTCTGGTGATGGTGGTGCTCGCTCCGCCCGTCGCGCACGCCGCCCGCCCGGCCGATGAGCCAAGACCAACGCTGGTGGTTGTGGTGTGCGTGCGCCCGCTCAGCAGAGCCAAGCCTGCTGCTGGTGACGGTGGGGCTCGCACGCCGCTGCTCACTGCCGGCTTCGACCCCAGCGGCTGGAATCGACCAACGTCGGCCTTCCCCTCCACTATGTTGAATATGTATGTTTTAATTGTTTTCGACGTTTCAGATGTATGATGCAGTTGTTCCATTTTGATGTTGTAAAAGTAGATCGGGGGATATTGCACATGTTGCATATGTTGCAGTGTTTCAGATGCATGTTGCAAACATTTGTTCAAAATGTTTCATCTATTTCCAGACGTATGTTGCATATGTTTTTATCTGGATGTTGCATATGTTTCACACAAATGTTGCAACAGTATGTTCCAAAATGTTTCAGCTGTTTCAGTCCTATGTTGCAGCAGGTGGTTTCATGTTGCAAGTTGCAAGTGTTATTTTTTGGATGTTTTATGTGTTCCACACATGTTGCAAGTGCAAGTTCCAAGTGTTTCATCTGTTTTCAGACGTATGTTTTATTCAAATTTTTTTCACGTTGCAAGTGTTTTATGTTGTTCGGCCAGAGGCAAGCCAGGGGTTAGGCGGACCATGCTCATGGGCGCAGGCCAGAGGGGGGGCAGCGCATCGACGGGGGCTGGGCGGGCGGACGGGTGCTCGGTGCAGGGCCTGCCTGTGTCTGGCTCTCGAGTGTTGCCCGCGCGGAGAGAGAGAGGAGCGGGTCTGGGGAATGACCGGCGGGCGTGGGGCGGAGTGCGCACGTGGGGCAGGGTGAAGCCGGACAAGGGTGGGGCAACGGCGGACTGGGGCGGGCTGCACTGGACGTCCGGGCGCTAGCCACGCTATAGAATTTTGTATGTTAGCTTTTCTTACCGAGTTTGTAGTGCAATTTCTTTGATTCCTTATAAATTCTTTCCTCATGAGTTGGTACTTTGGTAAATTACTTCTGATTGATGTTGTTTTTACGAGAAATTAAGATGTTGTGCTACTTTCTTATACCAAATTTCCTAATTCGTATGTATTTTACAAAAAATCTCTGATTCTTAATCTCTTAACTGGAATGGAACAAAGACAAGACAAGGAACAACAAGAATATCCATCTTTTGTGTTTGGGGGAGTTAAATTCCTTGAACGAGATTCAGCATTGCAAACTTAACTCCCCAAAAAAAAAATAAAAATTGTTGCGAGCTCCATCACTAATGTGGCAGAAAACAAAAGTTTTAGCCGTAAGACAGTAGCAGCAGAACCAACATGTTTCTGCTCTTGTCTCAGCTCGTTAATTTCCTTCCTCATGTGTATTGTAGGGGATGTTGCGGACACTTTGTATGCATGAAGAAATATTTTGCCGACCAGTAATCAGGACATCAATATCATTGACAGCCCTTGCCTTCGTTACAGGATTTTCTGCTTTCAACACCGAGCTGCATGGACTTCATGTTGACCTTTGTATTTCTCGTCTTGGTTGTTTGAGACTTGCTATTTCTGATTGGTACATGAATATGCAACACGCTGTAATGAAGAGATGCTGTTGGGTTGTCGGTACTGGTTATTGTTCTTGCCTTGTTGGTTCATTTGTCTGTACTAATTCCCAGTGTATAATGGATGCTACATGTACGGCCGAGTTCTTCACTCAAAATTATGAAATTTACCAAAACTCAAACCTACTATATAATGTACTCTTACTGGAAGCAGAGTATATATACTTGTTTCAACTAGTTGTAATTTTATAGTAGCATAATGTAGTAGCCAAGAGAAAAGCATGAACGGGTACGTTCACAATCCATATGATTACAAGAAAATGAATGGTTCCAGTAATCCAGCTCAACAATCCCACGACGAACGACAGCTCGGGTAGACAAGAGAAAAGGATGAAGTCCGGGTGGACGCACCACCCAGCAACGACGTACTCCCGCCGGTCCTCTCCGGTGGTGGTCACCGGAGCCTCCTCGAGCTTGGCACAGGATGACCCCAGTATGCGCTGTGCCGACTACGGACTCCAGACATGGGCAGGCACCCCGGACAAGCCGACGAGCACCTTGTACTTGAGAGCTCCGGCGGACGCCCTGGACTGGCGCCGCCAGCGCTTCCAGACCTGGAAGAAGGGTGTCCCGATCGGAACCGGACCGCGCAGAAAGTCCTCCAGATCGTGGCGAGAGTTGAACTTGACGAGGAAGTCCTCCGGCGCATAGCAACTGATGGAGAACGCGATCGTGACCGTGGGGCGGCTGCCACCGACCAGGGCCACAAGCGCCAGAGACGCGAGAGAGCGTCATCGGCACGCCTTGACCCGGTGCTGCGTGCTGTGGCAGTGGAAGTAGCGCTACCGGAAGGAGCGGTCTGCCTTGACGTGGCCTCCGTCGAGGCAGTTGAAGCAGAACCCCACACAAGAGCCGGCAGCACCGGGCGGCGTGGCTTGGGCGGCGCGCGCCTACGCCAGCGACGGCGGCTCTGGACGAGAGTGAAGCCATCCTTTTCGATAGGGGTGGCAGCGGCGACCCCCCACCTGGGGAACTTGGGGACGACATCCTAGGAAGACGCGGAGGAGCTCCTGTGGGAGAGGGGGGGAAGGTGGATGGCAGAGCCGAAGGGGCAGCTGGCGTTGTCTGGGAGGTGGACGGCGATGCCGGAGTGACCACCGGCGTTTTGGAAGGTGGACGCCAGGGCCGGAGTGGCCACCGGCGGGACTAGCGGGGGGAGCGGATGGCTTCTTAGGAGAATTTCCTCTTCACCTGACTATGTATGTTTTGCTGACTTGCCCTGCCTTGTTGGTGCATTTTGCTATAATGGATGCTACATTGTAACGGCCGGGCACTTCACTCAAATGTACGAAATTCACCAAAACTCGGATCTATCTACCAGGTTAGTTGATTGATGGTAACTCTTTCTGCAAACTGAGTAATCACCAAAGGTCGGCTGGTTTTGCTTGCTTTGAAGACTTGTGGTTTTCTTTGTCTTTGATGACTCGAATGTGATCATGTCTTTGATACTGGTGCATGTATGTATATCTCAGCAGTCAGTCAGATTCCCGTGAGGTGCGACGAGCTTCCAGCTGATTTATGTGCTTGATCTGTTACATAACTGGGATTAGTGATGTGGCATGATTTAACTTTTGAAATACTGTATTAAGTCTATATAATCCAAGAAGCGGACAGCTTAGGCGACAATCAGAGGCCTAGCTAGCCCCACCAATGTTTCTAATCGGTCTAAACTAATCGAGGGCTCTTATCAAGCACCTAGTTACGATAAGGACGACTAATTATGATTAATCGTGATTAGTTGTCCCATCTGAAAACACTGATTGACATGCACCCAGGTCATCCTGCAAGCAACATCAAATGGCCTACCAAGTCGAGGATCACAATGGCGATGGAGAATGACAGCTGGTAAGCACGTTTTTTTATTTATGGATGAGTGCTGTAAGTTATAACCCTTTTTTCCCATACCCCAGCTGGCATGTGGCAGAAAACAGTTAGTATTAGTGCTAAGATAAGATAGTAGCAGCACACGCACATGTTTATTCTCTTGTTCAGCTCATTAATCTTCCTTCCTCATGCTATCAATCGATATACAGCAATGTATGCATGAAGAAATATTCTGCTTTGTGCTGACCAGTAATCAAGAGATCAGCTCTGCACTGACTTCAGCCTGATCTTTGTAGAGTATTTCTCGTTTTGGTTGTTTGAGATTATTTCTGATTCGTACGTGAAAATGCATGCAACACACAGTAATGAAGATATGCTCTTGGGTGGTTGGTACCGGCTTTTTCTTGCCTTGTTGGTGCATTTTGCTATAATGGATGCTACATTGTAACGGCCGGGCACTTCACTCAAATGTACGAAATTCACCAAAACTCGAATCTATCAACCATGTTAGTTGATTGATGGTAACTCTTTCTGCAAACTGAGTAATCACCAAAGGTCGGCTGGTTTTGCTTGCTTTGAAGACTTGTGGTTTTCTTTGTCTTTGATGACTCGAATGTGATCATGTCTTTGATACTGGTGCATGTATGTATATCTCAGCTAGCAGTCAGTCAGATTCCCGTGAGGTGCGACGAGCTTCCAGCTGATTTATGTGCTTGATCTGTTACTTAACTGGGATTAGTGATGTGGCATGCATGATTTAACTTTTGAAATAGTGTATTAAGTATATATAATCCAAGAAGCGGACAGCTTAGGCGACAATCAGGGCCAGGAATAGGCCTAGCTAGCCCCACCAATGTAACGAAGCATTCTTGACAGAAAAATAGAGCATTCTCACAAACAGAGGTATAAAGTTTTACTGGAAGCACAATATACTTGTTTTAACTAGCTAATAATTTTACTAGCATAGCATAACGTAGCAATAACCAAGAGAGAAGCATGAATCGGTACATTTACAATCCATATATATATATATATATATATATATATATATATATATATATATATATATATATATATATATATATATATATATATATATATATATATATATATATATATATATGATGATTATTATTACAAGAAATAAAATGAGCTGGCAGATGCATGCATGGTTCCAACTCAACAATCCCACGCCACACCTCAGGTGATGCTGCAGGTACGTTAAGAACCAACAGCACGCGTCTACAGGATTATCAAGTCTGAAAAATAAATAAATAAATTTAACAAAGTGTCAACGAATGAACAGCCTGCTCGGCACTCACAAATGAAACGGTCGTACGTGTTCACTTTGAGCATCCATATATTGGCCTTGTTTAGATACCTCAAAATTCCAAGTTTTTTCACTCTCTCTCCATCACATTAATTTTTAGCCATTTGTATGGAGCATTAAATGTAGGTAAAAAAATAACTAATTGCACAGTTTAGTTGGAAATCACAAGATGAATCTTTTGAGCTTAGTTGATCCACAATTGGACAATATTTACCAAATAAAACGAAAGTGCTACTATTCATCGGTTTGAAATTTTTTTCAATCTAAACAAGGCCATTATTACAAAGCAAATGATCCACTGACTCAACAAGCCCACACCATGAAATACTGGTGGGAGTCAAAGTCAATGCATGACGATCGAGAAACAAATACAAAGGTCAGGTCGGAGCCAATGGAGGAGGAGGAGGCAGGCTGGTGGTGGTGAAAGCCCGGGAAACTCCTAAATCCGCTACGTGCCTGGACGCCTGGTGCCTCCCAAGGAGTACAAAACAAACACCCTGTCCAGTCCACAACAACCAAAAAGCACGGCCTGTTAGTTAGTAGGTATACAGGCATGCTACTCGTAATATTTACGTCTAGCTAGCTTACACTACTGGATTTAGGTTCTTTGCCGAGTGTCTGAGGCACTCGGCAAACGCCAATTTGCACTGGGCAAAGCCTTTGTCGAGTGCGGCACTCGGCAAAGAACACACGGCAAAAAATTGATCGGCAAAGCCCTCTTTACCGAGTGCCTTATCGGGCACTCGGCAAAGACTTTGTCGAGTGCCCCGGGGTCACTCGGCAAAGAAAAGCGACCGTCACAGTGCCGGCCCTGTTCACGGTGGTTTTGCCGAGTGCCAACCCTGTTGGCACTCGGCAAAGATTTTTTTATTTTTTTAAAAAAAATTTCTTTGCCGAGTGTTAACCTTGAAGGCACTCGGCAAAGATTTTTTTATTTTTTTTTAAAAAATTTCTTTGCCGAGTGCCATATTTTCGGCACTCGACAAAGTTTGATTTTTTTTTTAAATTCTTTGCCGAGTGCCCTCTGGCAGGCACTCGGCAAAGTTTGGATTTTTTTTAAAAAAAATTCTTTGCCGAGTGCCCTCTGTGGACGGCACTCGGCAAAGTTTGATTTTTTTTAAAATTCTTTGCCGAGTGTCCTCTGGCCGGCACTCGGCAAACTTGGAATTTTTTTTAAAAAAATTCTTTGCCGAGTGCCGTATTTCCGGCACTCGGCAAAGTTTGATTTTTTTAAAATTCTTTGCCGAGTATCCTCCGGTAGGCACTCGGCAAAATTTGAATTTTTTAAAAAATTCTTTCTTGACCGCCCTCGTGGACGACACTCGGCAAAGTTTGAATTTTAAAAAATTATTTGTCAAGTGTCCTCGGCCGGCACTAAAGCAAACTTGGATTTTTTTTAAAAAATTCTTTGCCGAGTGTCATGGTCATAGCACTCGGCAAAGCTGGAATTTTTTTTTCATCAACCCATTTTCCCAGCTTTGCCGAAAGTGTTGTGACCATGGCACTTAAAGGGGTCATTTGCCGAGTGCAACACTTCGGCAAAGTGATAAAAACGCCATTTTAATTTTTTACATTCCATCGTGACAAATAAATTAATACAATAATATATCTCATTCATCACATATATATCTCATCCATCACATATATATCTCATCCATCCACACATCCATCCGCACATATCACATCCATCACAATATATATCACATATATAATAATAAGTGCTCAAGTCCATCCAAATAAATCCACAAGTCCATCAAAGTCCACAAGTGCATCACAAGTCCATCACCAAGTGAACAACAAATGAAAAAAAATACAACGTGCACTCATCTCGGCCACTGCGACTGTGGTGAAGGCCCAGTTCCATCATTCGGAGGTGCATGAGGTGGATTATTCGATCCACCGTCAGATGGAGACTGCAAAAAGGGGAAAATATTGTATGTGAGACAAGATTATTTGGATAGCTAATCTAGGAAGGTAGAGGCCATACAAGCAAAGCACAAGCGAAAGTAAAAAACTTTAATACTCACAGAAGTAGCTGGAGCTGCAGGACACGGATGCGGAGGTGGAACCAACAGCCCAGGTGGCAGAGATAAGCCCACACGTTGCCCAAGCCCTTGTAGGAACTCCGTAATGTCCATTAGCCTCACGCTGGGCTCGCTGCCGCTTCGCCAAGGCTCGGCGTCGGTGGGCCGCTGACTCGACGTTGCCTCATTTCTTGTTCTAGCCGGGCCTGCAATATTTCACTCCAATGTTTCAGTAATGCAAAGCTAATTAAGGTGTGTAAATATCAATGTATGACGAGTAAAACAGGAATAACCTCGAGTGCGTCGACTCGGTGCTGTGCAGCGGTTGGCCGTGTGCGAATGGCCAGGCTCTCGCTCGTGCTCCGTGCTCGGATCTAGGAGAGAGAGGGAGTAGAGGCCTTGTCGATGACGCCATCGCCAAGCCAGAACCGCCCATGCTTCTTGCCTTGCCCCGCCCTCATGACGGCCTCTCCATCGAAGTCCTGGGTGCTCAGATCATGGTCTGACCCATGGAACGACCTCACCATCTCAGTGTACTCACTGATGCGGGAGTGGACGCTCGGGTTCGTGTATGCCCGGGCGGGTCCTCCAGGTTGAAGGAGATGTCGGACGTCGCCTTGCCCTTGTGGGCCATACACCATGCCTGGAAGTCCGAGCAAGCTTGACCACTATGTGACGCCGACTACGAGAAAGACAGCACGATGATTACAAATCAGGCAAAACCGAGCCTCACAATAGATAAATGAATTCGCATACCCATGCTTGTTTGTATCCAGTGAGGCTGCGGCTGCCTTGATGGTGTGCTGGACCTTGCATCTGTAAACGACGGTCCCGGGCATCCCTATGCATCTTGAGGTACTCCTCCGTGAACCGCCTCTCCACCATCATCGCCCAGCACTCGGGATACGCTTGGCACCACCAGGGAATCACCTACACGTCATTAAGTATTGGACATATAAGAAGATCAAATTAAACCAACTTAATCTCAAAACGAATCAATATTGATGTTATTCATTTACCTCAAGGTACTGCTCCCGGGTCAGCTGCATCTCTCTTGCGTCTTGCTTGGTTTTCCTCTCTCCAAGCTTCGACCCGTAGTAGGTTACGATGGCCTAGATGCGTGCCTCATGATGCATGTCGGTGACGAGTTTTTTACAGGCTTTGGTAGTCACTTGCTCCGCCCTGGCCTCAAATCCCTCCTCGCATCTGTAATAAGTCTGCATACAAAAGCGATGTATCCATTCATTATTTCAAGAAAAGTCCAATGAATGCGATGTATTGAGCAATGTTGTGCGAGGGAGACTTACCCAAAGCTCTACCTTCACCCGCGCCGCCTTGTTGGGGTACTCCACATCGGTGGCGACGGCGTAGTGGTCAAACGAGTAGGCCGGCTCCGTCTTCGATGCGTACGTGACAATGCCAGGGAAGTGTTGCCTGCACAGAAGACCTAGGATGCCGTTGACTAGCCGTGCGTTATCACCCAACACAACCACCTAGTTCCTGCACAAGTGATTAAGAAAAATTATTAGTTTTTTTTCATCATATCATATGAAATAGTGGTGATAACATATAAAGTTACTTACTTTTGCCCTTCGGGGCGAATCATTGGGCGTTAGGTGAGGAAGCGGAACATGTGGGAGGCTCGTGGGACCTCGCAAGTAGACAGTCGAAGAGGAGTCGGAGGAAGTAGAACCCGTGCCTGCCGCCTCCAACTCGTCGTCCTCGTGCGGCCCCTCCTCCTCATCCGTCTGCCGAACTAGCTCATCGTCTGACTCGTCCACGGGCGCCACCTCCTCCTCTGGCTCCTCCTCATGCGGCGTGGGAGGAGACGGCCCCCTCCTGCGCCCGGCGGTCCTCCTCCTCCTCCTGTCCGATCCCTCCGCCGCCCCCTCCTCCTACTGCCGGTGTGGTCTTTGGTAAATCGAGTTCACGGACCTATGACGGTCGCCCGCCATCTTTGTTCAATCACCTGCGACAAAAAAGAAAAACAAGACATAATTAGAAATAGGTGCAAAAATGAACAAAACATAATTACAAAAAACATAGTATTACATGTATTAGAAATAATCTTCATGATTGAGATTAGTTGGATCATAGGTCTCGTCATCACTATCAACATTGTCCAACTCATCAACACTATCCGAAGGAGGAATGTTGTCTTCATTGTCATTGCCTAAACGTAATCGCTCAAGCATTTGTATGTCCTTCAGATTTCGCACCTCGTCTCCAGCGTCCTCATCATCATCCCTTTCATTGTCTACTTCCATTCCTATCTCTTCGGTTAAGTCTATGTCAAACCTCCCTTGTAGTTCCTCTTCTTGATAGAACTCTCCATCATATGTGTTTGGGTTGAAGTTGTAATCTTCATCGTTTAGGACAGGTAGTTTACCGTGTGGCGATACCTTGTGCACAATAGACCAACCCTTAAGATGCTCGGCGTCTTTGCACGCGTATGACGTATAATAAACCTGGATGGCCTGTTGATCCATAATGTAGACACTTTTCCTGGATAGACGGAATCCTGTCGAATTTCGACTAGCCTAAGCTTAGGGGTCCGTCGTTACTCCAGGATGAAACCAGTGGCATTTGAATATGACAGGAGTAAGAGGTTTGGAACCATAGAATGATAGTTCATAGATTTCTTCAATTCTTCCATAATAGTCGAGTCCATCAGTCCTTGGGTGTAACAACTCGTTGTTTGTGGTTTTTCGATGGGGCCGACTCTACTCGTAGCTTGCAGTGTGAAAACGATATCCATTCACGTCATAACCGGTAAATGACTTGACCCTAACGGCACAGCCGTTTGCAACCTGTCTCAGCTCGTCACTTATAGACGCATCAGTTTGGGCTTTTTGTTTGAACCAACAAATGAAATCAGGGCTCCCTGGTCCCGTACCCCGTGAAAGAAGGGTATCATTTTATTGCAGGGTAGGTTGCCTTGATCCATGCCAGGATTGACGAAGAAATTCCCTATACCAACGAGAAACAATGGGGTTGGACGAAGAAACAAGGACATACGACGAAATGAAACAAGTTCGTTCAGAACTTACCGCCACTCTTCATTTTTCAATTGCTTAGTGGTCGATGCACTTGCGCTTCCGAGTTGCCCTTGGAAAAGGCTGAGGTTCGATTCATTTTTGCCAGCATTGTAACGAGGGGGTGGATTATAAACGCTAGGAAGTTTCTCAGTGTAGTATTTCTCTGTGAAGTTCGACACCTCCTCTAGAATGTATGCCTCTGCAATGGAAGCCTCAATTTTGGCTTTATTTCTATATTTTTTGCGAAGAGTCTTCAGACATCTCTCGATTGGATAGCACCAACGGTTCTGCATGGGCCCCCCATCCATGCCTCATATGGGAGGTGCACATTCAAATGCTGCATCGGCAAGAAGAAGCCGGGTGGAAAGATCTTCTCCAACTTACAAAGCAACACGGGTGCCGCTTTTTCCAAGTCATCAATGACGGTCCAAGAGAGCTCCTTGGCACAGAGCTGGCGGAATAAGAAGCTCAACTCTGCCAGCACTTGCGAGACATGCTCCGGGACATAGCCTAAAACCATCGCCGGAAGAAGTCGCTCAATCCATATGTGGTAGTCATGACTCTTCATCCCGTTTACTCGCAGAGTGCCTAAGTTCACTCCCCTCTTTAGATTCGCTGCATACCCATCAGGGAACATTAGCGTCTTGATCCATTCTAGTACTTCCCTCCTTTGGTCCTTTTTCAAGATGAAATCGGCCTTAGGCCTTCTCTAGGTCTTACCACGACTAGGAGGCTGCATCTCTTGATTTGGTCTATCGCACAATGGTGCCAGGTCCACTCTAGCCTTAGGGTTGTCCTTAGACTTTTCAGTGTCCATGAGTGTTGCCCAAAGTGCCTCGGCGACATTCTTTTCAGTGTGCATTACATCAATGTTATGTGGCAGAAGAAGGTCATCGAAATAGGGGAGCCTCGTCATGCCCGAGATATGAGTCCACATATGTTGCTCACCATATCCCACAAAACCACCTTCTTCATTAGGCACGAGAGCATCTATCTGATCATGAACCTCGGCACCAGTCATCATCCGGGGTGCATCAGATATCACTTTGACACCTTTCGTAAAGTTCTTGATGTCTTGTCTGAATAGATGGTCAAGAGGTAGGAATTGACGATGTATGTCGAATGATGAATACTTGCCACCCTTCTGCAACCAAATGAACCTCACACCTTCCTTGCATATTGGGCAAGGGAACTTCCCGTGAACACACCAGGCGTAGAATATCCCATACGCTAGGAAGTCATGCAGGGAGTAGTGGTACCAAACGTGCATTTTGAAGGTTGTCTTTGTAGCTCGATCGTATGTCCATACCCCTTCGTCCCAAGCACGGACCAATTCATCAAACACGGGCTCCATGAACACACCCATATTACTCCCTGGGTGTCCAGGAATTATCAACAACAAAAATACGTTATGTTGTTGAAAGGAGACACCGGGGGGGGGGGAGATTAAGGGGGATAACGAAGATGGGCCAACATGTGTATGGGGCAGCCATCATTCCATAAGGATTGAACCCATCTGTTGCCAGCGCGACACGTACATTACGAGCCTCATCTGCTTTGTCATGATGTTTGTCATTAAAGCGGATCTAGGCTTCACCATCGGATGGATGTACCATATTGTCAGGATTGTACCATTTGCCATTTTTGTGCCATATCATCTGTTTCGTGGATTCCTCGGTCATGTATAGCCGTTGGATCCTTGGTAGGAACGGAAGGTACCGTAGGATTTTCACGGGGATCGTAAGTTGCCTCTTCTGGCCATCATCAGAGTCTACCTCCAGGTACCTAGAGGATTTACACTTTGGACAGAACTTTGCATGCTCGTGTTCTTTCCTAAATAGGACGCACCCCTTCGGACAAGCATGCATCTGCTCATACGACATCTTAAGTGCTCAAAGGAGTTTTTGTGACTCGTACATGCTCTTTGGCAGAATATGGCCCTCCGGAAGCAGGGTGCTAATCACGGCCAACATCTTATCGAAGCCAGGTCGACTCAAGTTTAACTTGGACTTCAACCCCATTAAGCGTCCAATGGCATCCAGTTGAGACACCGTTGATCGATCGTGAAGGGGTTTCTATGCCGAGTCCATCATGTCGTAGAAGAAACGCAGCAGCTGGGCTGCCTCCATCTCCTCCTTCTCACGTCCCTCATCGAACTATCCTTGGTGAAAGTCATCTAACATGTCGGTACCGGGCATCGCATCAAAAGCCTCCACCCGTGGTCTCACCACCTCCCTCTCTCATACGATGGGCTTCACCATGGTGGACCCACCGAGTGTAGTCCGACGTAAATCCATTCTTCACAAGATGTTTACCCATTTCCACCTTGTTTACCCTCCTCCTATTTCCACATTTGCTGTAGGGACACAAAACTAGGCAATGTCCTTTAGCACCCTTGCCAAATGCCTTTATTTAAGAAAGCATCGGTCTTGTTCATCCATTTAATGGTGTAATCACTCTAACTTCTCCGGCCCGTGTACATCCATCGACGGTCATCCATCCTCTAACATATGTATCAATGAGTAATGTAACCATCAATTGCATCTACATGGTGTTCCTACTATCTAATAGGTGAGGATAGGTCCTAATCCCACCTGCGGATGCGTAGATGAGATTAGTTTCCATGCTCTACTCCTATCCGAGACAGAATTTCAGCAGCACCTCCCCGCTGTTCTCCAGATACACGTCCTACCAAAGAAGAGTGCGATCAGGAGAACAACAGGGAGGTGATGCCGAAACTCGTCTCTCGCATCGAGCAGACCATGGAAACTAACCCATCTACGCATCCGTGGGCTGTTCAAAAAACATGGACAATCCGAAACAGATACGGTCATAGATATGCAAAGATCTGCATACCTCCAACCATATCTCTTTCGAACGGGAGACGCCTAACTAGGTTACGCAATCTACGACCATGATACAGAAAGAGGGGTTATACCTAGGGTGGCGGCAGAGTCAGGCTAGCGGGGTCGTGCCGGGTCGGTGCAGTGGTGAGGCGGTGCGGTGTAGGCAGACCGGCACGACGACGGGAACTCCGACTTGGCTCCGACGGGCTCCTCTACAAAAATGGAACAAAATACTGTCATTTAAAAAAAATTCGGTAGAACCTCACCTGCATGGTGAGGTTTTCAAAACCTGCAAAAAACAGCGGCACGATGGCCGACAAGCACATATGTCTCAAGAGAAGCCATGTAATTTGGATATCAATCCATGTAGAAGAATATCCAAGTAGTACCACTACTTCTACTTCTAATTCCACTATTGCTACTACTACTACCACTAGTTCTACTACTACCACCACCACTATTGCTACAACTACCACCACTAATTCTACTACTACTACTACTACTACCACTAATTCTACTACTACTACTACCACTAGTTGTACTACTACTACCACTACTTCTAATACTACTACTACCACTAGCACTACTAGTACAACTAATACTACTACAACTATCACTACCACGACAACAAAAAGAGAGAAGGCATACCTGACGGGCGCCGGGGCTAGGGTCGGGCGACGTCGGGGTCGGGGTCGGAGTCAGGGTCGTCGGAGTCGGGAACGAGGTCAGGCACGGGCGCGGCCGGGGGCAGGGCCAGCGGCCGAGAGCAGGGCCGGCCGGGGGTAGGGCCGGCCTGGGGCAGGGCGTGGGCAGCATCGTACGTGACAACGTGCATGAAATCTTCTGAAATTTTTATCATAGCCTCCACATATGATATCATGACATCTCAACAAGTTTCATGATTTTCGGACTTCGTTTGCTTTTTATAGAATTTAAAAACACTTTGCACGCAAGTTCGCGGTCATGTTTCGTGAACAAGATGTCCGAAATTTCGGGTCCGTTCCTGGATACGGCCTCACACTACACTCAGTAACATGACTATCATTTTTTAAATCATTAAATTCCATTATTCGTACCATGTGCAGTTCAAAATTATATTTTTCGAAAAAATTCAAGTAAATGAAATAAAGTAACTAAATATATCAAAAAGCCATAAAAAATCCCCATATTCTAACTAGGAGTTCCTGGTGCTTTAAAAAGGGTTGCACAAAAAATTTGGAGGCCAAAAACAAAAAAAAACTTTGCCGAGTGCCGGGGCATAGCACTCGGCAAAGGGGGTCTTTGCCGAGTGCCACGGATAAGGCACTCGGCAAAGAGGGTTCTGATTTTTAAAAAAATTCCTCTTTGCCGAAAGTGCCTTCATTGGGGCTCTCGGCAAAGACATTTAAAAAATTAAATCTTTACCGAGTGTCGTGCAGGGGCACTCGGCAAAGTATTTTTCAAAAATAAAAATTGCTGAGTGAAGGGCGGGCGAACACCGCTACGCTGGTCAGCCTATGCCGAGTGCGCGCGTTTTTGCCGAGAGTCCGCACTTTCGAGAAAGAAGTCATTTGCCGAGTGCATTGTTTTGCTGAGTGCCCGGCACTCGGCAAAGACCTCTTTGCCGAGTGTAATTCTTTGCCGAGTGCAGCACTCTGCAAAGAAGGTCTTTGCCGAGTGCCCGATTTTTGACACTCGGCAAAGAATTTTGCACTCGGCAAAGTCTCTGTCCAGTAGTGTTATATAGTAGCACTAATTGCTTTTGCCACGTGCATGCTCGTATCGTAATTAATGAAGTGGGATGAAAGCGTTACATACCAGTTTGCATTCGTCTTTCAAGTGCCCGTTGTTCACATCATCATCCTCCTCCCGCTCATCATCTTCAATTCTCGAGTCCTCAAATAGCCACTGTAAATCGGCATCATACTTGATGTTGGCTACACGTCCACCTCGGTGCATGTCTATGGCGTTCCTCAACGCGGACTCTGCAGCTCTTCTGTTGGATTCGCTGGCATCCGCGCCCCCAATACATACGTAGATTTCCCTGAGGCTTGACAGGTGCTTGGTTCCAGTAGGTGCAGCGCCATACCTATCCCACCCCCTGGCATTAAAAATTTAAAACGTAGCTCGAGCTTAATTTCAAGCTTGGGCATTGCCCCTGCCACAAAGGCCAGGCATGATATCCTGCTACAGCTAAATTGAAAATGCTTCAGAACAGGGAATCCACTTCCATGGATGATGATCTTATCTTCAGGAGTTCCTTTGATGAACAACTCCACGTTGATAACTGAGGGCAGCTGTGCAAGAATTCCAACATCTTCCTCAAGCACTTGCTTAACAAAAAGACGCAGGTCATAGAGGTTATGGAGTCGGATGATCCATCCAGGAACCCTTGAGAACTTGTGTCCATGGAATATCTGGAGATGACGGAAAGAAGCGGGTGTTGAACTCAACGCATCAATGTAGAGATTGTTGTCACAATAAATTTTCATATATAGATATTTGAGGCTGCAATCTTTCCAAGGCAAGTCTGCAGAACTTCCCTGCCTTTCTTCACTATCTCATCATTTGCCTTTTCACCAAAATTACATATGATTTTAAGATTGGTCAAATTGGTCAGTTCCCCCAGACCTTTGATTCTGTTTGGTGAGTTACGTAAATTGAAGTAGTGTAGAGTACGCAAGGATTTCATGTTACCGATCCCGTTTGGCAATATTATGTCATATGGAATAATCAGATGCGATAACCGGCTCAAATGAACTATATCCGATGGTAGTTCACGAAATGATTGTCCCTTAGACAATTTTATAGTAGCATTGATTTCAAATGTTTCCAATTGCTGCATACTCCCAATTGTACTAGGTAACACCACCTCATGACCTTTTGCTACAATCTTTAAATATCTCAACTGAAATAGATGATGTATCTCAGTAAAGTTTTGTAACAATGGTGGATAGGACTGTTCTGTAATTTCAATTCCGAGAACACGGAGATACTTGAACAGTTGAAAAGGAGGTAAGTATGAAGAGGTTCCAAATATTGCCAGTGTTCTTGTTTGGGATAGCTGGACACATCCTGCAACCCTATCACCTACTGTACCACCCAGGTTGAGAGAGAGTCGATGAATCTTGTCTTGTTGTCCTGTCATGTCTTGTATATCATCTATTACAGTGACAAAATTCTCTTCTTGGGATTTATGGAGGATAAGATCAAGCATCATATCATGTACCTTGCAAGACATCACCTCACCATTGCAGTTTGTATCTGCAGGCTGAATCAAACTCCTATTAATAAGCTCATTAAAATAGCTCTTTGCAATATCCTCAACATCCATCCCACGAACATTACATATAA
Source organism: Miscanthus lutarioriparius (assembly GCA_904845875.1). Lineage (NCBI taxonomy): Eukaryota > Viridiplantae > Streptophyta > Magnoliopsida > Poales > Poaceae > Miscanthus > Miscanthus lutarioriparius. Next base: position 5,040,476 of record CAJGYO010000014.1, read on the forward strand.
AACCTTCAGCTATCCATCGCCTTGTCAAATCATTCTTTTCAATTGTGTAGTCCTCCGGATAAATACCTAAATATAGCATGCAAGTCTTCAAATAATGAGGAAGATTTATATAGCTGAGATTCAGAATCTGTCTCATGCCTTCCAAGCTTGGGCTCATTTCAAAGTTGGAGCCCAGCCTGTCCCTTACATGTTCCCAGTTCTCCTTTAGTTTGCTTGGCTGACTGGCTATTAGGCTAGATGTTGTGATGATTGCAAGTGGTAAACCACCACATTTTTTCAAAATTTGAGCAGATACTTCCTTCAAATACGGAGGGCAACCATCCTCTGAACCAAAAATTCTTTTGAAGAATAAACTCCTTGAGTCCTGGTCACTAAGTGCCTTCATCTTGTAAACACATTCAATGTTCTTAGTGCAGCATCCTCTAGCAACCGTTTCAATTCGAGTAGTTATTAATACTCTGCTACAATTAATGCTCTCTGGAAGAGCACACCTGATGATATCCCATGCAAAAGCCTCCCAGATGTCATCAATTACGATTAAGTACCTGACATATATAAAAGCATATGGAGTATAGCAAACCATTAGGATAGCGTAAAAGCATCCTCACTATAAACATACATTAACCAGGATATAAGAATACAATAGGGACACACATAAACTAGTCAATCGTAAGAAAACAAGGTGAAAAGAAAAAAATACAGACAAATCAACATGTTTAGTTGTTGATTACATAATACTAGCATGCTAAATAAGAATGACATCAAATTAGAGCAAACTAAATCGCAAACAAACCATACAATTATTTCAAACCAGAGTGGCCATGAAGCTCTCGTTTTTCGTGCGAAAAATTGCGTGACGTGTGGCTATCCAGTGGGTCCCTCCTAGTATTAAAAATGCCTATTTTTGATTTGTTTTTTAGGTTTTCTGAAACCAAATCACTGCCGCTTTTAAAACCGGTACTGATGAGCCCCCTCATCACTGCCAATATGATTGTGCTGGTTCAAAAAACCTGCACTGATCGGCTTTTTGAGCTGGCAGTGATTGGAAATCTGTAGTAGTTATGTAGGTTTGGGCGGCTGAGTTATAATAGATTTAGGTTTTATTATTTTTATAATATTTTTTGTTAAAAAAATTCATAAAAGCCCAGTAGTGTTTAAGACAAAAAAAAGTTATTCCAAACCTCCAAAAATTTAGGGAAAAAAATCTTGGACACATTTTGGAACATCATAAACCCAAGTAAAGTATTTAGAGCTCATGAAAAAGAATTTTGGAGCATAAAAAAATTAGATTTTCCTATAGGAAAAATAGTAATAGGTTCTAGAAAAACGTACAAAATTCCTGGGGAACATTAGTTGATGACTAAATGCATCTAAAACATTTTGGAAATCATAAAGCAGAAGATGCACCTAGCATGAATGCAACAAATTTACCTTAGGATATATAGTTAATTTGGGAAAGTTCTTGAAAGCCATTCTTTTTTAGATAAAGGTGAATTAATTTGACTTCATCTCCTTTAACCAAGACAATGAGACCAATTTTACATATGTTGAGCAACACATTTAATCAAACCCACTCAAACATCACTAGCCATGATGTCCAACGAATGACTGGACCACCTGTCAATAACAATGTCTTATTTGATCTACCCGTTTGTTTGTGCCAATCATGAAAGATATCCATCACATTCAAAGGGTATTTGAGACCCAAAACAAGATGTATCCTTCGCCACAGGAACTGAGCATACAGACACTCGAATAAGAGGTGTTGAATAGTTTCATCCCTACTACAAGACACACAAGATTTGTTCCTATCTAGTTCCTCTTTAATTAATAAATTATGTATAGTTAAAATCACCCCCTCTTGATGAACCATAGAAAATTTGTAATTTTGAGTGGTATACTTAAACGCCAAATATCATGTGAGACTTTAATGCACATATTCACAAGGAGTTTATAAATGAAATTTATTGTGAGCTCGACACTATTTTTAAGGAGCCAAAGGAACCTAGCTCATCCAACTTTGTAAGCTAATGTTCATGACTCTTGCTACTAAGTGAGCGCTTGGTATAGCTTCTCTGAAACAGCTCTGGGAGCTCCATATCAGCTAACCGCTCTCCCACACAACTGCTTCATGTGTGGAGTCCTAGGAATACCGCTCCACTGGAGCTGTTTTTGAAAGAGTGATTGGAATGAGTTGTTGTATTCCATATTGTGTATGGGTACATATATAGGCAGTCGGGTAGCATGCAAGCCAACCACACAAGCACACAAGTACAGGGCGACCATTGCTATATTTACATCATGCTAATACTCCCCCGCGGTCTTATCGGGAGCACGACGAACGTTAAACTTGGATCGAAACTCTTGAAATACAGATGTTGGGAGACCCTTGGTGAAGATATCGGCGTACTAGGACGTCGTGGGGACATGGAGAACTCGAACATGACTGAGGGCGACACGCTCCCGAACAAAGTGGAGATCAATCTCAGCGTGCTTCGTGCGCTGATGCTGGACCAGATTGGTGGAGAGGTAGACAAAGACCAGCGTTGTGGCAATAAAACAGGTGGTACGACGAAGATGGTGGTGAAGCTCGGCAAGTAACTGATGAAGTCATGTAGCTTCAGCGACACCATTGGCCACGGCTTGATACTCGGCCTCTGCGCTAGACCGGGAGACTATGTGCTGATGCTTGGAAGACCAGGACACCAGATTGTCATCGAGGAACACCGCATAGCCAGAGGTCGAACGACGAGTGTCGAGGAGCCGCCCGATCCGCGATCAGTGTAAACAACAAGCTCAGAGGCGCAGAGCGATGCGAGAGTCAAGCCAAGGAAAAGAGTACCCTATAAGTACCGTAGTATCTGCTTGAGAGTAGCAAGGTGCAGCTCTTTTGATCATGCATGTAGAGACATATCTGCTGGACGACATAGGCAATATCCGGACGAGTGAAAGTCAGATAATCTAGTGCACCAGCCAAACTACGATACTGAGTAGAGTCAGCAACTGGAGGACCATTGACGGACAACTTGAAGTGCAGGTCTACAGGAGTGCCGCAAGGCTTGCAAGCACTCATCCCGACGCGTTCCAAGATGTCCAGAGTATACTGCCATTGAAAGAGCAAAAGGCCATCATCGCAGCGGGCGACAGAGACACCAATGAAGTGATGGAGCTGTCCCATGTCGGTCATAGCAAACTCACGCTGAAGGGCTGCAATAATATGTTGAAGAAACCTAGCTGAGGAGGCGGTTAGAACAATATCATCAACATAGAGCAGCAGATATGCAGTGTCTGATCCCTAGTGATTAGCGTAGGTGCTTTGCGAAGTGCTTAGGTTAGTTAGACCACGCTCATATGCGCTTGCTCTAGGCTTAGGTCTAGTTGCTAGTGAGGTTTGCATACCTCTTGACCAAAAGGTGCTTTACGCGCACCGTGCTTGTACTCGGGCGGGGCTTGTAAGTCTTGCGAGACCATACTAAACGTGTTTGTGGTGTGGCTGCCACCGTGGATGGAGGGAACAAGGCCCACGGTGTTTTGATCGAAAGCTTGATAATGAAGACAGCGGGGAACGGTCCGAGAGAGGTACACCAGAGACCCACTTTCGCATGGGGAAGGCCCGGGGCTATCCACAGAGTTACCCAACCGGGAGCTTGGCTCTTGTGAGGGATTCCTTGCGAGGGGCTCCAACGGGATTAGGGGAAGCTTGCGTGCTTCTCGATACCTCGGTAAAAAATACCGAGTCATTGATGGGAGTTTGCATCTCTACCTCATCTTTAGCTTCTTCATTTTTATTGTAATCTTGGTTATGTGCTTTACCATTCCTAGCTTAGTTGATAGGCTAGTTGATAAGGTTGAAACCTAGGTTGCATAACTCTTTTGTAGTGGAGATAGTAACACATCTAGCAAAACCTTAGTTGCATATTTAGATAGATTACTTTCTTGCATAGGTTTTGACTAGGTGGAATTAGAGGTCATAATTAGAAGTAGAATTTTAAGTTGCCTAATTCATCACCCTCTTAGGCGTCATGGTCCTTACACGCTGGACACACTCTTCTCGGACGGTGGAAAAGGCTCGTCCAGGCAGCCGCGAAGACGTAATGCCACCTTCTAGGTCGCACCGCTGCGTCGGATTTAGTTGTTTTCCATTTATGTAACATCGAAACTAGAGGCCTTTCGCTAGGATGGTCCAGCTACGATTGTTTTTAGGTCGACCTCCTTCAAGCGCCGATAGAGACGCGTTGTCTCAGTATGTTTAAAATCTTCTTCTTAATACAATGATACACAAATATTTTGCGTATTCGAGAAAAAAAATAAGATGGAGGTCCGTATTATAGGGGATGGTCTCTCCACACTATTACTGATATAAACATAAACAAAGATGGAGGTCTATATGAATATCAACTTTATTGGTTTGATTTTCTAGCAAGGTGGCAGGCTTTATGGCACAGCCTCCCAACAGTGCAGCAACGTAACGGTGGCTTGCTCCAGCAAGGCAGCGCCCAGTAGATTTGTGGTCGTGGTGGAACCAATTTTTTTGGTTGATCATGTTAGAGCATGGAACAGTGGACAAGGACAGGAAGAATGAGAGGAGGAAGTGTGTGTGAAGATGAGTTGGAATGCACAAAGATATTACTCCCATTAGCATTGATATGGTCATCAGTCATCACACACACAGAATCTGACCCTTCTTTTCTTTCCAACATCTTTTCATGGCTGACTAATATATATATATATATATATATATATATATATATATATATATATATATATATATATATATATATATATATATATTTGAGGAAACTGGAGGGCCGCAGCCCTTACAGATTGAACTTATTAATTCTACCAATACTATATTCTAATCCTAAAGTTCCACTAATGGAGAACAGGGTTTCATTTAGTCTATTTACAAAACATGTTAAGCCTGGTTAAATTTCAGTCTATTAGTATTATTTTTGAACAAGTTCAGTGAATTGTTGTAGATAGAAAAGAGAAAACGCACAAGCCCAACTGAACTTCGGATCCATGGAAACAAATGGCTCTGTTAGAGCCTCAGCAGAAGCCTCGAGCAAGTATATCACGAATAACACTGTGCTAATTCATCCCAGCTCCAAAACAAATCACATGTTCAAAAAGCAGTATGTTGTTTGTTGATGGAATACCCCACAATACAAGGATTGAGAGAACAGTCATCAACTCAAGCGTATATAGTAGGACCAAATTCTGCTGGACAAAATCCAATAGCAAGTGGATTTAATGAATTTAGAGTATATATAACTTTTGCATAAAGAAATGATCGGCACGTTCAGCATCCGTGTTACTTATTACAAACAAATTGAGCCAGTAAGGCAAGAAGCAGCTGGTCCCCAGTCCCTAATAGTAACTCAACAAGTCCAAAGCCCCAAACCATACTACCACAAGCGATGCTGCAGATTCATCAGAACCAACAGCAATCAGCATGCATCTACACATATTATCAAGTCTGAAGTAAAAATAGTAGTGATAATTCTCGAGACAACAGCCTGCTCTGCAGCTGGATCCATGTCGTAACCATATGCTGGAGACGGTGGTGCCAGCTGATGAACGCAGAGAGACTGCAAAGATGCTTCAACATCGACACCACCCGTGTGGGTATGAGTGGCTCTTGCCGCACAAGTCCTGCCCACTAATTAGTAGTGATAATACTAATTAATTAAATATGCCGCATCAAGTAATAATATTAATTAAATATGAAGAATCTGTCTTGGAATCTGGGTGGGAAAAGCAGACGCTCGCGTCGCCGCCAAGGGCGACATCGGCGGACCAAGCTCGCCGCCGCCAAGACACCTCCCTCTCGCGCGCCCTCATCCTCGCCGCCGCCCGAGCCCTCCGGCAGTTCGCCGTGAAGTCGCAATGACGGTGGCGGCGGGGCTCTTCGTCCCCTCCCCGTCCGTTTGGTGGGCGCGCGGCGACGGCGCCAGCAGCTTGCGAGCAACGGCGGCGGCTGCGACGACCCCATCCTCGACGGAGGTGGCAGATCCGACGCCGTGGAGGGTGGATCCGGCAGCTCCCATGCCGGATCTACGCTGGTGGGCCTCGTGGCCGTGCGGGGCGGCGCGCGGGCGCCATGGTGGTGCTTTCGCGCCGCCCATCCATCCATGGCGGTGCGACGGTTTGACGGTGGTGTCCGTGGCGGTGGGCGGTGTGGCTTGTGCGCGAGGCTGGTGCGGTGGCGCCCTGGCCCGTAGGTGGTGGTGGTGGTGGTGGTGCTCCTCCGTTGGTCCGGCGATGGCCGGCAGCGACAGCAGGTCAGAGGTGGCGAGGGGCGCGACAGCTTCTTCTTTGCCGCGCCGGAGGTGGAGAGGGCGGGATGGAGGCTGCGCTGCCGCCGTCTTGGTCTCGCCGGCGTCTACAATGGGCGCAATAAGCGGCGGCGGTGGCGGCTCGCTACCGGATCTCGGCGCTCTGGCGGCGGATCCGGCCTTCACCTGGCCGGATTTGGTGCTCTGCGGTGGTGGTAGTGACTACCGCGCGGTGTTTCACTGGGCACCGGCGCGGTTTTGTCAAGAGGTGGATCGGCTGCTTGGTGGTTGGTGGCGGCGTCTTGGCGTCTGGCGGCAATCCAACGGTGGCGGTGTGGTTCTTCGGCGATCTTGCGTGGTGGCGTGGCTTGCCGTGGCGGTGGCGAGCCTGCGTTGCCGTGGTGGTGCTGCCCGGCATTGCGGGCCCGGTGGAGGCCACACTTCCCTGTTGGGGCTTGCCGACGCGCGTGTGCCCGTGGCGGAGCGTTAGGGGCAAGCGGCGGTTCCCTCCTCTGCTGCGCCCTCTCCTTCTTCTCGATGGTGGCCATTTTGTGGCGGTGGTTGGGTTTCATGCCGGCGTTGGGGGGCGGCCCTTCTATGCCGTTCTTCCCCACATGATCCTGGGTGTCGGCGCGGAGCGGTCGCAGCGAGGACGGAGGCCTCGGCGTCTTGGGGTGCTGGTTCGGGGCCTTGCCCGCATCCGGATCTTCGGGCATGGGACGGTGCCCAAGGTGGGACGACACGGCGGCGGAAGGCTGGTTCTTCGGCATGTGGTCCGGTCGGCGGGGGTGCTGGCGCAGCTTTGCGGCTGCTTGTGTGGCCGGCGCGTCGACCCCCTCGGAGTGGCCTCGGCCGGTGGTCTGGCGGCGATGTCTTTGGTGCCTGGCAGGGACCCGGCATCTTGACCGACGACCGTGCTGTGGTTTCTTTGGGCGATGGCCTGGTGACGGCGACACCTGCGGGTGCCGTTCCCCCCGTTGAGGGCGTCGCGTCCACAGCACTCTCCACGGGTGAAAACCCAGTCCGGCCTTGGACGAGCGACGACGGCGCTTGGACGTCGTTACCTTCTTGAAGGCGTCGTTGTGGAATTTGTCTCGGCCGGGACGGCTCGTGGCGGGGCTAGTGCGTCGTTTTCGCTGTTGTGTTGCGTGGGTGGTGCCAGTGGTGGAGAGTTTGTTCTAGTAGAGTCGAGTTGAGTGGACGTCGACCACCGCAAGTGGCGGCGTGAGTTGAGATAGTTGGTTAGCTCGGGTCGATTCGACAAGTTGGTGCTGAATTGTTGTATCAAGTTGTGTAGGATGAGCGGGGCTCTCCTCAGTTGTATGGTTTTTTTGCCCAGTTTCCATTCAAAGAACTGGACGGGGCACTTGCCTTCTTTTTCTTTTCTTCGTCTAATAGAAATCGCGGCAAACTTTTGCCGTCCTTTCGAAAAAAATATTAATTAAATATGATATATGTATAACAGCTGGCGCAAACATAAGGTAAAAAGACTCAGATCTTGCACTGCCTTGACCTTAATTTATATCGAATCGCTACTATAACCAAAACTCCGCCCCACCGGTTTGATGTTGGATAGGGTGACACAGGTGCAGGCCAGACCACGTCCTGAGCGCAGACTCTGCAGCCCTTCTATTGGATTCTTTTGCAAATGTGCTCCCAATGTCTCCGACGATTTCCTTGAGGCCCGATAGGTACTCGATGCTCGCAGAGCACACCACCATACCTGTCCCATCCACATGCATTGAAACATAGCCCGAGCCTTTCAAGCTTCGGCATCGCCCCTGCCTCAAAGGCCAGGTACGATATCCTGAAACATCCAACTGTAAAATGCTTGAGAGCAGGGAATCCTCTTCCACGGATGATGATCTTGTCTTTAGGAACTCCATGGATGTGCAAGTCGAGGCGGACAAGGGAGGGCAACTGTGAGAGAATCCCAACGTCATCCCCATACACATCTTGAACACTAAGCTCCAGGTCATAGAGGCTATGGTGCTGGCCAATCCAGCCAGGAATCCTCGAGAACCAGCGATCGTACATTGCATGAAAGCTCTGGAGATGAATGAATGAAGTTGGGACTGAACACCATGAATCTAAGCAGGCTCTGAGAGTGACAGGTAGGTAATCACTATGAATAAGTAGACATTTGAGGCTGCAAATGTTTCCAAGGGCATGCACAAGTTCCCTACATTTTGCAGCAAACTCGTCTCTATTGGTGGATGTGTAGTCAGAATATCCGATTTCAACATTTGTCAGATTTGTCAGTTCTCTCAGACCCTTGATATTGTCTAGTGAGTTTCTCAAATCAAAAAAAAACGAGAAATACATAATGATTTCATGTTACTGATCCCACTAGGAAATATTACTTTGCCTGGAACAATTAGATGCCATAAACGGCTCAAATGAACAATATCTGATGGTAGCTGCAGATCTGATCGTCCTTTTATTTCAAATGTTTTCAGTTGCTGCAGACGTCCAATTTTACTAGGTAACACCACATGACGACCACTTGCTATGATCTTTAAGAATCCCAGTTGAAACAAATGACATATTCCATTCAAGTCAAGTAACTCAGATGAATAGGGCCCACTTGAAATTTCAATCGTCAAAACTCGGAGATGCTTGAACTGTAAAATAGGAGGTAGATATAAAGAGGTACCAAATCTTGCTAGCATTCGTGTTTGGGATAGCTGGAAGGATCTTCCTACTGTTTCATCTATTGCACCATCCAAACTGAGTGAGAGTCGACGGATCTTTGCAGGCTGTCTTGTCAAATCTTGTATATCATCCATTACAGTGATAAAATTGTCTTCTCTGGATTTATATAGGATAAGATCAAGCATCATGTCATGAACCCTGCAAGACATCACCTCACCATTGTAGTCTGTATCTACGGGCTGAATCAAACTCCTATTGATAAGCTCATTAAAATAGCTCTTTTCAATATCCTCTGGATCTGTCCCACGACCTTCACATATAAAACCTTCACTTATCCATTGTCTAACCAAATCATTCTTGTTGATTGTGTAGTCCTCTGGATAAATGCCTAGATATAGCATACAAGTCTTCAAATAATGAGGAAGGTTTATGTAGCTGAGGTTTAATATTTGTCTCATGCCATCCAAGCTTTGGCTCACTTCAAAGTTGGACCCTAGAGATTTTTGTACGTACTCCCACCAGTCCTTCAGTTTACTTTCTTGATTGGCTAAAAGGCTAGATATTGTGATAACTGCAAGAGGTAAACCGCCACATTTTTTCAAAATTTGAGCAGACACTTCCATCAAATATGGAGGGCAAGCTTCCTCTGCACCAAAAATTCTTTTGAAGAATAAGCTTCGTGAGTCTTGGTCACTAAGGGCCTTCATCTTGTAAACACATTCAATGTTCTTAGCACAGCAAGCTCTGGCCACAGTCTCAATTCGTGTAGTTATTAATACTCTGCTGCCATTAATGTTCTCTGGAAGAGCACATCTAATAATATCCCATGCAGGAGCCTCCCAGATGTCATCAATTACAATTAGGTACCTGACATGTAAATGCATACCGCGTGTAGCGACCTTTAGGACAGTGTTCATGAAAACGTGAAAGCATCATAGCTAGAGGCTAGAATAACCACAACAAAAACAAGAACTCAGTCGAAAAACTTCAAAAGTGGTTATGTTGATAAGGGTTCCGGTTGAAAAGTTATGATGCCTTCTGTTTTTTAAAGTAACTATTTCTTAACACATAGTCTTACTAGCCTATAGACGCTGGTGAGAACTAAAATGGTAATTTGAGGAACAGTACTTCGAGAATAGATATGAAATGCAGCATCAAAATTCTTATAAGAACTGTAATACTTTGTTTGTATGGTTTATTTGGTTTATATGTATAACAACTTTGATGATTCTAATAAAGTGCAAAAGTATTAAACATATAATCCTATTAATTAGAGTGTTAATTAGTTGTACTACAGAAACATATAAACCTGGATCTAAGGATACAGGAGGGACTCACTTCAACTAGTCAATCCTACGGAAACGAGGTGAAAAGAAAAAATATGGACAAATTAGCATGTTAAAAAAAATTCTTTGCCGAGTGCCCTCTGTGGACGGCACTCGGCAAAGTTTGATTTTTTTTAAAATTCTTTGCCGAGTGTCCTCTGGCCGGCACTCGGCAAACTTGGAATTTTTTTTAAAAAAATTCTTTGCCGAGTGCCGTATTTCCGGCACTCGGCAAAGTTTGATTTTTTTAAAATTCTTTGCCGAGTATCCTCTGGTAGGCACTCGGCAAAATTTGAATTTTTTTAAAAAAAATTCTTTGCTGACTGCCCTCTGTGGACGACACTCGGCAAAGTTTGAATTTTTAAAAAAAATTATTTGTCAAGTGTCCTCGGGCCGGCACTCGGCAAACTTGGATTTTTTTTTAAAAAAATTCTTTGCCGAGTGTCATGGTCATAGCACTCGGCAAAGCTGGAATTTTTTTTTCATCAACCCATTTTCCCAGCTTTGCCGAGTGCTGTGACCATGGCACTTGGCAAAGGGGTCATTTGCCGAGTGCAACACTCGGCAAAGTGACCAAAAACGGCCATTTTTAATTTTTTTACATTCCATCGTGACAAATAAATTAATACAATAATATATCTCATTCATCACATATATATCTCATCCATCACATATATATCTCATCCATCCACACATCCATCCGCACATATCACATCCATCACAATATATATCACATATATAATAATAAGTGCTCAAGTCCATCCAAATAAATCCACAAGTCCATCAAAGTCCACAAGTGCATCACAAGTCCATCACCAAGTGAACAACAAATGAAAAAAATACAACGTGCACTCATCTCGGCCTCTGCGACTGTGGTGAAGGCCCAGTTCCATCATTCGGAGGTGCATGAGGTGGATTATTCGATCCACCGTCAGATGGAGACTGCAAAAAGGGGAAAATATTGTATGTGAGACAAGATTATTTGGATAGCTAATCTAGGAAGGTAGAGGCCATACAAGCAAAGCACAAGCGAAAGTAAAAAACTTTAATACTCACAGAAGTAGCTGGAGCTGCAGGACACGGATGCGGAGGTGGAACCAACAGCCCAGGTGGCAGAGATAAGCCCACACGTTGCCCAAGCCCTTGTAGGAACTCCGTAATGTCCATTAGCCTCTACGCCTGGGCCTGCCGCTCGGCCCGCTCGGCGTCCAGCTGGGCCGCCAGCTCCTGACGTTGCCTCATTTCTTGTTCTAGCCGGGCCTGCAATATTTCACTCCAATGTTTCAGTAATGCAAAGCTAATTAAGGTGTGTAAATATCAATGTATGACGAGTAAAACAGGAATAACCTCGAGTGCGTCGACTCGGTGCTGTGCAGCGGTTGGCCGTGTGCGAATGGCCAGGCTCTCGCTCGTGCTCCGTGCTCGGATCTAGGAGAGAGAGGGAGTAGAGGCCTTGTCGATGACGCCATCGCCAAGCCAGAACCGCCCATGCTTCTTGCCTTGCCCCGCCCTCATGACGGCCTCTCCATCGAAGTCCTGGGTGCTCAGATCATGGTCTGACCCATGGAACGACCTCACCATCTCAGTGTACTCACTGATGCGGGAGTGGACGCTCGGGTTCGTGTATGCCCGGGCGGGTCCTCCAGGTTGAAGGAGATGTCGGACGTCGCCTTGCCCTTGTGGGCCATACACCATGCCTGGAAGTCCGAGCAAGCTTGACCACTATGTGACGCCGACTACGAGAAAGACAGCACGATGATTACAAATCAGGCAAAACCGAGCCTCACAATAGATAAATGAATTCGCATACCCATGCTTGTTTGTATCCAGTGAGGCTGCGGCTGCCTTGATGGTGTGCTGGACCTTGCATCTGTAAACGACGGTCCCGGGCATCCCTATGCATCTTGAGGTACTCCTCCGTGAACCGCCTCTCCACCATCATCGCCCAGCACTCGGGATACGCTTGGCACCACCAGGGAATCACCTACACGTCATTAAGTATTGGACATATAAGAAGATCAAATTAAACCAACTTAATCTCAAAACGAATCAATATTGATGTTATTCATTTACCTCAAGGTACTGCTCCCGGGTCAGCTGCATCTCTCTTGCGTCTTGCTTGGTTTTCCTCTCTCCAAGCTTCGACCCGTAGTAGGTTACGATGGCCTAGATGCGTGCCTCATGATGCATGTCGGTGACGAGTTTTTTACAGGCTTTGGTAGTCACTTGCTCCGCCCTGGCCTCAAATCCCTCCTCGCATCTGTAATAAGTCTGCATACAAAAGCGATGTATCCATTCATTATTTCAAGAAAAGTCCAATGAATGCGATGTATTGAGCAATGTTGTGCGAGGGAGACTTACCCAAAGCTCTACCTTCACCCGCGCCGCCTTGTTGGGGTACTCCACATCGGTGGCGACGGCGTAGTGGTCAAACGAGTAGGCCGGCTCCGTCTTCGATGCGTACGTGACAATGCCAGGGAAGTGTTGCCTGCACAGAAGACCTAGGATGCCGTTGACTAGCCGTGCGTTATCACCCAACACAACCACCTAGTTCCTGCACAAGTGATTAAGAAAAATTATTAGTTTTTTTTCATCATATCATATGAAATAGTGGTGATAACATATAAAGTTACTTACTTTTGCCCTTCGGGGCGAATCATTGGGCGTAGGTGAGGAAGCGGAACATGTGGGAGGCTCGTGGGACCTCGCAAGTAGACAGTCGAAGAGGAGTCGGAGGAAGTAGAACCCGTGCCTGCCGCCTCCAACTCGTCGTCCTCGTGCGGCCCCTCCTCCTCATCCGTCTGCCGAACTAGCTCATCGTCTGACTCATCCACGGGCGCCACCTCCTCCTCTGGCTCCTCCTCATGCGGCGTGGGAGGAGACGGCCCCCTCCTGCGCCCGGCGGTCCTCCTCCTCCTCCTGTCCGATCCCTCCGCCGCCCCCTCCTCCTACTGCCGGTGTGGTCTTTGGTAAATCGAGTTCACGGACCTATGACGGTCGCCCGCCATCTTTGTTCAATCACCTGCGACAAAAAAGAAAAACAAGACATAATTAGAAATAGGTGCAAAAATGAACAAAACATAATTACAAAAAACATAGTATTACATGTATTAGAAATAATCTTCATGATTGAGATTAGTTGGATCATAGGTCTCGTCATCACTATCAACATTGTCCAACTCATCAACACTATCCGAAGGAGGAATGTTGTCTTCATTGTCATTGCCTAAACGTAATCGCTCAAGCATTTGTATGTCCTTCAGATTTCGCACCTCGTCTCCAGCGTCCTCATCATCATCCCTTTCATTGTCTACTTCCATTCCTATCTCTTCGGTTAAGTCTATGTCAAACCTCCCTTGTAGTTCCTCTTCTTGATAGAACTCTCCATCATATGTGTTTGGGTTGAAGTTGTAATCTTCATCGTTTAGGACAGGTAGTTTACCGTGTGGCGATACCTTGTGCACAATAGACCAACCCTTAAGATGCTCGGCGTCTTTGCACGCGTATGACGTATAATAAACCTGGATGGCCTGTTGATCCATAATGTAGACACTTTTCCTGGATAGACGGAATCCTGTCGAATTTCGACTAGCCTAAGCTTAGGGGTCCGTCGTTACTCCAGGATGAAACCAGTGGCATTTGAATATGACAGGAGTAAGAGGTTTGGAACCATAGAATGATAGTTCATAGATTTCTTCAATTCTTCCATAATAGTCGAGTCCATCAGTGCTGGGTGTAACAACTCTGTTGTTTGTGGTTTTTCGATTGGGCCGACTCTACTCGTAGCTTGCTGTGTGAAAACGATATCCATTCACGTCATAACCGGTAAATGACTTGACCCTAACGGCACAGCTGTTTGCAACCTGTCTCAGCTCGTCACTTATAGACGCATCAGTTTGGGCTTTTTGTTTGAACCAACAAATGAAATCAGGGCTCCCTGGTCCCGTACCCCGTGAAAGAAGGGTATCATTTTATTGCAGGGTAGGTTGCCTTGATCCATGCCAGGATTGACGAAGAAATTCCCTATACCAACGAGAAACAATGGGGTTGGACGAAGAAACAAGGACATACGACGAAATGAAACAAGTTCGTTCAGAACTTACCGCCACTCTTCATTTTTCAATTGCTTAGTGGTCGATGCACTTGCGCTTCCGAGTTGCCCTTGGAAAAGGCTGAGGTTCGATTCATTTTTGCCAGCATTGTAACGAGGGGGTGGATTATAAACGCTAGGAAGTTTCTCAGTGTAGTATTTCTCGTGAAGTTCGACACCTCCTCTAGAATGTATGCCTCTCGCAATGGAAGCCTCAATTTTGGCTTTATTTCTATATTTTTTATGAAGAGTCTTGAGACATCTCTCGATTGGATAGCACCAACGGTTCTCGCATGGGCCCCCATCCATGCCTCATATGGGAGGTGCACATTCAAATGCTGCATCGGCAAGAAGAAGCCGGGTGGAAAGATCTTCTCCAACTTACAAAGCAACACGGGTGCCGCTTTTTCCAAGTCATCAATGACGGTCCAAGAGAGCTCCTTGGCACAGAGCTGGCGGAATAAGAAGCTCAACTCTGCCAGCACTTGCGAGACATGCTCCGGGACATAGCCTAAAACCATCGCCGGAAGAAGTCGCTCAATCCATATGTGGTAGTCATGACTCTTCATCCCGTTTACTCGCAGAGTGCCTAAGTTCACTCCCCTCTTTAGATTCGCTGCATACCCATCAGGGAACATTAGCGTCTTGATCCATTCTAGTACTTCCCTCCTTTGGTCCTTTTTCAAGATGAAATCGGCCTTAGGCCTTCTCTAGGTCTTACCACGACTAGGAGGCTGCATCTCTTGATTTGGTCTATCGCACAATGGTGCCAGGTCCACTCTAGCCTTAGGGTTGTCCTTAGACTTTTCAGTGTCCATGAGTGTTGCCCAAAGTGCCTCGGCGACATTCTTTTCAGTGTGCATTACATCAATGTTATGTGGCAGAAGAAGGTCATCGAAATAGGGGAGCCTCGTCATGCCCGAGATATGAGTCCACATATGTTGCTCACCATATCCCACAAAACCACCTTCTTCATTAGGCACGAGAGCATCTATCTGATCATGAACCTCGGCACCAGTCATCATCCGGGGTGCATCAGATATCACTTTGACACCTTTCGTAAAGTTCTTGATGTCTTGTCTGAATAGATGGTCAAGAGGTAGGAATTGACGATGTATGTCGAATGATGAATACTTGCCACCCTTCTGCAACCAAATGAACCTCACACCTTCCTTGCATATTGGGCAAGGGAACTTCCCGTGAACACACCAGGCGTAGAATATCCCATACGCTAGGAAGTCATGCAGGGAGTAGTGGTACCAAACGTGCATTTTGAAGGTTGTCTTTGTAGCTCGATCGTATGTCCATACCCCTTCGTCCCAAGCACGGACCAATTCATCAAACACGGGCTCCATGAACACACCCATATTACTCCCTGGGTGTCCAGGAATTATCAACAACAAAAATACGTTATGTTGTTGAAAGGAGACACCGGGGGGGGGGGAGATTAAGGGGGATAACGAAGATGGGCCAACATGTGTATGGGGCAGCCATCATTCCATAAGGATTGAACCCATCTGTTGCCAGCGCGACACGTACATTACGAGCCTCATCTGCTTTGTCACGATGTTTGTCATTAAAGCGGATCTAGGCTTCACCATCGGATGGATGTACCATATTGTCAGGATTGTACCATTTGCCATTTTTGTGCCATATCATCTGTTTCGTGGATTCCTCGGTCATGTATAGCCGTTGGATCCTTGGTAGGAACGGAAGGTACCGTAGGATTTTCACGGGGATCGTAAGTTGCCTCTTCTGGCCATCATCAGAGTCTACCTCCAGGTACCTAGAGGATTTACACTTTGGACAGAACTTTGCATGCTCGTGTTCTTTCCTAAATAGGACGCACCCCTTCGGACAAGCATGCATCTGCTCATACGACATCTTAAGTGCTCAAAGGAGTTTTTGTGACTCGTACATGCTCTTTGGCAGAATATGGCCCTCCGGAAGCAGGGTGCTAATCACGGCCAACATCTTATCGAAGCCAGGTCGACTCAAGTTTAACTTGGACTTCAACCCCATTAAGCGTCCAATGGCATCCAGTTGAGACACCGTTGATCGATCGTGAAGGGGTTTCTATGCCGAGTCCATCATGTCGTAGAACGCCTGTGCGGCTGCCTCCATCTCCTCCTTCTCACGTCCCTCATCGAACTATCCTTGGTGAAAGTCATCTAACATGTCTGGT
The DNA here is from genome assembly GCA_904845875.1 of Miscanthus lutarioriparius. NCBI lineage: Eukaryota > Viridiplantae > Streptophyta > Magnoliopsida > Poales > Poaceae > Miscanthus > Miscanthus lutarioriparius. The sequence continues at coordinate 5,057,009 of CAJGYO010000014.1, forward strand.
ACCCGGGCATCAGCATCAAAAGCCTCCACCCGTGGTCTCACCACCTCCTCTCTCATACGATGGGCTTCACCATGGTGGACCCACCGAGTGTAGTCCGACGTAAATCCATTCTTCACAAGATGTTTACCCATTTCCACCTTGTTTACCCTCCTCCTATTTCCACATTTGCTGCAGGGACACAAAACTAGGCAATGTCCTTTAGCACCCTTGCCAAATGCACTGTTTAAGAAAGCATCGGTCTTGTTCATCCATTTAATGGTGTAATCACTCTAACTTCTCCAGCCCGTGTACATCCACTGACGGTCATCCATCCTCTAACATATGTATCAGCGAGTAATGTAACCATCAATTGCATCTACATGGTGTTCCTACTATCTAATAGGTGAGGATAGGTCCTAATCCCACCTGCGGATGCGTAGATGAGATTAGTTTCCATGCTCTACTCCTATCCGAGACAGAATTTCAGCAGCACCTCCCCGCTGTTCTCCAGATACACGTCCTACCAAAGAAGAGTGCGTATCCGGAGAACAACAGGGAGGTGATGCCGAAACTCTGTCTCAGACCGGAGCAGACCATGGAAACTAACCCATCTACGCATCCGTGGGCTGTTCAAAAAACATGGACAATCCGAAACAGATACGGTCATAGATATGCAAAGATCTGCATACCTCCAACCATATCTCTTTCGAACGGGAGACGCCTAACTAGGTTACGCAATCTACGACCATGATACAGAAAGAGGGGTTATACCTAGGGTGGCGGCAGAGTCAGGCTAGCGGGGTCGTGCCGGGTCGGTGCAGTGGTGAGGCGGTGCGGTGTAGGCAGACCGGCACGACGACGGGAACTCCGACTTGGCTCCGACGGGCTCCTCTACAAAAATGGAACAAAATACTGTCATTTAAAAAAAATTCGGTAGAACCTCACCTGCATGGTGAGGTTTTCAAAACCTGCAAAAAACAGCGGCACGATGGCCGACAAGCACATATGTCTCAAGAGAAGCCATGTAATTTGGATATCAATCCATGTAGAAGAATATCCAAGTAGTACCACTACTTCTACTTCTAATTCCACTATTGCTACTACTACTACCACTAGTTCTACTACTACCACCACCACTATTGCTACAACTACCACCACTAATTCTACTACTACTACTACTACTACCACTAATTCTACTACTACTACTACCACTAGTTGTACTACTACTACCACTACTTCTAATACTACTACTACCACTACCACTACTAGTACAACTAATACTACTACAACTATCACTACCACGACAACAAAAAGAGAGAAGGCATACGACGGGCAGGGGCTAGGGTCGCTGACGCCGGGTCGGGGTGAGTCGGTCGTCCGGAGTGGAACGAGGTCAGAATCAAGGCCGGCGGGGCAGGGCAATGTCGAGAGTGTAGGCCGTGGGGTAGGGCTTTCACTGAGGTAGGCGTGGGCAGCATCGTACGTGACAACGTGCATGAAATCTTCTGAAATTTTTATCATAGCCTCCACATATGATATCATGACATCTCAACAAGTTTCATGATTTTCGGACTTCGTTTGCTTTTTATAGAATTTAAAAACACTTTGCACGCAAGTTCGCGGTCATGTTTCGTGAACAAGATGTCCGAAATTTCGGGTCCGTTCCTGGATACGGCCTCACACTACACTCAGTAACATGACTATCATTTTTTAAATCATTAAATTCCATTATTCGTACCATGTGCAGTTCAAAATTATATTTTTCGAAAAAATTCAAGTAAATGAAATAAAGTAACTAAATATATCAAAAAGCCATAAAAAATCCCCATATTCTAACTAGGAGTTCCTGGTGCTTTAAAAAGGGTTGCACAAAAAATTTGGAGGCCAAAAACAAAAAAAAACTTTGCCGAGTGCCGGGGCATAGCACTCGGCAAAGGGGGTCTTTGCCGAGTGCCACGGATAAGGCACTCGGCAAAGAGGGTTCTGATTTTTTAAAAAAAAATTCCTCTTTGCCGAGTGCCTTCACAGGGCTCTCGGCAAAGACATTTAAAAAAAATTAAATCTTTACCGAGTGCCGTGCCAGGGGCACTCGGCAAAGTATTTTTCAAAAAATAAAAATTGCTGAGTGAAGGACGTGGCCGAACACCGTTACGCGGGTCAGCCTATGCCGAGTGCCGCGTTTTTGCCGAGAGTCTGGCACTCAGTAAAGAAGTCATTTGCCGAGTGCATTGTTTTGCTGAGTGCCCGGCACTCGGCAAAGACCTCTTTGCCGAGTGTAATTCTTTGCCGAGTGCAGCACTCTGCAAAGAAGGTCTTTGCCGAGTGCCCGATTTTTGACACTCGGCAAAGAATTTTGCACTCGGCAAAGTCTCTGTCCAGTAGTGTTATATAGTAGCACTAATTGCTTTTGCCACGTGCATGCTCGTATCGTAATTAATGAAGTGGGATGAAAGCGTTACATACCAGTTTGCATTCGTCTTTCAAGTGCCCGTTGTTCACATCATCATCCTCCTCCCGCTCATCATCTTCAATTCTCGAGTCCTCAAATAGCCACTGTAAATCGGCATCATACTTGATGTTGGCTACACGTCCACCTCGGTGCATGTCTATGGCGTTCCTCAACGCGGACTCTGCAGCTCTTCTGTTGGATTCGCTGGCATCCGCGCCCCCAATACATACGTAGATTTCCCTGAGGCTTGACAGGTGCTTGGTTCCAGTAGGTGCAGCGCCATACCTATCCCACCCCCTGGCATTAAAAATTTAAAACGTAGCTCGAGCTTAATTTCAAGCTTGGGCATTGCCCCTGCCACAAAGGCCAGGCATGATATCCTGCTACAGCTAAATTGAAAATGCTTCAGAACAGGGAATCCACTTCCATGGATGATGATCTTATCTTCAGGAGTTCCTTTGATGAACAACTCCACGTTGATAACTGAGGGCAGCTGTGCAAGAATTCCAACATCTTCCTCAAGCACTTGCTTAACAAAAAAGACGAGGTCATAGAGGTTATGGAGTCGGATGATCCATCCAGGAACCCTTGAGAACTTGTGTCCATGGAATATCTGGAGATGACGGAAAGAAGCGGGTGTTGAACTCAACGCATCAATGTAGAGATTGTTGTCACAATAAATTTTCATATATAGATATTTGAGGCTGCAATCTTTCCAAGGCAAGTCTGCAGAACTTCCCTGCCTTTCTTCACTATCTCATCATTTGCCTTTTCACCAAAATTACATATGATTTTAAGATTGGTCAAATTGGTCAGTTCCCCCAGACCTTTGATTCTGTTTGGTGAGTTACGTAAATTGAAGTAGTGTAGAGTACGCAAGGATTTCATGTTACCGATCCCGTTTGGCAATATTATGTCATATGGAATAATCAGATGCGATAACCGGCTCAAATGAACTATATCCGATGGTAGTTCACGAAATGATTGTCCCTTAGACAATTTTATAGTAGCATTGATTTCAAATGTTTCCAATTGCTGCATACTCCCAATTGTACTAGGTAACACCACCTCATGACCTTTTGCTACAATCTTTAAATATCTCAACTGAAATAGATGATGTATCTCAGTAAAGTTTTGTAACAATGGTGGATAGGACTGTTCTGTAATTTCAATTCCGAGAACACGGAGATACTTGAACAGTTGAAAAGGAGGTAAGTATGAAGAGGTTCCAAATATTGCCAGTGTTCTTGTTTGGGATAGCTGGACACATCCTGCAACCCTATCACCTACTGTACCACCCAGGTTGAGAGAGAGTCGATGAATCTTGTCTTGTTGTCCTGTCATGTCTTGTATATCATCTATTACAGTGACAAAATTCTCTTCTTGGGATTTATGGAGGATAAGATCAAGCATCATATCATGTACCTTGCAAGACATCACCTCACCATTGCAGTTTGTATCTGCAGGCTGAATCAAACTCCTATTAATAAGCTCATTAAAATAGCTCTTTGCAATATCCTCAACATCCATCCCACGAACATTACATATAAAACCTTCAGCTATCCATCGCCTTGTCAAATCATTCTTTTCAATTGTGTAGTCCTCCGGATAAATACCTAAATATAGCATGCAAGTCTTCAAATAATGAGGAAGATTTATATAGCTGAGATTCAGAATCTGTCTCATGCCTTCCAAGCTTGGGCTCATTTCAAAGTTGGAGCCCAGCCTGTCCCTTACATGTTCCCAGTTCTCCTTTAGTTTGCTTGGCTGACTGGCTATTAGGCTAGATGTTGTGATGATTGCAAGTGGTAAACCACCACATTTTTTTTCAAAATTTGAGCAGATACTTCCTTCCTTCAAATACGGAGGGCAACCATCCTCTGAACCAAAAATTCTTTTGAAGAATAAACTCCTTGAGTCCTGGTCACTAAGTGCCTTCATCTTGTAAACACATTCAATGTTCTTAGTGCAGCATCCTCTAGCAACCGTTTCAATTCGAGTAGTTATTAATACTCTGCTACAATTAATGCTCTCTGGAAGAGCACACCTGATGATATCCCATGCAAAAGCCTCCCAGATGTCATCAATTACGATTAAGTACCTGACATATATAAAAGCATATGGAGTATAGCAAACCATTAGGATAGCGTAAAAGCATCCTCACTATAAACATACATTAACCAGGATATAAGAATACAATAGGGACACACATAAACTAGTCAATCGTAAGAAAACAAGGTGAAAAGAAAAAAATACAGACAAATCAACATGTTTAGTTGTTGATTACATAATACTAGCATGCTAAATAAGAATGACATCAAATTAGAGCAAACTAAATCGCAAACAAACCATACAATTATTTCAAACCAGAGTGGCCATGAAGCTCTCGTTTTTCGTGCGAAAAATTGCGTGACGTGTGGCTATCCAGTGGGGTCCCTCCTAGTATTAAAAAATGCCTATTTTTTGATTTGTTTTTTTAGGTTTTCTGGAAACCAAATCACTGCCGCTTTTAAAACCGGTACTGATGAGCCCCCTCATCACTGCCAATATGATTGTGCTGGTTCAAAAAACCTGCACTGATCGGCTTTTTGAGCTGGCAGTGATTGGAAATCTGTAGTAGTTATGTAGGTTTGGGCGGCTGAGTTATAATAGATTTAGGTTTTATTATTTTTATAATATTTTTTGTTAAAAAAATTCATAAAAGCCCAGTAGTGTTTAAGACAAAAAAAAGTTATTCCAAACCTCCAAAAATTTAGGGAAAAAAATCTTGGACACATTTTGGAACATCATAAACCCAAGTAAAGTATTTAGAGCTCATGAAAAAGAATTTTGGAGCATAAAAAAATTAGATTTTCCTATAGGAAAAATAGTAATAGGTTCTAGAAAAACGTACAAAATTCCTGGGGAACATTAGTTGATGACTAAATGCATCTAAAACATTTTGGAAATCATAAAGCAGAAGATGCACCTAGCATGAATGCAACAAATTTACCTTAGGATATATAGTTAATTTGGGAAAGTTCTTGAAAGCCATTCTTTTTTAGATAAAGGTGAATTAATTTGACTTCATCTCCTTTAACCAAGACAATGAGACCAATTTTACATATGTTGAGCAACACATTTAATCAAACCCACTCAAACATCACTAGCCATGATGTCCAACGAATGACTGGACCACCTGTCAATAACAATGTCTTATTTGATCTACCCGTTTGTTTGTGCCAATCATGAAAGATATCCATCACATTCAAAGGGTATTTGAGACCCAAAACAAGATGTATCCTTCGCCACAGGAACTGAGCATACAGACACTCGAATAAGAGGTGTTGAATAGTTTCATCCCTACTACAAGACACACAAGATTTGTTCCTATCTAGTTCCTCTTTAATTAATAAATTATGTATAGTTAAAATCACCCCCTCTTGATGAACCATAGAAAATTTGTAATTTTGAGTGGTATACTTAAACGCCAAATATCATGTGAGACTTTAATGCACATATTCACAAGGAGTTTATAAATGAAATTTATTGTGAGCTCGACACTATTTTTAAGGAGCCAAAGGAACCTAGCTCATCCAACTTTGTAAGCTAATGTTCATGACTCTTGCTACTAAGTGAGCGCTTGGTATAGCTTCTGAAACAGCTCTGGGAGCTCCATATCAGCCAACCGCTCTCCCACACAACTGCTTCATGTGTGGAGTCCTAGGAATACCGCTCACTGGAGCTGTTTTTGAAAGAGTGATTGGAATGAGTTGTTGTATTCCATATTGTGTATGGGTACATATATAGGCAGTCGGGGTAGCATGCAAGCCAACCACACAAGCACACAAGTACAGGGCGACCATTGCTATATTTACATCATGCTAATACTCCCCCGCGGTCTTATCGGGAGCACGACGAACGTTAAACTTGGATCGAAACTCTTGAAATACAGATGTTGGGAGACCCTTGGTGAAGATATCGGCGTACTAGGACGTCGTGGGGACATGGAGAACTCGAACATGACTGAGGGCGACACGCTCCCGAACAAAGTGGAGATCAATCTCAGCGTGCTTCGTGCGCTGATGCTGGACCAGATTGGTGGAGAGGTAGACAGCACTGACGTTGTGGCAATAAAACAGGGTGGCACGACGAAGATGGTGGTGAAGCTCGGCAAGTAACTGATGAAGTCATGTAGCTTCAGCGACACCATTGGCCACGGCTTGATACTCGGCCTCTGCGCTAGACCGGGAGACTATGTGCTGATGCTTGGAAGACCAGGACACCAGATTGTCATCGAGGAACACCGCATAGCCAGAGGTCGAACGACGAGTGTCGAGGGAGCCGGCCCAGTCCGCATCAGTGTAAACAACAAGCTCTGTAGGCGGAGAGCGATGCAGAGTCAAGCCAAGGAAAAGAGTACCCTATAAGTACCGTAGTATCTGCTTGAGAGTAGCAAGGTGCAGCTCTTTTGATCATGCATGTAGAGACATATCTGCTGGACGACATAGGCAATATCCGGACGAGTGAAAGTCAGATAATCTAGTGCACCAGCCAAACTACGATACTGAGTAGAGTCAGCAACTGGAGGACCATTGACGGACAACTTGAAGTGCAGGTCTACAGGAGTGCCGCAAGGCTTGCAAGCACTCATCCCGACGCGTTCCAAGATGTCCAGAGTATACTGCCATTGAAAGAGCAAAAGGCCATCATCGCAGCGGGCGACAGAGACACCAATGAAGTGATGGAGCTGTCCCATGTCGGTCATAGCAAACTCACGCTGAAGGGCTGCAATAATATGTTGAAGAAACCTAGCTGAGGAGGCGGTTAGAACAATATCATCAACATAGAGCAGCAGATATGCAGTGTCTGATCCCTAGTGATTAGCGTAGGTGCTTTGCGAAGTGCTTAGGTTAGTTAGACCACGCTCATATGCGCTTGCTCTAGGCTTAGGTCTAGTTGCTAGTGAGGTTTGCATACCTCTTGACCAAAGGTGCTTACGCGCACCGTGCTTGTACTCGGCGGGGCTTGTAAGTCTTGCGAGACCATACTAACCGTGTTTGTGGTGTGGCTGCCACCGTGGATGGAGGGAACAAGGCCCACGGTGTTTCGGTCGAAAGCTTGATAATGAAGACAGCGGGGAACGGTCCGAGAGAGGTACACCAGAGACCCACTTTCGCATGGGGAAGGCCCGGGGCTATCCACGGAGTTACCCAACCGGGAGCTTGGCTCTTGTGAGGGATTCCTTGCGAGGGGCTCCAACGGGGATTAGGGGGAAGCTTGCGTGCTTCTCGATACCTCGGTAAAAATACCAGAGTCATTGATGGGAGTTTGCATCTCTACCTCATCTTTAGCTTCTTCATTTTTATTGTAATCTTGGTTATGTGCTTTACCATTCCTAGCTTAGTTGATAGGCTAGTTGATAAGGTTGAAACCTAGGTTGCATAACTCTTTTGTAGTGGAGATAGCAACACATCTAGCAAAACCTTAGTTGCATATTTAGATAGATTACTTTCTTGCATAGGTTTTGACTAGGTGGAATTAGAGGTCATAATTAGAAGTAGAATTTTAAGTTGCCTAATTCATCACCCTCTTAGGCGTCATGGTCCTTACACGCTGGACACACTCTTCTCGGACGGTGGAAAAGGCTCGTCCAGGCAGCCGCGAAGACGCAATGCCACCTTCTAGGTCGCACCGCTGCGTCGGATTTAGTTGTTTTCCATTTATGTAACATCGAAACTAGAGGCCTTTCGCTAGGATGGTCCAGCTACGACTGTTTTTAGGTCGACCTCCTTCGGCGCTCGATAGAGACGCGTTGTCTGTATGTTTAAAATCTTCTTCTTAATACAATGATACACAAATATTTTGCGTATTCGAGAAAAAAAATAAGATGGAGGTCCGTATTATAGGGGATGGTCTCTCCACACTATTACTGATATAAACATAAACAAAGATGGAGGTCTATATGAATATCAACTTTATTGGTTTGATTTTCTAGCAAGGTGGCAGGCTTTATGGCACAGCCTCCCAACAGTGCAGCAACGTAACGGTGGCTTGCTCCAGCAAGGCAGCGCCCAGTAGATTTGTGGTCGTGGTGGAACCAATTTTTTTGGTTGATCATGTTAGAGCATGGAACAGTGGACAAGGACAGGAAGAATGAGAGGAGGAAGTGTGTGTGAAGATGAGTTGGAATGCACAAAGATATTACTCCCATTAGCATTGATATGGTCATCAGTCATCACACACACAGAATCTGACCCTTCTTTTCTTTCCAACATCTTTTCATGGCTGACCAATATATATATATATATATATATATATATATATATATATATATATATATATATATATATATATATATTTGAGGAAACTGGAGGGGCCGCAGCCCTTACAGATTGAACTTATTAATTCTACCAATACTATATTCTAATCCTAAAGTTCCACTAATGGAGAACAGGGTTTCATTTAGTCTATTTACAAAACATGTTAAGCCTGGTTAAATTTCAGTCTATTAGTATTATTTTTTGAACAAGTTCAGTGAATTGTTGTAGATAGAAAAGAGAAAAACGCACAAGCCCAACTGAACTTCGGATCCATGGAAACAAATGGCTCTGTTAGAGCCTCAGCAGAAGCCTCGAGCAAGTATATGCGAATAACACTGTGCTAATTCATCCCAGCTCCAAAACAAATCACATGTTCAAAAAGCAGTATGTTGTTTGTTGATGGAATACCCCACAATACAAGGATTGAGAGAACAGTCATCAACTCAAGCGTATATAGTAGGACCAAATTCTGCTGGACAAAAATCCAATAGCAAGTGGATTTAATGAATTTAGAGTATATATAACTTTTGCATAAAGAAATGATCGGCACGTTCAGCATCCGTGTTACTTATTACAACAAATTGAGCCAGTAAGGCAAGAAGCAGCTGGTCCCCAGTCCCCTAATAGTAACTCAACAAGTCCAAAGCCCCAAACCATACTACCACAAGCGATGCTGCAGATTCATCAGAACCAACAGCAATCAGCATGCATCTACACATATTATCAAGTCTGAAGTAAAAATAGTAGTGATAATTCTCGAGACAACAGCCTGCTCTGCAGCTGGATCCATGTCGTAACCATATGCTGGAGACGGTGGTGCCAGCTGATGAACGCAGAGAGACTGCAAAGATGCTTCAACATCGACACCACCCGTGTGGGTATGAGTGGCTCTTGCCGCACAAGTCCTGCCCACTAATTAGTAGTGATAATACTAATTAATTAAATATGCCGTACCGAAGTAATAATATTAATTAAATATGAAGAATCTGTCTTGGAATCTGGGTGGGGAAAACAGACGCCCGCGTCGCTCGCCAAGGGCGACACGGGCGGACCAAGCCTGCGCCGCCGCACACCTCCCTCTCGCGGCCCTCATCCTCGCCGCCGCCCGAGCCCTCCGGCAGTTCGCCGTGAAGTCGCAATGACGGTGGCGGCGGGGCTCTTCGTCCCCTCCCCGTCCGTTTGGTGGGCGCGCGGCGACGGCGCCAGCAGCTTGCGAGCAACGGCGGCGGCTGCGATGACTCCATCCTCGACGGAGGTGGCAGATCCGACGCCGTGGAGGGTGGATCCGGCAGCTCCCATGCCGGATCTACGCTGGTGGGCCTCGTGGCCGTGCGGGGCGGCGTTGGCTGCCATGGTGGTGCTCGGCTGCGCCGCCCATCCATGGCGGTGCGACGGTTTGACGGTGGTGTCCGTGGCGGTGGGCGGTGTGGCTTGTGCGCGAGGCTGGTGTGGTGGCGCCCTGGCCCGTAGGTGGTGGTGGTGGTGGTGGTGCTCCTCCGTTGGTCCGGCGATGGCCGGCAGCGACAGCAGGTCAGAGGTGGCGGAGGGGGCGCGACAGCTTGCTGCTGCGCTCGGAGGTGGAGTGGGCGCGGGATGGAGGCTGCTGCTCGCCGTCTTGGTCCTCGCCGGCGTCTACAGCGGGCGCAACAGCGGCGGCGGTGGCGGCTCCGGCTACCGGATCTGGCGCTCTGGCGGCCGGATCCGGCCTTCACTGGGCCGGATTTGGTGCTCCTGCGGTGGTAGTGACTACCGGCGCTGGTGTTCGGCTGGGCACCGGCGGCGGTTTTGTCAAGGAGGTGGATCGGCTGCTTGGTGGTTCGGCTGGGCGGCGTCTTCGGCGTCTGGGCGGCAATCCAACGGTGGCGGTGTGGTTCCTTCGGCGATGCCGTGGTGGCGTGGCCGGCCGTGGCGGTGGCAGGCCTGCGGTGCCGTGGTGGTGCTGCCGGCATTGCCGGGCCCGGTGGAGGCCACACTTCCCTGTTGGGGCTTGCCGACGCGTGTGCCCGTGCGGGCGCAGGGGGCAGCGGCGGGGTTCCCTCCCTCTCTGCTCGCCCTCTCCTTCTTCTCGATGGTGGCCATTTTGTGGCGGTGGTTGGGTTTCATGCCGGCGTTGGGGGGCGGCCCTTCTATGCCGTTCTTCCCCACATGATCCTGGCTGTCGGCGCGGAGCGGTCGCAGCGAGGACGGAGGCCTCGGCGTCTTCGGGGGTGCTGGTCTGGGGCCTTGCCCCAGATCCGGGATCTTCAGGGCATGGGACGGTGCCCAAGGTGGACGTACACGGCGGCGGAAGGCTGGTTCTTCGGCATGTGGTCCGGTCGGCGAAGTCTTGGCGCAGCTTTGCGGTTGCTTGTGTGGCTGGCGCGTCGACCCCTCGGAGTGGCCTCGGCGGTGGTCCGGCGGCGATGTCTTTGGTGCTCGGCAGGGACCCGGCATCTTGACCGGACGACCCGGTTGTGGTTTCTTTGGGCGATGGCTCTGGTGACGGCGACACTGCGGGTGCCGTTCCCCGTTGAGGGCGTCGCGTCCACAAAGCACTCTCCACGGTGAAAACCAGTCCGGCCTTTGACGAGCGGCGACGGCGCTTGGACGTCGTTACCTTCTTGAAGGCGTCGTTGTGGAATTTGTCTCGGCCGGGACGGCTCGTGGCGGCGGGCTAGTGCGTCGTTTTATTTGTTGTGTTTGCGTGGGTGGTGCCGGTGGTGGAGAGTTTGTTCTAGTAGAGTCGAGTTGAGTGGGCGTCGACCGGCTACAAGTGGCGGCGTGAGTTGAGATAGTTGGTTGGTGGGGTCGATTCGACAAGTTGGTGCTGAATTGTTGTATCAAGTTGTGTAGGATGAGCGGGGCTCTCCTCGGTTGTATGGTTTTTTGCCGATTTCCATTCAAAGAACTGGACGGGGCACTTGCCTTCTTTTTCTTTTCTTCGTCTAATAGAAATCGCGGCAAACTTTTGCCGTCCTTTCGAAAAAAATATTAATTAAATATGATATATGTATAACAGCTGGCGCAAACATAAGGTAAAAAGACTCTGTACTGTACCTGGCCTTGACCTTAATTTATATCAGGCACTGCTACTATAACCAAAACTCCCGCCCACCAGTTTGATGTTGGATGAGGGTGACTGGTGCAGAGCCAGCCACGCCCCCTGAGCTTGAGACTCTGCAGCCCTTCTATTGGATTCTTTTGCAAATGTGCTCCCAATGTCTCCGACGATTTCCTTGAGGCCTGATAGGTACTCGATGCCTGCAGGCACACCACCATACCTGTCCCATCCCTGTGCATTGAAACATAGCCCGAGCCTTTCAAGCTTCGGCATCGCCCCTGCCTCAAAGGCCAGGTACGATATCCTGAAACATCCAACTGTAAAATGCTTGAGAGCAGGGAATCCTCTTCCACGGATGATGATCTTGTCTTTAGGAACTCCATGGATGTGCAAGTCGAGGCGGACAAGGGAGGGCAACTGTGAGAGAATCCCAACGTCATCCCCATACACATCTTGAACACTAAGCTCCAGGTCATAGAGGCTATGGTGCTGGCCAATCCAGCCAGGAATCCTCGAGAACCAGCGATCGTACATTGCATGAAAGCTCTGGAGATGAATGAATGAAGTTGGGACTGAACACCATGAATCTAAGCAGGCTCTGAGAGTGACAGGTAGGTAATCACTATGAATAAGTAGACATTTGAGGCTGCAAATGTTTCCAAGGGCATGCACAAGTTCCCTACATTTTGCAGCAAACTCGTCTCTATTGGTGGATGTGTAGTCAGAATATCCGATTTCAACATTTGTCAGATTTGTCAGTTCTCTCAGACCCTTGATATTGTCTAGTGAGTTTCTCAAATCAAAAAAACGTAGAGTACGCAATGATTTCATGTTACTGATCCCACTAGGAAATATTACTTTGCCTGGAACAATTAGATGCCATAAACGGCTCAAATGAACAATATCTGATGGTAGCTGCAGATCTGATCGTCCTTTTATTTCAAATGTTTTCAGTTGCTGCAGACGTCCAATTTTACTAGGTAACACCACATGACGACCACTTGCTATGATCTTTAAGAATCCCAGTTGAAACAAATGACATATTCCATTCAAGTCAAGTAACTCAGATGAATAGGGCCCACTTGAAATTTCAATCGTCAAAACTCGGAGATGCTTGAACTGTAAAATAGGAGGTAGATATAAAGAGGTACCAAATCTTGCTAGCATTCGTGTTTGGGATAGCTGGAAGGATCTTCCTACTGTTTCATCTATTGCACCATCCAAACTGAGTGAGAGTCGACGGATCTTTGCAGGCTGTCTTGTCAAATCTTGTATATCATCCATTACAGTGATAAAATTGTCTTCTCTGGATTTATATAGGATAAGATCAAGCATCATGTCATGAACCCTGCAAGACATCACCTCACCATTGTAGTCTGTATCTACGGGCTGAATCAAACTCCTATTGATAAGCTCATTAAAATAGCTCTTTTCAATATCCTCTGGATCTGTCCCACGACCTTCACATATAAAACCTTCACTTATCCATTGTCTAACCAAATCATTCTTGTTGATTGTGTAGTCCTCTGGATAAATGCCTAGATATAGCATACAAGTCTTCAAATAATGAGGAAGGTTTATGTAGCTGAGGTTTAATATTTGTCTCATGCCATCCAAGCTTTGGCTCACTTCAAAGTTGGACCCTAGAGATTTTTGTACGTACTCCCACCAGTCCTTCAGTTTACTTTCTTGATTGGCTAAAAGGCTAGATATTGTGATAACTGCAAGAGGTAAACCGCCACATTTTTTCAAAATTTGAGCAGACACTTCCATCAAATATGGAGGGCAAGCTTCCTCTGCACCAAAAATTCTTTTGAAGAATAAGCTTCGTGAGTCTTGGTCACTAAGGGCCTTCATCTTGTAAACACATTCAATGTTCTTAGCACAGCAAGCTCTGGCCACAGTCTCAATTCGTGTAGTTATTAATACTCTGCTGCCATTAATGTTCTCCGGAAGAGCACATCTAATGATATCCCATGCAGGAGCCTCCCAGATGTCATCAATTACAATTAGGTACCTGACATGTAAATGCATACCGCGTGTAGCGACCTTTAGGACAGTGTGTTCATGAAAACGTGAAAGCATCATAGCTAGAGTCTAGAATAACCACAACAAAAACAAGAACTCAATCGAAAAACTTCAAAAGTGGTTATGTTGATAGGGGTTCCGGTTGAAAAGTTATGAGAGTAATGCCTTCTGTTTTTTAAAGTAACTATTTCTTAACACATAGTCTTACTAGCCTATAGATGCTGGTGAGAACTAAAATGGTAATTTGAGGAACAGTACTTCAAGAATAGATATGAAATGCAGCATCAAAATTCTTATAAGAACTGTAATACTTTGTTTGTATGGTTTATTTGGTTTATATGTATAACAACTTTGATGATTCTAATAAAGTGCAAAAGTATTAAACATATAATCCAATTAATTAGAGTGTTAATTAGTTGTACTACAGAAACATATAAACCTGGATCTAAGGATACAGGAGGGACTCACTTCAACTAGTCAATCCTACGGAAACGTGGTGAAAAGAAAAAATATGGACAGATTAGCATGTTGACTTGTTGGCTACAGAATAGTAGCATGCTCAAGAAGAATGACATCTAAATAGAACAAACTAAAACACGGATGGTAGAGGCTGTAACTTTGTTCCCTTATCTAAAAAAAAACTAAAACACAATAAACCATACTAAGCGTAAAATTATTTCAACGCAGGCATACCTCTGTTTTAGAAGGAATTTTCGTAGCGCACTAATGAATTCTGTCACTTCCCAAATTTCCATGGTGGTGTCCATAGGAGCTACAAAGCCAACTTGAGATAGCATGGTTCTCAGAAGCTTCCTAATATTTGGTTTTTGGGACATAGACACGAAGGCTCGACACTGGAACTCCCCCTGAAGCTTGCAATAAATCTCATTTGCAAGCGTAGTTTTTCCTAGGCCTCCAAATCCAACTATAGAGAGCACCTTTAGCTCATCCTCTCCACCCATCAACTGAATCAGTTCATCTGTGGGGCCGTCCATGCCCACAAGGCCAGATGCCTCTGCATACATTGCTAACAACCGAAGATCAATGGTTGTGTTGGTTGTCCTAGGGGCAACATCATTAGTCTGCTGGTACCTCATGCGTCGCTCCCTGACCTCGACGACACGGACCTTGAGGCCTTCAAACTCTTTGGCAATGTCATGCCGAATGTTCATGGTCGTCAACAACTTTGTGCTCCTATTTATGAAACCCATGAATCCGCGTGGCTTGTAGCTTGACTTGTGTTCCACACGGAGCATGAACTCACTGACACTGTCCTCAATATCATAGGACAGCTCACGTACCTCCTTGGCCCAACACTTGTCTTGCTCATCAGGCTGCTCAGTATCTGAGATCTTCTTGAGGAAGACATGCATGCTCTCAAGCTCAGCTTTGAGGAACAAGATCTGTCCCTTAGCTCCTTTGAGCAGCTTGTACTCAGCTGCGAGCAAATCACCAAGCTTCGCTATCAAGGAGCCCATAGCGCCGTGTGATGCAGTCACCACGGCAGCCTCCATCAATGACCTTGCCTTTCCTTCCTTTGCTCGCTCTCACTTTGGCAGTGCTTGTGTAGTCTTATTTCCAATCCTGAAAGAAATCAACGAAAGCAACATATTTAGAGTTTTTTATTTATCAATGACGAGTGACGATTCTAGTAATCGATGTGGACGACATGTAGCTCCACGTTTTGTTTCCTTCAGTATGCCCAGATTCATTGAATAGAGCACAAACTCCACTTATTTTACACTGTGCAGTTTTCTTTGGAGTGCAAACCGAATCAAGAACAAGATGGAAGAGCGTGTGATTCATACCCTACGGCGTACGCAGCCGGCAGGAGAGAGATCAAGAATGACAGGACTGTTGCTGTCCGGCCAAGTTTTCCATCAAACTGAAGACCACAAGAAAACCTTGTTGGAGATGAAAAGTGGCAGGTACTGTAGGGACGGCATGCCGGAGCGCGGGGCGGTGGAAGTGCAAGCTTTGTTGAAAACAATTGCGGAGGGAGGGCAGGTGTTTGTAGCACTGGCACCGCTGAGTGCGTGCCTGCGTGGGCGTGGTTCCAGCAGCGAGATTCAGAGGAAGAGGATGGGACGGGAGGCGACGGTGTGAAACTATGGATCTGCAAGTGAAGGACAAGAGGATTTCCTGGATCTGCAAAGCTCAGGGTTTCATAGAACTGCACAATGCAAACCCTGATCTGTATAACGGCGCGGTTTCTCAAACAACCACCTCTTCAGTCGCAATATTTTTTGTTTGCTTTATTTGTATACCAGTCCTTTGCATTGGAGAAGATTGGGATACAATATAATAGTGCAACACAGTACTGCACAAAAGGGAGCTGGTAGGACTCGTTTGGGACGAGTGAAAAGCACGATGGAGGCATACAATAATTGTAGCAGGTTGTTATATTATCAGCCTGCCAATAGGGTACACACACCAACTGTTTTTTTAACCTGAAGATGACTTGCAGGTTGTAAGGATGCTTCGTTGCGTGCTTAATTCCGGTCTTATGCTGCGTTTAAATTACTTACATCCCATGTGGCCAACTTGCATGTGTGTATGTGTTTGTTTGTTGCTTCACACGTGATTACATGTGACCACAAGGAGGGGAGGTATCTGATCGAGGCAGTCAGGGGCTCAACGCCCGGTTTAATTAATTTCCCCAAAGATTCCTCTGATCGGCAAATATTTATCTAGTCCTAACTAATACTACTTATATATACATGAGCGTAGGATGCCCTACCTCTGCATAACGACACCATGCCATGTCATCAAGTCAAGTCTTTTGGTTTGCTTTTAATTAATTGTTTGTAGAAGATAGATCTCTCGACCGAATTGCACGCCACAATCCAATAAGCATTAGTAGCTAATTATTATATTCCATCCGTTTTAACATATGTACCCACGTTATTTTTGTCTATTCTAAATCAAACTTGTCTCACTTTGGTGAAGATTACAGAAAATGACCTGACATCTTTTTTTTCTGATAAATGAAGGATTTTATCAATTCATAGTCATTATATCGAGTTGATACAATAAAAGTGAATTCACTTCCAGCTTCTACCTAAACACAAAGCCTAAGAGAAAGAAACCTGACACTCTAGTGACAATCAATTCTAAGACTAGCTACATCGCCACCCATGTGCCCGGGAGAAAAACACCGTAACCGCTTGCATCAATTGTTGCAATGCCTTCTGCACCAAAGCCTCTGCGTAATGCTTTTGGAGGATAACCCATGTACGCAGCCAATGGATTACAAAATAAACCACCTGCAAGGGAGAGTAAACATGTTTTTTTTAAAAGAAACAAATCATTTCTGCATAACCAAAGCGACCAACAAGTAGCTGCCGCACCCCCAAATCCAATCGCGCGAGCGTTCACTCCTTTTCAGTTGAGCGAACAATCTCGAGTCAGACACGCGCTCCAGCAGGTCACTGTTGGTCCCTCGCTCCGTTCGAGTCAAGCGCTTGCTGCCACAGTTGTGTCACGTCTGTCCCTTGCCACACGCGCTGCCATAGGTGCGTCCATCTTTATCTTTTTTATTTTCTACTTTTTTATTTTTCTTTTTATTTTTTTATACATTAACCAATTTATTTCCTTTTTCACCATTTTTTATCTCTTCTTTCACTTTTTCTCTTCTTCCTATTTAATTGAATCTTATGACCACAAACCTACAAAATTAATAATAACAAGTTGTGACGATAATTTGTCACGTAAAAAGTTATGTATATAAGTTGTGGGTATAAGTTGTGCGATTAAGATGTGCGATAAGTTGTGATTATAAATTGTTCTATAAAACATTATGCACATAAGTCATATGTGAACGTTTCTTGTATTAATTTATTAATAATGTATTATGCACATAAGTCCTTTTGCCTTTTATATTAGTCTATATATTTTCCTTTTATGTATGCTACCAACATATCTGCTATTATATCATTATATTAATTTGTATATCTAAGTTGCATAGAATAACTTATGTACACAAGTTATATAAAATAACTTATGCACACAAGTTGTGTTTGATTACTTTTTGTATATAAGTTGTGTTTCATAACTTTTGTGTTTGCAAGTTTTGGTATAAGTTGTGTTTTCATAACTTTTGTATTTTCATAACTTGTCAAGGTATAAAACTTTCAAATTATGGATCAGCAAGGCACAACTAGTATGATTTTCTTGCTAGCCAACTTAGTTGATTAACTTATTGTATAGAGTTATGTATCTAACTTGTGTTTTTCATGTATATGCTACATAACTTATTTGATTAACTTATTGTACAGAGTTATGTATTTCACATGTATGCTACTAACTAATTTGATTAACTTATTGAACAGAATTATGTACCTAAATTGTGTTTTTATGTATATGCTACCTAACTTATTTTATTAACTTATTGTACTGAGTTATGTGTCTAATTAGTACACATAAATTTTTACTAGAATGAAATTCTTTGAAACATATTCAAGTGGAATTTAGTTTTGTTCGTCTCGTCGTGTAGAACATACCGGTGTAGACGGAATAAAAAATAGATACACCGTTCAGAAGTTATAACGTTTTGAAATAAATATTTTGCTTTTTTTCCTACCTTACACTAGGCTGATGTCACAGTCAGAGAAAAAAAAAGGAGCAGAGCAGGGAGCGGTTGCTGGGCGTAGCGTGGGAGTGCACGAAAACAGAAACTGCACCTATGAATGAATTTTTTTCCTAAAGTAGAAAGTGGGATGTGTTGGAATTTTGATCGCTCACGTAGGAACGGTTGAACGTCCGCCAAATAGTGTGGCCGCGCTGCACCCAACAAAATTAAAGGTTTGAGATCCTTCTGAAACCCTCGAAGCCAACTCCCAAAAAGGTGGGAAATGTTGCGGGGCTAAGAGCATCTCCAGCAGTCCCCCAATCCCATCCCTCATCCCCATAAAACTGTCATATTGGGGAAGATTGTCCCACTTTTTCTTCTCCAGCAGTCCCCCAATAGCTCTCCCTTTTTTTGGTGGCCATCAAAAAATCACTCATCTCCCCTCAAATCAAGGGGGAGTTGCATCTCCACCAATATATTTGGGCCCACTCCAACTGCATCTTCTTCCTCTGCGATGCCCGCGCGACCCCTAGCCTACGCTCCCCGTGTCCCCTGGCGATATCCCATGTCCAGAGAGGAGGGAGGCGTAGCACTTGTTCGTCACCGGTAGAGACATTGCATGGGGGCTCCTTTGCGCAGCCGTGCCCACCCGCCAATGTGCTCGAAGCTATCGGTCGGAGCCCCATGATGTGCTTGGAGCTGTTGCATCGCCCACTGCAGCGCCGCGCGACCCGGCTGTTCGCCCAAGCCACGGACCTACATGTGGAACTCGCGGCGGACATGCCATGAGATCCATCGAGGAGCTCGCGACCAAGCCACGCGGTTGCTCGCCCAAGGCACGGGACCTCGTGACCGTGGCCATGGCCAACGAACGGGGCGGTGGGGCGCCATGGCTGGGTGCATGCATGGGAGGCCGGGGATGGGGACGGCAATGACGGGATCGCAACAAGAGACGAGCTATTGAGTCGGGCATCGGGGAGATCGAAGACACTGCGAATGGGATCGGTGCGGCCGTGCGGGGAAGAGACCGATGAGTAGAGAGAAAAAGGAAATAAATAAATTACCTGACACGTAAGTCCCACGTATTGAGGGAGATTATTGGCGATCTGTTGTAGTATCTTCCACAATAAGTTCAAAAAGTAATATTGGGCTACCCAATACCATCTTACTAAGTGAGTTGTATTGGGAAGCTGATGGAGATGCTCTGAGGGTGATTTAACGCAACTTGTATGCAAGCCCAAACTACTCGTGCAAAGCGACATTCTAAGAAAAGATGCTTAATTGTCTTATTCCTGTGACAAAAGCAACACTTCGCACTATGTTGCCAATTACGTTTTACTAAGTTATCTTTTGTTAAAACTCCCCTTCCAAGGTACCACATAAAAATCCAACATCATATTAAAATCACTTTAGTTTCGTTCATTAATTAAATATATACGAAATATGTACCGTTGCTGTCCGGCCAAGTTTTCCTTCAAACCGAAGACCACATGAAAACCTTGTTGGAGATGAAAACTTGCACGTATAGTAGTGATGGCGTGCAGGAGCGCGGGGTGGTGGAAGAACAAGCTTGGGTGACAGAAATGGCGGAGGCAAGGCAGGTGGCTGGAGCACTGACGCCACTTAGTGCGTGGTGCCAACTGCCAGCACAGCAGCGAGATTCAGAGGAAGAGGATGGGATGTCTGGCGACGGTGTGAAACTATGGATCCAAATACACACCAAATGTTTTTTTAATCCGAAGACCACTTGCGGGTTTGTAATTTGTAAACGATGCTTCGCTGCGCGCTTGAGGCTTGAGCTGCGATCCCATGTGTTGCTTCACACGTGATTACACGTGACCATTGGGACCACAAGGATCTCATCGAGGCGGTCAGGGCCGGGTTTAATTAATTTCCCCAGAGATTCCTCTGGTTGTGGCAAATATTATCTATTGCCAATTAACATATATATATTGGAGCATAGGATGCCTTACCGTCGTATGACAATACCATACCATGCCAACAAGTCGAGTCTCTTGGTTTGTGTTTATTTGTTTGTAGAGGATAGATCTCGACTGAATGGCAGGCCACAATCTAAACATTACTACACTACTACAAACAGGATTTTAGGACGCAAGCCCTCAGATTACAGAGGCGGATATTTTTGGGCCCCATTTCTGAAAATGGAGAGACAGACCCCATTTTGTTTTACCCCGTTTGGCATGAAATAGCTCTAAATGACTCTTGAAGCTGTTGTCGATGCAAAAAGGTGCTTTAGTGTAGAGAACAAAAAGAGGAAACCATCTGGTATAGTTGAAATTCGTTGGAGACCCAATCCGGAACGAGCATGTCGAGATGAATGTGATGATGTATATATATATATATGTAGAGTTTGGGCTGAGTTATAATAGAGTTAGGTTTTTTTATTTTCAAAATATTTTTTTGTGAATTTTTTTTTTTCATAAAAGCCCACAAGTAGTATTTAATCCTAAAAAGATACTCCAAAACCTCTAAAAAAATCGGGGAAAAATACTAGAAACATTTTGGAACACGATGAACCCGTAAAGTATTTGAAGCTCATGAAAAGGAATTTTAGAGCATCAAAAGATTGAAGTTTTCTCTAGGAAAAATAGTAATAGGTTCTAGAAAAATCTAGAAAATTCCTGGGGAACATTAGTTGATGACTAAGCGCATTTAAAACATTTCGGCACTTATATAGCACAAGATGCACCTAGCATGAATTCAACAAACTTACATTAGGATATAGTTAATTTGGAAAACATTTTGGAAGCTATTACTTTTTACATAAAGTAATTAATTCGGCTTGATCTCTTTTAACCAAGAGAATCAGAGACCAATTTATATAAGTTGAGAAACACATTAATAAAACCCATTTAATATCCATAATGTCCAACAAATGACTGCACCATCTGTCAATAACAATGTCTTATTTTATCTACCCCTTTGTTTGTGCCAATCATGTGAAGGATATCCATCACATTCAAAGGGCATTTGAGACCCAAAACAAGATGTATCGTCCACCACGCTCACAACTGCAGCCTCCATCGCCTCGCCTATATATATCCTTTCCTTGATTATTACTCTCGTGCGTGGTTTCTTTCCACTCCTGAAACAAACAACCAAAATCAACAAATTTAGGGGTTTTGATTCAACAAAAGGAAATTCCAGTCGTCGATATGGACCTGCTGTAGCTCCACTTTTCTCGTGTTGCAGTGAGCAATTTTCTTTGCAGTGCAAACCGAAACAAGAATGTGAGGGAAGAGTGCGAATCATATATACCTGAACGACAAGGTTCTTGCTGTCGGACCTAGTTTTCCTTCAAACTGCAGCCTGTATAAACCTTCATTGGTGTTCTAAATAATGGCAGCTCTGGCATACGGCAGGAACGCAGCGCGGCTTTGAAATCAGTCTCCACTGAGAAGCAAGGACCAAGAGGACGCCAGTTAGTGCGTGGTGACAGCAGAGAGAGCCAGTCTGAGCTAATGTAATGCAAACGATGATTCAGAGAAATTGCACAAAGCCCTTTAAAGTTCGAAGTTTTCTAAAAACCACCTACTGATCTAAGGCTCTGGCAGACACACTAGTAAAAAAAGGGCTTATATTCCCGGCTGCCAACCCCCTTTATTGCCGGTTACGCAGCCGGGAATAGGAGTTCGGGAATAAAGGGTTAGTAGCCGGGAATAGAAGTGGACCTTTAGTCCCGGTCGGTGATACCAACTGGGACTAAAAAGGTAGCCACGCCAGCGCCTGGGCTGGCCCCTTTATTCCCGGTTGGTATTACCAACCGGGACTAAAGGGTCTTTTTTTTTCTTTTCCTGCTTATTTCAATTGATGATTCTTTTTTGTTTTAATTTGGTTTTTGAATACGCATTATTCGCTGCAAAGTAATATACGTATACACGTGCGTACTGTAAAGTTTTCGCTCGATCAATGCACGCAAGCAACACAAGTAAAAGTAAACTAAAACATAATATTAAATTTCATCGTCACATGTAAAGTTTGCATTAATTGTACATTTCATCATCACATGTTCTTTGGATCAATATGAAATTTGGCTTTCATCATCACATATTTGGGTCATAGTAAAACTCGCCTCCGGGAGTTAAGACCTGATCATTCAGAAATCCACCTATTGTCTCTTGGATTGCTTTGAGATGGTGAGTGTCCAGGGTTTTTTCCTTTCAACCAACGAGTCTTCAATTTGAGATATGAGATAAAGAAAAAGTATATTAGTATATATATATATATATATGTATCAAGAATAATGATAAATAAATTGTATCTATCACGAATATATATATATATATATGTGTACACTTACCCTTTTTTGCTCTAGACTAGTTCTTTTTGAGCACACTCTCATGAACTCGCAAACATAGTATCCACAGAGATTGGTCCCCTGGGGTTGCAGCAGAACCCACTTTACGAGAAAAAGATTCGTCATCACCCGAGTATAGGGAAATTGAACTAAGGTAGGTATATAGTACTTACTTTGTATAGCACTACTTTCAGTGGCACTTTGCGTTTCATATGGTGTTCCTGACAGACCTTTTCCCAACAACAACCAAATAACATAAAAAATATTTGGACCATTAATTTGCATGCAGAGAGACTGGAATAGTTTTGCTAGTGAGGCTGCAATTACCTCTGAATAATATCTATCATCTCTTGGAACTCTTTTTGCTCTTTTCTCATCGAGTCCCAGATGCCTAGAAGACCTTTCTCCAAATCGAGTTCCATCAATATCTAGTGTTCACTGCCATGTCCATTAACACTCATTAATTAGCTAACAGGTACAGTGAACATATATATATGGATACACGATCGTCGACATTATGAACACTTACCTGAAGTTGTAGGGGAAGAGTATACATTTCTTGTCACGTTGCTTCTCTAAGAACATCTTGATATTGGCCTCCGTTTCTGCTTTCCATATTGGTTGGGGTTTAGGGTTTTTGAATACGATATGTGGATCAATGAAACCAATATCAGTACACCCTCTCTTTTTGCACTCTCCCATCTCAAACCTGCATCATATATATAGAGTGAGGATAATAAACACAGACATGTACGTACATAACGACTTATTATTAATTAGTAGAAAGAATCACTTACAGACAATAGCAGCTGATGAGAGTCCTATCGAGAGAGTTCCAGTGGACTAGTTGGTGTAATTCAGCTAACTCAATGTACATAACGTCATCGCCAAGGAACCAATGGTCGTCTTTGATTCTGACAGAAATATAGAATTCTTTCCGGTGACACGCGTCGAGGTACAAGGTGTTTAGCTTGAACAATTGTGTACCCAGTTCATTGATGGTCTTAGGATTCCATAGACTCCTGCCATGCTCATATTTCTGTCATTCATCCGCTACCGGCGCACTTTCGAAGAGGAAATCGCCAAGGTCGATACCTCTCATAGCATAAAAGTTAGCAAGTTCCGCCATATCCACTTCTTTATCAGCAGGTATTTCCATCATATCCAGCATATCTATGTTTGAACCATATTCATTAGCAATAACTAGAGGAGGGACTGATTGCAATTCTTGTTCTCCGAGTTGTGCAACAGTTTTCCCTGCTTTAGCAGCTTTCTTGATTATCTTGCTAAGAGTGCGGTCAAAGTCTGATGGTGGCGAGGGCTTACGAGCTTGCCGCCTCTTTTTCTGCTCAGCTTCCACCATCCGCCTTAGTTTAGCTGGAGGTAGGTGGAAGTGCTTCTGCTCCTGCTGCTTCCTCTTCCCTATGCCTGAGAAGAATGCTTCGATGGTTTTTTAACCGCATCATCTAACTCCTCTTTACTCATTTCACCAGGCAATTTCTGTGGAATTGGCCTTGGTTTCACGGGGGCCTTCTTGGTCGTCTTTGCCGGCGGGGCAGATGGCTTATTTGTTTGCAGCCGTCTTCCCTGGTTCATGGGAGGAGGTGGGGGAACATGCGTTGGAGACCTTCGAGGCGGCGTTGGGGAACGCCTTGGAGGCGGTGGCGGTGGCGGTGGAGACCGTCTTGGAGATGGTGGGGATGCAGCCGTGTCTTCTACCCCATCGTAATCGCCCGCCCAAGCACTATCTTTGGTCTCTGGTGATTGTACTATTGGACTTAGGTTGGGGGAGGCCCTCTTTGTGTGCGTCTGAAGACAATGAGTCAATTGTTATTTAAGAGGCAATATAAAATTAATAAAAAAAATTGTTTCGTTCACTTTCATCCGTACCTATTGTGCGGCAACGGCTTCCTGGGAATATTAATGTAGCGCTTGCGCCATGCAATGAATGACTTCTCTGCTTCTCCCACGGTCTTCTCCCCATCACCTCCGTGAATGTCAAGAGGCACATCGCTAAAACCTTCAATAGCTTTATCCACCGAGACGGTAGCATATCCAGCTGGTACTACTGTCCCATGGATTCTTGGTGTCTTGGTACGGTCGATAGGGTTTACAACACCAATAGCCACCTTCACTGTGCCATTATCTTTTGGAATGTGCAGCTCACATGATGTAAAAGGTTCGATGGCGTCATCCACGGGAAGCCTTGACTCTACATCTTTATGGCATCGGCAGACTCAGTAGAAGCACAAGCGCTTCTCAACTGATCGGAGCTAATGTTGATTCCCAGAGTTGTTGTAATCCTGTGGGCACTCAATTGTATTTGCACTTGCCTTGTGACTTCCTCTTGCATTTTCGCTTGTATTTCTTTTTCTCGCCTTTGTGATTCAAGCACCGCTTCCCATGACTCAATAACATATTGCTGCAAGATGCGGATCCTCTCTGCCTCCTCATCCTTCCGTCTCTGGCGGCTTCTGTACGAATCGACCCATTCAGGGAAACCTTGCACCCACGGAACGGCCCCTTTGCCTCTAGTTCGTCCACAATGCTCAGCAGTCCCGATGGAATATGTCAGTTCATCTTTCTCTCTGTTGGGCCGGAATAGTCCACTATCTCTAGCTTTTAGAATTTTAATCAACCTTTCTGTTGCTCTTTCGAGTTTTGTGCCATGGATGAGCTTCCCGGTGACTAGGTCCAATCCTCCCCCATGACCTAAAAGCCAACACTTTGTGCATTTAGGCCACGGTGCTGATTCAGGTACGACCCCCTTGGCAATAAGGTCTGCTTCCATTTTTTGCCACTTGGGAACGGAAGTCGCGTAGCCACCTGATCCCATGTTATGGTGGTATTGCTTTTGTCTGGAATTCTCTTGGTTCCTTCTCGCCCGTTTCGCACCCTCTTCTAATGTCTTGTACTGTACAAATTCCTCCCAGTAGGGCCTTGCCTTCACGATTGGACCCTTATCGTTCCAATTTGGAGTCTTGTTCTTCTTGACGTATGATTTGTACAACTGCTTCTTCCAAGATTGGAATTGGGTGGCCATCTTCTTCATTGTCCAGTGCCTAACTCGCTCCGTCAACCTTTCGTGGGTGATGTCTTCATGATAATCATCTGTTTGGAGCATGAAATGTGCAAGAACATCTTGCCAAATCAACTCCTTGTCCTTATCAGAGACATAACTAATATGAGGAGCATTGTTATTTTTTTTCCATTCACGGGCATTGATCGGGAGCTTGTCCCTTACAAAGGTACCCACATGGTACATGAATTTGTGCATATTGTCCTAGTGGTTACTTTGTAGCCATGTTGAATTTCGAGATGATGTAGCGGCCTTCCAACGGCTTTTTGGCCCTCGAACATTCTTTGTGTTCCCGTCGTAAATCGTTGATCCGGACTGGCTATGTACATATAGAAACACAAAAGTATTATAAAATGAAGGTCGATCCAGTGGGCTACATGTATGCAAAATAAATAAATGAGAGCTAGATATTGAGAAATATATACCTCGCCGGAATTATCTTCATGAACAACTTCCTCAACAATATGATCGAGATTCAAGTATTGACTCCCGTCGTCTTCCTGCTGGTCATTATCAACATCGACACAATGTTCAGTGCCGGCGTTGATAATATCCATCATTTCCGCCTCCAGGTCATCGTCTCTCGGGTCGGCCATAGAGAGCCTAAACAATTATAAAACAATAATTATGCAATTAGGGTTTCATAGATATTTCACACACATTTCGGGGCGGTGGTGCTTGCGCGGGCTGGCCGGCCGGCGTCTGTGGCCGGCGAGGGTTTAGGGTGGTTTAGGGTGGTTTAGGGTTTAGGGTTTAGGGTGGTTTAGGGTTTAGGGTATAGGCCACATGGTATCAGAATATAATACAATTGATTTTTTTTCCTAAGGAAAAATTATACATGTATACATTAATTGATATATATATACACACATTAATTTCATACATATATACATTAATTGATATATATATACACATTTCATACATACATAATTTCATACATATATACATTAATTGATATATATATACACATTTCATACATATATAATTTCATACATATATACATTAATACACATTTCGTCAATATAATTCATAAATATAATAAATAATATATATATATATATATATATATATATATATATATATATATCGGTGTTTAGAATTAATGGAGTGTTGGCGACGGCGGTGGTGGACAATATTTTGATCGAAACCGAGGGGGGGGCTCTGGGCCAAGGGCGCGCGTCGTCAGGGCTACTTGGCCGAGGTGTGCGTGGGCGTCGGGATGCCCTCCGGTGAGGAAGAAGGCGCGTGGCTGGGAAAGCGAAATCGGTGGTGGTGGGCCACAGCTTGGCCGGGGCAGCGAGGCTCCTCCTTGAGGGGCGCGGCGTCGGGGCTACTCCGGCGAGGTGGGCGGGCGTCGAGGTGCCCTCCTGTGAGGAAGGCGGCGTCGGGGTGGCAGGGAAAGGCGAAATCGGCGGCGTGGCGTGGTGTGTGGTGTCGGGCGGCGAGGCTCCTCGGTGGGCGGCGTCAGGGGCTACTCCGACAAGGTGGGCGAGCATCGGGGTGCCCTCCGGTGAGGAAGTATCTTGGCCGGGGTGGCGGGAGGCGAATCAGCGGCGGCGGAGCTCTGGGGACGCGCTGAAGACGAAGACGATCGATGAGGAGGAAGAGAGAAGGGAGGCGGCGGTATATAGGAGAGGGACCTTTAGTCCCAGCTCCATGCACCGCCCGGGACTAAAGCACCTTAAGTCCCGGCTCCTGCCACCAGCCGGGACTAAAGGGGGACCTTTAGTCCCGGCTGTTGGAAGGAGCCGGGACTAAAGGATTTATTGGCAGGCCGCCAAATGCAGCCCACCTTTAGTCCCAGCTGGTGGCATGAGCCGGGACTAAAGGTGGGCAACATTTTCATTTCCCGCCAACTTTTAAGCAAATCAGTTTATTTTATATATGTTTTGTATTTAAATGTTTAAGTCTTATTATTTGCGCAGTAAATTCAATACTAGGCATAAATTTTTTTAGCAAAAGTAATAAACTTTATTTTCATTTACTGCACAAAAAAAATGTGACCTAAACTATTGTGTTTTTATTATAAATGTTGAACATAATGCAACTAATACTCACTATTTTCGTTAATGCAAAAATGTAGACTTTAATTGAAATTATTAAATTTATTGGTTTTCGATAGGAAATTAGTTTTCACGTAATTGTAACGTAAATCTTTAGGTTCTTCATTAATCATTGTATAATTAATCGGTGAGTTCGGACAGAAATTCAATTAAAGTTAAAAAGTACCAAACCACCTCAGAAAAATCTCAAACTTGGTGGTGGCTACACACAGGGCATTTGTAGTCTTGAGAAAAAGTTTGAGACCAATCCGACACTGGAAATCAAATGGACTTCAGAGTCCCAGAGAACCTAGGTGTATAGATGGGGTTCGACGAAAGGTTCTATATACTATGTGAAGCACGTTGACTCCGCCTATGTCGAAATGGCTTGAAATTTTTTTGGTAGTCATTTACTCCCAAAATATGGCCCCACACAAGATCTTAGATTTTTTTGATAATTATTTTTATTATTACATTTTTCTTTGTGCCGCGTGAGACGAAA
The DNA here is from genome assembly GCA_904845875.1 of Miscanthus lutarioriparius. Lineage (NCBI taxonomy): Eukaryota > Viridiplantae > Streptophyta > Magnoliopsida > Poales > Poaceae > Miscanthus > Miscanthus lutarioriparius. The sequence goes on from CAJGYO010000014.1 coordinate 5,085,318, forward strand.
TACGGTGAATTACATATTGAAAACAATATAATTTTGCATCAACCTCCACAAATATTTGTCTCATAGGGCACAAGAGACCATTTGGCAAAGTTTGACACCATTCCAGATCTTTTCGGGGGTGGACTCAGTTCAACGTATAATTAATTAGTGAAGTCGCGTGGAAATTCAATTAAAGTGAAAAAATTATCAAGCCAATTTAGAAAAATCTCGAACTTGGTGGTGGCTTCACACTGGGCATTTGAAACCCCGATAAAAATTATGAGATCAATCAGGCACTAGAAAGCACATGGACCAGAAAATTCAAAGTATAGTTAACAAAAGAATATAATCAATTAAAGGGTCTTTTCTCTTATTAAATAAATATTTGGGTGCTTTCCTGTCGAGAAAGTGACTTAATTTAGATGGCTAGCTAGTGCGCTGCGGTTTGGACCTTGGCTATGAGGTCGTGGGTTCAATGTCTGGCTGCCCCATTTTTTTGTCTAGCGCCACTATATTATTTTATCAAGAAAGATTTTATCCCCGTTATAGCCCAGAGCCGGGACTAAAGGTCATCCTTTAGTCCCGGCTGGAGCCTCATGCTGGGAGTAAAGATTTAATCCCGGTTAGAGGGTCCAGCCGGGACTAAAGGATAACCTTTAGTCCCGACTCTGGGCTATAACCGGGACTAATTGTTGCCTGCCGTCGCCACACACTTGGGGCAGGAACTTTGTATCCTTGTTTGAGGATACAACCGAGACTAATAGTCCCTTTAGTCCCGAACACAAAAATACCGGGACTAAAGGCAAAAATAGAGGCGGGATGAAAGGTCTGTTTTCTAGTAGTGACAGGTGCTCGGATGACGGTGAGGTAGACGACACCTCCCACTGTGTCGCCCATATCGAAGTTGACGCGGCGACGGTGCACACGTCTACTACACCGAGCATCGATCTATCAAGGAGCACTACTGGAATTCGTGGCTTTGCCGAGTGCGGCACTCGGCAAAGCCCGAAATACACTTGGCAAAGGCTTTGCCGAGTGCCGCACTCGGCAAAGCCCGAAATACACTCGGCAAAGGCTTTGCCGAGTGCCGCACTCGGCAAAAGGCACTCGGCAAAAAATTAATCGGCAAAGAAGGCTTTGTCGAGTGCTTTTTGTTGCCGAGTGTCGAAAAAGCACTCGGCAAAGATTTACACTCGGCAAAATGAAAATGCAAAAAAACCCCAAAAATAATAGCAAATTTTTTTTTCGGGGGAGGCCGCCACCGGCCAGCGTCCGCCCATCTCCATCGAAGTCACTGCATTTTTTTCGCAAAATTCGCTGCTAACGCGGCCGGCGGGATTCGTACTCACGACCTCTCCCTCGCGTATCTGCTGCTCTACCACTGCACTACACTGTGACTTGTGTCTAGATACCGTTATCTATTCTCATATATTATACTAAATCGAGAGTAAATTGCTTGTTTGAGGCCATAAACGAATTCAAATCAAAAAGTGGTCAACTACAAAGTTTCATAACTTTTCGAGATCTATAATTTTGATTTAGAAAGTTTTTGCATCCGAGGTCGTTTGAAAAATTCTAATTTCAAATTTAAGAGATTCAAATGTAGTTTTGCATGATAAGATGATTTGAAATCAAAAGGTTGTCAACTACATAGTTTCATAACTTTTGGAGATCTACAATTTTCATTTAGGAAGTTTTTCCATCCAAGGTCTTTTGAAAAATTCAAATTTTAAAATTTTCAAATTCAAACGTCGTTTTTGCATGACAAGATGATTTTAAATCAAAATGTTGCCAACTACAAAATTTCATAACTTCTCAAGATCTACAAAGTTTATTTTGGTCATTTGTTCATCCGACATAGTAATAGTAACATTATTCATAAATCTTATATATCTCTCTTCTACTTTCATGAAACTAATATGAGAGATATGAGAGATGTAGATTTTATGAACAACGTTATTGTCGCTTTGTAAAATGAAGAAATGACCAAAATAAACTTTGTAGATCTTGAGAAGTTATACAACTTTGTAGTTGAAAAGTTTTTCATTTGAATTCATTTAGGGCCTCAAAAATTGCTTTGAAAAAATGATTTGCCGAGGGCCAAAAAAAAATGCACACGGCAAAATGCCTCTTTGCCGAGTGCCAGAAAAAAGGCACTCGGCAAAGACGCATTTTGCCGAGTGCCGAAAAATGGCACTTGGCAAAATACATCTTTGCCGAGTGCCGAAAAAGGCACTCGTCAAAGACGCATTTTGCCGAGTGCCGAAAAATGACACTCAACAAAATACATCTTTGCCGAGTGCCGGAAAAAAACACTCGGCAAAGACATATTTATCGATTGTATTTTATTTGGCACACGACAAAGACCGTCTTTGCTGAGTGCCCGATAAAATACACTCGGCAAAGCCTCCGGCACTCGACAAAGTGCCGGTTTCCGGTAGTGGAGGGAGACCCCGCGGTGGGTCACGACCTCGTCCATGACTTCTGCAGAGCCATCTTCAAGAGCGTCCCTGAACCACTGCTCCCACGCCCAACCTCCCCACCTAAACGGGTCTACAGCAAACGCATGGGAAGGAAGCGGAAGAACATGGTCGCTACCCGCTCGGGCCTGCGTCTCGCGGCGCGCCCATCTATGGTGCTGGTGGCTAAACAGGCCCAGAGGAAGCTGATGCGCGAACTCGACTTCATCAACAACCCGTCGCCGGCGCCTGATGCAGCTGTCACCGCCTATGTGGATATGTATGCTGATGATCTGCCGGAGCAGGCTGTTATGGCAATCAGGGCTGCCACACGCCTGAGCAACAAGAATTTGGCCGAAGCACTAACGGCTATTGCACAGGAGACGGAGGAGTTTGAGATGGAGCTTCCCTGAAGCTTATATGCAAACCGGTGTAGTTGCGTCTATGATCCATGTATTGTAGACTAGAGTTAGTACTGGCAGGTCTCCTACCGGTGGAGTTAGGAAAGCTTATGTTCTGGGAAAGGTGGATTAAATGCTGTTCAGGAGCTAGTGGTGGCGAACTTAAGCTTATAACGGTTGTACAACTCCCTAGTATGTAATAAGCTCATGTAGAACCTCAAACCTCCACAGCCTAGGCTGCGGATGGTAGCGCCCCTCGCGCATGTAACAGCTGTCTGCTACCTTGTTCATATTATAAATCAGAGCCGGGAACGGGATCTTTCAAAAGAAAATAGAGGCATTACTACATAAATGGACTTTTACCGTGCCATAATTCCCAACTGGAAATAGAACCAGGGTTACGCATGCAGCAGGAGTGATGTTCATGGGTACCGGTACCACAGCGAGTTAGGAGGGATATGGAGGCATGGGCGAAAGAAAACTATGACAGCAGATGGGCGCCCGCTGAAGGTCCATCCTGCTGGTGCTGGCTACACCCGTTGTATGTGGTGTCCACACGTTCAGAGCATGGAAACAAGGAACGAGGACATGAAGTCGCTGGTGTCGAGCCACAGACGCGTGGAAAAAAGGATATGGAGCCGATCTATGCGTGTACGCGTGACTAAGCTTCGACTTTTGATCCGCTTCGAAATTTGGCTTTAGTCCCGGCATTTTTCGCGTTCGGGACTGGAGAAACCTTTAGTCCCAGTTGGTAGCTCCAATCGGAACTAAAGGTCCCTGCCCAACGACTACTGCGGCAGGCCTTTGCTGCAGTGGACCTTTAGTCCTGGTTGGAGCTACCAACCGGGACTAAAGGTTAACTTTTACTCCCGGTTGGTCCCTCCAACCGGGAGTAAAAGTCTACTTCCGGCTGGAGGCTCCGTCCGGGACTAGAAAGGGACCTTAAGTCCTAGTTGTTGTCTCCAACCGGGACTAAAGGTCCCCTCCTATATACCCCTTCTTCCGCCCCGAGCCCGAGCCACTTCGAGCTCAGTGTTATTTCTTCATCGCCGGTCTCTCTTCTTCCTCATCGCCGGTAATCACAAGATTTCTTCGATTCCTCCATCGATTCTTCGGTTCTAAAGGTTACCAACTTTATACTCTCATATTTCATCAGTAGCATATCTCATTTTGTGGACTAGATATATGTGGTTTTTATGGTGATTTTTTTTATTTGTAAGCCATTTAAGCTCAAAAACACTTTAAAGTTTGCATATTTGGATGAAGGAAGGTTAAAGTAGTTATTCAAAACTAGTATTCAGCTTTCATTTCTAGCATGCATAGCACACTTCATGGTTTAGAGATATAGAGAATTTTAGAGTTTTTTTAATTTTATTTGTTTATAAAATGAGAAATTTATATTATATTAAAAATGAGTATAGAGAGTAGATGACAACTGCTTCCGGGTCCTCGGCCTCTCATCGGGTTCCAAAGCGACTGAGGCTGGACCTCCCTCTCATTGCATGTAGCAAGTGTGAGGAGAAGATTGTGATGGAGTACTGGGTGAGGAAGGAGTGTCCCAACAAGAGCCGTATCTTCTACAAGTGTCCGGATCGCAATGTGAGTTATTTTGTCGCATTTGATGATTATGGTTAATTTATACTTATTTTCATGATGATTATGATTAAAGTTCTAATTTTTTGTTTTAATTTCAGTGGGATGGCATTGGATGTTCAGGCTGGTACTGGAAGGAAGAGTATGTTGAACATGTGCAAAAATCTCTTGCACAGGCGGCTACGGCGGCTGATGAGGCAGTGATCCTGCGGAAGAAGCCCATAGATGTTGAACAAACGCATGATCTGTCTGCTTTAGTTGGGATTGGTCGTGAAATCCTTATGCTGCTGAAGTGCATTTTAGCTTTAGTTTTTTTAGTGGTAGTTGGGATTGTCTACATTGTAGCGAGACTTTCATAAATTAATACCTTGTGTGATGGCATGCATGTCATTTAATTAACTAATTATGTTCTAGGTTTTAATATGGTATGTATGTCATGTAATGTAGATGAGCCGGCATTGGATGTACAATGCTGATCGCCGCTTCCAAGAGTTCATTGAGGGCGTGCATTCTTTCTTATGTGTGGCCGAGGCAAACAAACACGATGGTTTCATGTGCTGCCCATGTGCCATATGTAAGAATTTGAAGAAATCGGGGTTGTAATGGAAGAAGGTGAAGAAGAATAATGGGACGATGATGACATTATTGTTGAATATGGTGCCTTCAATGATACTGCAATGGGTGAAGCTAAAGAAGAGGTAGGGGCAGAAGATGAGCCCGCAGATGATCTTGGTTAGGCCATTCGTGACGCACAAAGAGAATGCAAAAGTGAAAAGAAGAAGATCAAGTTCGAGCACATGCTAGAGGATCACAAGAAATTGCAATACCTAACTTGTGATGCATGGCAGAAAAAGTTGGGTACCACACTGGAATTGTTGCAATGGAAGGCAAAGAATTGTGTATCTGACAAGGGATTTGGGGAGTTACTGAAAATCCAAAAGAAGATGCTTCCGAAGGATAACGAATTGCCCGCCACTACGTACGAAGCAAATAGGTAGTCTGCCCTTTGGGATTAGAAATCCAGAAGATACATGCATGTCCTAATGACTGCATCCTCTACCGTGGCGAGGAGTATGAGAAGTTAGATGCATGCCCGGTATGTCATGCATCGCGGTATAAGATCAGGCGAGATGACCCTAGTGATATTGAGGGCGAACGTCCCACGAAGAAAATCCCTGTCAAGATTATGTGGTATGCTCCTATAATACCACGCTTGAAATGTCTGTTCAGAAACAAAGACCATGCAAAGTTGTTGCGATGGCACAAAGAAAACCGTAAGGTAGACAATATGTTGAGACACCCTGCCGATGGGTCCCAATGGAGAGCAATCGATAGAGAATTTCCGGAGTTTGCAAATGACGCAAGAAACTTAAGGTTTGCTTTAAGTACGGATGGTATGAATCCTTTCGGGAAGCAGAGCAGTAGTCATAGCACTTGGCCTGTTACTCTATGTATCTATAACCTTCCTCCCTGGTTATGCATGAAGCGTAAGTTTATTATGATGCCAGTGCTCATCCAAGACCCAAGGCAACCTGGCAACGACATCGATGTGTACCTGAGGCCACTAGTTGAAGAACTTCTACTTTTGTGGAACAGACTAGGTGTACGTGTGTGGGATGAGCACAAACAGGAGCACTTTGACCTACGAGCATTGTTGTTCATAACAATCAATGATTGGCTTGCTCTAAGTAATCTTTTAGGACAATCAAACAAGGGATATAATGCATGCACGCACTGTTTCGATGACATTAAAGGTATATTCTAGAAAAAATGTCGAAAGGTCGTGTACCATGGCCATCGTCGATTTCTTCCTACGAATCACCCCCTAAGAAAGAAAGGTAAGCATTTTAAAGGTAAGACAGACCACTAGATCAAGTCAGGCAACCAAACTGGTGAGGATGTACTAAATATGGTCAAGGATGTGAAAGTATTATTTGGAAAGGCACATGGCAGCGAACCTGTTCTGAACAACGCCGACGGTCACGCACCCATGTGGAAGAAGAAGTCCATATTTTGGGATCTACCCTATTGGCAAGTCCTAGAGGTCCATAGCGCGATCGACGTGATGCACCTGACGAAGAATCTTTGTGTGAACTTGCTAGGCTTCATGGGTGTGTATGGGAAGCCTAAGGACACACTTGAAGCACGACAGGACCTGCGGTGTTTGAAAGAACGAGACAACCTGCATCTAGAGAAGACAGATGATGGACGCCATTACTTAAGTCCTGCCAGCTACACTCTTAGCAAAGAAGAGAAGGAAAGCATGTTTGAATGCCTAGCAAGCATCAAGGTACCATCTGGATTCTCCTCGAATATAAAGGGTATAATAAATGTGCTAGAGAAGAAATTCCTAAACTTAAAGTCCCATGATTGCCACGTGCTCATGACACAATTGCTTCTAGTTGCATTAAGAGAAATTCTACCTCCAAATGTACATCTAGCCGCCGTAAAGCTATGTGCATTCCTCAATGCAATTTCTCAGAAGGCAATCGATCCAATGGATCTAGCTAAACTACAGAATGATGTGGTTCAATGTCTTGTCAGCTTTGAGTTGGTGTTCCCTCCTTCCTTCTTTAATATCATGACACACCTCCTAGTTCACCTGGTCAAGGAGATTAGCATTCTTGGTCCTGTGTTCCTACACAACATGTTCCCCTTTGAGAGGTTCATGGGAATCCTAAAGAAATATGTTCACAACCGTGCTCAGCCAGAAAGAAGCATCGCCAAGGGATATGGAACAGAGGAGGTAATTGAGTTTTGTGTTGACTTTATTCCCGACCTTGACCCGATTGGTGTTCCTGAATCGCGACACGAGGGGAGACTAAGTGGAAAGGAGACACTAGGGAAGAAACCATATATTGGTATGCAGGACAATTATTTTAATAAAGCACACTACACAGTTCTACAAAACTCCTCCTTAGTGGATCCGTATATCGAGACACATAAAGAGTTGCTCCGATCCGAGTTTCTAGGGAAGTCTGAAGCTTGGATTACGCGTCAGCACATGAAAACTTTTAGTGATTGGTTGCGAAAAGAATGTCAGGGTGATGAGAGTATTGATGAGCAACTATATTTGTTGGCTAGGAAGCCATCGTGGCATATCCTCACATACAAAGGGTACGAGATAAATGGGAATACATTTTACACAGTAGCCCAAGATAAAAGGAGCACCAACCAAAACAGTGGTGCCCGCATAGATGCCACCGACCCAAATGGAAATAAGCAAACATATTATGGCCGCATACAGGAGATATGGGAACTAAACTATGCACCTACTTTTAAGGTACCTTTATTCAAGTGCCAATGGGTAAAGGCGACTGGAGGCGGGGTAGCAGTTGACAACCAGTATGGAATGAGAACCGTGGACCTCAACAATATTGGGTACAAAGACGAACCGTTCGTCCTTTCTAAGGATGTGAATCAGGTGTTCTATGTCAAGGACATGTCTACAAAACCGAAGAGAGGGAAAAACAACAATGACCCAATCAATGAGCCAAAGCGCCACATAGTTCTTTCAGAGAAAAGAAACATCATCGGAATTGAAGACAAGTCAGACATATAAAAGATTATGAAAAGGATGACCGAATTCTCCCTTCACAATGAACAAAGACCCAAGCATCCAGCTAAATGATGAGGATACTCTATGGTTATGGCGCGATCATAACCAAGGGATCATAACCACCCGGGACTAAAGGTGGGCTGCATTTTTTGTGGCCTGCCAAAATACACCTTTAGTCCCGGCTCTTAATACCAGCCAGGACTAAAGGTATTACAGGCCGGGACTACAGGTAATACCATTATCAGCCGGGACTAAAGATTTTTTAGTCCCGGGCATTTACAGGAGCCGGGACTAAAGGTCTCTCCCCTATATAAGACAGTCGTTTCTTCTTCCTCATCACTCTTCGTCTTCGTCGCCCATCGCCACTACCGCCGCCGCCCTCGTGGAAGCGCTGCCGCACCTTCCCCGCACCCGAGCCCGACGCTGCAGCGAAGGAGCCGTCCGAGCCGATGCACCGCCGAGGATGAGGAGCCCCGGAGCCGGCGACGAGACCCCCTCCCGTCCCGCGGGTCTCATCTTCCTCGAGACCGGCGGACCCGAGTCCAACACCGCCGCTGAGGAGCACGAGTCCGTGTCTACCGTCGACCGAGGCCGGCTGCCCAGCCTCGCGCTCTCCACGTTTGCCCTCGACCCCGGCCGTCCGCCCAGATGGAGCAAGATCCTCGCGCCGCCACTACCATTGGCTCTTCTGGAACGACGCGATGGGTCGCTGCTGCTAGTTACTTGCTGCTGGATTTAACCTTGATTACTATACTAGTACGTATCAACGTAGGAGGAATCAAGTTTTTGTGTTTGCAAATAATCGATGTGCTTTGTGATCACTAATTGCTCGTGTTTTATTTTAGTTGCTGCAGGACAGAGATTGAATGCATCTGTTCCGATATAGTTTAGTTTAGATATAATTTTGAAGGGTCACATAGTTTACATGGCATATTAGATCACAACATCTTGCATACATTAAGTGTTGCAACTTGTTTTGGAAACAGTAAAATGAAACCTCCAATGAGAGAGCTAGTTTTATTTCTCAAATCAATTTTGTAGAGCTGACATGGCAGTCTTGTAAACTGAAAAATGAAACTCTTCATTGAGACTGGCAATACTGTAAGACACGGATCACACGTTAAGATAACAATATTGTAAGATATTAAACTGATATTTAATCCAAAAAAGCAAATTTATACTATTTGTATACCGAATCGTGGGTCAATTTTTATGCTGCTTCACCGAATTGTTATACATACATCTAAATTTGTTATACATATATATTAGAGTTATAAATTTATATTGTTATATATATAAATTTGTTATACATACATATTAGAGAGTTATAAATTTGTATTGTTATATATATATATTTGTTATACATATTAGAGAGTTTTAAATTTATATTGTTATATATATAAATTTGTTATATATATCACTTGCCAATAAATATTTCTAGAAAATAAGAAATCAAAGTTATGCTTTGGAGACTTGAATTTCGAGTGTAGTTATTTAATTAATTTTAAGCACATGACTCGATCCATTTTATAGATATATGGTTTTTATTTTTTATAGATATATCTAGTGGTGTAAAAGCTAGATGGCTGCCCCGAGAGACAACATGGATGAACAAATGATGGATATTATCAACACTGGCACTCAATTTGCCGATGGTGACCAGCAGGATGTAGATGACGGAAGTCAATACCTGGCTCTTGAAAATAACCAAGAAAATATTGTGCAAGAAAATATTGGCGAGGTATATATATTTATATATATATTTGAATATTATATATATATATATTTGAATATCTATCATCTATTATGTGTACACATGATATTTATTTATTCTTTTTTTATACATAGCCCTCTGGATCGACGACCACAACGGCGAAAAGCAAAAATATTTGAGGCCCGAAAAAGCCATTGGAGGGGCGCTACATAATATCGGAATTCAATATCGAGACAGGCGAACCACTTGGTCCACATGCAAGGAAATTCGTGCAACACTGTGGGTACCTTGTAAGGGACAGACTTCCGATCAGTGCCCGGGAATGGAAGCAAAAGATCAACGAGCCTCATGTTAGTTTTGTCTCTGATCTTGATAAGAATTTAATTTGGGATGATATCCTTCAACATTTCACGTTGCAAGCGGATGATTATGATGATATCAACGATAATGAATTGAAGGAGCTAGTTCAAAAGTGGGCTATGAAGAAGATGGCCACACAATTCCAGACTTGGAAGAAATCCCTATACACGAAATACGTCAAGAAGAACCTAATGCCCAATTTCAATACTAGGGGCCTGCTCGCGAAGTTGAGGCCCTACTGGAATAATTTTATACAGTACAAGACATTGGAAGAGGGTGAGGAACGGGTGAGAAGGAACCAAGAGAATGCCCGACATAAGGTATACCACCATGGCATGGGATCACATGGCTATGCGACTGTCATTCCCAAGTGGGAAAAAATAGAAGCGGACATTCTTGCCAAGGGTATCACACCAGAATCACTCAATTGGCCCAAACGCGCGATGAATTGGTTTTTCGTTCATGGGGGAAGACTGGACCTAGAGACCGGGAAGCTGGTTCATGGCCCAAAACTCGAAAGAGCAACACAAAGATTTTCTTATGCTCTACAAGCTAAAGCTATTGGTGCGTTCAGGCCCAATAGAGAGAAGAATGAACTAACGTATGCCATCGGGACTGCTGAACATAGTGGCCGAACGAGAGGTTTAGGACGGAACATTTCTTGGGAGCATGGTTTCCCTAACGACAGAGATACCTACAGAAGCCGACAGAGAAGGAAGGATGAGAAAGCAGCGTGGATCTACAGGTTGGAGGAATATGTTCGTGAGTCACGGGAGGCGTTGCTTCAAGCACAGAAGCGCGAAAAAGACTTGCAAGCCAGAATGCAGGACGAAATCATAAAGCAAGTGCAAATAGCAATGAGTTCCCAAAGGCAGGCATCAGATCCTGGAATCAACATTAATATTAGCCCCCCTGATCAGTTGAAAAGCAGCTGCGCTTCCACAGAGTTGCCAAATCAAGATGACGCAATGCTACGTTTCCCCGTGGATGACATCACTGCACCATTTACATCATGTGAGATACATATTCCAAAAGGGCATGCCACAATCATTGTGGCTCTCGGTGTTTTTTCTCCTCCAGATGCTACCAAGACACCAAGAATCCATGGGGCAATAATACCACCTGGATATGTTAGCATCTCAGTGAATAGAGTTAACAAAGGTTTTAGTGATCTGGCTCTTGACATTCGAGGAGGTGATGGGGAGAAGACTCTAGGAGAAGCAGAGAAGACATTCATACTATGGCGCAAGCGCTACATCATTATTCCCAGGGTCTCTAGTCCACCGCTGCTTCCTCAACTGCCAGACAATAGGTGCGAACAAAAGTGAACGAAACAATTTTTCACTAATTTCTATTGACATGCATGATTAATAATAACAATTTCTTATACCCAATTATTCTTTTTTGTACTCACACAGCAAGGCCTCCACCAACCTAAGTCCAATTATTCAATCTCCAGATCATCATAGTGCTCCGAGCAATGATTATGCAACGCCACCACCGCCGCCACCTCCAAGGAGGTCTCCAACAGCAGCCCCGCCTCCCTTCATGACCAAGAAACAGCCAGCTCCTAAGAGGTCCGCCCCGCAAACGAAGCCATTGGCCCACCAGCCGACAAAGAAGAAAGCCTCCTCTAATCCAGTTATTCCTTAAAAACTGTCTTACGAGAAAAGTGAAAAAGAATTAAACGCTGCAGTACAAAAAGATGTGAACAGTTTCTTCGAAAAAGTAAGAAAGCAACGAGAAGCGAGGGAGAACCCGGAGAAACCGTACTTCTACCTACCTCTAGATCTTCTAAGAAAGAAGGTGGACCAGAAAAAGCGGGAATCTCAAAAGACACTGCCAAAATCTGACTACGACCGCTCTCTCACCAAGTCATTTGAGGCGGCGTAGAAAAAGACTAGAGCAGGGAAAGGTGTTGCACAACTCGGACAACAATCGCAACAATCAGTCCCCCCTCTTGTCATTCGTAATGAATATGGTTCAAACTTAGACTTACTAGACGTCGATTTTGAGGACCTGGTTCGGTTTTACGAGGATACTGGTTTGGACCTTGCCCAAGTGCTCGCTGATGGACCATCTGCTCCGAAAGTGGATCCTTGGAAGAAATTTGAACATGGAAAGAGTCTATACAACCCTGAGGCCTTAGGTGAACTGGGTACGCAAATGTACCTGCTAAACAAGTGGTACATGGCGGCGTGTGAACGGGGAGAGACCTTTGTTTCTGTCAAAGTTAGAAACCAACATTCCTTCCGTGGCGATGACGTTATATATGTCGAGTTTTTAGAATTACACCAACTATGCCACCTGGACTCTCTCGACAAAAGTCTCATTAGCTGCTATTGTCTGTAAGTGTGATTATTTTCTACTATTAAAGTGTATATATATAAAGCTACATGTATATATACAAATTATATATCCTCACACTATATTTTTATATATGCAGATATGAGATGACAGAACTCAGAAAGAGAAAGGATAATGATGTTGGTTTCGTTGATCCAAATGTCGTATTCAAACACCCTACTCCCCCGCCTCAATGGAAAGCTGAACTCGAGAAAAATTTCATGAGGTTCTTAGTGAACCAACAAAACAAGGACATACTCGTCCCCTACAACTTCAAGTGAGTGTTAAATAATTAATGTTGATCATATGGACATTTGTTCAATTATTTGCTTACTAGCTAAGCTATATCCCATATATATATGTGTTGACTCTAGTTAATGTCGATCATATTTGTGTATAAAAACATATGCAGCAATCACTGGATATTGATGGTCATCGATATGGCCAATAGTCGGTTGAGCATCTTAGACTCGTTAAGAAAAGAGCAAACAGAGTACCAAGACATGATAGATATAATCCAATGGTAATTTGGTCTCTCTAGCAACTATATATACCCCGATCTCTTAACTGCAACAATTATTAAAGGCCAAATTAATTTTTTATTTTATTGGACGCAGTGTTTGAAAAAGTTTCATTGAGGAACACCACATAAAACATTGCAAAGCGCCACTGGATGTAATCGCACACAAAGTAAGTACTAGCTACATTTATATATATATATATAATTCAATTAACACCATGCATGCTTTCAATTCACCGGATCTTTTTTCTCGTAAAAGTGGGTTCTGAGGCAAGAACAGGGGACCAACTACTGTGGATACTATGTTTGCGAGTTCATCATGGTGTACTCTAAAAAAACTCCTGAAAAGATCCTCAAAGTACGTTATATATATATTCACAATTTCTTTTATTGCTCATATATATAAGTAATCACGTGACCAACACACACATATATATATATTAATATTTTTCCTTTAACTTTTATTGAAGACTCTATGGTTGAAGGAAAAAGTCATACGACGTGACCAACTGAAAGCAATTCAAGAGACCATAGCAGGATTTCTTAATGACCAGGTCTTAAACCCCGTCGGCGAGTTCTACAATGACATGAACAAAACATGGAAGCCAAACAAGATGGAGTGAATTTGTTATCCCAAGGATATGATAGAATATACAATGCAAGCTTTATTTATAATATATAAATACATATTATACGTACATAAAATAACGTATAATATATGTATATGCATGTAATATATACGTTAGTTTCAAACTTTAGTTTGTACAAAATGTTCGAACATTATAAACGTGTAGAATACGTATATTATTAGCAGCGTAGAATGCGTATTCGAAAACCTATTCGAAAACCAAAACGAATCATCAATTGAAAATAGAAACAAAAAGAAAGAAAAAAAAAGAAAACCTTTACTCCCGGTTGATAATACCAACCGGGGCTAAAGGGCTGGCCCACGTGGTCAGGCCGGGAGGCCTCTTTAGCCCCGGTTGGTATTACCAACCGGGACTAAAGGTGGGGCCCCTTCGTCCCGGATTTATGCTCCCAGTTGGGAAACCGGGACTGAAGGGGTTTTCCAACCGGGAGTACAGCTTGTTTCTGTACTAGTGGTCCTTGTCACATGAAATGTTTGGATGTTAATTAGAAGAACTAAACATTGGGTAATTATAAAACTAATTGCATAAGCCGTGACTAATTTATGAGATGAATTTATTAAGCCTAATAAATCTATGATTAGCATATATTTACGGTAGCATCACATTTGCTAATCATGGACTAATTAGGCTTAATAGATTCGTCTTGCGAATTAGTCACGGCTTATGCAATATTAGTTTTATGATTAGTCTATATTTAATAATCCTAATTAGTTTCGAAACACCTGATGTGAAAAGGGACTAAAGTGTAGTCAAGGGTATCCACGCACCCCCTTAAATGCCACGCTTTGATGTTGTCCTGTGCTAACTTCTCCTCTTCTGCTCCATGCCATCTCACTACTTTGGAGGAGTCCAAAAGAGCACCTTGTGCGAGGGAATGCTAGTACTCGCGAAAGGACCGGTAGCTTAGTGGTTATAAGAGACTCAGTAGCACCTGAGGTCTTGGTTCTACTCTCCGTGGGAGCGAATATTCCAGGATTTAATGGCTTTGTGCTTTCAATGGTTGGCGACGTTCGTATCGACAATGAGGCGTCTATGGTGACTTCATCATTCTCGTCTCCAGAATTTGTTGGCCCAGTCTTCGAAGGTGCTCACAAGGGTAGAATTTGCATGCATGCGTTCATAGAAGTGAGTGTGTGTGCAATGTGAGCGTCTGTGTTGTACTATGTAATTTAAACAAAAGTACTCCTAGGTCGCCAGACTTTGTAAAAAAAAGAGAATGATGTTCTACTTTGAGAACCACAGAGTCTCAAGGAGCATTTTGTAATTTTTCCCTTTTCTTTACTGGCAATTGACATATATGTGTTTGCTGATATGATTTGTACATATTGCGTCAGAGATTGGTACGATGCCCATATTAAATAGAGTAGGTATTGAACGAACCTTGTTGTCCTAGGAAGAGGCCATACAAGTAAAACGGAGCAGTTAGGTGATATGGGAACAACTGCAAAGCTACATCTGACGCGGACGAGACACATATTATTATCGATTACTTAAAAACAACTCCAGCTTTTTGCACGAACCCAAACAAGTGGTGCCAAAGTTCTGGCAGGTGCATATCGATGTCACTTGTCTTGCTTTGCTTTAATTTACTGTTAGATAGAGTAGTTCTAAACACGGTGATGAACCATTTTCAATCTGTGCCATTCCAGCACAAAAGCATTCTTAATTAAGCACTTCAACTAGAGCGATAAATAATGTCCTACCAATGGACATTAGGACGCACTTGGCAAAGGTACCCAACCAAACGCCAACGAAATCGCAGGTTCCGTTCCGTCGTCTGGCTGCCAGGCGTCCACCTTCTTGGACATTGCCGTCATTGCTTGCTGGCTTCTGTGTTTCAGTGGGGGTCGTCTGCTAGCTAGCGCCTTGGCTGTATTGACGATTGACTTGTTTACGATTCCATCAAATCACATGTTGGTTGAGCTCTCTTTAGTCATTGGTGTTTAGGACTTTCATTCCATGGAGGGCTTGTATAGATACACATGTATTCACTTGAATCCATGTTTGTTGGAGTGGATTAGTATGAAAATTAGTTAATTTCCACCCAATCTACTCCAAACACACATGGATCGATACGTTAGGTATTGGGTGGCAGTATGTGGAGCCCGGATCAATGTGTTGGGAAAGCTGTTGCCATCAGCTTGACGAAAGGTCGTCGTTTTCAATGAGCTTTCTCTTGTGCGCATCCCCTATTCCTAGTCCTAGTTGCTATTTCGTTGAGTGGTCCCTCTTATGGAGAACGAGTGGTGTTGTTGCGGTAGTGCTAGTCATCATTTGGTGTTTGTCCTTCAGCTTTTGTCTTCTTTGTGCAAGAGTGACCTTGTATGTTTTCTTCCTAGTTTTGTCCTCTATGCATGTCTTGGGTGTACGTCTGTTTTGAAATCCACAGTTTGCCACATTTTAAATGATAAGTTCAAGCCGGCGATCATCTGTCTTAGTTGCTCTAAAAAAATTGGCTAGTTTACGTCAATGTCCCTGTCAATCCTCTTGGCTTGGTTTTCCAAAGCAATTGTAATCCATGGTTCGCCATGATTAATCATTTCTAATTTATTATATGCTCACTGGTAGAGAACCGAGCTTTACTCCCGGTGGGGAACCCCCTCTAGTCCCGGTTCTCCACCCGGGAGCAAGCATCCGGGACTAAAAGGGTCTCTTTAGTCCGGGTCAGAGGCGAGGACTAAGGAGGACCTTTAGCCCCGGTGGTAACACCAACCGGGACTAAAGGTGCCTCCGACATGCCACGACGATGGCGGCACCTTTAGTCCCGGTTAGTAATACTGAACCAGGACTAAAGGTTTTTTTCTTTTCTTTTCATTTTTTTCTTTTCTTTTCAAAATAGGTTTTCTAAGTCGTATTGTACGCTGCTAATTATACATTTATACGCGCATATAGTATGTTTCGGTTCAAGCACAATGAACGTATTAAATCACACAATTCAAGCATAGAAATATATATATATATATATATATATATATATATATATATGAATGCATGCATCATATATATATTAAATGCATGCATGCATATGTGTATTTTACATTATATTATTTCATGTGCATATATTACAAAAGATTGCATTACAGTTGTTGTGACATAACAAGTTTCCTCTCATCCTCTAGCTTGGCTTCAATGGCAGTGTTGGATCGAAGTAGAACTCGCCCTTGGAATTGATGACCTGCTCATTAAAAAATCCGGCTATAGACTCTTGAATTGCTTTGATTTGGTCTTGCCATATGACCTTTTCCTCCAACCATCGAGTCTACTGAGTTTGAATTAAAGGAAAATAAATTAATATATGTACATATATATATATAAAGACATAGTAACACAATCAATAATAATAATTAAATGAATATATAGTGTATTTTTAACGTACTTTTGAGTCTCTTTGTAGGAGTTCTTTGGGAGAGCACCTTGATAAACTTGCAAACATAGTAACCACATGTAGTTGTTCCCTGTTCTCGCCTTAGACACCACTTTTACGAGAAAAAGATTTGTCATCCAATCTGGTGATCTGGTGAAAGCTATATGTTTAATTAATAAAGATGATGCGATTGAGGGGACTTACTTTCAAAGGGATTACATTCGGTGGCGCTTTGCATTTTTCCATGTGTTGCTTCTCAATAAAGGTTTTCCAAACAACGCCTAATAAAAAATTTGCCACGTCATCAGATATAGTTAATCATCATGTTTGTGTGTATATATAGTTGCTAGAGATCCCGAAATTACCTCCGGATAATATCTATCATATCTTGGTAGTCTTGTCGTGATTTTCTCATCGAGTCATAGATTATCAAGTGACTTTTCACCGATCGATGTCCATCAATATCCGATGATTCTTTGCATGTGTTTATAGGATATAACGATAACACTCATTAATTAACTAGAATCAACATATGAGCCATTAAGGATATGATCGACATGATTAACACTCACTTGAAGTTATAGGGAAAGAGTATATCCTTCTTGTGGCGTTGGTTCACTAAGAAGTTCATGAGGTTACTCTCGACTCGGACTTCCAATTAGTCTTTGGAGTAATTGGGTCTTTGAATACTATATGGGGATCAACAAAACCAATTTCATTGCGGGCTTCCTTTTCGAGCTCTGTCATTGTAAATCTGCATATATATAGTACTTGTTAGGATAATTTATATGCATATACACACATATGATGAGTTTAATAATAGATCGAAAGAATTATTACTTACGGAGCAATAGCAGACTAATGATAACTTTGTCCGGAGAGAGGTCAGGTGGCATAGTTGATGAAATTACGCAAAGTCAACATACATAACATCATCGCCACGGAACCAATGTTAAGTCTCTAATTTCGACACCAACGCAGAAGTCTCCACTGGTAGACGCCTGCATGTACCACTTGTTTAGCAGGTATATTTGCGTCCCCAGATCAAATAAGGCTTGAGGGTTGTATAGACTCTGGCCTAGTACAAATTTTTTCTTCCAAATATCAACCTCCGCCGCACTCTCAATGTTTCCATCACCAAACATCTGGTAAAGGTCGAGACCAGTCTCATCAAGAAATTCACCAAGGTGATCCAAATCGACATCCGGAGGTATGTTTGCCTGATGCATTAATCCTAAATTCGAACCATATTCATTACCAACAACTAGCGGGGGGATTGATTGGTGCACTTGTTGTCCGAGTTGGGCAATGCCTTTTCCTGCCCGCTTCTTTTTCTGTGCCGCCTCAATTGACTTGGTGAGAGTGCGGTCATAGTCTGATAACGTTGATTTGGCGGGGACTGGTTCTTCGTTTGAGGGGTTGGCCTCTTGCTAGGCTTCTTGGTAGGCGGGGGCGGGGAAGGCGTTGGAGACCTCCTTGGAGGTGTTGGCAGCGGCGTTGGAGACCTCCTTGGAGGTGGCGGCTGCGGCGTTGGAGACCTCCTTGGAGATGGTGTAGATGCAGCCTCGTCTTCCAACATAATGTCATCGTCTTGAGCACTATGATGATCTGGCGATTGAACAATTGGATTTAGGTTGGGGAGGATCTGCTACAAAAAAAGGAATGACATATTATTATGAGTGATTGTTAATTATTTAAGCCAATACAAATTAATGATGTAGTGTTTTCATCCCATGCGTACCTATGGTGAGGTAGTTCAGGAGGAGGTGGAGCCGACATCCACGGAATGATGATGTAGCGCTTGCGCCATAGAATGAATGTCTTCTCCGCTTCTCCTAGAGTCTTCTCGCCATCACCTCCGAGAATGTCAAGAGGCAAATCACTAAAACCTTTTTCGACTTTATCTACCGAGATGGTAGCATATCCTTCTTGGATTATATTCCCATGAATCCTTGGTGTCTTGGTTGGTCGATAGGATTAACAAGATCGATAGCCACCTTGATTGTAGAATTCTCCTTCGGAATGTGTAGCTCACACGCTGTACAAGGTTCAGTGACGTCATCCACAGGGAAGCGCAGTCCTGTGTCCCCTTGATTTGGTATCTCCGTGGAAGCGCAGCTACTTTTCAACTGAACAGATTGGCTAATGTTGATTTCTGGCTCTGATGCCTGCTTACTTGCACTCACTGCTATTTGCACTTGCCTTCTGATTTCCTCCTGCATTCTCGCTTCAAGGTTTTTTTCCCGCTCCTGTGCTTCACGCACCGCTTCCTCCAATCTCTGGAGCCGCTGTGCCTCTTCTTCCTTCTTTCTCTGGCGACTTCTGTAAGAAGGTCTGTCCTGAGGGAATCCATGCTCCCACGAGACACTTCCTTTGCCTCTAGTTCGGCCACCATGTTCAATAGTCCCGATGGCGTATGTCAGCTCATCCTTCTCTCTGTTGGGCTGAGCGCACCACTAGCGATAGCTCTCTAAGCATAAAACAATCTTTTCTGCTTTGCTTCTTGCGGTCTTGCGCCATAAACGCACTTCCTGCTCTCCTAGTCTAGTGTTCCCCATGACCGAAAAACCAATTCTTTGCACGTTCTCCCCACTCGAGTGATTACGGTGCGATACCCTTGGCAAGAAGGTCTGCTTCCATTTTGTTCCACTTCTTAATGGCAGTCGGGTAGCCACCTGATCCCAAGGTATGGTGGTATGTCTTCTGTTGGGCATTACGTTGGTTCTTTATCACCCGACTCACACCCTCTTCCGAAGTCTTGTACTGTACAAACTCATCCCAATAGGGCCTCTGCTTTGAGATCGGGCCTGGGACAGTAAAATCTGGTGCTATGTTCTTCTTGACATACGTCGTGTATAGGTGTTTCTTCCAAGTCTGAAACTCGGGTGGCCATCTTCTTCATTGCCCAATCCCTAACTCGCTCCTTCAATTCATCACCATCTATTATATCATCATAACCATCTCATTTGGAGCGTGAAATGTACCAAGACATCATTCCAAATTAACGCCTTGTCACGATCGGAGACAAAACCGATATGAGGAGCATTGGTCTTCTTCCATTCACGGGTACTAATCGGGAGCCGGTCCCGTACAAAGGTAACCACAGTGGTGCACAAATTTCATTTTATTCGCCCCCGATTCTCTCCAGATCCACATTGAACTCCGAGATGATGAAGTGGCCTCCAATGGCTTTTTGGGACCTCGAACATTTTTACTCTTCGTTGTAGTTGTTGATGTCGATCCAGAGGGCTACAAAACATAAACATTATTTTTAATGTCATGAGCACACATAAAGACATATGATAATATATATAGCTAATAATAAAAAATATATACTTGGCCAATCTGTTGTTGCTCATTTTGTTCAAGAGCTAAATCATCGACTCCCGTCATCTCGCATCCTCTTGCACGTTATTTTAGCACCATCATCGCCGGCAACTTGAGTGCCGGTGTTGATCAAATTCATCATCAACTCCTCCTCATCCATGTTTCTCGGGTCGGCCATCTAGCTTCAGAAAACAAAACCAATATATAGTACATCAACGGTAGCGGTTCGCCTCGGTGTGATTGTTTAGCATTAACGATAACGATAATAATACGAATGTTGATCAACTAGGCCACGAGAAAGGGCGGTGTGACAAGAGTGGTGGTGCTCCACTCCCGCCGTATATATGTCTGTACACATGGGTGAACGAGGCGGCGGTGCTCCACCGTATACATAGAAAGCGCGCATGGGACGAACGAGGGCGGCGGTTCTCCGCGACGTATATATACATGCATATGAATACAAATGACGTATATATACGTGTCGGCGCTGGTGGCGGTGTCGACGACGACGACGTGAGGCGGGCTTGGCGTCTTGGCAACGACTGACGACGACGTGAGGCGGGCCGGGCGGTGTCGGTGCGTGATGTTGTGATCCTATGTACCATGTGAACCATGTAGTCATTCATCATATGAGAAAATTCTATGTTGATAATGTAAGTATAAGTCATTATGAAATGTAAGTATATGTGTCATTCATCATATTACTTTAGCAACATTAATATATTATATCTGTATATTCAAAGTTCACAAATGAAGAAACGTTGAAGTTTTCCTTCATTTGTATGTAGCCATGCATGCAAGTCCAACCAAAACTGCTTACATCATCACATGTGATATTTTTTATAAACTAAAAAACGCTTAGTTTACAAACTGGGTATCAAAATTGAGTTCCTATTTGACCATTATATATCCTACAACAAATCCTTCAAAAAAAAAGACCCTACATGAATATATTTGGATAAAATTTCGTTAACAAACATTGATCTATGAAGATAGAAAAAATTCTTCTATTGAAACTGCATCTTGGAATAATGGCATATCATATAGTGATGAATATATGGTGGTTGATTGGCTGGATCATTTTCAGCTTTAGTGACAACGACAATGGTTTCCAAATAATATATAGCATGTTTATTATACAAGCCATGGATTTACATCGATCTAATTAATTTCTAAAGTAATTTCATTGGTGGTCCTTAATTAAACTTGTCATGAGTTCAGGTCCCAGTGATCTTAAAATGTATTTTAGTACCATAAAATGCAGTTTTTGACACTCTAAACTTGCTAATTTATCCATATAATATCCAAATATTCAAAACTTGCGTTAAGATATGGTTTTGAGATGTGAGCTTGACAACTCCATCTTTCTCTCTTTGGCCTCGCTCGCTGCATATATAGAGTTCCAAATATTCATTTTCAGTTCCTAGATTTTGTGATTCAAAATTTGGAATTTTCAATCGACCTCGAGCGTTGACATGGCTTCCACCAAAGTTGTAGTTTTCGACGTGATCTATAATTCGGCAGTGGAGGGCTCGGGCGAATGTACAAAGAGATCGACGAACATATCACCTCGAGCTCGGCAGTGGAGGGCCTCGGGCGCGGTGGGGCCACGGGCGCGGTGGAGGGGCCTCGGGCGCGGAGGAGGCGCGTGGAGGCCACAGGTTGTTGCGGAGGAGGGGCAGGGCGCCTTGATGGAGGCCGCCTGAGGAGGAAGAAGAGAGGCGGCGCCGATGTCACGAAGGCTAACAGACGCGGTGGAGGTGGGCGCGAGGAAGAAGAGGCGGCGGTGTTCGACGAGGAAGAAGACAGCGGATCGATCTGCGCCAAAGCGCTGGAGGTTATATATCGAGAGAATTACTCGGTGCGACCACATCAACCGGGAGTAAAACCCTTTACTCCGGTGCGTATTACCAACCGGGAGTAAAGGTCTCTTTACTCCCATGCGTGTTATTAACCCACCTTTACTCCCGGTTGGTAACACGCACCGAGATAATAAGGATATTTTAGTTTGTTATTGAATGCAGCCCACCTTTACTCCCGGGTGGGCTTCCCACCCGGGAGTAAAGGTGGCCTGCAGTTTCGTTTCCCGCCTGTTTTAAGCAATAGTCTTGTTAAATACAATAGAAATGCAATAGTTTTTGTTAAATACATAGTAAATTAAATAAAAGGCATAAAATTATTTTGTTAAATATATGAATTTTCTTTTTGTTTATTGCACATAGGAAAAATCTATAACCTAACTTTTTTATTTTTTGTTAGAATTATAAAACATAATGTAACTAATATTTATTATTTCGTTAATGCAAAAATGTAGTGTTTAATTAAAATTATTAAAACTATTGGTTTTGGACAGGAAATTTGTTTTCACGTCATTTTAACGTTAATATTTTAATTTTTCATCACTCAGTATCCTAATTTACCTTTTTGAGAGAGAAATCCCACCAAATCAAACATTGATTTAATTTGAAACATGACATAATAAACATCTGAATTCATAATTATTACATAATATCTCAAACACACACTATATTAAATCACTATATCATCAAGGGTGGGCTGATGGTGAACTTCTTCTTTACATATGTCCCTTGGTTATGATCGCCCGTAACCATGGAGTGTCCTCATCATTTACCAAGATGCTAGGGTCTTTGTTCACTTTGAAGGGCAAAATTCGGTCATCCTTTTCATATTCTTCCCGACATGTCCGACTTGTCCTCAATTCCCACGATGACTCTTTTCCACCGAAAAGAACTATGTGGCGCTTTGGCTCTTTGGTTGAGTCATTATCGTTTTTCCCTCTTTTTGGTTTGGTTGACATATCATTGACATAGAACACCGATTCACATCCTTGGCAAGGACGAATGGTTCGTCTTGTGTACCCAATATTACTAAGGTCTCATGTTGTCATTCCATACTCGTTGTTCATGTTACCCCGCCTCCGGTCACCTTGACCCATTAGCACTTGAACAATGGGATCTTCAAAGTAGGTGCATATTCTAGTTCCCATATTTCATCTATATCGTCCATAATATGTCCGCTTATTCCCATTCGGTCATGGCATCTATGCGGACACCACTTGTTTTGGTTGGTACTCCTTTTATCTTGGGCTACGTGTAGAATATGTTTCCATTTATCTTGTACCCTTTGTATGTGACGATATGCCATGATGGTTGCATAGCCAATAAATACTGATTGCTCATGGATGCTCTCATCACCTTGACATTTTTTCGCAACCAACCGCCTAAAGTTTCCATGTGCTTATGCGTAATCCAAGCTTGATCTTCCCTAGAAACTCGGATCGTAAGAGATCCTTGTGTGTCTCAATATACTGGATCTACCAAAGAGGAGTTCTGTAGAACTATGTAGTGCGCTTTATTGAAATAATCATCATCCGTACCAATATATGTTTTCCTCCCTAGTGTCCCCTTTCCGCTTAGTCTCCCCTCATGTCTCGATTCAGGAACACCAATCAAGTCAAGGTCGGGAATAAAGTCAACACGAACTCAATGACCTCTTACATTTCCATAGCCCTTGGCGATGCTTCCTTCGGCGAAAGCACGGTTGTGAACATATTTCTTGGGACTCCCATGAATCTCTCTAAAGGGAACATGTTGTGTAGGAACACAGGACCGAGAGTGAAAATCTCCTTGACTAGGTCAACTAGGAGGTGTGTCATAATATCAAAGAAGGAAGGAGGAACACCAACTCAAAGTCGACGAGACATTGAACCACATCATTCTCAGTAGTTTAGCTAGATCAGTTGGATCAATTGCCTTCGAGAAATTGCATTGAGGAATGCACATAGCTTCATGGTGGCTAGACGATATTTGGAGGTAGAATTCCTCTTAATGCAAGCGGAAGTAATTGCGTCATGAGAACGTGACAGTCATGAGACTTTAAGTTCTGTAATTTCTTCTCGGCACATTTATAATACCCTTTATATTCGAGGAGAATCCAGATGGTACCTTGATGTTGTTTAAGCATTCAAACATGATTTCCTTCTCCTCTTTGCTTAGAGTGTAGCTAGCGGGGACGTAAGTAATGGCGTCCATCATCATCTTCTCTCGGATGCAGGTTGTCTCTTTCTCTCAAACAACGCGCAGTCCTATCGTGCTTCAAATGTGTCCTTAGGCTTTCCATACACACCCATAAAGCCTAGCAGGTTCACACAAAGATTCTTCGTCAGGTGCATCACGTCGATCGAGCTACGGACCTCCAGGACTTGCCAATAGGGTAGGTCCCAAAATATGGACTTCTTCTTCCACATGGGTGCGTGACCGTTAGCGTCTTTTGGAATAGGTTGGCTTCCATGTCCTTTTCCAAAGACGACTTTCACATCATTGACCATATCGAGTACATCCTCACCGGTTTGGTTGCGAGGCTTGGTCAGGTGGTCTGCCTTCCCTTTAAAATGCTTGCCTTTCTTTCTTACGGGGTGATTTGCAGGAAGAAATCGACGATGGCCAAGGTACACGACCTTTCGACATTTTTTCAAGAATACACCTCTAATATCACCGAAGCAGTGTGTGCATGCATTATATCCCTTGTTTGACTGTCCTGAAAGATTACTTAGAGCAGGCCAATCATTGATTGTTACGAACAACAATGCTCGTAGATCAAAGTGTTCCTGTTTGTACTCATCCCACACACGTACACCTTCTTTATTCCACAAAATGAGAAGTTCGTCAATAAGTGGTCTCTGGTACACATCGATATCATTGCCGGGTTTGCCGGGCCTTGGATGAGCACGTGCATCATAATGAACTTCCGCTTCATGCATAACCAAGGAGGAATGTTGTAGATACTTAGAGTAACAGGCCAAATGCTATGACTACTGTTCTGCTCTCCAAAAGGATTGATACCATCTGTACTTTAAAGCAAACCTTAAGTTTCTTGCGTCATTTGCAAACTCCGGAATTCTCTCTGTCGATTGCTCTCCACTTTGGGACCCATCGCCAGGGGTGTCTCAACATATTGTCTACCTTATGGTCTTCTTTGTGCCATCGTAACAATTTTGCATGTTCTTTGTTTTCGAACAACGTTTCAAGCGTGGTATTATAGGAGCATACCACATAACCTTGGCGAGGGATTTTTCTTACGCGGACGTTCGCCCTCAACATCACCAGGTCATCTCACCTGATCTTATACTCATGACGCATGGCATACCGGGCATGCATCCAATTTCTCGTACTCTTTGCCACGCAGATGCAGGGATGCGATCATTAGGACATGCATGTATCTTCTCTATTTCTAGCCCCATAGGACAGACAACTTGTTTTGCTTAGTAGGTAGTGGCGGGCAATTCATTGTACTTTGGAAGCATCTTCTTTTGGATTTTTAGTAACTCTCCAAATCCCTTGTCAGATACACCATTCTTTGCCTTCTATTGCAGCAATTCTAGTGTGGTTCCCAACTTTTTCTGCCCTGCATCACAAGTTGGGTACAACAATTTCTTGTGATCTTCTAGCATCCGCTCGAACTTGATCTTCTCCTTTTCACTTTCACATTCTCTTTGTGCGTCACGAATGACCTGACAAAGATCATCAGCCGGCTCATCTTCTGCGGCTACCTCTTCTTCGGCTTCTCCCATTGCAGTATCATTGAAGCACGCACCATCAAGAATAATATCATTGTCGTCCCATTGTTCTTCTTCACCTTCTTCCATTACAACACCGGTTTCTCCGTGCTTTGTCCAACAAATATAGTTTGGCATGAAACCCGACTTGAACAAGTGTGAATGAAGAGTCCTTGAGTAAGGATATTCCACCGTATTCTTACATATGGCACATGGGCAGCACATGAAACCGTCGCGTTTGTTTGCCTCGGCCGCACGTAACAAAGAATGCACGCCGTCAATGAACTCTTGGGAGCGGCGATCAGCATTATACATCCAATGACGGCTCATCTGCATTACATGACATAAATATCATATTAAAACCTAGATCATAATTAATTATTTATACAACATGCGTGCCACCACAAAAAGATATAAATTTATGAAAGCATCGCTACAATGTAGACAATCCCAACTACCACTAAAAGAACTAAAGCTAAAATACATTTTAGGAGCACAAGGATTTCGCGACCAATCTCAACTAAAACAGACAGATCCCCCGATTGTACAACATCTTTGGGCTTCTTCGGCTGGATCACTGCCTCATTAGCCGCCGTATCTGCCTGTTGTGCAAGATATTTTTGCACGAGTTCAACATACTCTTCCTCCCAGTAGAAGCCTGAACATCGTCCACTGCCATCCCACTGAAATTAAAACAAAAAATTAGAACTTTAATCACAACCATCATGAAAATAGGTATAAACTAACCATAATCATTAAATACGATAAAATAACTCACATTACGATCCGGACACTTGTAAAAGATATGATCCTTGTTGGGACCCTCCTTCTTCACTCGGTACTCCATCACAATCTTCGTCTCATCACGACACTTGCCGCATGGAATGAGAGGGAGGCCCGGCCTAAGTCGCTTTGGAAACCCATGAGAGGCCGAGGACCCGGAAGCAGTTGCCATCTACTCTCTATACTCATTTTTTAATACACTATAAATTTCTCCTTTTATAAACAAATAAAATTAAGAAACTATAAAATTATCTAGATCTCTAAACAATGATATTTTTAATGGTCATTGTGTTCTCGTCTTTTACTGCGGCAGGTAAGTAATTCACATGATATTTTCGCAAATTAACAGAAGAATGGGAGTCTACACACATAACAGACTACTGCGACGATATCAGGACGTGTGAATAAATAACCATCCGTACTAGTTGACCTTGCTTACGTGATCATCTCGGCGAGCATTTCTCCACCGGACGGCACCGTACTTGACCACGGAAGAGCTCCAATTCTACGAGGAAGGGAACACGGTCTTCCACGACCGTTGCCGCTCTCCCTCGTAGAATCAAAGCTCCTCCTTGACATCCGTTACCGCTCGGCAGAGAACGTGCTCGCCGAGATGAACACGGTCCGCAAGTTCAACTAGCTACTTTAACCTTATTTCATGTAAATATGCAAGCTTGAAGTGATTTTGAGCTCAAATTGCTTACAAATGAAAAAAACCACAATAAAGAACCATATATATATAGTGAACAAAATGAGATAAGACAATGGTGGAAAATGAGAGTATGAGATTGGTAACCTTTACAACTGAAGAATCGACGGAGGAATCAAGAAATCGACGGAGGAATCGAATAATGGATGGAGGAACAATGGAGGGAGGGAGGAAGCAAGAACACTAGTGCAAAGTGAGCTTCAAAATGTCTTTGAGCTCGGGCTCGGGGAGGAAGTAGGAGACGGCCGGGATATAAAGGGGACCTTTAGTCCCGGTTGGTGGCTCCAACCGGGACTAAAAGTAACTTTCAACCCCGGCGCAGCCACGGCCCAGAGTAGACCTTTACTCCCGGTTGGAGCCACCAACCGAGTAAAAAGTATACCTATAGTCCCGGTTGGTGGCTCCAACCGGGACTAAAGGTCCCCCCACCACTCTGTCAAGCGCAGAGTTGCTAGGGGGGACCTTTAGTCCCGGTTGGAGACACCAACCGGGACTAAAGGTATTTCTAGTCCCGGGCGCAAAAAATTCCGGGACTAGGGCCCATTTTGGCCGAGGATCAAAGGCCTGTTCTCTACTAGTGGCTACTCAATTAGGTGCAAGGCATTATTATGAGTACACACAAACTAGGTTCCTATGGTCCCTGATACCTCCCAATGCAATAGTGCAAACTACAAAAAGAGCAACTAGAAAACACCTCGACAAACTTGATGGGTGACGCAGTGGCGGTGCTTTTCCACATGTGGGCCCGAAGGCCACACAAGGCCCAACGTGCGACCAGGCTCCCTCCAACTCCAAAGCCTGTGTGATTGCATTGCATCCGCGGGCGGGCGGCTGTTGCACTATCGGGCGGTGGTCCGGTGGACAGGTTCCGTTTCTCCCTCCTGCAGATTGCGAGCGCGGCGGCGCCGTTTCGTTCCTTTCTTTCTTCTTCCACGGGATAGAATCGATCGATCGGCGCCGCCCGAATCTACTAACTACGGCGACCCAGCGCCGGCCGGCAGGGCGTAGTTGGATGGAATGTGGCGTTCGCGGCGACTAAAACCCTAGAGCGTGAACCGAGAAGATGGAAATAATGACAACGAGATCAATTTGCCCAAACACGGCGTAACCATGCCTTATGTTTTCGTTCAGTTTATATAGGCCCAAGGCCTTGCCCCCCGTCGTTACGACGCCTCCTCTAATCGCCCGTTATTTCCGGAACGCCAGAGGGACATGCACGGACGACGCCGCGACGGGGCCACACACCAGTACACGGTCTCGGCGTGGTTCACGCACATCTCTGAACCACCCAGGATTCTACGTGTCTAACTGAACTAAAATAGCAAACGTTCTAAAAACAGGATTACATGAAGTAAAACAAAGCACTTCTAACATTTCACCTCCTTAATCCTGTTTCACTGGAATGACTCCGAGCTTCAATCTGAACTCCACGAACTTGACCCTTCCGAGAGGCTTCGTCAGAATATCAGCAACCTGCTCATCTGTACCCACATGTTCAACATCAACCAGATTCTTCTCAATGCAGTCTCTGATGTAGTGATACCGAGTATCTATGTGCTTGCTTCTTTCATGGAAAACAGGATTTCTTGCTAGCTCGATTGCTGACTGATTATCGATCAGAAGTCTGAACTTCTGCGCTTCACCACCAATCAGGTCTGCTATCAGACGACTTAGCCAAACACCCTGACAGGCTCCCAAAGCTGTAGCTATATATTCTGCTTCACATGATAATAAAGCTACCACCTTCTGCTTTTGAGATGCCCAAGTCACCAGGTTGGAGCCAAGATAGAAAATGATCCCAGAAGTACTTTTCCTGTGCACTAGATCACCTGAACAGTCACTATCAGTGAAACCCAACAAACTGAGACCCATCTTTCCTCCCTTCATGAACTTGCAGCCATAGTCAAGTGTCCCAGCTATATACCTGACAATTCTCTTGACCACAGACCAATTTTCTTTTCCTGGTGCTTCCATGAATCAACTAGCAATACCCACTGCATATGCCAGATTAGGTCGAGTATTGACTAGGTACCTGAGACTCCCAATCACACTCCTGTATCTGGTAACATCTAACTCAGTACCTGGTTTAGCTGTAGTGAGTTTGATTCTCTGCTCCATTGGTGTATCCACTGGATTGCATCTTGTCAGATTACATATCTCCACAATTTTGGCAGCATAGGTTTTCTGACAAATAGTGATCTGATGCTTCTCCTGTCTGACCTCCATGCCCAGATAGTAGCTAAGTAACCCAAGATCACTCATGTTGAAGATTTTCTTCATCTGATCCTTGAATTGCTTGATCTTCTGATAATTTGGTCCACAAATTATGAGATCATCAACATAAACACCAATGAGTAATAAATCATCTCCAGTTCCTCTTTTATAAACAGCATGTTCAACTATGCTTTTCTGAAACCCCACTGCTTTCAGCTCTTGGTCCAGTCTAGCATTCCATGCCCTGGGAGCTTGCTTGAGCCCATAAAGAGCTTTGTTCAGTTTCAGCACTTTACCAGCATGAGGTGCATCAGCAAAACCTGGTGGTTGGTGTACATACACTTGTTCTTGGAGATCTCCATTGAGAAAAGCAGACTTCACATCCATATGATGTAACTCCCAGTCTCCATGTGCTGCAAGTGCTAATAGAATTCTCACTGTTTCTAATCTTGCAACTGGTGCAAACACCTCATCATAATCCACCCCTTGCTTCTGTGCATACCCTTTGGCGACAAGCCTAGCTTTGTGCTTGACAACATCCCCAGCAGCATCTTTCTTTACTTTAAATACCCACTTCAGTCCAATAGCCCTGTGCCCTTGGGCAAGTCTGACAGAGACCAAGTATTATTGTCTCTTATTGACTGAAGTTCTGATTCCATTGCATTTTTCCAGCAAGTTTCTTCTAGAGCTTCTTCTACACTGGCAGGCTCGTCTGCTCCTAGAAGACACACTCCACTATACTCAACATTTTCAATTTCTTCAGTGTCATCATATAACTCTGATAATGATCTGTACCTTAGTGGATCGCCTTCTGAATCTGCCGACTGACCATTAGGTGGTGTTACCCACTGATTTTGGTCACCATGCCCAACAGACCCAGTGTATGATGGTGTATGTGGGCTTGAGAGTCCTTGAGACTCATCTGATGAAGATTGGGACTGACCTTGCCCAGAGGAACTGACAGCCGAACTGTCTGGTACTGAAACTGTGGGTGCTTGCTCTGTTGTCGGACCACCAACAGTAACCGGATACTCCACAACAAAATGTTCAGACTGGAATTGATCCATCCCTTGAATGTTCCAATCCCATGACTGACTTTCTTCAAAAATAATATCCCTACTGATGTGTAATGTCCTAGACACAGGATCAAGCATCCTGTACCCCTTTGTGCCCTCCTCATAGCCAATGAAAATCATTTTCTGGGATCTATTCTACAGTTTACTAATCCCTGGCCCAACCTTCTTGACATGACCCACACAGCCAAAAATTCTCATGTGATCAACTCTAGGCTTCTTGCCATACCAAGCCTCATATGGTGTTACACCATTTAGACTTTTTGTTGGAGATCTATTCAAAACATAGACAGCTGTCACCACAGCCTCTCCCCAATAGCATGCTGGGATCTGCTTGCTTTTCATCATGCATCTTGCCATCTCCACTACAGTCTGATTTCTTCTTTCTACCACCCCATTTTGTTGAGGGGTATAAGGTGTAGTGGTAAAGTGCCCGATGCCATACTCAATGCAAAATACACTGAACTGAATTGAGTTGAACTCACCACCTCTGTCAGTTCTAATTGCTTTGAGCTTACTGTTAAGTTCAGTTTCTGCCCTTGTCTTCACCTTCTTGAAATAAGACAGTGCCTCATCTTTGGACTTCAACAACTCAATCCACATATATCTACTGTGATCATCCACAACTAGCAAAAAATAATGCTTACCACCTGGTGTTGGTGGTGTGATTTTTCCACAGAGATCTGTGTGAAACAACTCAAGTCCACTCATAGCACGATACTTACTGACACTTGGGAAGGGAGTTCTATGCTGTTTTCCTAATGTACAGCCATCACACACCTGCTCGACCCTGTCAACAGTGGGCATGCCAGATACCATATTTCTCCTTCCTAACTCCCGGAGGGATCTGAAATTAAGATGCCCAAACCTTGCATGCCACTTCCAAGCATCATCATCCAATTTATTCAGTAGGCAAACAGGTGACACAGTACTGAACTTATGCATATAGAGACGATTTGCAGTTCTAGGAGCTGAGATAAGTAATGCATGTCCCCCTTGATAAAAAACACTGCATCTGCCATTCTTCAATGACACCTCAAACCCCTTTTCCTCCAATTGGCCCAAACAGACAATATTACTCTGAAGCTTTGGAATGTAATAAATATCAGTTAATACCTTGTGATCCTGCTGTCGTCCTTGAATGACCATGGAGCCAAGCCCATGTATCTCCATGCTGGAACCATCACCCAGCCTTACAGTCCCACGAACTCGATCATTCAGATGAGTGAGAGCAGCACGACATCCTGTCATATGGTTGCTAACTCCTGTATCTAGCACCCAAACACCTTCTGGGCAATCAACCGGCACCACCTTCTTCTCTGTGAGATGAACGACCTCTACAGGTAATTCTGTGATGTCCTTTGCCACTGACAGAAACAGTGCTGGATTATGATCAGCACCTGCCACAGCGACGTTTGCCTCCTCGTGCTTCTCCTCCTTCTTTTGCTTCTTGGGCCTTTTACAATCCTCAGCCCAATGACCATAGATGCCACAATTTCTACACCTTCCCTTCCGACGAGGTGTGCCTTCTGAGGTGAGCTTGACGTTGCCGGCTGCCTTCGACCCACCACCATCGTGTCGATGTGGCTGTTTGCCTTTGCCTCCACCAGCACTGCTACTTCCTCCAGTACGACCTTGAGTGGGTTGGAAACGGTGCTTGTGTTTCTCAAGCCACTCATCCTCGGCAAGCAATAAATGGCCCGCCTTATCAGTGATCTGCTCGACTTTCTCCTCGAATCGATCTTCAGCAACGCGCAGTCTCCCCACCAATTCCTCCACTGTCAGTGTTTTCATGTCACAGAACATCTCAATGGATACTGCAACTTGATTGAATCTGGGTGGCAACACACGCAATATTTTCTTGACAACACGAGGATCGTCGATGGTCTCACCGAGAGTTTTCAACGTGACGACGAGGTTCACGATTCGCATGCCGAAGTCCACCACGCTTTCTCCTTCTTTGAACTCGACGTTCTCGAATTCTTTTAGGAGTTTCTGGACACTGATCTCCTTCACACGATCTGCTCCAACCCTCAACGTCTTCACCAGATTCCAGGCCTCATGTACCGTCTGCTTCGCGCCGAGCGTCGGCCGCATCTCTTCGGGAACGGATCTCATCAACCCGCTCAAGGCTTGCCGATCCTCTGACCTCTTGACATCGGTTCCAAGATCAATTGTCTCCCAGATCTCCAACGCCTCATAGTTGATTTGCATCAACATAGCCCACTCGACATAATTTGTTCGAGTTAGCATCGGCCAAACCAGCGAGCTTTCCTTGACGCCGCCGCTTGACTTCGAACTCTCGCCTTTCGCCATCTCCTCCTTCTCGTCTTCTCCTTGCACGTTCGTGACGTGATCCGCTGAAACCTATACGGCTTTGATACCAGATGTTGGAACCGAGCTCCCAGGATCGAGCTCGGCGACGGCGCGACACCGGCAGGTGGCGTTCGCGGCGACTAAAACCCTAGAGCGTGAACCGAGAAGATGGAAATAATGACAACGAGATCAATTTGCCCAAACACGGCGTAACCATGCCTTATGTTTTCGTTCAGTTTATATAGGCCCAAGGCCTTGCCCCCCGTCGCTACGACGCCTCCTCTGATCGCCCGTTATTTCCGGAACTCCAGAGGGACATGCACGGACGACGCCGCGATGGGGCCACACACCAGTACACGGTCTCGGCGTGGTTCACGCACATCTCTGAACCACCTAGGATTCTACGTGTCTAACTGAACTAAAATAGCAAACGTTCTAAAAACAGGATTACATGAAGTAAAACAAAGCACTTCTAACACAGGCGAGCGGCCGCGCTTGCACGCCTTGGCCCGGTGCTGCGTGCTGTGGCAGTGGAAGTAGCACGACCGGAAGGAGCAGTCTGCCTTGACGTGGCCTCCGTCGAGGCAGTTGAAGCAGAACCCCACACAAGAACCGGCAGCACCG
The DNA here is from genome assembly GCA_904845875.1 of Miscanthus lutarioriparius. Taxonomy (NCBI): domain Eukaryota; kingdom Viridiplantae; phylum Streptophyta; class Magnoliopsida; order Poales; family Poaceae; genus Miscanthus; species Miscanthus lutarioriparius. The sequence continues at coordinate 5,118,884 of CAJGYO010000014.1, forward strand.
GGCGGCGTGGCTTGGGCGGCGCGCGCCTACGCCAGCGACGGCGGCTCTGGATGAGAGTGAAGCCATCCTTTTCGATAGGCGCACCCTCACGAGGAACATGCAGGCGGGGGGACGAGGCCGACACCCTGGCCGCTGAAGCGGAGGGGTGGCAGCGGCGACCCCCCACCTGGGGAACTTGGGGACGACATCCTAGGAAGACGCGGAGGAGCTGCTGTGGGAGAGGGGGGGAAGGTGGATGGCAGAGCCGAAGGGGCAGCTGGCGTTGTCTGGGAGGTGGACGGCGGTGCCGGAGTGACCACCGGCGTTTTGGAAGGTGGACGCCAGGGCCGGAGTGGCCACCGGCGGGACTAGCGGGGGGAGCGGATGGCTTCTTAGGAGAATTTCCTCTTCACCTGACTATATATGTTTTGCTGACTTGCCCTGCGCGCCTTGTTGGTGCATTTTGCTCTAATGGATGCTACATTGTAACGGCCGGGCACTTCACTCAAATGTACGAAATTCACCAAAACTCGAATCTATCTACCATGTTAGTTGATTGATGGTAACTCTTTCTGCAAACTGAGTAACCACCAAAGGTCGGCTGGTTTTGCTTGCTTTGAAGACTCGTGGTTTTCTTTGTCTTTGATGACTCGAATGTGATCATGTCTTTGATACTGGTGCATGTATGTATATCTCAGCAGTCAGTCAGATTTCCGTGAGGTGCGACGAGCTTCCAGCTGATTTATGTGCTTGATCTGTTACTTAACTGGGATTAGTGATGTGGCATGATTTAACTTTTGAAATAGTGTATTAAGTATATATAATCCAAGAAGCGGACAGCTTAGGCGACAATCAGGGCCAGGAATAGGCCTAGCCCCACCAATGTAACGAAGCATTCTTGACAGAAAAATAGAGCATTCTCACAAACAGAGGTATAAAGTTCAACTAGCTAATAATTTTACTAGCATAGCATAACGTAGCAATAACCAAGAGAGAAGCATGAATCGGTACATTTACAATCCATATATATGATGATTATTATTACAAGAAATAAAATGAGCTGGCAGATGCATGGTTCCAACTCAACAATCCCACGCCACACCTCAGGTGATGCTGCAGGTACGTTAAGAACCAACAGCACGCGTCTACAGGATTATCAAGTCTGAAAAATAAATAAATAAATTTAGGCATGCTACTCGTAATATTTACGTCTAGCTAGCTTATATAGTAGCACTAATTGCTTTTGCCACGTGCATGCTAGTATCGTAATTAATGAAGTGGGATGAAAGCGTTACTTACCAGCTTGCATTCGTCTTTCAAGTGCCGCCGTTGCTCACATCATCATCCTCCTCCCGCTCATCATCTTCAATTCTTGAGTCCTCAAATAGTCACTGTAAATCGGCATCACACTTGATGTTGGCTACACGTCCACCTGGGTGCATGTCTATGGCGTTCCTCAACGCGGACTCTGCAGCTCTTCTGTTGGATTCCCTGGCATCCGCGCCCCCAATACATACGTAGATTTCCCTGAGGCTTGACAGGTGCTCGGTTCCAGTAGGTGCAGCGCCATACCTATCCCACCCCCTGGCATTAAAACGTAGCTCGAGCTTCATTTCAAGCTTGGGCATTGCCCCTGCCACAAAGGCCAGGCATGATATCCTGCTACAGCTAAATTGAAAATGCTTCAGAACAGGGAATCCACTTCCATATGGATGATGATCTCATCTTCAGGAGTTCCTTTGATGAACAACTCCAGGTTGATAACTGAGGGCAGCTGTGCAAGAATTCCAACATCTTCCTCAAGCACTTGCTTAACAAAAAGACGCAGGTCATAGAGGTTATGGAGTTGGATGATCCATCCAGCGCAGGAACCCTTGAGAACTTGTGTCCATGGAATATCTGGAGATGACGGAAAGAAGCGGGTGTTGAACTCAACGCATCAATGTAGAGATTGTTGTCACAATAAATTTTCATATATAGATATTTGAGGCTGCAAATCTTTAAAAGGCAAGTCTGCAGAACTTCCCTTCCTTTCTCCACTATCTCATCATTTGCCTTTTCACCAAAATTACATATGATTTTAAGATTGGTCAAATTGGCCAGTTCCCCCAGACCCTTGATACTGTTTGGTGAGTTACGTAAATTGAAGTAGTGTAGAGTACGCAAGGATTTCATGTTACGGATCCCGTTTGGCAATATTATGTCCATATGGAATAATCAGATGTGATAACCGGCTCAAATGAACTATATCCGATGGTAGTTCACGAAATGATTGTCCCTTAGACAATTTTATAGTAGCATTGATTTCAAATGTTTCCAATTGCTGCATACTCCCAATTTTACTAGGTAACACCACCTCATGACCTTTTGCTACAATCTTTAAATATCTCAACTGAAATAGATGATGTATCTCAGTAAAGTCTAGTTTTTTTTGAACGCAATGGCAAGAGTTCTGCCTTTCAATTAAGATGGGGAAAAGAAAGTTTATGTACAAACAAAGGCACTCGAGATTAGGGTTTCAAACCCCCACAAGCATGCAAAGTAGGGAAACGCATGGCCCAAAAGGGGTGGGGGCAACAACTACACATAAGCGAGTGCTCTCTTCCTTTGCTCTATGTCTTCCTTTATCCTTGCGGCCACTTGCGGCGCCGTTTCTATCTTGTTGTCGAAGATTCTCCTATTTCTCTTTTTCCAAATATTCCAAAAGGTGTAGATTACTACCCCGTTAAGCCGCCTACGCTCGGATCTTCGCACTTTCCTCGCCACCTCTTCCCACCATGACTTGATATTGGTGGGGTCCACTTGGGGTTGCTGTTGAAGCTGAGTGAAGTTTTCCCACGAGAGGATTTGATCCCAAACGGCCTTTGCGAAGGGGCAACATAGGCATAGGTGGAGGCCGGTCTCTAAGGGACCATTGCAGAGCACGCATTGATGTTGGTGTGGCCACCCTCTCCTCTGTAGGTTTTGCGCCGTTAGAATTTTATCTTGCACTAAGATCCAGGAGAAGATCTTGCATATGTTCTCCACTTGCGCTTTCCAGATCAAGTCCGTACGGAAAGGGACGAGCGAGCCTTTGAATTGTATTCTGTAGGCCGAACGAGTGGAGTAGTTCCCATCATTGGTCCACCGCCAGATGATGGTGTCCTAGACGCCCTGTTGTAGGTGCACATCTTGTATCCGTATCCAAAGGGACACAAACTCCTCTACGTGGACAGCCGAGGTGATTTTCCTTCCTGGCTTGTGCATCCAATTGTTGTTCCGGAGCTCTTGTTGCACCGTTCGGTTTCTCCATGAAACTAGGCAAAACAAGTTCGGGGCTAGGTACCTAGGAGCTTGTCCATCGAGCCAATTGTGGTGCCAAAACTTAGTCTTTGCACCGTCCCCCAAAGTTATAATGATTGAGGAGTTGAATAGGAGACGATCATCATCAGAACTTGGAAGCTCGGAGCCGTTCCAAGACTTGGAATCGTCCACCCATTGCTGCCAAAGCCATCGTAACTGGAGGGCTCTCCCAAATCTATCAAGGTCGGGGACGCCTAAACCACCAAGTTCTTTTGGCCTGGTAACTGTTGGCTAGTTAACAAGGTAGTGTCCGCCATTGGCATTCTCCTCCCCCTTCCACAGGAACGATCTCCTAATTTTGTTGATCTTTTTCTTAGCCCATGCAGTGAGAGGAAACACCGTCAGGTGGTAGGTTGGCATGGAGGAGAGGACTGATGTTACTAGAGTGAGGCGTCCCGCTCTGTTAAGCCATCTTCCTTTCCACTTGGGTAACCTCTGCCCAATACGGTCTATGAGAGGTTGCACGTGGATCTTTTGCAGTGATCTGATGTGGAGTTGCAGCCCCAAGTACTTGCATGGGAAGCTCCCTCTAGAATCGGTGAAAGGTGAGAGGACTTGGTCTAGATCAACGTTTGCGCAGCTGATCGGATGCACTGAGCTCTTTTGTAGGTTAATATGGAGTCCCGAGAATGTGCCAAAAGCCTGTAGGATGGTTTTGACGGCTTCAACATCGTCTTTTGTGGGGCTGATGAAAATGGCAGCATCATCCGCATACATGGAGGTTCTCCATTTTGCCGCCGTGATTGGTAAGGGGGTGAGTATCCCATGATCGGTTGCCCGGTCAAGCAAACATTGAAGCAGGTCCACAGCTATGATGAATATCATGGGTGAGAGTGGATCTCCCTGCCGGACGCCTCTGGCATGGCTAAAAGCGGCACCCTGCCGCCCATTAAGCAAGGGTGTGGAAGTGGATGTACGTAGAAGGATAGAGATCCATTCACGCCATCGCTGTCCGAAGCCCAGAGCCTATAGAATCTCGAGCAGGTACCCCCCCAATATACCGTATCAAAAGCTTTTGTGGATGTCTAGTTTCATGAACAAAGCCGGTATCTTCTGCTTGTGTAGCCTTTGTACCGCGCCCTGGACGTAAAGGAAATTATCATGGATGCTTCTCTTTTTTATAAATGCGCTCTGGCAGTTGGAGACGAGGGAGTTCAGTCGAGGGGCAAGTCTGTTAGCTAACACCTTGGAGAAGATCTTTGCAATGCTATGGACGAGGCTGATGGGTCTAAAATCAGTAACTCTTGTTGCATCCGTTTTTTTGGGTAGAAGGATGATGCAAGCCGAGTTTAGCCATTCAAAGCCCTGGGCATTCAATGTGAATAGGCTGTTCATGGCTGCCATAACATCATCCTTAATGATTTCCCAGCAAGCTTTGAAGAAGGCACCCGTGAAGCCATCCGGTCCTGGTGCTTTGTCGGAAGGCATGGAATATATAGTGTTTTTTATCTCTTCCTGGGAGAAAGGCACCTCCAGATCGGAGAGATCGTGTTGGTTGTAGCCAAGGGATTGCCAATTTACTGTGGAAGCTCTCGGCACCATGGAGCCAATGTGATTTTTGAAATAATCTCGAATCACCTTTTCTTTCTCTTGATGAGCCACAGCGATCCCCCATCCGTATGTAGACAATATAGGTAATTCTTTCTCCGGCGTGCGTTGGCTCTACTGTGGAAGAACTTAGTGTTAGCATCTCCACATCGAATGTATGTTAGTCTCGATCTCTGTCTGATTCTTGATTTTTCGATGGCTACGAGCCTAGTGCTACGGGCTTTGAGGCGGTGACATAGTTGAAGCTCCATGGCAGTGAGCAACCTATGCTCTTGGGCTGCTTCTAATTGTAGCAGAACTTCTTTCACTATGGCGAGCCGCATCCTCGTATCCCCTATCTTTTCTTTCTTCCAACGCTTGATACCTTTTGCCACACGCGCTATTTTGATATGCAAGCGTTTGATTGGAAGAGCTGAGGCGACCGGCCTATTCCAAGTGTTTTGGACAAGATCTTGGAAGCCTTCCATCTTAGTCCAGTAATTTTTGAAGCGGAATGATGTGTTGTGATGGTGGTCAAGTTCTCCCTAGAGTATCCGCGGGGTATGGTCCGACATGAGCGATGGAAGGGAGTGTAAGAAACACGAGGGGAAGAACAACTCCCACTTGGGGGTACATAATAGTCTGTCAATTCTAGTGAGCGTCTGGTTTTCCTGTTGATTGCTCCAAGTGAAGCGGCGTCCATTTAGCTTGATTTCTTTGAGCCTCAAATGATCGATCGTCGCTCTAAATGCCCCCATGAGGCGGCGGTTTAGATTGGAGTTGTTCTTGTCTTCCGCCTGGTAGATGAGATTGAAATCTCCCACGATGAGCCATCTATCATTCTCCGGCGGTGGAATGTTCTTCAGTTCTTGGAGGAATTGAAGTTTGGCTGCCTCTCCTTGCGGGCCATATACCACTGTAATTTGCAACCTTGTTCCATCTGCCCTCATGTTGATCTGCGCGGTTATAGCGTTCGCGGTAAGTACAATGTCGGAGAGGTCTAAGAAGTCTTCATTGACCGCAAGGAAGATGCCTCCTCGTGTCTGTTCCGCCGGGAGCACAATATAGGAGTTTACAAATTTTGCTCTGACTGTTCGGCGCACCACATTATGATCCATAACTTGCATCTTTGTTTCTTATAGACATACGATGGTGGCACCAGTGGTTCTCACTAACTCACTGACCGAGTCTTGTCGGGCGTCATCATTCCAACCCCTGACGTTCTAGTTAAGTATCTGACAATTCAGCTGTGCCATATGTCAACCAATGGGCCCCTATTTAAAATAATTCTTTGGAGGGAGACAAGCAGGAAGTCGTTTGTTGCTGTGGTAGAGGCGATAAGCACAGAGATAAGCACACAGAGGCATATGGGCATGAAAGCATCAACTTGGAGTGGCCGATACATCTGAAAGCCAGTGGCTGTCGGCGCAGTGATACAAAGCAAGTGTTTTTTGCTCATTGAGTTTTTGCTACAACTAACTACCAGATGATGAGCCCTTGTAGTGTGGTGGGTAGGCGACTGTAGGCCTCTGGCTATCGCCGCACCCAAGCAACATGACTGGACGGTCACAAAAGATGTGGAGCTCCTAGAGCTCCCGTAGCGGTAATCGATCACTAACATTATTACATTGCTCTACCCATGTGCGTCAACAGTATCTAGGCATGCATAGTGGGCAGCGCTGCCGCAGCATCGAGGCCGCTCAAAGCCGTTAGTGCCTTCACGGTGTCATCGGTAAGTGGTCCCTTGAACAGGCTGAAGTAGCGCAGTAACGCCTTGTCATGGCTGAGTCCTTCCATGTCGAGGATGCCCAGCCTTTTCATCAGCACTTGCCTGGCCTTCGCCTTAGTGTCACCCCTTGGCTAGTTCATGGCAGCTATGCGGATGCTCCTGCGTGCCGGGACCAAGGGCCTCTTGCGTCACTGTGGTGGGCTGTGCTGGCGCACCGGGACCTGCAAGATGGGTGGAGGTAGAGGCTGTGAGATCCCCTATAGGAATTCAGACACCGGTGCTGTAATGACAGGCATGCTTTGGCCAGCGTCGTTTACCTCCAGGGCGGTGCTATTGTGTTCTGGCAGTTGGTGCTGGAGGTCATTTGCCATGCATGGACGGCGAGAGCAGTTGCTGGCCATACCGCGGACACAGCGCCTGGAGTAGACGATGCTAGGGCGGAAACGCACCACCTGGGTGCTTTCGGCCAGTTGTGTGTGGTTGCGGTGCGTGCGGGGAGCACATGGCCGCCTGGAGTAGACCTAGCCCTTGTGGAAGCGAAGATCAGCCGCGAGGCATGATCGCTGTTGTGTCGTGATGTCATGGTCGCTGATGGGGGGAACCTGCAGTTCATTCAGACAAGATGGAGATACAGTTCCCGTCAGCGGCACCGAAGAAGAGTTGCTTGGTGGTGCGGCCATGCTCAGCGTAGCTGTAACAGGTGGGACGTTCGGCTCGCAGGTTGGAGGAGCAGAGACCGAAGGGATGAAGGGCGGATCATCGCATTGACTGTTGTTAGCACGCACCTTGGGAGGACTTGGTGATGGGTGGTGGTTGTTGCCGTTGCCACCGCTAAAGTCAGGTGACTTGCAGCACAGGCGTGGTGACGGGGATTTTGAGCGCGCCATTATGGTCCTCGGCTCCGAGCGCGCGTGCCTATGCGGCCTTCGGTGGGGCGTTCGTTCCCTACTCTGGCCCCTGGTTCTGTGGTGGACATCCACCGGGCGGCCAGGGTCAGCAGGCATGGTGAGCTGCTACCGAGCCCACGTGCTAGCGCTTGCAGCATCGCCTGGGGCAGATTGGTGGGCACTGCGGCCAGCAGCGACGTCGCGTAGTGGGTGTCGACGACCTCCACGTTTCGGGCTTCGGTGTCGACATCCTCCGTGCCTAGACTCCGAGCGCTCCCGCTCACAGTCCTTGGGCGCCCACGAAAGGCTGCGGGTGAGCCGCGAGTACCAGTTGTCACCCTGGCGTTCACGGCGTCCACGACGGTCGTTGTCATCGTCGCGATGACTGCCATGGATGTCAGCCAGCGGAGGGTCGTGGCGGTCGCACGGCGTCCTTTCTCCATCCACAACTCTGTAGTCCCATGTGTAGACCCGGGCAGCAACAGCACGTCCGTGTCTATCAGGAGGGTCCTCCACCAGGTCAAGGTGCACTAGCACCCTGAAGGTGAGTCCCCGACGGCCGCGAGCAGTCTACGAACTGTGGGCATCTGCCTTCCTGCACGACAATGTCAGCTATGTTACCTTTGGAATGTCGGACGGGTTGTGCATCCAGGCCTAGTCATAGAGTGCCCTGGTGTCGGCACGGTCCAGCGAAGACTTCTCGACGTAGTCGAGGTCGCAAGCTCTGGCGACTGCCCTCTTGGCGATGCTCTGGTTCTAGGCGTGGAGGGGGATGCCCTCTAGGCATAGGCGAACGTGGTACTTGAGGTCGCAGATGTCACCGTGCGTCACTAGCTGCCATGGCCTTGTGTGGATGTCGAGGTTGCGATAGGTGAAGGTCCCCCGTGCCACAGCCTCGTCGCGGTGGTGGCGGTGCTTGAAGTCGATGAAGAAGTCTTCGGGTGCGTGCCTGACGACGGTGACATCCTCCGGACGAACCAGAAACTGGTGGCAGATGGCCCTCTTGATGACCTCCGGCTCCACCACCGGCCGGTTCCCCCCTAGCCAGGCCACCATGCCATACATGGAGAGGCGGTCGAGCTCATGGTCCATATTGTCGATGGAGAAGGTGACGACATAGGTGTCCAGGGGATGGACAGAGGGTCCTCGGGCCTGGCCATCACGCTCGTTCGTAGAGGTGGGAAGTTGGTGTCATCGAGGGGAGGAGGAGCAGTCTTGGGCAGGCGGGGTTGGTGCCTGGAGGATGATGATCTGCCATTGCACACATTGCTTTTATGCCCCTAGTGGCCACAAGAGAAGTAGTGTACCGGGTCCCTGCAGTTCGCCGCGGCGTCGCCAGGGGAGAGACAATGGAAGCATTTACCTCTCAAGCGCCGCTGTAGTTCCTCGCTGTGGAGTTGGCGTGCCGATTCGACCTGGGTGGTTGAGGGCGTTGAATGCGTCGTGGTTTTGAACTTGGGGAGACGCCACCAGCGTCTCGGGCGCACTATTGAACAACCGTCTTCATCTTCTAACGCGAGGCTCGCGCGTGAATGCGCCCCACCGGCCTTCTGCCACGCCCCGGTGACAGCTCTAAGTCGCTCCCCTCTGGAAGGGAAATCCGCTTCATAGCCTGGCGATGCAGACTGGAGCGGTGGAGATGAGAGCCCGGCGGATTGAGCGCTATGCCTTTCCGTAGCGGATCTGAGGCAAGATTTAGTAGGCGTAGTGCTGGCGGAGCAGTAACACCTCACCGGCCGGATGCAGAGGGGGAGGCGAACTTGACGCACCTGGTCGACGTGCTTCTTGTCTTGTCCGACCCGGCAGCAACAGCAGCGGGAGTGGTGGTGGTTGCGTCAAGGCGGAGGTCCAGCCCCGCAGCGACCGGGATGGGGACTAAGGACGTGTCGTGAGCCGCAGCGGGCGCAATGGCGGGCGAGCCGGGGACCGGGCGGCGGGGAGGCGACGCACGGGGCGAGCAGTGGTGGGAGACGGGCTCGATCTGTGGCTGTGAGCCACCACGAGCAACGCGAGTGGGATGGGGAGGACGGCCGCGGGGAGGGGAGCACGCTGAATCACGCGCACTAGTAGAGAAATGACCTTTCATCCGCTTCGATTTTGGGCTTTAGTCTCGGTATTTTTTGCGTCCGGGAGTAAAGGAAGAATTAGTCCCGGTTGGAGCTACTAACAGGGACTAAAGGCTCCTGTCCTGGCACGCTTTCATAGCAGGCCACCTTTAGTCCCGGTTGGTGGGTTACCAACCCAGACTAAAGGTCCTTCAACCTTTAGTCCTGGTTGGTAACACCAATCCGGACTAAAGGGTGACCTTTTAGTCCCGGTTGGTGTCACCAACCCGGATTAAAGGTCTCCCACCTGGGACTAAAGGTACCCCAAAGGTCAATTCAAAAGGAGAGTGTCCAGGACCCTGTCACATGTGGTGTACTGCTGAATTGGTAAGGAGTTTATGCGCGAGGAAAGAGGTCCTAGGTTCGAATCTCACACATCGCAAGAGAGGTCTCCCTATAATTTCGTTTATTTTTCTCCTGATGATGGACCTTTAGTCCCAGTTATGTGACCCGGGACTAAAGGCCAGGACCTTTAGTCCCGGATTCGTAGTCCTGGTTGGGAAACCGGGACTAAAGCCAGTTCCCAACCTGGACTACAGCCCATTTCTCTACTAGTGGCGGTGACCGGGGGCCGCAGCCGGCGGCGACGGATCTTGGCTGGTGGGCGGCGTACGGGGGCGGGGGCGGGGGCGGGGGCGGAGGAGCGTAACGGTTCCATAGAGTTCTCCTCAATAAAGTCTAGTAACAATGGTGGATAGGACTGTACTGTAATTTCAATTCCGAGAACACGGAGATACCTGAACAGTTGAAAAGGAGGTAAATATGAAGAGGTTCCAAATATTGCCAGTGTTCTTGTTTGGGATAGCTGGACACATCCTGTAACCCTATCACCTACTGTACCACCCAGGTTGAGAGAGAGTCGATGAATCTTGTCTTGTTGTCCTGTCATGTCTTATATATCATCTATTACGGTGACAAAATTCTCTTCTTGGGATTTATGGAGGATAAGATCAAGCATCATATCATGTACGTTGCAAGACATCACCTCACCATTGCAGTTTGTCAGCCTGTTCGCTTGATCGTAAACGATCGTAAATTTTCAGCCGGAACAGTGTTTTTCTCTCACACAAAACCAACCAGCAGTAAATAATCCACGATCGTTTACGGCCTCCCGAACAGGCCGTGTATCTGTAGGCTGAATCAAACTCCTATCACTACTGGAAACAGAGACTTTGCTAAGTGCAAAATTCTTTGCCGAGTGTCAAAAATCGGGCACTCTGCAAAGAATTGCACTCGGCAAAAAAATGGCATTCGGTAAAGGCCTTCTTTGCTGAGTGCCAGACTCTCGACAAAATCTCTGCACTCAGCATAGGCTGCCCGCGTAACGGCGTTCGGTCACGGCCTTCTTTGCCGAGTGCCTGCTGTTAGGCACTCGGCAAAGATTTGATTTTTTTTAAAAAAAAATCTTTGCCGATTGTCCCAGATCTGGCACTCGGTAAAGATTAATTTTTTTTAAAAAAAAGTTCTTTGCCGAGTGTCCCAGATCTGGCACTCGGCAAAGATTTATTTTTCTTAAAAAATTCTTTGCCGAGTGTCTCAGATCTGGCACTCGGCAAAGATTTTCTTTTGAAAAATACTTTGCCGAGTGCCCCTGGCACGGCACTCGGCAAAGATTTAATTTTTTTAAAAAAAATCTATGTCGAGTGCTCCTGTAGAGGCACTCGGCAAAGAGGATTTTTTAAAAAAAAAATCAAAACCCTCCTTGCCGAGTGCCTTATTCTTGGCACTCGGCAAAGACCCCCTTTACCGAGTGCCATGTCCCGGCACTCGGCAAAGTTGTTTTTTTTGTTTTTGGCCTCCAATTTTTTTGTGTAGCCCTTTTAAAGCACCAGGAACTCCTTGTTACAATTTGGGAATTTTTTGTGGTTTTTTGATATATTTAGTTACTTTATTTGGTTTACTTGATTTTTTTCAAAAAATAGAAATTTGAACTGCACGTGGTACGAATAATGGAATTTAATGATTCAAAAATTGATAGTCATGTTAGTGAGTGTTGTGAGAGGCCGTATCCAGGAATGGACCCGAAATTTCACACATCTTGTTCACGAAACATGTCCATGAAATTGTGTGCGAAGTATTTTTAAATTCTATAAAAAGCAAACAAAGTCCGAAAATCATGAAACTTATTGAGATGTCGTGATATCATATGTGGAGGCTATGATAAAAATTTCAGAAGATTTCGTGCACGTTGTCACGTACGATGCTTACAAACCAGGACATCTCTACATGTGATATCTGCCCGTGCCCTGCCCCCGGCCGCGCCCTGCCCCCGGCCGGCCCTACCCCCGGCCGCGTCGCCCTGCCCCCGGCCGGCCCTGCCCCCGGCCGCCGGCCCTACCCCCGGCCGCGCCCCGTGGACCGCCATCCCCAACGCCGCCCGTGCCCGACCCCGTCCTCGACTCCGGCGACCCCGACTCCGACACCGACGCCGCCCGACCCCGACGTCGCCCGCCCCTACCCCCGACGCCCGTCAGGTATGCCTTCTCTCTTGTTGTTGTCGAGGTAGTGGTAGTTGTAGTAGTATTAGTTGTACTAGTGGTAGTAGTAGTAGAACTAGTGGTAGTAGTAGTAGTAGAATTAGTGGTAGTAGTAGTAGAAGTAGTGGTAGTAGTAATAGTAGAACTAATGGTAGTAGTTGTAGCAATAGTGGTAGTAGTAGTAGAACTAATGGTAGTAGTAGTAGCAATAGTGGAAGTAGTAGTACAAGTAGTGGTACTACTTGAATATATTCTTCTGCATGGATTGATATCCAAACGACATGGCTTCTCTTGAGACATATGTGCTTGTCGGCCATCGTGCCGTTGTTTTTTGAAGGTTTTGGAAACCTCAACATGCAGGGGAGGTTCTGCCAAATTTTTTTGTAAATGACAGTATTTTGTTCCATTTTTGTAGAGAAGAGCCCGTCGGAGCCGAGTCGGAGTTCCCGCCGCTATGCCGGTCTGCCTGCACTGCGTCGTCTCGCCACTACACCGACCCTCCACGACCCCGCTAGCCTGACTCCGCTGCCACCTTAGGTATAACCCTTCTTTTCGTATCATGGTCATAGATCGCGTAACCCAATTAGGCGTCTCCCGTTCGAAAGAGATACGGTTGGAGGTATGCAAATCTTTGCATATCTATGACCGTATCTATTTTGGATTGTCCACGTTTTTTGGATAGCCCGCGGATGCGTAGATGGGTTAGTTTCCATGTTCTGCTCTGGTCCAAGAGAGAGTTTCGGCATCACCTCCCTATTGTTCTCCGGATACACACTCTTCTTTGGCAGGACGTGTATCTAGAGAACAACGGGGAGGTGCTGCCGAAATTCTGTCTCAGATAGGAGTAGAGCATGGAAACTAACTTCATCTACGCATCCGCGGGTGGGATTAGGACATATTCTCACCTATTAGACAGTAGGAACACCATGTAGATGCAATTGATGGTTACATTACTCGCTGATACATATGTTAGAGGATGAATGACCATCGGTGGATGTACAAGGGCTGGAGAAGTCAGAGTGATTACACCACGGAATGGATGAACAAGACCGATGCTTTGTTGAACAGTGCATTTGGCAACACTGCTAAAGGACATTGCCTAGTTTTGTGTCCCTGCAGCAAATGTGGAAACAAGAGAAGGGTAAACAAGGTGGAAATGGGTAAACATCTTGTGAAGAATGGATTTACGCCGGACTACACTCGGTGGGTCCACCATGGTGAAGCCCATCGTATGAGAGAGGAGGTGGTAAGACCATGGGTGGAGGCTTTTGATGCTGATGCCGGGGTAGCAGACATGTTAGATGACTTTCACCAAGGATAGTTCAATGAGGGACGTGAGAAGGAGGAGATGGAGGCAGCCGCACAGGCGTTCTATGACTTGATGGACTCGGCACAGAAACCCCTTCATGATCGGTCAACAGTGTCTCAACTGGATGCCATTGGACGCTTAATGGGGTTGAAGTCCGAGTTAAACTTGAGTTGACCTGGCTTCGATAAGATGTTGGCCATGATTGGCACCCTGCTTCTAGAGGGCCACATTCTGCCAAAGAGCATGTACGAGTCACAGAAACTCCTTCGAGCACTTAAGATGCCGTATGAGCAGATACATGCTTGTCCGAAGGGGTGCGTCCTATTTACGAAAGAACACGAGCATGCAAAGTTCTGTCCAAAGTGTAAATCCTCCAGGTACCTGGAGGTAGACTCTGATGATGGCCAGAAGAGGCAACTTATGATCCCCGTGAAAATCCTACGGCACCTTCTGTTCCTACCGAGGATCCAACGGCTATACATGACCGAGGAATCCGCGAAACAGATGACATGGCACAAAAATGACAAACGGTACAATCCTGACAAGATGGTACATCCATCCGATGGTGAAGCTTGGATCTAACTTAATGACAAACATTGTGACGAAGCAGGTGAGGCTCGTAATGTACGTGTCGCGTTGGCAACAGATGGATACAATCCTTATGGAATGATGGCTGCCCCATACACATGTTGGCCCATCTTCGTTATCCCCCTTAATCTCCCCCCCCCCCGGTGTCTCCTTTCAACGACATAATGTATTCTTGTCATTGATAATTCCTAGACACCCAGGGAGTAATATGGGTGTATTCATGGAGCCCGTGTTTGATGAATTGGTTCGTGCTTGGGACAAAGGGGTATGGACATACGATCGAGCTACAAAGACAACCTTCAAAATACACGTTTGGTACCACTACTCCCTGCATGACTTCTTGGCGTATGGGATATTCTGCGCCTGGTGTGTTCACGGGAAGTTCCCATGCCCAATATGCAAGGAAGGTGTGAGGTTCATTTGGTTGCAGAAGGGTGGCAAGTATTCGTCGTTCGACAGACATCGTCAATTCCTACCTCTTGACCATCCATTCAGACAAGACATCAAGAACTTTACTAAAGGTGTCAAAGTGACAAACCCTGCACCACAGATGATGACTGGTGCCGAGGTTCATGCTCAGATAGATGCTCTCGTGCCCAATGAAGAAGGTGGTTTTATGGGATATGGTGAGCAACATATGTGGACACATATCTCGGGCATGACAAGGCTCCCCTATTTCGATGACCTTCTTCTGCCACATAACATTGATGTAATGCACACTGAAAAGAATGTCGCTGAGGCACTTTGGGCAACACTCATGGACTCTAAAAAGTCTAAGGACAACCCTAAGGCTAGAGTAGACCTGGCAATGTTGTGCGATAGACCAAATCAAGAGATGCAACCTCCTAGTCGTGGCAAGACCAGGAGAAGGCCTAAGGCCGATTTCGTCTTGAAAAAGGACCAAAGGAGGGAAGTACTTGAATGGATCAAGAAGCTAATGTTCCCTGATGGGTATGCAGCGAATCTAAAGAGGGGAGTTAACTTAGGCACTCTGCGAGTCAACGGGATGAAGAGTCATGACTACCACATATGGATTGAGCGGCTTCTTCCAGCGATGGTTTGAGGCTATGTCCCAGAGCATGTCTGGCAAGTGCTGGTAGTGTTGAGCTACTTATTCTGCCAGCTTTGTGCCAAGGAGCTCTCTCGGACCGTCATTGATGACTTGGAAAAAGAGGCACCCGTGTTGCTGTCTAAGTTGGAGAAGATCTTTCCACCCGCCTGCTTCTTGTCGATGCAGCATTTGATTGTGCACCTCCCGTATGAGGCACGGATAAGGGGGCCCGTGCAGAACCGTTGGTGCTATCCAATCTAGAGATGTCTGAAGACTCTTCGCAAAAAATGTAGAAATAAAGCCAGAATTGAGGCTTCCATTGCAGAGGCATACATTCTAGAGGAGGTGTCGAACTTCATAGAGAAATACTACACTGAGAACCTTCCTAGTGTTTAAATCCACCCCCTCGTTACAATGCTGGCGAAAATGAATCGAACCTCAGCATTTTCCAAGGGCAACTCAGAAGCGCAAGTGCATCGACCACTAAGCAATTGAAAAATGAAGAGTGGCGTAGTATCATGCTATATGTGTTGACCAACCTTGTCGAGGTGCAGCCATTCATTGGGTAAGTTCTGAACGAACTTGTTTCATTTCGCCGTATGTCCTTGTTTCTTCGTCCAACCCCCTTATTTCTCATTGGTACAGGGAATTTCTTCGTCAATCCTGGCATGGATCATGGCAACCTACCCCGCAAGAAAATGTTACCCTTCTTTCACGGGGTGCGGGACCAGAGAGCCCCGATTTCATTTGTTGGTTCAAACAGAAAGCCCAAACTGATGCGCTTATAAGTGACGAGCTGAGACAGGTTGCAAATGGCTGTGCCGTCAGGGTCAAGTCATTTACCGGTTATGACGTGAATGGATATCGTTTTCACACAGCAAGCTACAAGCAGAGTCAGCCTAATCGAAAAACCACAAACAATGGTGTTATACATCCAGCACTGATGGACTTGACTATTATGGAAGAATTGAAGAAATTTATGAACTATCATTCTATGGTTCCAAACCTCTTACTCCTATGATATTCAAATGCCTCTGGTTTCATCCTGGTGTAACGAGATGGACCCCTAAGCTTGGGCTAGTCGAGATTCGACAGGATTCTATCTATCCAGGAAAATATGTCTACATTGTGGCTCAACAAGCCGTCCATGTTTATTATACGTCATACGCGTGCAAAGACGCCGAGCATCTTAAGGGTTGGTCCATTGTGCACAAGGTGTCTCCACACGGTAAACTACCTGTCCCAAACGATGAAGATTACAAATTCAACCCAAACACATATGATGGAGAGTTCTATCAAGAAGAGAGGCTACAAGGGAGGTTTGACATAGACTTAACCGAAGAGATAGGAATGGAAGTAGACAATGAAAGGGATGATGACGAGATCGCTGGAGACGAGGTGCGAAATATGAAGGACATACAAATGCTTGAGCGATTACATTTAGGCAATGACAATGAAGACAACATTCCTCCTTTGGATAGTGTTGATGAGTTGGACAATGTCGATATTGATGACGAGACCTATGATCCAACTAATCTCAATCATGAAGATTATTTCTAATACATGTAATACTATGTTTTTTGTAATTATGTTTTGTTCATTTTGCACCTATTTCTAATTATGTCTTGTTTTTCTTTTTTATTGCAGGTGATTGAACAAAGATGGCGGGCGACCGTCATAGGTCTGTGAACTCGATTTACCAAAGACCACGCCAGCTGCAGGAGGAGGCAGAGGGGGCGGCGGAGGGATCGGACAGGAGGAGGAGGATCCGCCATAGGAGGGGGCCATCTCCTCCCACGCCACGTGAGGAGGAGCTGGAGGAGGAGGTGGCGCCCGTGGATGAGGAGGACGAGGAGCTGGTTCGACAGACAGACGAGGAGGAGGAGGAGGATGGGGAGGAAGGGGAGGCGGCAGGCACGGGTTCTGCTTCCTCTGACTCCTCTTCGAGTGTCTACTTGCGAGGTCCCACGAGCCTCCCACAGGTTCCGCTTCCTCACCAATGCAAAAGTAAGTAACTTTATATGTTATCACCACTACTTCATATGATATGATGAAAAAAACTAATAATTTTTCTTAATCACTTGTGCAGGAACTGGGTGGTTGTGTCGGGTGGTAGCGCACGGCTAGTCAACGGCATCCTGGGTCTTCTGTGCAGGCAACACTTCCCCGGCATTGTCACGTACGCATCGAAGACAGAGTCGGCCTACTCGTTTGACCACTACGCCGTCGCCCCCGATGCGGAGTACCCCAACAAGGCGGCGCTGGTGAAGGTAGAGTTTGGGGTAAGTCTCCCTGGCAAAGAACATTGCTCAATACGTCGCATTCATTGGACTTTTCTTGAAATAATGAATGGATACATCACTTTTGTATGCAAACTTATTACAGATGCGAGGAGAGATTTGAGGCCAGGGCAGAGCAGGTGACTACCAAAGCATGTAGAAAACTCATCACCGACATGCATCATGAGGTGCACTTCCAAGCCATCGTAACCTACTATGGGTCGAAGCTTGGAGAGAGGAAAACCAAGAAAGACGCAAGAGAGATGCAGCTGACCCGGGAGCAGTACCTTGAGGTAAATGAAGAACATCAATATTGATTCGTTTTGAGATTAAGTTGATTTAATTTGATCTTCTTATATGTCCAATACTTGATGACATGTAGATGATTCCCTGGTGGTGCCAAGCGTATCCCGAG
This sequence comes from Miscanthus lutarioriparius, assembly GCA_904845875.1. Classification (NCBI taxonomy): domain Eukaryota; kingdom Viridiplantae; phylum Streptophyta; class Magnoliopsida; order Poales; family Poaceae; genus Miscanthus; species Miscanthus lutarioriparius. The sequence goes on from CAJGYO010000014.1 coordinate 5,136,572, forward strand.
TGCTGGGCGATGATGGTGGAGAGGTGGTTCACGGAGGAGTACCTCAAGATGCATAGGGATGCCCGGGACCGTCGTTTGCAGATGCAAGGTCCAGCACACCATCAAGGCAGCCGCAACCTCGCTGGATACAAACAAGCATGGGTACGCAAATTCATTTCTCTATTGTGATGCTCAGTTCTACCTGATTTCTAATCATCATGCTGTCTTTCTCGGAGTCGGCGTCACATAGTGGCCAGGCTTGCTCGGACTTCTAGGCATGGTGTATGGCCCACAAGGGCAAGGCGACGTCCGACGTCTCCTTCAACCTGGAGGACCCGCCTGAGGCATACATGAACCCGAGCGTCCACTCCCGCATCAGTGAGTACACTGAGGTGGCGAGGTCGCTCCGTGGGTTAGACCACGATCCGAGCACCTAGGACTTCGATGGAGAGGCTGTCATGAGGGCGGGGCAAGGCAAGAAGCATGGGCGGTTCTGGCTTGGCGACGGCGTCATCGACACGGACTGTACTCCCTCTCTCTCCTAGATCCGAGCACGGAGCACGAGCGAGAGCCCGCCCATTCGCACACGGCCGCCTGCTGCACAGCACTGGGTCGACGCACTCGAGGTTATTCCTGTTTTACTCGTCATACTTTGATCTTTACACACCTTAATTAGCTTTACATTACTGAAACATTGGAGTGAAATATTGCAGGCCCGGCTGGAAGAAGAAATGAAGCAACGTCTGGAGCTAGAGGCTGGGCACCAGAGGATGGCGGCCCAGCTGGAGGCCGAGCGGGCCGAGCGGCAGGCCCAGGCGCAGAGGCTGACGGACATTACGGAGTTCCTACAAGGGCTTGGCCATCGTATGGGGTTGTCTCTACCACCTGGGCTATTGGTTCCACCTCCGCCTCCGCGTCCTGTAGCTGCAGCTACTCCTATGAGTATGAAAGTTTTTTACTTTCGTTTGTGCTTTGCTTGTATGCCCTCTACCGTCCTAGATTAGCTATCCAAATAATCTTGTCTCACATGCAATCTTTTCTCCTTTGTGCAGTCTCCCTCTGACAGTGGTTCGAATAATCCACCTCATGCACCTCTGAATAATGGATCTATGCCTTCACCACAGTCGCAGTGGCCGAGATGAGTGCATGTTGTATTTTTTATATTTGTTGTTCACTTGGTGATGGACTTGTGATATACTTGTGATGCACTTGTGGACTTATGGATTTATTTGGATGGACTTGAGCACTTATTATTATATATGTGATATATTGTGATGGATGTGATATGTGCGGATGGATGTGTGGATGGATGAGATATATATGTGATGGATGAGATATATATGTGATATATGTTTGTATGAATTTATTTGTCATGATGGAATGTAAAAAAAATAAAAATTGCTGTTTTGGGTCACTTTGCCGAGTGTTGCACTCGGCAAAGGACCCCTTTGCCGAGTGCAATGGTCACAACACTCGGCAAAGCTGGAAAAATGGGCGTCCAGAAAACAAATTTTCCAGCTTTGCCGAGTGCTGTGACCGTGGCACTCGGCAAAGAAATTAAAAAAAAATCAAACTTTACCAAGTGCCGGGCAGAAGGCACTCGGCAAAGAATTTTAAAAAAAAAAATTCAAACTTTGCCGAGTGCCGGGCAGAAGGCACTCGGCAAAGAATTTTTTTAAAAAATCAAACTTTGAGTCGAAAGTCGGTAGGCACTCGGCAAAGAATTTTTTAAAAAAAAATTCAAACTTTGCCGAGTGCCAGCAAGAGGGCACTCGGCAAAGAAATTTTTTAAAAAAATAAAAAATCTTTGCCGAGTGCCTTCCGGGTTGGCACTCGGCAAAGAATTTTTTTTAAAAAAAAATAAAAACTCTTTGCCGAGTGCCTGCAGGGTTGGCACTCGGCAAAGAATTTTTTTAAAAAAAATAAAAAATCTTTGCCGAGTGCCTGTCGGTTTGGCACTCGGCAAAGAATTTGTTTTTTAAAAAATAAAAAATCTTTGCCGAGTGCCTGCAGGGTTGGCACTCGGCAAAGTGACCGTCAACGGGACCGGCGCCGTGACGGTTGCTTTTGTTTGACGAGTGTCCCCGGGGCACTCGACAAAGCCTTTGCCGAGTGCCCGATAAAAGACACTCGGCAAAGAGGGCTTTGTCGATCATTTTTTTGCCGTGTGTTCTTTGCCAAGTGCAATTTGGCCTTTGCCGAGTGTCTCAGGCACTCAGCAAAGAACCTGAATCCAGTAGTGTATTAATAAGCTCATTAAAATAGCTCTTTGCAATATCCTCAAGATCCATCCCACAGACTTTACATATAAAACCTTCAGCTATCCATTGCCTTGTCAAATCAATCTTTTCAATTGTGTAGTCCTCGGGATAAATACCTAAATATAGCTTGCAAGTCTTCAAATAATGAGGAAGATTTATATAGCTGAGATTCAGTATCTGTCTCATGCCTTCCAAGCTTGGGCTCATTTCAAAGTTGGAGCCCATCCTGTCCCTTACATGTTCCCAGTTGTCCTTTAGTTTGCTTGGCTGACTGGCTATTAGGCTAGATGTTGTGATGATTGCAAGTGGTAAACCACCACATTTTTTCAAAATTTGAGCGCAGATACTTCCTTCAAATATGGAGAGCAACCATCCTCTGAACCAAAAATTCTTTTGAAGAATAAACTCCTTGAGTCCTGGTCACTAAGTGCCTTCATCTTGTAAACACATTCAATGTTCTTAGTGCAGCATCCTCTAGCCACAGTTTCAATTCTTGAGTAGTTATTAATACTCTGCTACCATTAATGCTCTCTGGAAGAGCACATCTGATGATATCCCATGCAAAAGCCTCCCAGATGTCATCAATTACGATTAAGTACCTAACATATATAAAAGCATATGGAGCATAGCAAACCATTAGGATAGCGTAAAAGCATCCTCACTATAAACATACATTAACCAGGATATAAGAATACAATAGGGACACACATAAACTAGTCAATCATAAGAAAACAAGGTGAAAAGAAAAAAATACAGACAAATCAACATGTTTAGTTGTTGATTACATAATACTAGCATGCTAAATAAGAATGACATCAAATTAGAACAAACTAAATCACAAACAAACCATACTAAGCATACAATTATTTCTAGGCCGCATACCTCTGTTTTAGAAGAAATTTTCGGAGCACACTAATGAGTTCAGATTCTTTCCCACAATTCCATGTTGGTGTCCATAGGAGCTACAAAGCCAACTTGAGATAGCATAGTTCTCAGAAGCTTCCTGATGTTTGTTTTTTGGGACACAGACACAAAGGCTCGGCACTGAAACTCACCCTGAAGCTTGCAATAAACCTCATTTGCAAGGGTAGTTTTTCCTAGGCCTCCAAATCCAACTATAGAGAGCACCTTTAGCTCATTCTCTCCACCCATCAACTGAATTAGTTCATCCCTGGGGCCATCCATACCAACAAGGCCTGATGCTTCTGCGAACATTGCTAACAACCGAATATCAATGATTGTGTTGACTGACTTAGAGGTAACATCATCAGTCTTCTGGTACCTCTTGCGCCGCTCCTGCGCCTGCACAACACGGACCTTAAGGCCTTCAAACTCTTTGGCGATGTCATGCCGAATGTTCATGGTCGTCAACAACTTCGTGCTCCTATTCATGAAACCCATGAATCCGCGTGGCTTGCTGCTTGAATTGGGTTCCACACGGAGCATGAACTCACTGATGCTATCTTCGATGTCAAAAGACAGCTCACGTACCTCCTTGGCCCAGCACTTGTCCTGTTCATCAGGCTGTTCTGTATCTGAGATCTCCTTTAGGAACCTATGCATGCTCTCAAGCTCAGCTTTGAGGAACAAAATCTGCCCCTTAGCTTCTTTGAGCAGCTTGTACTCAGCTGTGAGCAAATCACCAAGCTTCGCTATCAGGGAGCCCATAGCTCCATGCGATGCGGTCACCACGGCAGCCTCCATAGATAACCTTGCCTTTCCTTTCTTTGCTGGCTCTCACTTTGACAGTGCGTGTGTAGTCTTATTTCTAGTCCTGAAAGTAAACAACGAAAGCTACATATTTAGATGTTTTTCTTTATCCATCACGAGTGACAATTCTAGTAGTCGATATTGACGACTTGTAGATCCGCTTTCTTTTTCTTCAGTGTGCCCAGATTCAATGAATTGAACAGAAGCTCCACTTGTTTTACAGGGTGCAGTTTTCTTTGGAGTGCAAACCGAATCAAGAACAAGAGGGAAGAGAGTGTGATCCATACCATATATACGGCGTACGAAGCCAGCAGGAGAGAGATCGAGAACGACAGGAATGTTGCTGTCCGGCCAAGTTTTCCTTCAAACTGAAGCCAAACCTTGTTGGAGATGAGAAATGGCAGGTACAGTAGTGAAAGCATGCAGGAGCGCCGGGCGGTGGAAGTGCAAGCTTGGGTGAAAGCAATGGCGAAGGAGTACTGGCGCCACTGAGTGCGTGGTTCCAAATGCTGGATCTGCAAATGAAGCTCAGGGTTTGATAGATCGAACTGCACAATGCAAACCCTCTGTAACTGCCCGCAGTTTCTCAGAAAACCACCTCTTCAGTCGCAATATTTTTGGTTCCCTTTATTTGTATGCAAGTCCTTTGTATGGGGGACTGGGATACAATATAGTAGGACAACGTACACAATACTGCACAAGACTCGTTTGGGACGAACGACAAGCAAGATGGCATACAATAATTGGGTGCTTCGTTGCGCGCTTCAGGTCTTGAGCTGGGATCCCATGTGGCCATGCATCTATCTCAAACGTTGTTTTGTGTTGCTTCCCACGTGATTACACATGACCATAGGGAACAGAGGGATCTGATCGAGGCGGTGGCCCGGTTTAATTAATTTCCCCAGAGATAGATTCCTCTTGTTGTGGCAAATGTTATCTAATCCCAGTTAACATATATTGGAGCAAAGGATGCCCTACTGTTGTATGACAATACCATACCATGTCAACAAGTCTATCTTCAAAATTGAATTTGAGCTTTTGCTGTGCAGGGCAAAGAAGAAATACTTCCCAAAAAATTCAGGAATATGGATTACAAGCTTAGACTAAATAAGAGAGCTCGAGTGTATTCTATTTTCCTCTTATTCTTTCCCTTTTTAGTTCCCTAATCACTACTGGAAACAGAGACTTTGCCGAGTGCAAAATTCTTTGCCGAGTGTCAAAAATCGGGCATTCGGCAAAGAATTGCACTCGGCAAATAGTTCTTTGCCGAGTGCCGGGCACTCGGCAAACACGGACACTCGGCAAAGGACTTCTTTGCCGAGTGCCAGACTCTCGGCAAAATCTCTACACTCGGCATAGGCTGCCCGCGAAACGGCGTTCGGTCATGGCATTCTTTGCCGAGCGCCTGCTGTTAGGCACTCGGCAAAGATTTGTTTTTTTTTTAAATTTCTTTGCCGAGTGCCCCAAGATCTGGCACTTGGCAAAGATTTAAATTTTTTAAAAAATTCTTTGCCGAAGCGTCTGAATCTGGCCTTCGACAAAAATTTTTTTTTAAAAAAACTTTGCGAAGTGCCTACATCAAGCTTCGGCAAAGGTTTAATTTTTTTTATAATTTCTTTGCGAGTGCTCTGTGGATGCACTCGGCAAAGAGGGATTTTTTAAAAAAAATTAAAACACTCTTTTTAGAGTGCCTTATTCTGGCACTCGGCAAAGACCCCTTTCTTGAGAGTCAAAATTACTCAACAAAGTTTTTTTTTTTTTTTGTTTTTGGCCTCAATTTTTTTGTGCAGCCCTTTTTAAAGCACCAGGAACTCCTAGTTACAATTTGGGGATTTTTTGTGGCTTTTGATATATTTAGTTACTTTATTTCGTTTACTTGAATTTTTTGAAAATTAGAAATTTTGCTGCGTTAATGCGAATAATGGAGTTTAATGATTCTAAAATTGATAGTCATGTTAGTGAGTATTGTGAGAGGCCGTATCCAGGAACGGACCCGAAATTTCGGACATCTTATTCACGAAACATGTCCGCGAAATTACGTGTGAAGTGTTTTTAAATTCTATAAAAAGCAAACGAAGTTCAAAAATCATGAAACTTGTTGAGATGTCGTGATATCATATGGGGAGGCTATGATAAAAATTTCAGAAGATTTCGTGCATGTTGTCACGTATGATGCTTACAATCCAGGACATCTCTACATCTTGTTTCATGAAAGGGATGTAGAGATGTCCTGGTTTGTAAGCATTGTACGTGACAACATGCACGAAATCTTCTGAAATTTTTATCATAGCCTCCACATATGATATCACGACATCTCAACAAGTTTCATGATTTTTGTACTTCGTTTGCTTTTTATAGAATTTAAAAATACTTCACACGCAATTTCGCGGACATGTTTCGTGAACAAGATGTCCGAAATTTCGGGTCCGTTCCTGGATACGGCCTCTCACAACACTCACTAACATGACTATCAATTTTCGAATCATTAAACTCCATTATTCGTACCACGTGCAGTTCAAATTTCTAATTTCCGAAAAAATCAAGTAAACGAAATAAAGTAACTAAATATATCAAAAAGCCACAAAAAATCCCCAAATTGTAACTAGGAGTTCCTAGTGCTTTAAAAGGGCTGCATAAAAAAAATTAGAGGCCAAAAACAAAAAACAAAAAAAACTTTGCCGAGTGCCGGGGTATGGCACTCGGCAAAGGGGTCTCTGCCGAGTGTCAGGAACAAGGCACTCGGCAAAGAGTGTTTTAAATTTTTTTCAAAAAAATTTCCTCTTTGCCGAGTGCATCCACAGGAGCAATCGGCAAAGAAATTATAAAAAAAATTAAACCTTTGCCGAGGGCCGTGACAGGGGCACTCGACAAAGTATTTTTTTTAAAAATTTTTTTCCTTTACCGAGCGCCAGATCTGAGACACTCGGCAAAGAATTAAAAAAAAATTTAAATCTTTGTCGAGTGCCAGATCTGGGGGCACTCGCCAAAGAAATTTTTTTTTAAAAAAAAAATCTTTGCCGAGTACCTCCCTGATCCGGCACTCGGCAAAGCCGCGAGCGCGAGGACTTAATCGTTTTTGGTCGGCCAGCGATCGAGCGAGCCAGCCGGCCCCGTTGCCGCCTGCCCCCGCCTCTGCGCCGCCTTCGCCCCCCAGAGCCGCCCGCGCCATGCCGCCGCCGTCATCGCCCGCCCCAGCGCCTTCATGCCCTTCTTCAGCGCCACTGCCGCCCGCGCCGCCGCCTACCCATGGCAAGGTGGCGTCGGCGTGCCCCTCATTGCCCGTGACCGCACACAGGTGCCTCATCGACCCCTGCCGCGCCGCCATTGCCGGTGTGTTCGCCCCGCAGGGCGGCCCTGCACTTCTTCCTTCCAGGCCAGCCGCCGCCCTTTGCCGCCTCGCCAGGCCGCCTCGCCCGACCCCAACTGCCCTCGCGCCCGGCCACGCCTGCCCAGGCCAGCCACGCCTTGACCACGCCTGGTGGACCGCGCCACGCCTCGCCGTCTGCGTGCCCGACCCTGCCCGATCCCGACGCCGCCTGCCCCTACCCCGACGCCTGTCAGGTATGCCTTCTCACTTATTATTGTCGAGGTAGTGGTAGTTGTAGTAGTATTTGTTGTATTAGTGGTAGTAGTAGTACAACTAGTGGTAGTATTAGTAGTACAAGTAGTGGTAGTAGTACTAGTACAACTAATGGTAGTAGTTGTAGCAATAGTGGTAGTAGTAGTGGAACCAATGGTAGTAGTAGTAGCAATAGTGAAAGTAGTAGTACAAGTAGTGGTACTACTTGGATATATTCTTCTGCATGGATTGATATCCAAACTACATGGCTTCTGTTGAGCCATATGTGCTTGTCGGCCATCGTGCCGTTGTTTTTTGCAGGTTTTCAAAACCTCACCGTGCAGGGGAGGTTCTGCCGATTTTTTTTTGTAAATGACAGTATTTTGTTCCATTTTTGTAGAGAAGGGCCCGTCGGAGTTGAGTCGGAGTTCTCGCCACCGTGCCGGTCTGCCTGCACCGCGTCATCTCGCCACTGCACCGACCCGCCACGGCCCCGCTAGCCTGACTCCGCCGCCACCCTAGGTATAACCCCTCTTTTCGTATCATTGTCGTAGATCGCGTAACCTAGTTAGGCGTCTCCCGTTCGAAAGAGATACGGTTGGAGGTATGTAGACCTTTGCATATCTATGACCGTATCTATTTCGGATTGTCCACACTTTTTGGACAGCCCGCGGATACGTAGATAGGTTAGTTCCCATGTTCTGCTCTGGTCCGAGACAGAGTTTCGGCATCACCTCCCTGTTGTTCTCCGGATACACACTCTTCTTTGGCAGGACGTGTATCTGGAGAACAACGGGGAGGTGCTGCTGAAATTCTGTCTCGGATAGGAGTAGAGCATGGAAACTAACCTCATCTACGCATCTGCGGGTGGGATTAGGACCTATCCTCACCTATTAGACAGTAGAAACACCATGTAGATGCAATTAATGGTTACATTACTCGCTGATACATATGTTAGAGGATGGATGACCGTCAGTGGATGTACACGGGCTGGAGAAGTCGAGTGATTACACCACGGAATGGATGAACAAGACCGATGCTTTCTTGAGCAATTGCATTTGGCAACGTTGCTAAAGGACATTGCCTAGTTTTGTGTCCCCGCAAAGCAAATGTGGAAACAGGAGAAGGGTAAACAAGGTGGAAATGGGTAAACATCTTGTGAAGAATGGATTTACGTCGGACTACACCCGGTGGGTCCACCATGGTGAAGCCCATCGTATGAGAGAGGAGGTGGTGAGACCACGGGTGGAGGCTTTTGATGCTGATGCCGGGGTAGCAGACATGTTAGATGACTTTCACCAAGGACAATTCGATGAGGGACGTGAGAAGGAGGAGATGGTGGCAGCCGCACAGGCATTCTACGATATGATGGACTCAGCACAGAAACCCCTTCACGATCGGTCAACGGTGTCTCAACTGGATGCCATTGGACGCTTAATGGGGTTGAAGTCCGAGTTAAACTTGAGTCAACCTGGCTTCGATAAGATGTTGGCCGTGATTGGCACCTTGCTTCCGGAGGGCCACATTCTGCCAAAGAGAATGTACGAGTCACAAAAACTCCTTCGAGCACTTAAGATGCCGTATGAGCCGATACATGCTTGTCCGAAAGGGTGCATCCTACTTAGGAAAGAACACGAGCATGCAAAGTTCTGTCCAAAGTGTAAATCCTCCAGGTACCTGGAGGTAGACTCTGATGATGGCCAGAAGAGGCAACTTACGATCCCCATGAAAATCCTACGGTACCTTCCGTTCCTACGGAGGATCCAACGGCTATACATGACCGAGGAATCCACGAAACAGATGACGTGGCACAAAAATGGCAAACGGTACAATCCTGACAAGATGGTACATCCATCCGATGGTGAAGCTTGGATCCACTTTAATGACAAACATCGTGACAAAGCATATGAGGCTCGTAATGTACGTGTCGGGTTGGCAATAGATGGGTTCAATCCTTATGGAATGATGGCTGCCCCATACACATGTTGGCCCGTCTTTGTTATCCCCCTTAATCTCGCCCCCCAGTGTCTCCTTTGAACGACATAACGTATTCTTGTCGTTGATAATTCCTGGATACCCAGGGAGTAATATGGGTGTGTTCATGGAGCCCGTGTTTGATGAATTGGTCCATGCTTGGGACGAAGGGGTATGGACATACGATTGAGCTACAAAGACAACCTTCAAAATGCACGTTTGGTACCACTATTCCCTGCATGACTTCCTAGCGTATGGGATATTCTGTGCCTGGTGTGTTCACGAGAAGTTCCCTTGCCCAATATGCAAGGAAGTTGTGAGGTTTATTTGGTTGCAGAAGGGTGGCAAGTATTCGTCGTTCGACAGACATCGTCAATTCCTACCTCTTGACCATCCATTCAGACAAGACATCAAGAACTTTACGAAAGGTGTCAAAGTGACAAACGTTGCACCACGGATGATGAATGGTGCCGAGGTTCATGCTCAGATAGGTGCTCTCGTGTCCAATGAAGAAGGTGGTTTTGTGGGATATGGTGAGCACCATATGTGGACTCATATCTCGGGCACGACGAGGCTCCCCTATTTCGATGACCTTCTTCTACCACATAACATTGATGTAATGCACACTGAAAAGAATGTCGCGAGGCACTTTGGGCAACACTCATGGACACTAAAAAGTCTAAGGACAACCCAAAGGCTAGAGTAGACCTGGCAACGTTGTGCGATAGACCAAATCAAGAGATGCAACCTCCTAGTCGTGGCAAGACCTGGAGAAGGCCTAAGGCCAATTTCGTCTTCAAAAAGGACCAAAGGAGGGAAGTACTTGAATAGATCAAGAAGCTAATGTTCCCTGATGGGTATGCAGCGAATCTAAAGAGGGGAGTTAACTTAGGCACTCTGCGAGTCAACGGGATGAAGAGTCATGACTACCACATATGGATTGAGCGGCTTCTTCCGGCGATGGTTCGAGGCTATGTCCCGGAGCATGTCTGGCAAGTGCTGGCAGAGTTGAGCTACTTATTCTGCCAGCTTTGTGCCAAGGAGCTCTCTCGGACCGTCATTGATGACTTGGAAAAAGCGGCACCCGTATTGCTCTGTAAGTTGGAGAAGATCTTTCCACCCGCTTGCTTCTTGTCGATGCAACATTTGATTGTGCACCTCCCGTATGTGGCACGGATGGGGGGGCCCGTGAAGAACCGTTGGTGCTATCCAATCGAGAGATGTCTGAAGACTCTTCGCAAAAAATGTAGAAATAAAGCCAGAATTGAGGCTTCCATTGCAGAGGCATACATTCTAGAGGAGGTGTCGAACTTCACAGAGAAATACTACACTGAGAAACTTCCTAACGTTCATAATCCACCCCCTCATTACAATGCTGGCGAAAATGAATCGAACCTCAGCCTTTTCCAAGGGCAACTCGGAAGCGCAAGTGCATCGACCACTAAGCAATTGAAAAATGAAGAGTGGCGCAGTATCATGCTATATGTGTTGACCAACCTTGTCGAGGTGCAACCGTTCATTCGGTATGTTCTAAACGAACTTGTTTCATTTCATCGTAAGTCCTTGTTTCATCGTCCAACCCCCTTGTTTCTCGTTGGTACAGGGAACTTCTTCGTCAATCCTGGCATGGATCAAGGCAACCTACCCTGCAAGAAAATGATGCCCTTCTTTCACGGGATGCGGGACCAGGGAGCCCCGATTTCATTTGTTGGTTCAAACAGAAAGCCCAAACTGATGCGCCTATAAGTGATGAGTTGAGACAGGTTGCAAACATCTGTGCCGTTAGGGTCAAGTCATTTATCGATTATGACATGAATGGATATCGTTTTCACACAGCAAGCTACGAGCAGAATCGGCCCAATCGACAAACCATAAACAATGGAGTTGTTACGCCCGGCACTGATGGACTCGACTATTATGGAAGAATTGAAGAAATCTATGAACTATCATTTTATGGTTCCAAACCTCTTACTCCTGTCATATTCAAATGCCACTGGTTTCATCCTGGTGTAACGAGACGGACCCCTAAGCTTGGGCTAGTCGAGATTCGACAGGATTCCGTCTATCCAGGAAAAGATGTCTACATTGTGGCTCAACAGGCCGTCCAGGTTTATTATACGTCATACACATGCAAAGACGCCGAGCATCTTGAGGGTTGGTCTATTGTGCACAAGGTATCGCCACACGGTAAACTACCTGTCTCAAACGATGAAGATTACAACTTCAACCCAAACACATATGATGGAGAGTTCTATCAAGAAGAGGGGCTACAAGGGAGGTTTGACATAGACTTAACCGAATAGATAGGAATGGAAGTAGACAATGAAAGTGATGATGACGAGGACGCTGGAGACGAGGTGCGAAATCTAAAGGACATACAAATGCTTGAGCGATTACATTTGGGCAATGACAATGAAGACAACATTCCTCCTTCGGATAGTGTTGATGAGTTGGACAATGTTGATAGTGATGACGAGACCTATGATCCAGCTAATTTCAATCATGAAGATTATTTCTAATACATGTAATACTATGTTTTTTGTAATTATGTTTTGTTCATTTTTGCATATATTTCTAATACATGTATTACTATGTTTTTTGTAATTATGTTTTGTTCATTTTTGCACCTATTTCTAATTATGTCTTGTTTTTCTTTTTTATTGCAGGTGATTGAACAAACATGGCGGGCGACCGTCATAGGTCTGTGAACTCGATTTACCAAAGACCACGCCGGCCGCAGGAGGGGCGGCAGAGGGATCGAACAGGAGGAGGAGGACCGCTAGCCGCAGGAGGGGGCCGTCTCCTCCCACGCCACGTGAGGAGGACCGCCAGCCACAGGAGGAGGTGGCGCCAGTGGACGAGTCAGACGAGGAGCTGGTTCGGCAGACGGAGGAGGAGGAGGAGGAGGAGGAGGAGGAGGGGGGGAGGCGGGCACGGGTTCCGCTTCCTCCAACTCCTCTTCGAGTGTCTACTTGCGAGGTCCCATGAGCCTCCCACGAGTTCCGCTTCTCACCAACGCCTTGATGATTCACCCCGAAGGACAAAAGTAAGTAACTGTATATGTTATCACCACTACTTCATATGATATGATGAAAAAAACTAATATTTTTTCTTAATCACTTGTGCAGGAACTGGGTGGTTGTGTCGGGTGGTAGCGCACGGCTAGTCAACGGCATCCTGGGTCTTCTGTGCAGGCAACATTTCCCTGGCATTGTCACGTACGCATCAAAGACGAAGCCAGCCTACTCGTTTGACCACTACGTCGTCGCCTCCGATGCGGAGTACCCCAACAAGGCGGCGCGGGTGAAGGCAGAGTTTTGGGTAAGTCTCCCTCGTACAACATTGCTCAATACATCGCATTCATTAGAGTTTTCTTGAAATAATGAATGGATACATCGCTTTTGTATGCAGACTTATTACAGATGCAGGGAGGGATTTGAGGCCAGGGCGGAGCAGGCGATTACCAAAGCCTGTAAAAAACTCGTCACCGACATGCATCATGAGGCGCGCATTGTCACGTATGCATCGAAGACAGAGTCGGCCTACTCTTTTGACCACTACGCCGTCGCCCCCGATGCGGAGTACCCCAACAAGGCGGCGCTGGTGAAGGCAGAGTTTGGGGTAAGTCTCCCTGGCAAAGAACATTGCTCAATACGTCGCATTCATTGGACTTTTCTTGAAATAATGAATGGATACATCACTTTTGTATGCAAACTTATTACAGATGCGAGGAGAGATTTGAGGCCAGGGCAGAGCAGGTGACTACCAAAGCATGTAGAAAACTCATCACCGACATGCATCATGAGGTGCGCTTCCAAGCCATCGTAACCTACTATGGGTCGAAGCTTGAGAGAGGAAAACCAAGAAAGACGCAAGAGAGAGATGCTGGTGACGGGGAGCGGTACCTTGAGGTAAATGAAGAACATCAATATTGATTCGTTTTGAGATTAAGTTGGTTTAATTTGATCTTCTTATATGTCCAATACTTGATGACGTGTAGATGATTCCCTGGTGGTGCCAAGCGTATCCCGAGTGTTGGGCGATGATGGTGGACAGGTGGTTCACGGAGGAGTACCTCAAGATGCACAGGGATGCCCGGGACCGTCGTTTGCTGATGTAAGGTCCAGCACACCATCAAGGCAGCCGCAACCTCGCCGGATACAAACAAGCATGGGTACACGAATTGATTTATCTATTGTCACGCTCAGTTCTGCCTGATTTCTAATCATCGTGCTATCTTTCTCGCAGTCGGCATCACATAGTGGCCAGGCTTGCTCGGACTTCTAGGCATGGTGTATGGCCCACAAGGGCAAGGCGACGTCCGACGTCTCCTTCAACCTAGAGGACCCGCCCGAGGCATACACGAACCCGAGCGTCCACTCCCGCAACAGTGAGTAAACTAAGGTGGCGAGGTCGCTCCATGGGTCAGACCACGATCCGAGCACCCAAGACTTCGATGGAGAGGCCGTCATGAGGGTGGGGCAAGGCAAGAAGCATGGGTGGTTCTGGCTTGGTGACGGCGTCATCGACACGGCCTCTACTCCCTCTCTCTCCCAGATCCGAGCACGTAGCACGAGCGAGAGCCCAGCCATTCGCACACGGCCGACTGCTACACAACACCGGGTCGACGCACTCGAGGTTATTCCTATTTTGCACGTCATACATTCATCTTTACACACCTTAATTAGCTTTGCATTACTGAAACATTGGAGTGAAATATTGCAGGCCCGGCTAGAACAAGAAATGAAGGAACGTCAGGAGCTAGGGGCCTAGCTGGAGGCCGAGCTGGCCGAGCGGCAGGCCCAGGCGCAGAGGCTGATGGACATTACGGATTTCCTACAAGGGCTTGAGCAACGTATGGGCTTATCTCTGCCACCTGGGCTGTTGGTTCCACCTCCGCCTCCGCGTCCTGCAGCTGCAGCTACTCCTGTGAGTATCAAAGTTTTTTACTTTCGCTTGTGCTTTGCTTGTATGGCCTCTATCGTCCTAGATTAGCTATTAAAATAATCTTGTTCACATGTAATCTTTTCTCCTTTGTGCAGTCTCCATCTGACGGTGGTTCGAATAATCTACCTCATGCACCTACGAATGATGCATCTAGGCCTTCACCACAGTCGCAGTGGCCAAGATGAGTGCATGTTGTATTTTTTACATTTGTTGTTCACTTGGTGATGGACTTGTGATATACTTGTGATGCACTTGTGGACTTTGATGGACTTGTGGACTTATTTGGATGGACTTGAGCACTTATTATTATATATTGTGATGGATGTGATATGGGCGGATGGATGTGTGGATGGATGAGATATATATGCGATGGATGAGATATATATGCGATGGATGAGATATATATGTGATGGATGAGATATATATGTGATATATGTTTGTATGAATGTATTTGTCATGATGGAATGCAAAAAAAAATATTGCTGTTTTGGGTCACTTTGCCGAGTGTTGCACTCGGCAAAGGACCCCTTTGCCGAGTGCAATGGCCACAACACTCGGCAAAGCTGGAAAAATGGGTGATCAGAAAACAGATTTTCCTGCTTTGCCGAGTGCTGTGACCATGACACTCGGCAAAGAAATTAAAAAAAAATTAAACTTTGCCGAGTGCCGGCCATAGAGCACTCGGCAAAAAAAAATTTAAAAAAAAAATTCAAAACTTTGCCGAGTGCCACCCATAGGGCACTCGGCAAAGAAATTTAAAAAAAAATAAAACATCTTTGCCGAGTGCTTTCCGGTTTGACACTCGGCAAAGAATTTTTTTTTAAAAAAATGAAAAACGTTTGCCGAGTGCCCGGTGGCTGGCACTCGGCAAAGAATTTTTTTTAAAAAAATAAAAACACTTTGCCGAGCGCCAATATGGTTGGCACTCGGCAAAGAATTTTTTTTTAAAAAAAATTAAAGCTCTTTGCCGAGTGCCTTACACGTTGGCATTCGGCAAAGAAAATTTTTAAAAAAGAATAAAAAATCTTTGCTGAGTGCCTCATGGGTTGACACTCGGCAAAGAAATTTTTAAAAAAAAATTAAAAAAAATCTTTGCCGAGTGCCTGCAGGGTTGGCACTCGGCAAAGTGACCGTCAACGGAACCGCCTCCGTGCCGGTCGCTTTTCTTTGCCGAGTGTCTCTGGGGCACTCGGCAAAACCTTTGCCGAGTGCCCGATAAAAGACACTCGGCAAAGAGCGCTTTGCCAATCAGATTTTTGCCGTGTGGTCTTTGCCGAGTGCCGCACTCGGCAAAGACTTTGCCGAGTGCAATTTGGCCTTTGCCGAGTGCCTCAGGCACTCGGCAAAGAACCTGAATTCAGTAGTGAATGGCTGCCGCTAGCCCCTAGCTCATCTCTTTTGTACTGAACCTTTGTTTTCTTTAATATATTTTCAGTAGGGGCTCCCTGCCCCTCCTGTTTGTTCAAAAAAAAAACAAGTCAAAAGTATCTTGGTTTGCTTTTATTTTTTGTTTGCAGAGGATAAATCTCGACTGAATGGCAGACCACAATCTAAACATTACTACATTACTACAAATAGGATTTTAGGAAAAACTCGTCAGTCGCCAATAGAAATAGTTGCATAAAGATAACTTATAACTTTTTCATATGAACTAAGATGAAGATGAACTTTATATCAAAATTGCAGATTTTGATGTGATTTATAACTTTGTAGTTGATAAGTTTTTATTTGGAACCTCGGATGTTGACATGGACATACCAAATTTGCACTTCTCAAATCGACATTCTATTTGACAAGTTTTTTTATTTTAAGTTGGTTAGAGTCCAAATATATGTTGAAATTTTCTAGATTTTGAAATTTTAAATTTAGAATTTACAAACAACCTAGATTGTTCACATAGTTAATGCCAAAGTTGTAGTGGTTGACCCAATCTACAAGTTTGTGGTTGATAAGTTCTTTATTTGAAGTTATCTAGAGCGTCAAATATTTGCTTTAAGTTCTCATATTTTGAGATTTGAATTTTTGAAACTTCCCAACTATCTCGGATGGAGACACGATTTATACCAAAGTAGTAGTGCTTGACGAGCTTTAAAACTTTGTAGCTAAAACTTTTTTAATTAAAAATAATTATTCAGTGGCCAAAAAATTCACTACATCGCAACACCTCTTTTCACGGAAGGGGCGCATAGTCCAATCAAACTGTTTTTTGGTTGGGCATACAAAACACTGCTGGCAGTTAAGCTGGTAATTGGTGCCCAATATATTAAGTTGTTTAATAAACAAAATATACAAATACGACATATCGAGGAATAAATTGATTGGGTACATGTACAGCAAATTCGTAACTAGGTCCATCTTCAATAAAAAGTTAGCATGCATGTGTGCCACGACATCAGGAGAAAAAATTGTCGTTCTTCTTGCGAAACTCCACCTTGAGCACAGCCTCATCGTCGTCGTCCTCCTGCTCCTCCTCCCACTCTTCGTCGTCGTCGTCGCCACAGGTACGCTCACGGATGACACGGAAGAAGCACGTGTCAGCAACCCATCTGGTATAGTTGAAATTCGTTGGAGACCTCATCTGGAACGAGCACGTCAAGATGAATGTAATGAAGTATATATATCACTACTATAGAATTGACTTTCAGTACCGACAGTGATAGTGTCTCCCAACTCATCACTACCTTTTTTTGGCTAAAACCGACAGTCATAAAATCAACTGACACTGATATTCGGGTCATCACTGTCGGTTCATATCACTATCGATTTTAGCCAAGAACCAGCAATGATATTAGATCATCACTGCCGATTCAAGTCACGAACCGCCAGTGATATGCTGCACAAAAAATGTCATAACTTTCTCATATGATGTTTGGTGAAGACAAACTTTATGCCAAAGTTGTAGTAGTCGACGAGATCTACAACTTTGTAGTTAAAACTTTTTGATTTGAGATAGTTTGGAAGTCTAAATATACACCACAAGATTTTATAGAGTTAATATCAAAGGATTCCATATGCTTTATAGTCATAAGTGAGTGTGTAGTGGTAGTTAAGGATCTTTGATGGAGAAGTGACCAAAGCAAAAGTTGTAGATCTCTAAATGTTATGCAACATTGTAGTTGACAAGTTTTTATTTGAAGTCGTTATGATGTCCCTCTATTTGATTCGCATGATTTCATAGAAGTTAATATCAACTAAAGCCATATGTCCCATAGTCATAAGTGAGAGTGTCGTGGTATTTAAGAATCTCAGATCAAGAAATGACCAAGACAAAAGTTGTAGATCTCGAAAAGTTATACAACTTTGCAGTTGACAACTTTTTTATTTTAAATCATCTATCTAATGAAAATTACGTTTGTTTACTCAAATTAAAAATTTGAATTTTTCAAACCACCTCAGATGGAGAAACGCCCAATACAAAAGTTGTAGATATTCAAAAGTTGTGCAACTTCGTAGTTGACAACTTTTTCATTTGAAATCATCTATCCAAGAAAAATTATGATTGAATTTTCTCACATTTGAAATTCAAATTCTTCGAATGACCTCGGATGGAGAAATGACCAAGACAAAAGTTGTAGATCTCAAAAACTTATAAAACTTTGTAGTTGACAACTTTTTTATTTAAATTCGTTTAGGATTCTAAATATTCATTTCAAACCAGAGTGGCATAAAATAGGGAGAACAAATAAATATCCCATATGGACACAAGCGTTTTACATATGGAGTGGTTAGGGGACGAACGCACTACACAGAAGGTTGGGGATTCGAGCGCAGGTGGCCACGAAGCTCTCGTTTTTCATGCAAAAAATTGTGTGACGTGTGGCTATCCAGTGGGGTCCCTCCTAGTATTAAAAAATGCCTATTTTTCGATTTGTTTTTTTAGGTTTTCTGAAAACCAAATCACTGTCGCTTCTAAAACCGGTACTGATGAGCTCCCTCATCACTGCCAATATGATTGTGCCGGTTCAAAAAACCAACACTGATGGGCTTTTTGAACCGGCAGTGATTGGAAATCTGTAGTAGTTATGTAGGTTTGGGCGGCTGAGTTATAATAGATTTAGGTTTTATTATTTTTAGAATATTTTTTGTTAAAATTTTATCATAAAAGCCCAGTAGTGTTTAAGACAAAAAAAAAGTTACTCCAAGCCTCCAAAAATTTAGGGAAAAAATCTTGGACACATTTTGGAACATCATAAACCCAAGTAAAGTATTTAGAGCTCATGAAAAAGAATTTTGGAGCATCAAAAAATTAGATTTTCCTATAGGAAAAGTAGTAATAGGTTCTAGAAAAACGTACAAAATTCCTGTGGAACATTAGTTGATGACTAAATGCATCTAAAACATTTTGTCACTCATAAAGCAGAAGATGCACCTAGCATGAATGCAACAAACTTACCTTAGGATATATAGTTAATTTGGGAAAGTTCTTGAAAGCCATTCTTTTTTAGATAAAGGTGAATTAATTTGACTTCATATCCTTTAACCAAGACAATGAGACCAATTTTACATATGTTGAGCAACACATTTAATCAAACCCACTCAAATATCACTAGCCATGATGTCCAACGAATGACTGGACCACCTGTCAATAACAATGTCTTATTTGATCTACCCGTTTGTTTGTGCCAATCATGAAAGATATCCATCACATTCAAAGGGTATTTGAGACCCAAAACAAGATGTATTCTTCGCCACAGGAACTGAGCATACAGACACTCGAATAAGAGGTGTTGAATAGTTTCATCCCTACTACAAGACACACAAGATTTGTTCCTATTATAGTTCCTCTTTAATTAATAAATTATGTATAGTTAAAATCACCCCCTCTTGACGAATCATAGAAAATTTGTAATTCTCAGTGGTATACTTAAACGCCAAATATCATGTGAGACTTTAATGCATGTATTCACAAGGAGTTTATAAATGAAATTTATTGTGAACTCGACACTATTTTTAAGGAGCCAAAGGAACCTATCTCATCCAACTTTGTAAGCTAATGTTCATGACTCTTGCTACTAAGTGAGCTCTTGGTATAGCTTCTGAAACAGCTCTGGGAGCTCCATATCAGCCAACCGCTCTCCCACACAACTGCTTCATGTGCGGAGTCCTAGGAATACCGCTCACTGGAGCTGTTTTTTGAAAGAGTGATTGGAATGAGTTGTTGTATTCCATATTGTGTATGGGTACATATATAGGCTGTCGGGGTAGCATGCAAGCCAACCACACAAGCGCACAAGTACAGGGCGACCATTGCTATATTTACATCATGCTAATACTCCCCCGCAGTCTTATCGGGAGCACGGTGAACGTTAAGATTGGATCGAAACTCTTGAAATACAGATGTTGGGAGACCCTTGGTGAAGATATCGGCGTACTAGGATGTCGTGGGGACATGGAGAACTCGAACATGACTGAGGCCGACACGCTCCCGAACAAAGTGGAGATCAATCTCAACGTGCTTCGTGCGCTGATGCTGGACTGGATTGGTGGAGAGGTAGACAGCACTGACGTTGTGGCAATAAACCAGGGTGGCACGACGAAGATGGTGGCGAAGTTCGGCAAGTAACTGATGAAGTCATGTAGCTTCAGCGACACAATTGGCCACGGCTCGATACTCGGCCTCTATGCTAGACCGGGAGACTATGTGCTGATGCTTGGAAGACCAGGACACCAGATTGTCATCAAGGAACACCGCGTAGCCAGAGGTCGAACGGTGAGTGTCGAGGGAGCCGTCCCAGTCCGCATCAGTGTAAACAACAAGCTCTGTAGGCGGAGAGCGATGTAGAGTCAAGCCAAGGAAAAGAGTACCCTATAAGTACCGTAGTATCTGCTTGAGAGTAGCAAGGTGCGGGTCGCGTGGATCATGCATGTAGAGACATATCTGCTAGACGGCATAGGCAATATCCGGACGAGTGAAAGTCAGATACTGTAGTGCACCAGCCAAACTACGATACTGAGTAGAGTCAGCAACTGGAGGACCGTCGGTGGACAACTTGGAGTGCAGGTCGACAGGAGTGCTGCAAGGCTTGCAAGCACTCATCCCGACACGTTCCAAGATGTCCAGAGTATACTGCCGTTGAGAGAGCAAAAGGCCATCATCGCAGCGAGCAACGGAGACACCAATGAAGTGATAGAGTTGTCCCATGTCGGTCATAGCAAACTCACGCTGAAGGGCTGCAATAATATGTTGAAGAAACCTAGCTGAGGAGGCGGTTAGAACAATATCATCAATATAGAGCAGCAGATATGCAGTGTCTGATCCCCGGTGATTAGCGTAGGTGCTTTGCGAAGTGCTTAGGTTAGTTAGACCGCGCTCATATGCGCTTGCTCTAGGCTTAGGACTAGTTGCTAGTGAGGTTTGCATACCTCTTGACCAAAGGTGCTTACGCGCACTGTGCTTGTACTCAGCGGGGCTTATAAGTCTTGTGAGACCATACCAACCGTGTTTGTGGTGTGGCTGCCACTGTGTACGGAGGGAACAAGGCCCGCGGCATTTTGGCCGAAAGCTTGACAGCGAAGACGGCGGGAGCGGTTCGAGAGAGGTACACGAGAGACCCACTTGCGCGTGGGGAAGGCCCGGGGCTATCCACGGAGTTACCCGACCGGGAGCTTGGCCCTTGTGAGAGATTCCTTGCGAGGGGCTCCAACGAGGATTAGGGGGAAGCTTGCGTGCTTCTCGATACATCGGTGAAAATACCGGAGTCATTGACGGGAGTTTGCATCTCTACCTCATCTTTAGCTTCTGCATTTTTATTGTAATCTTGGTTATGTGCTTTACCATTCCTAGCTTAGTTGATAGGCTAGTTGATAAGGTTGAAACATAGGTTGCATAACTCTTTTGCAGTAGAGATAGCAACACACCTAGCAAAACCTTACTTGAACGTTTAGATAGATTCCTTTCTTGCATATGTTTTGACTAGGTGGAATTAGAGGCCATAATTAGAAGTAGAATTTTAAGCTGCCTAATTCACCACCTTCTTAGGCGTCACGGTCCTTACACGCTAGACGCACTCTTCCCGGACGGTGGAAAAGGCTCGTCCAGGCAGCCGCGAAGACTCAATGCCACCTTCTAGGTCGCACCGCTGCGTCGGATTTGGTTGTTTTCCATTTATGTAACATCGAAACTAAAGGCCTTTCGCTAGGATGGTCCAGCTACGACTGTTTGGTCGACCTTACAGATTGAACTGGAAACTGGAGGGGCCGCAGCCCTTACAGATTGAACTTATTAATTCTACCAATACTATATTCTAATCCTAAAGTTCCACTAATGGAGAACAGGGGGACGCCCTTTACGCAATACCAATGGAACCATAAACAAAACTGCCAGGTCCATGTGAACATCAATCAATTGTATTGGTATTCGTAAAGTGCAATGTCGTGCTGTCTGCTCGGCCACAATCAGCCAACTAATGCCAACTAATGCTTATGATGGTGATTTACAAGGTAATCGTACAAACGAAGCCACTATATTAATAAAGCTCCGAAGCTAGCAGGAGCGGATTTAATAATTAAGATTATGTAAGCGAGCCATGAAATGTCTTGCATGTGTACGGTAACCGAGTAGAAACTGACGAACACATAACGTTTAGACTCTGCACCTAACAACTCCTGCTAGTTCTCGGTTAATTAGTTCGCTCGACTTGATGCATCCACAGAAAAAATATATATTTGATATATAGAGAATCTCTCAAATTTCAGTAGGACACATATGTATGAGGAGTAGTTACCGACCCGGCTGCTAGCTGCAAGCGAGTGGGCGGGGAAGGCGGCAAGCAGGGACCGAGAGGACGCAGCAGGGCACGGCAAGGAGGAAGAGGAGCCAGAGACAGCGGTGGTCGGCCGGTGAGTGCGCGGTGGCGTCACTCCCCCCTCCTCCTCCGAGAGCAACGACGGCATGACTAGAAAGCCCAGCACGGCCCGAAAAATGGACATCCCAGGCCAAAATCAGGCAGGGCCAGCATTACGTGCAGGCCCACCAGATCTTTTTTTCCCCTGAAGGGAAGTGGCAGAAGCTAGGCCCACTAGATCCAGCCGGATGACTTCGAGCATTCGATTCCAAATGCGAGAGGGCAGTCAGTTAAAATATATTGACTGGAAACAGAGTACACTTGTTTCATTTAGTCTAGTTACTAAACATGTTAAGCCTGATGAAATTTCAGTCTATTAGTATTATTTTTTGAACAAGTTCAGTGAATTGTTGTAGATAGAAAAGAGAAAAACACACAAGCCCAACTGAACTTCAGATCCATGGAAACAAATGGCTCTGTTAGAGCCTCAGCAGAAGCCTCGAGAAAGTATATGTGAATAACACTGTGCTAATTCATCCCGGCTCCAAAACAAATCACATGTTCAAAAAGAAGTATGTTGTTTGTTGATGGAAAACCCCACAATACAAGGATTGAGAGAACAGTCATCAACTCAAGCATATATAGTAGGACCAAATTCTGCTAGACAAAAAATCCAATAGCAAGTGGATTTAATGAATTTAGAGTATATATAACTTTTGCATAAAGAAATGATCGGCACGTTCAGCATCCGTGTTACTTATTACAACAAATTGAGCCAGTAAGGCAAGAAGCAGCTGGTCCCCAGTCCCCTAATAGTAACTCAACAAGTCCAAAGCCCCAAGCCATACTACCACAAGCGATGCTGCAGGTTCATCAGAACCAACAGCAATCAGCATGCATCTACACATATTATCAAGTCTGAAGTAAAAATAGTAGTGATAATTCTCGAGACAACAGCCTGCTCTGCAGCTGGATCCATGTCGTAACCATATGCTGGAGACGGTGGTGCCAGCTGATGAACGCAGAGAGACTGCAAAGATGCTTCAACATCGACACCACCCGTGTGGGTATGGGTGGCTCTTGCCGCACAAGTCCTGCCCACGCAGCAGCAGTCCACGCATGCTATGCCTGTCAAATCAAATTATTATTGTTAACTTAAACGTGCTAGTATTGACGTTAGTTATTAACATGGTAAGAGAGTATACACACAAAAAAAACGGGGGTAGCTAGGAAACAATACTAATTAATTAAATATGACGTACCGAAGTAATAATATTAATTAAATATGATATATGTATAACAGCTGGCGCAAACATAAGGTAAAAAGACTCTGTAGTCTGTACCTGGCCTAGGCACTACTATTCCCGGGGCTCATCGTCGTTGCCATCAAATATATAATAGAAACTCAGTTTGATGTTGGATACAGGGTGACCTGGGTGCAGGCCAGCCACGTCCCAGAGCGCAGACTCTGCAGCCCTTCTATTGGATCCCTTTGCATATAGGCCCCCGATGTCTCCGACGATTTCCTTGAGGCCTGATAGGTACTCGATGCCAGCAGGCACACCACCATACCTGTCCCATCCCTGTGCATTGAAACATAGCTCGAGCCTTTCAAGCTTCGGCATCGCCCCTGCCTCAAAGGCCAGGTACGATATCCTGCAACATGCAACTGTAAAATGCTTGAGAACAGGGAATCCTCTTCCACGGATGATGATCTTGTCTTTAGGAACTCCATTGATGTGCAAGTCGAGGTGGACAAGGGAGGGCAACTGTGAGAGAATCCCAACGTCATCCCCATACACATCCTGAACAACAAGCTGCAGGTCATAGAGGCTATGGTGCTGGCCAATCCACCCAGGAATCCTCGAGAAGTACTTTGCATGAAAGCTCTGGAGATGAATGAAAGAAGTTGGGACTGACCACCATGAATCTAAGCAGGCTCTGACAGTGACAGGTTGGTAAGAACTACGAATAAGTAGACATTTGAGGCTGCAAATGTTTCCAAGGGCGTGGACAAGTTCCCTACATTTTGCAGCAAACTCGTCTCTATTGGTGGATGTGTAGTTAAAATATCTGATTTCAACATTTGTCAGATTTGTCAGTTCTCTCAGACCCTTGATATTGTCTAGTGAGTTTCTCAAATCAAAGCAACGTAGAGTACGCAATGATTTCATGTTACTGACGCCATTGGGAAATATTACATGTTCTGGAACAATCAGATGCGATAAACGGCTCAAATGAACAATATCTGATGGTAGCTGCAGATCTGATTGTCCTTTTATTTCAAATGTTTTCAGTTGCTGCAGACGTCCAATTTTACTAGGTAACTCCACATGACGACCACTTGCTATGATCTTTAAGAATCCCAGTTGAAACAAATGACATATTCCATTCAAGTCAAGTAACTCAGATGAATAGGGCCCACTTGAAATTTCAATCGT
This sequence comes from Miscanthus lutarioriparius, assembly GCA_904845875.1. Classification (NCBI taxonomy): domain Eukaryota; kingdom Viridiplantae; phylum Streptophyta; class Magnoliopsida; order Poales; family Poaceae; genus Miscanthus; species Miscanthus lutarioriparius. The sequence continues at coordinate 5,161,227 of CAJGYO010000014.1, forward strand.
CAAAACTCGGAGATGCTTGAACTGTAAAATAGGAGGTAGATATAAAGAGGTACCAAATCTTGCTAGCATTCGTGTTTGGGATAGCTGGAAGGATCTTCCTACTGTTTCATCTATTGCACCATCCAAATTGAGTGAGAGTCGACGGATCTTGTTGTGCTGTCTTGTCAAATCTTGAATATCATCTATTACAGTGATAAAATTATCTTCTCTCGATTTATGTAGGATAAGATCAAGCATCATGTCATGAACCCTGCAAGACATCACCTCACCATTGTAGTCTGTATCTACGGGCTGAATCAAACTCTTATTGATAAGCTCATTGAAATAGCTCTTTGCAATATCCTCTGGATCTGTCCCACGAGCTTCACATATAAAACCTTCACTTATCCATTGTCTAACCAAATCATTCTTATTGATTGTGTAGTCCTCTGGATAAATGCCTAGATATAGCATACAAGTCTTCAAATAATGAGGAAGGTTTATGTAGCTGAGGTTTAATATTTGTCTCATGCCATCCAAGCTTGGGCTCACTTCAAAGCTGGAGCCCAGAGAGTCCCTTACATGTTCCCAGTGCTCCTTTAGTTTGCTTGGCTGGCTGGCTATTAGGCTAGATGTTGTGATAATTGCAAGTGGCAAACCACCACATTTTTTCAAAATTTGAGCAGACACTTCCATCAAATATGGAGGGCAAGCTTCCTCTGCACCAAACATTCTTTTGAAGAATAAGCTTCGTGAGTCTTGGTCACTAAGGGCCTTCATCTTGTAAACACATTCAATGTTCTTAGCACAGCAAGCTCTGGCCACAGTCTCAATTCGTGTAGTTATTAATACTCTGCTGCCATTAATGTTCTCTGGAAGAGCACATCTAATGATATCCCATGCAGGAGCCTCCCAGATGTCATCAATTACAATTAGGTACCTGACATGTAAATGCATACCGCGTGTAGCGACCTTTAGGACAGTGTTCATGAAAACGTGAAAGCATCGTAGCTAGAGGCTAGAATAACTACAACAAAAACAAGAACTCAGTCGAAAAACTTCAGAAGTGGTTATGTTGATAAGGGTTCCGGTTGAAAAGTTATGAGAGCAATGCCTTCTGTTTTTTAAAGTAACTATTTCTTAACACATAGTCTTACTAGCCTATAGATGCTGGTGAGAACTAAAATGGTAATTTGAGGAACAGTACTTCGAGAATAGATATGAAATGCAGCATCAAAATTCTTATAAGAACTGTAATACTTTGTTTGTATGGTTTATTTGGTTTATATGTATAACATGGATGTCATTACCTAGTTAATCAAAAGTGAACAAGGTATAAACCAAGAAGAAAAAACAAACACATAAAAATTTCACTTGCAGGACACGCTAGAAAGCTAAAACTGAATCGCTTCAAAATCATGAAAAGTTACTTAGCATTTGTTTTCATTGCTGGCATACCTCTTATCCAAAAGAAAATTTTGCAGCGTCCTAATCAATTCGGACTCTTCCCACATTTCCATGTTGGTGTTCATAGGAGGTTTAAAGCCAACTTGAGATAGTATAGTCCTTAGTACCTTCCTAATATTTGGTTTTTGGGACACAGAAACAAAAGCTTGACACAGGAATAAGCCCTCTTGCTTGCGATAAATCTCATTTGCAAGGGTAGTTTTTCCAAGACCTCCAAATCCGACAATAGAGAGCACCTTTAGCTGATGTGAAGCAGGCACACTCTCTTCATCCATCAATTTTATCAGTTGGTCCCTGGGCTCCTCAATACCAACAAGGCTGGCTGACTCTGCATGGAGTGCCAAAACACGAGAATCGACGACTGTGTTGTTTGGCTTGGAAACAGTTTCATCGACCTTGTACCTCATGCGTCGCTCGTTCACCTCCATGACACGACTCCTGAGGCCTTCCAGCTCCTTCGCAATCTGATGCCGAATGTTCATGGTTGTCAGCAGGCTCATGCTTCTATCCATGAACCCCTTGAATCCACGCGGCATGCTGCTGTACTTGCGCTCGACGCGATGCAGGAACTCATTGATACTGTCATCTATATCGTAGGAGAGTTCACGTACTTCCTTCACCCAGCACTTGTCTTGCTCGTCAGGCTCTTCCATGTCTGACATCTTCTTCAGGAACGCGTGCATGCTCTCTAGCTCAGCTTTAAGGAACATGATCTGTCCCTTAGCTTCTTTGAGCAGCTTGTACTCAGATGTGATCAAATCACCAAGCTTCCCTATCAGGGAGCCCAAAGCACCATGAGAAGCGCTGACCACGGCAGCCTCCATCGATCCCCTGGCCTTTCCTTTCTTGTGCTCAGCACTCTGAATCTGAAGTTGGCGATGTGAGGTTTTCTCAATTTTACTCCTGAATCAAACATATCGACAGATTCAGATGCTCTGTTTTCATAACTAAAAACTAGTTTATTACTCAACCTGGAAGATTGATCATAAGTTTTTTTTAACAATCTGCACTTTTATTTGGAGAAGAAACATAAACAAAAAACTGCCAGAGAAGAGAGCGAGATTCGCTGAGGTCACTCACCACTACAGCGGAGCCACCACTATTGTCTCTGCTTTCTTAGTTTGACAGTACGTATCCAGATTCATTTGAAAAGCTTTGTGAGGTGAGGTCAGTCCTCAAGCTGCAAGAAAACCGTCCGCGAGCTTTGTCAGGCAGCTGTGAGATGAACAACCACAATGAGAAGATTGCAATTTTCAGTCAACTCTGAGATCTAGTGTGTTCGAACTTCAACAAAATAAACCAAATGGAAACCAACGTACGTACGTACCAAGTTTTTCTGAGAAGTGAAAAAAAGACGGGTGATGGAGCAACACGCCGTCGCTGATTGTGTGCTGCTCCGAGTCACCGAGTGATTGTGTGCTTCCCCAACGGCAGCCAGATGAAGAGGGAGAGGCAGAGAGAAGTGTCCCTGGACCTGGCCGATGGAGTTTTTCTTTATCACGATTTACGAGTGACAGTTCTAGACTTCTAGTTATCAATATGGACTTGTATCTCCACTTCTTTTTTAGAGTGTGCAGTTTTCTTTGGACTACTGTACTTTACTAAGAAGAGATCTATACATACGAAGAACTTGAACAAAAGGAAAGGGATTTGAATTGAAGCCAAAGTACGTACCTAGCTTTTCTTGGAAGAAGAGGAAAAACAATTAAGGGTGTTGTTGCATCAGGCAGCAGCAAGCCGTCGGCGAAACAATTAAGGGAAGGAAAAGTATGTCGTCTACTGCAACGACGGCATCCGTGTAGTCAAGTTGAGCGAGGGGAATCAGTGCTCAGCTGTGGTGTGGTGGGGGTGCACCACACAAATTAGAAAGCCAGCATCGCACAAAAGCTAGCGTTGGTTCTCCGCAAAAGAAAGATTATTCTTCCTGTCCATCAATTATTGATCATAGTATCATACACGGAGTCTTTTGTTCCCCATTTCTCTTTTTTCAAAAGAGAAATCTGAGAAAACAAAGAACTACTATTTTATTTGCAAATAAATATATTTTCTACATTTAAACATTGAGATGGTTCCCAGAAACAAACTGTGAGTAGCTACCGGATTCGTAGTATTCAGTTACAGAAGAACAACCAGGTACACATGTACGCTTGACGTGTCTTCCCTAGAGCGTGCACACGGCGACACCAGGAGGAAAGGAGAGGTTTATTATCACAGCAACGACGACATCCGTGTGTGGTGTGAGTGGGGTGTGCATGAATTGTGTGGGTCTTTGCTCGTGCATTAACATATGCTACAACTGTATCCATATGATAGGCTTCAAATCTATTAAGTTGAGCGACCGTGGGGAATCAGAGCTCAGCTGTGGCCCACACAAAAAGGCAGCCCCGCACAAAATTAAAGCTAACGTTGATTCATTTTCCACAAAGGAAAGATTCTTCCTGTCCGCCAATTATTAATACTCGGAGGCTTTCTCTTTTTCAAAAGGAGCAAAATGAGAAAACATAGAACCATTGTTGCAAATATTTAAATAGAATTTCCACATTTAAACATTGAGAGTGAAAAGTTTCCAGAAACAAACTTTGAGTTACCAGTTTCCCAGTACTATTCGGTTGCACAGAAGAACAGCTCCTGGTACACATGTACATGTACACGATGGTACATATATAGATGGATTATGCAAGACCGAGCAAAAGAAATGTACCGAGCTGGAGCTAGAACGGCGGCACCAAATCCTTATTGGCGCGTGTGCATCGTAGCGATGCGTGGACATGCGTCAAGACATGAGTGTAGGCACATCGTCGTCTTCCATGTGCAAACCCGTGAGGTTAGGGGAGGGTGGTGGTCACACGGGTGTGGGCAGAGTGGCACAGTGAGGGATAACCGATGGGTGGGGTCAGTGATGGCAAAGGATGCCAGAGTTATGAAAGGTGGGATAACCGATGGGCGAGGGTGAGTGATGGCAAAGGATGCAGACGGTAGGTTGTTTGGTTGGCGGTGTGGATGCCGTTGGCCATGGGAGCGGAGCGGCATGGCAGGTAACCGGTGGGCGGGTTGGTAGTGGGGGCAAAGGACGGCAGAGTTAAGAAAGGTGGGATAGAAGCGATACAGGTAGATGGTCGGCGATGTGAATGCCGTCGGCCATGGGGGTGGTGACAGTGGGCGGCTGTGTGGGGGCGGTCAAGGGGAAGAATACGTGCGTTGATAAGCCAACTGATGCCTGGCGGCGACAGGCTGGAAGTCTAGAACCGTCTAGCTACATGGCCTCACTATGCCTGGACATGCTAGTGCACCACCATCGGGCTGCCCCTACTTCTCCGTACTATATTTCATCATAGTAGTGTGTTATTAAAAATATACTAGTGAACGTTCCTGCACGTTGCACGGAACCTAGTACGTATTAGAATTGAACTCCATATCATCGCTAAACATGTGTTGTTCTTACTTTTATGAGCACAGGTCCTGAATCCGGGTGTATATGGGAGACAGTGGGCACGAGGATAGTTTGGTAAGTAAAAAAGGCGGGTTGTAAGACACACTTTGCTCTTTAATGTTATGTGTAGAGATAAAAATAGATAGATTTTTACATGTGTGTTGCAACAAAGGAAAAAATCAACATAAAAACATGATGTTTGAGATCACCAAACATTATGTTAGCAACATGCAACTTCTAGATATATTGAAATACATAAGCATGAATCTTACATATCATTATTTATCTAATCAAGCATCAATGAAAAAACACAAAAATACATAATTCTAGTCAGCGATAGAGGTATTTTGAGAATAAAAAAAGTGGTTTGGAAGAAACACTTCGCTCTTTAATATTAGACAGTGAGTAGAAGAGATAGAGATATATGGGTAGAGGGATATGATCATTGGATTATAGTCTATACTAATTTATATTGGTATTTATACATAGGTAGAGGGATATTTGTTTATTTTCATAATGGTAAATGTGGGTCACTTTCATAATAGCACTGCCCAAAAGAACAGACAACCGAGGGCTGACAACACGTCAAGAGGCCCACCTGCAGGTTCAGCTCCATAGGGCCACCTGCAGGTTTAGCTCCACAACACGATGACCTTCCTGCCACTTGTTAATTATATATACTAGTATAGTGCCCGTGCTAACGCTATGGCTTTATTCTGGGAATCACATGAAAATAACCAAACAACGAAATTTTTTGATAGTTTAAGTCACACGCAATGGTACATAACGATGTATTTATCTGGAAAACACGCATGCATAACAAGGCATAATAAAGTCATGTCTGACATATCTATCCTACTAATTTATGAGTTTAAGTAGATCTTACAGTTCCCCAGGGATGTCATATGTACATTCATTTGCACTGCTCTTCAAAATGTCAACTAAAAATTCCGTCCTCAGTGAATCTGACCTCTGCGAATGATATAGATAATATATAATAAGTTAACTTACTGATTTGGTAGATAACATATAAAATATACATAGAAATATTTTACGCTTACTATGTTGACAAACGACGATAATCTTTCGCCATTCCACAACTTTAGGTAGTTGTAGACAAGGAAGCCTGCCAATTTTCTGGAGAAGAAGAGCCCAAGTGTTTATTTGTTGTAGTTAAATCAAATCACTATTTATTTGATGGTAAGATAAGATAAACACAATATAAGTTGTTACCAGTCCATAGCTTTTGGAAGATATAGTTTTAATTGACGACACCAGAGGTAAACATTCTCTTTCCATGCAGGATTGACCAATGTCATGGAGAAACTCAAATAATTCAAAACTATCTCTAATATACCATTATATGGCATGATTGGATCTAGACCCGAGTACCATAGTTTTGGAGAATGCGGATCTAGAATGTGCACAATTTTGTTACCCATGTCAAATATGAATAAAATATAGTTCCTATCTCAAAAATATGGCAATAGAATCTGTAAACAAACAAAAAAAACCATAAGTGCAATACAAAATATAAGTTTTCAAAGGAGTTTAATGAACATATATCTTACAGTGCTGCAATTTTGTATTTTGTAGTCCCTATCAGGCCCGCATTGAAGCAATTTTGCTAGTTCTTCATAGTCTATCCAATCGCAACACCTTGGATCTCGTCCAAACTGAGTTCTCGACTGTTGTTTTTTTTTTGCAACAATTATCACTATTTAATTAATGATACAACTAACAAATGATTTATATACATTAGTGAAAAATTATATCAACTTACAGCAAACTGGAGGTCTATATAGTGGTATTTGTCTTTCTCCAACATAGAGGCGTTATTGGATGCAGCCATCCAAACAGCAAGGTTGAAGCAATTATGATCCATCTCCATATTCTCGTTTAAAATATCGCGAATTTTTCTACGAGTTAAAGAAATCGGATACGGTCGTGTGCTTCGGACCCATTCTTTGCTAAAAATCCAGGACAACAAACAAATGAATTATCGTAGCAGTTGTAGCAGGGGTGATGAAAAATCTTTAAATGAGAACAAAATAATTTACTTTAGAATGACTTACTCTAAAGATTCATGGTCATTATTCAACAGGATGCATGCACGAAATGCAGACAATAGGTCTTGTTTGTTTGTCCATGTTGTTGTACCCGACAGTATCATATCTATTTCATCTGGATTATCGAGCATTACAACATCATCATCAAGATTATTGTTGTCTTCCATATCTTGCTCATCATCCTGTAACCCTCTCGCTGTGTTTAGCGTGGAGTTATACAAGATCGCAGGTAGCTTGAACCTAAAGTTACTTATATCGTCCTAAAAATATGAGCAAGTCATGATTATTAACCAAACCAAAATAAAAAATATTTAGAAATATTCTTATGAAATTACCTGGGTCACAGCATCAGATAAAGTTGTTCCAGTCCAATACTCCATATAATTAAGCATCCATAAACCGCAACTTACACTGTGCAAATATTACAAGTAAAATATGAGTGATACAGTGTATTGTTCTTTGGTGTGACAATGCCATGTACACAAAAGGTATAGTTGATCTTTTACCCATCTGTTTTGCGCTCTTTTAGTGATCATATGTTTAGTTGGCTAAGATGACACTTCGATACCGTGTTTCCATTTTTTGTCGGTCCAGTTGGATATGCTCTGCTACATGCTTTATCATTCTTTCCATTCCTATTAACTTTATGACCCGAAACACCAAGTTTTAGAAAGGAATATTAAAAATTTAAAAACAATATGTATGTATGTATATCAATCATAAGCCACACCGTATATTCGAGATCTTGAAAGTTTGACATTTGGTCTCCGAAAGAGTCCAAAACATGTATCTCGCCTATTGAAGCATTAACAATCGCTACGTACCAGTGAAATTTCACAATGTTTATAGGAAGGAACACCTGCAATAATGGAGTTTTATCCAATTTATTTATATTTCTTTTAATCAACAAAAAGTAGCATCTATCAGAGTTTGTGGTCAAGCGTACCATATCAGCCTTCAAATAATTTTGGACCCATGTTTCAACCACGTCATTTCTGCTATAGTTCCATGTCGTTGCAGGGGCCTCTCCATCACGATGTAGCAATTGAGTAATAAAGGTATTTTCTAAGTAAACATCTCCACCTTCTCTATGGAGCAGGTGTTCTTCATGCCGCATCAATTGGATGTACGCACTTATGACCTACAGGTTTGTAATTTGTCAATTAAAAATTGGCATATATTTTGCATGGACATCAGCTAACGCAAAAGCAGTGTTAAAATGCTTACAGCGCCATTCACTTGCACATCACCATTTAATAGGCAATCCATGTCATCTCCAATTACCCAAGCATCGTCAATTCGGACAAGTAAACTTTTTTCCTTTTTTCCCTTCATGTAGTGAATTACCTTGACATCTTCTTCTGTACACTCATAGTCTGCGTTGAAAATAATTTTATTAATTAATTAATTTCAAAAAAATATAAACAATAAGATACTATTGAAGAAAATGACTCACCTTGAGACAGGACCTTTGCATTATTCGCCTTCTTAGGTTTATTATATTGAGGAATCACAATCACATCCTCGTCAGCATGCTTTCTGGCTTCGTCTTTTTTTATATTAACTATTTCTAGGACATCGTCTTTGATTTGCTCTTCTTCTTTGATCCACACTTCTTCTACATCCCTATTACTTATCTGCATATGCAATATTATATTATTAGTGGGTGATGCAACCCATATAGATAAACATGAGTGAGGATATGTGAGTAGCTTGAGAGTTCCTTGCATACCTCATCCTTGTCAGCACGCTTCGGCTTCCTGTCATCGTGTGGCTCTAGATTTAGTATTATTTCGCCATCGTCTTTGATCGGCAATTTTTCTATATCTGTATTAATCTGCTATGGGATATTATATTAAATGCTGTTTTTAATATTAGTACCTACGTATGTACTGACCCATATAGATATATACATACACTGACGTTTTCTTTGTCTCCGTCCTCGGCATCTATCTGAGAATTCCCAATAGGTTCCATTGATGCCTCACTCTCTACATCCTTTTTCATTTCTTCTGCGTTCACATGAGAGCAGAGCATAAATAACAGAATAATATTGGAGATCAAATTTTTATGAATAATCAAACGTGTCTTATAATTGATTGATAAAAGTAACAACCAATAATAAAAAAATGTTACAGCATCATTGCCAACAATAGAGTAAGAGATGTCGAGGTCTCTATTCCCACTGCCCAATTGTGGCGAGTTGCACGTTGTTGACACTTCATTCAACTAAAGATTGATAGGGAGCAACCAGAGTACAAGTACGAACCGTCATTGGGATCCAGTTCACATCGCTCCGGCTCCATTGACGTTGTTGGCGGCTGGTCGCCACTCGCCATTGGTGTAAGGTACCCTTTTCTGTAATGCCAAAATAGCTTAAATCAGGGTTCCAGATCTCCGTTTTGCAGAGCATGGAGGCAAGGCAAGAGCGAGCATACCAGGCGTGGCGGATGCTCGTCGTAGTGTGCGACGAAGACGTCGTCCGCTGGGAGTAGGGCTGCTGCGGCGCGTGTTCGTCACGTTGATGCAGATGACCTCCGTAGGCGTCGATGTGTCTCTTCCCGATGGCCGTCTTCGACGAACTCCTTTTATCACAGGCGGGCGAGGACGTGATTTGGGCGCCCTAACGGTGTTCAAAACAAGAAAGCAAAAAAGAAATGGCAAGAAATAGATATTTATAGAAAGAAAGAATAAGAAAAGGAATTGATAGATATATCTTGCATGCAGTTTTTGGCGCAAATCAAGCATCACGTCAAGATGACTGATTTGCATTTCAATGCATGCGTTCGAACATGGGCCTGTTTTTTTTTTCTGAAACATGGAGGTGAGGGGGTGTGAGAAGCCTCCATCAAACATCGTTTCTGGACCTTTGGATTTGACGTAGATCTATTATGAACCCTTTGATTTTGATAGAGACAAGTTTTCAATTATAGTGGAGATATTTTTGAAACAAGTGGCAGGAGCTCTACCTTTCAATTAAGAAGAAATAGAAGTTTCACGTACAAGAAAGGGTTGTCAAACCACATGATGCCTACAAAACTGGACATCCGAAAGGCTAACCCACCCACATGACGCGACAAAGCACAAAAACTACCATGAGTCATCATTGCCGAGCATGGTTACAGAGCAGCAGCAGTAGCAACTCTAACTTCCCATGGCAGACCCTAGATGAGCCACCCTATCGATGCCGGGCAGCCGGTCCAGAAGCATGAGACCGCTACAGGTCATCGTTGCCAAGCTCAAGTGTATCACGAAGAGCAGCTCTGACTTCCTATCTCAAACCAAACGCCCCACCCCTGATGGCTGCCTGACCTCCCACGCTGAAACCCCAAGTCGTTGATTAAGGAGAGGTCACCACGTGTCATCGTTGTCGAGCCACATCCCTTGATGCAGCAGCTCTGACTTCATGCCGCAAGATAACCCCCCACACGTCCAGCGGGCGCCGAGAAGTGAATGGCCACTACCAAAGGTGACATTCATCGAAGCCAAGACAAATTCCAATAGCGACGTCTTTAGGAAGGGCACGACGCAGAAAGCGCCACTGTCGCTCGTCCAAAAATGGGCAAAGTTTTCACCCTTGGAAGACAATGCTAAAGGGGAACACGATGCCCCCAACAGGGAAAGCGGTGCCCGGTGGCATCATCATCGCCAAGGCTTCCCGCACTAATTGTCGGACCATGATGCAGATCACCCCTTGCCTGCCACCACCATCGTCGTCGTTGTCATCCTGCCGCCCCACGGAAGCCCCTCCAGAGAGGATTGATGCGCCAGCTGGACAAGGCAGCCGCACATCGGCCGCCGCCCCCTCCGACCTGGCATCCCACGGAACAAGAGTCATCCGTGCCGCACACGCAACATTGGCCTGCTCCGGCGCAGCCTGCCACCTGTAGGTCGCAGCCCAGTGACCGCGCGCACCCCACGGCCGCACGTCGTCGTAACGCCTCGCAGTCGTCGTACGCCAGCGCCGAGCATCCCTGCGGCCAGGCCCGCCATCGCCGGGCGCCCCGTGGCCATTGCACACCAACTCCGGGCGCCTCCACGGCTAAATGCCCCATAGGCCCATCGACTTATGGCCATGTCACGCAGTCCACCGTCCCTGTGGCCGCCCCACGCCGTCGCCAGGTGACCCACCGTAAGGCCCCGCCACCGATGCAACCTGACCCCAGCCCGCTCGATTTGCCCCTACCACGCTGGATCCGGGCGACGAGGCCACGGATCTGCGCGTCGGCGGCCAGGAGCGAGCCACCGCCGCCGCCAATTCGCTTCCCCAGCTGCAACGGCGTCCCGGTCCAAGACCGCAAAGTCCCGTGCGAGCAGACCTGCGCCTCGAGCAGACCGGCGGCGCCGCAGCACACGAGCCAGGCAACCCCTATGAGCCCTCGCAGCTCGCGCAAGAGCTCGACCCGCCGCCCGCTGCTACCTCCACCGACTGAAAGCAGAGTATACTTGTTTCATCTACTAGTTAAATGCACATCGGTAATATAATGTAAGCGAGAGACAAGCGATGCAATTCAGCGAAAGACGAGAGATGCAAAGCAGCTCGCCGACAAGAACAACACAGGACCATTTAGCAGGGTACCTTGATTGATGATAGGTTGCATTGTTGGTACACCAAAATGAGCCAACAACGCAAACTGGCACAAACAACACTGGACTATTTCTTCAAAAAAACACAGGACCATTTAGCATGATACCTTGATTACTACTCTGTTTCAATGTTAGCAGCGGATCCATGGGGAAGAAGAAGAAGGTTAGGCCAGCAGAGGAACAGAGGATGGTGAGGACAGATTCTTCAGTTTAGGAGGTTTTCAGGTTCATACAGCTTAACCCCAAATCACACGGCGTGCTCGCCTTAAGAATCCGCTCGCAGGCGGAACAGGAAAGCTACTCGTGGACGCAATTGAGCCACTCCGGCCCAAACGCAGCTGAATTGTCCTTTCTGGACCTGAGCATTCTATTCTTAGCCAGCCCATCACCGAATTCCTCCTCCCCGCGCTCCATCTCCTAGCGCCATTAGGAGCCTTGCTTCCTGACACCTTGCTTTGTATTGCTCCCACTAGGGTAGCGTTTGGTTTGGGAGCAGGACAGGAACGACGTGGGGTATCCCAGCTATAGATGGCCATTCGGGCAGCCTGGCCCGGCACGGCATGGGCCCATGCTCGGCACGGCCCGTCAGGTGTATCGGGCCGTGCTGTGCCTGCCGACGGGCGGCACCAACGGCCTAAGCACGGCCCTAAAGGCCTCGTGCCGTGCTGTGTCGGCCCAGTGGCCCGACTGGCCCAGCGTGCCCGTGCCAGCCCAAGGCCCGACATTCCCCTAGGCTAAAAAAATAGTTCACAGATCAAGTTCTTAGACAAGGACACAGGAATGTAAACATAAATAATTGATATATTAGCTGCTTAGTGCAGTGGTTGCCTTTCATTGGAGCAACAACATTTCTCAGATCCCTGTCTCTTTCATAAGTGTTTAAATGTCCAGCAATCTCAAGAACATGATGCATAATTAATGGAGATGTTGGATAATAAACACCAGATAGTACAACAGTAGAATCATAAAATTGTTCAAGGAATAGGATAAGTTTTTCAGCAGCTTTGCGGTCATTCTCTGTCAACAATGGGTGGCCATCAACCAAAGGATGGTTTGCAGTGATCCACACTGAAAAAGGGGCCCTGTGACCTATCAGATGCTTTAGCATCAGATATGTTGCATTCCATTTAACATCCATGTCCAAGCCAAACTTACGAGGGCGGACACCTTTAGCAACAAATAAGTTTTTGTATGATGCAATGCGCACATTAGAGGAATTCATAAATAAAATTGCAATTCTAAAAGCATGCAACATGGGCTTGAAGACTTCAAGCCCAGCTTTAACAATTAAGTTAATGATATGACAAGCACAGCACTGATGCAAAAACAGTTCACCAACATAACCAGACAATGCAGGAGTAAGAATCTCCATTGATTTAGTGTTTGTAGAAGCATTGTCTAATGTAATTGAGAAAACCTTATTAGTTAGGCCATATTCATAAATACAAGTAAGCACACGTTCAGCAATGTTCTCATGATTGTGTGACACATCAATCAACCTTAGACCCAAAATCCTCTTCTCTAATTGCCAATCAGAGTTAACATAGTGAGCAACAATACTTAAGTAGTCTTCTTTTGCATTACCAGACCATATATCAGATGTCAAAGCAACAGAACTAATAGACTTCAAAGATTCAAGGAGACTGCTACAACGTTCTTTAAAGTACTTAACAAAGTCTCTGGTGGTGATTTGTCGAGAGACTGGAACAAACCTAGGGTTATGAGCAAGTTTAATGTACTCCTCAAAAGCAGCAGATTCACGAAAACAAACTGGAAGATCCTCTCTAGAAATCAACCTGCACAACTATGTTCTAGCAACCTCAGGCCTGTATTCCCAGTGATGGACAGAACCATGAGGATTAAACCTAAGCAGGGACTGAGACATGGCATTAGTGCCAACCACTCTTGGTTTGCATGATTTGATATGCCTAAGCAAATGACTAGTACTAGCACTAGAATGAGCAGATAAAGTTTTTTTTGCAGTAATTGCACTTAGCATTGACTCTAATTTGCTCTCCATTGTGCAGCTCAAACAACTCCTCAAAATCCTCCCATACCTCAGACCTGTTGCGTTTGTTGCTGGCGCTAGAGCTGGACGGTGTCGGCTCAGGAGCAACGCCAGGAGCAGGCGTCGGTGGCTCGTCTACGCCACCGCCAACCTCGATCGGAGTGGATGCAGTGCCAAACAGCTCCTCGCGCCCGTCCTCCAAGTCTTCTTCATTGTCACCTCAAAGCCCCATCATCCTCAACTCTTAGTTGGTGGAGGTGGGATCGTCGGCCTCGGCCATCGCGGGCACTCCGGTCCCTCAACGGCGGCTACCGCAGCTTAGCAAGAAGCCCGCGGCCTGCAAAACCAACCAAAAACAAACGTTAGAAGTTAGAATACCGAAGTTAGGTTTAGGGTTTACAGTTAGGTGTGGCTTACCTGCGCAACCGGAGCACCGAAGTTGCCGTTGAAGCCCTGAAGGCTGAGATCCACAGTTCTATCGTCTACGAGAAGAGGATGGAGAGCGGTGACCGAACACGAAGACGAAGATGAAGGAAGGAGGAAGGATGCGTAGAGGAGACAACCGAGAAGAGGAAGGACCCGACAAGGACCAAGGAGGTGACCTCAGATGAGCTGAGACAAGCTCACCGTCGCCCGACGATGGTTAGAAGTGAGTGGTGGCGGCACTCCTTTTCCCTGCTAGGGTTAGGGTTAGGCAAGCGAGTGAGGCGGCGCCGCGGCGGATGCGGGATGGAGAGAGCCGGGGGGGGTGCCTTATATACTCGCTCCCCAATGGGCGGATGCAGGGAGCATCCCAGCGTGGGCCTACGGGGGCGGTGGGCCTAGTCGGGCCTACCGTTGTAGCAGGCCGGGCCGGCACACCGTGCCGTGGGAGAGGCCCAGGCATGGCCATAGGGTCGGGCCCGGCCAGCTTGGGCCCGATAGCCACCGTGCCATGCTGTGCCTAGGTTGGGCCAAAACGCCGGGCTCTAGGCGGGCCAAATGGAAATCTATAATCCCAGCTCGTCTTGGTGTTTGATTGAGAATGATGATCATGTAGGAGTGAGGACATCCCTAGAGAAAATATTCACACGATATGTGAGACACCCCCATATCCAAAAAATGAGGGGACCAAGAGAGATGAAGTTGGATGAGCAGCATTGGTGAGCGCAAGGCGTGTGGGAAGGAGGAGAGGGGCACACGACATAGAGGTGAGTTCCAGGCGAGGTTGGCGGAGCTCGATGGGGCATTCTGGTAGTGGGCGAGCAGCATAGGTAAGACGAGCCATGGCAGCAGGCAGGGCCCAACCAAGCTAGAGCTCTGGTGGCGGGGGTGGGCCACATAGGCGAGGTGAGCTCTATCGTCGAGCGAGCCATGTTGCCAAGCCTCGTGGCCAAGATCGGCTCCACCCTTACCCTCAAATTTGAATTCTGTTTTCTCAAATTAAACACAAACAAAGCAGAAAATATGCATACAGAGCACAAACATATATCACATTCATTCATGTCTTGTCCTTATCGTACCATGAACCAACATTCATGTTATTACATGGTTGTCATATATATTTACTTACATGTGAAACTACCTTAGTTTCCCTAATCCAAAGAGGTCTGGCAACTTGTAATCCGGGGCGCGTAGCTTGGTGCTCCAGTTTCTGATCTTCTCGTACTTCTCTGCAGTCGCTAACTCATTCTCCTCATTGAAGAACGTTCCCCCAACATGCACACAGGACTCCATGACAAATTTACATATGTCTGCTACTGTTGAAGTGAAGTTCTCATGGGTTACCCTTTCCTTTTGCTACCAATTTTGTGATTTCTTGAGTTGCCGCCAGCTGGTGCTGAATTTGCCGCCCGCTCTGAGGTACTCGCAAACGTAGTATCCACATAATACGCTTCCAAGAGGTTGTTTGGAGCACTGCACGATATATAATACACAATCATTAGAACATACAGAGAGCATGCACGATATAATAGCGCATACGACTTTTGATGCGTACCGGGAAGTTGCGCTTGACTTTTAGTGTTGTGCCATTCTTCTTCTTCTTCTTCTTCTTCTTCTTCTTCTTCTTCTTCTTCTTCTTCTTCTTCTTCTTCTTCTTCTTCTTCTTCTTCTTCTCTTCAGATCTTCGATCGATGCAATCGGGATCCTCCACGTACTTCCGGTAAGCGCTGTACGAAAACCACTAGTGTCAACGACAAATTTAACACATACGTTAAGTGTAGAAGAATAAGTACCGATACTTACTATCTCAATACACTTTCAAATTCCTTGTACCCTTCTTTTGGAGTATCCAAAGAGTCAAATACAATGGCCCTTCCATCCTAAGGATAGATTATAAATGCAATCCAGTGGCCTATGATGCCCCCACTGCAACATCAAACAATACAGATTTCAAATCTTCAAATCTTCTAAGTGGTGATCCTAGTAGCCACATATATGTTCCAAGTATCCTTTTGACTTACCCGAACTGGGGGGCGGCAAAGACACACCCAGTTTTCCCGACCTTCTTTATGGCTCCATACACGTACATTCCCACCCGCCACTTCAATTCGTTGCACAAATCTTTCCGAGCTTGCACTTTCTCTTGCGGGTTCAATTTCACCAGCTTTTCATGAGTATCCGGTATATCATGACCCACGATGGCTCTATGGGTAATATGCATCGGAGAAAGTGTTGGTATTTTTTAACACACACAAAAAAATCTGTAAGCGCACGGATACCGATGTAGCTTTCACCCGGGAGTATTCCAAGGTATCGATTTCCACGAGGAACGCGAAGTGTACTAGTAAGAATTAAGGTCGTCTAAAGATAAAGATAGGTTAAAATATTTTATTGGGTAGAGAGGGACTTTCTAAGGTTTTCTAAGTTGGACTAGCTAATCAAAGATCAGGCTTACTACACTTTACTTACTTTGGAGCAACAGTACCTTTTCGACCCTTGAAATAGGTGAGAAAGAGTAGTCGGGGGAAGGCTGCCAAAAAGCTCCACAAAACACCAATCCGAATGTGGTGGATTACAAAGGCCTGACAGAGCTGTCACCTCTGGCGCTACCACAACTAAACGTGGGATTGGGCGCAAACTCAGGTAAACTCTAGCCTAGACAACACGTCTACGCTAGCGTTTACTACTCTAATCACAATTTATAACTAGAGCACTCAATGGGAGCGAAGATCCTATAAGTAAAATAAAGTAAGAACTAAACTTTAATTAAATAGAGAACTTAGAAATAATAAATGAAGAACCCGGAAATTATTCAAAGAAGAGTCAGATCTGTAGAGATACAAAGTCGAGAAGGATCGGATAGATCTAGCTCCTCCTCACCTCTCTCCTCTCCTCTCTTCCTATTTTCTCTATTACAACTAGGTGAGAGTCATCTAGAGGGTCACTACTTACAACGTGTGTATGAAAGAATAAAGCTTTGGTGTGTAGATATGTCTCCTGGAGAGGGTCTGGGGGTCCTTTTATAGGTGTAGAAGGAGTAGGGGCTACTCCAGGATGGAGGAACAGTAAAGTCCAAGTTTCCTCCGGCCAATCTCCTTGTGCCACATGCCCACAACCAACCTTGTATGGTCGGTAACTTAGTTCCCCACCGACCTGTGCAGAAGACCGGTGAAGAACCGGCCATTTGGGCCCTGAAACGGACCAAAACCGGCGAACAGCAGTGTCTGTAGCATTTCCTGGATGAAAAATGGGCTCCTGGCCACCTGGACCGGCCGGTTTGGGTGGCCCAACAGCGCCTGCCACGCAAACCGGCCGCCTGGACCGCGCCCCGCCATTCCAAGGCCACCACGTGCCCCACTGGGCTGGCCCAGCGGCCTCTATGCCCTCCTTCCGTGCTCCCGCTCGCATGGTTGCACGCCACGGCGCCATGTGTTACCGCTCGATAGGTCTACATGGCACTGTTCAGGGGTGCTGACGTGAGCACTCCTTTTTAATTTGCAAATTTTGATTTCTTTTTCCTCGGAGCTCCAAATATAGCAAATCATATATCCATTTTGATTGTCTCGACGAGCTCTTTGCAATGGTGCACTCCAAACATTCATTTGAGAATGTTTTGCTCAATGAAAAATTAAATATCCTGCAAGACAAGTCGGAGCACCAAAACTCATGGAACTTGTTAGACACAAGACCTATAACTATGGTTTGTGATTCATCTCATGTCAATTTATGGAATAGTTGATAGTCTAAGGTCAATGTTAACGACCGTCAACAAGTTCCCCCACACTTATTCTTTGCTCGTCCTCGAGTAAAAGTTAAAGATAGAAGTAAACATGAGCATAACATCTTAAGATATATAGCTAACATAAAAGCTATTCCAAAGCATTCCTTACACAAGTGGGATATGTGGTGTTGGCTAACATATATCCTTGAGTGGTTGAAAAGTGGAACAATTCTCGAAGCGAAGTCATCTTTCCGAATTCTCATCTTTGTAACTTGGAGTTTTTAAAGTTTTCAAAAGAAAAACATAGTTCACTTATACTCCTCAAATGGTACTCTTAATCGCTCAATGTTATATGATTCCTTACCAAGGCATAGAATTATTTTGCCTTCTTTTCCTTCCTACTTCTAAAAGGCTTATATGGAGCTTAGGTAGGGAAAAATATGACGGCATACTTGTATTGTGTATATTGTAAAGTCAAAACAAGGATCCAAGGAGAAAAATGTCATACTCTTAGGACAAAATGTGCATGTGTGTGAATATATAGTGGATATTTGTGGTGAATAACTTATTTCTACTATGCTCCTTGAAACATATATCTCTCTCTTGTTAGAACATTTTTGCGAGAACATGGGCTATCTTTATTTTCATCTTTCTTTTTCTCTTCTTCTTTTTTTAATACTTTGGACCTCTTTGTGTCCATTTTTTATTGTACTTTTGCATAGCCCCATGTCTTTTTGCAACAAAATTTTGAGAGAGATAATATCAAAAACTTGGAGCATTTATTTTGGGTGGAATCCTAACAAGCATGTTTTTGCGCCTACTCCAGTGTAGAGTAGTGCATATTTGGGTGGATCTAAATGGAAGACATGTTTTTGCGCACTTCTAGTGTAGAAGCAGCACATATATGTGGTGTGCACGTGATCTTGATCTTGGGAGCATGATAAATTTCTGAACAAGGGTGATAAGGTTTGACCAAACTCAACACAATAACAAGCAGCATATGTAGAAAGCTTCTATCCTAAAAGAACATGTATGGGTTTGGTAGAAATTTGTCACCATTGAGGAGTATGTGACACTCTGGTTTTATGATATTTTTATCAAAAACAAATCTCCAAGCACTTTGATTAGAAAAGGTAGGATTTCTAAGCCAGAACTATATCACACTCCACAACAACTTAGTTAATATGATTGTCCTATAAAGATATCTTGCCACAAGCATAAGTATACGTATATGGAATAATCTTTATGCAAGCTTCTATCTCAATAATGTTATAAACATGTCACTTTTTTAAATTTTAATTTGAAGTGTGAAACTTGGTTCTTTTTAATTTGCATGCTTAAACAAGTGCAAAATAGTAAGTATATGAACAAATGGGAAAGAGTCAAACCAAGTTCCAGAAGTTATATGCAGACTCCTTCACCAGTTCATGAGGTGCTTCAGCGCATTTGTTCACAGTGGGAGTTGGCATGACCCCTACACTTCTCCAAAACTATACCTGGCTTTTACTCATAAACAGAAATGGTGAAACCAAAGAGGACTCTTTTGGTGAGGAACACCAGGGAGTCAAAACTTATTGAACTATTGGATTAGCCTAAAATTTAAAAATAAAATGAGAACAAGATTGAAGATTTTAGTTTGGATCATTAAATTGCAAAAATTCAATCAAGTCAATTTCTTCTAAGTTTTGAGGTTCAAGAAAAACTTTCAAACATTGGCCATTTACCTTGAATGTGTTACCTATATTATCTTGAAGCGTGATGACACCATGTGACGAGTGTTGATAGAATATCATCGGTAGTCCTCCGAAGGGTATCCCACGAAGGTAGATTGATCGGCAGAGGAGCGTGAGATCAAGAACAAGAAGGCAACAGAGACACACAAGTTAGACAGGTTTAGGCCATCAATATGACATAATACCCTACTCCTGTGGTCTGTTGGTTTGTATTAGCCATCGTATGATATTACGTGTGTTTTGAGGGGGTCCCTGCCCGCCTTATATAGTCCGGGGAGCAGGGTTACAAGTCGGTTAGATCTGAGAGATAACCGAAAAGTAATAACTGATTACAGGAATCTTGGGATCATACATATCCTAACAGATCTCGTAGTATCTTCAGGATATCTTCTAGATTTCTTGCGGGAGGCGCTGAGCAGAGTCGTGCCCTGCAAGGCTTCATCTTGTGGGCTGGGCTGCCCCTGAGGGCGCAGCCCATGTGATCTGCCGTGGGTATCTGGGGTCCTACCCCCCACAGCTAGTCCTCGAGCGCCTTGTACCCATTATGCAACACCGTCTTGAGCTTGTCCGAGCAAGTGCGAACAAAGCCGAGGAGCCAAACTCTTGGTCCGACCACCGTGAAGAGTCGCCGAGCAGTTGTGAGCAGTCACCGAGCAGCGTTAACCGCAGTCGAGCAGCATAACCCAAGTATGTCTTGCCATAAGGGTTTAAGGAGCTCAAGTCCAGAAACAAAAATTTCCTCGCAGTGGACCAAGTGTGCCCACTTAGAGTGTGACCACGAGAGAAGGAGTTAGTCTTCTTCAGCTTTAAGGGGCACAGAGTCTACCAGTAAAAAGCAAGCACATTCACCGCGAGGTGAAGTGTGCCCACTTAGTCCCCGAGCCTAACAGTAGATGACATAGTCATGTGGTGCCAGGGTCCAAAATAGAAGACCTGCCGAGCAGGCAGCCAGTCCCCAGGCGTAACCTCGAGATGAGAAAAGCGCACATTCACCGCAAGGTGAAGTGTGCCCACTAAGCCCCCGAGCCTGACAGTAGATGACGTAGTCATGTGGTGCCAGGGTTAGAGATAGACAAATAGTAAAAAGGCCAGCCGAGCAGGCAGCCAGTCCCCGAGTCATTCACGGAGATAACTAAAAAACCCAACCGTGGAGAAAAAAACGGAGGAATGGCTGTACAGTAACGGTTACTGAGCCTCAATAAATGGCGGAGAAATCAGCGATTATTCGGCGAATAACAACTAACGGCGGTGATAAATGAGCAACATGGGTTGCGGTTGCGTGAAAGCCTAGGTAACAGCCCATAAGCAGCATCAGAGAATTCAAAGAGGCGCAAACCGCGGGAATGGTTTCCCAAAAACCCTCGATTGTGAAACAGTTGACGAATTGCTTTTATAACTGCGCCGCCGCACCCCACGCCCCCCACCTTTGCCATTTCCCCCCTTCATCTTCTTTCTCAGCTCTTGCGCTTGCCAGTCCGCATCGACGCACGCACCCGCCTCCAATATGAAACCAGATCTGAGAGAATGGCCCCGAAAAAGGGAGCTACGAAGCCGAGGAAGGTGGCCACCGGAGCCAGCCGCGACGAAGAATGGGTGCTGTCGAAGATGGGGGAGGTGGAGCTCAATGAAATGGTAGCGGCGGGCGTTCTTCCAGACCACGTCACCGCCGGATGGCGGCTAGCCAGCGGTGAGCCCTTCCCGACACCTCACACTAATGAAGCTGTAGTGTTTAAGGATTATTTCTGGCGAGGCTTGGGATTTCCTCTTCACCCTTTCCTGAGGGATCTGCTGGAGTTTTGGGCGATTAGCCTGTGCAATCTACACCCAAACACCATACTGCACGTCTCGGTCTTTATCCATTTCTGTGAGGCGTATCTGGGGATTCTTCCACACTTCAATCTCTATAGACACCTATTCTGGTTGAAGAAGAAGGGCGGCAGTGGTTCTAAGGTGGTCGGCGGCGTATATCTGCAGCTCAGAGATGGGATGGCGGGCGAGTACATTAATGTACAGTTGAACACTTCTCTGAAAGGATGGAACGCCAGGTGGTTCTACATTAAGCAGATTCACCCGGTAATCCAGAGCGACGTCCACCACATCCTGGAGAGCCAGAGTAGCTGGTTGGAGAGACCAAACAGCGCTGACATGGAGCAAGTGAGGGAGCTCCTCGACTTGATTAAGGGAGTGGAGATTAGAGGTGAACTCGTGGTGGCAAGCTTCATAGTGCGCCGTGTCCAGCCCTACAAAGAAAGGGCCCACCCAGGCTTTGACTACAAGGGTGATGACGACAGGACCAGGGAGAGCACGGAACGGCTGACGAAGAAAGAAGTAATAGGTTGGGCCACAAAGCTACTTACTTCCAATGCTTCGTTCAGCTGGCCAAGGCAAACGAGGGCCTTCAAATGTTTGAACCCGCCTCCTCAGGTAACCATCTCAATTTTTATTCCCGATACTTTAAATCCTAAATCATTGCCGAGAAGTGATCTGATTCACTTATGCAAAGATCCATTCGTAGGAAAGATCGGTGTATTTCTTCGGCGTGCCAAGGGGTGATTGGCCGAGGGGAGTAGATGCTCGGCCACCGGCTCGCCCTGAGGAAGATGCAGACAGCGCCTCGTCAGAATCCGAAGGCACTGACACTGGTCGGACGGAGAGTTCACCCCTGGTGATGGAGAAAGTCCGGGGGAAGAGGGCAGCGGTAGACGATCCAGCCCGGAAGAAGAGAAAGACAGCAGCTGCCGCTCCCCTCAAACTGGGCGGCATCTCGCTTGATGGTGACCAGACCACTCGAACGCGAAGGACCACGGTGATCGAGTGGTCTGATGACGACAAAGCTCTAGTTGCTCCTCCGAGCACGCAGGCACCTCCGCACAGCACGTGCATGCAGGAGCAATCAAGGGGAAGCGAAGAAATCCCCAAGCAGTGGGCTAGGGAAATCCCTGCTGGACAGGCGACGGGAGTCCCCGAGCAATAGGCGGAGGTTAACCCAGAGCGACGGGCGGAAGAAGTCTTGGAGAAGCAGGCGGAGCAGAGGCTGACTATGGAGGAGGTGAGACCTCCGCCCCAGAGCATGGGAGTCGACCCCATAGCCACGCCTAGGGGCTCGGGCAGGCATCGCCAATTCAAAAAATTGTACCGGCAGACCAAACGGTAAGTATCCTTGTGCTGGAGTTACTTTGCTGTCTATCTTAGCTTTTTTGGCGCTTGACGAAATGATCTGATGCAGTGCAAGCCATACGGAGGGTCCGAACTCATCCGCCCAGACTGACGAGCAGCCTCGAGCTGATCTCAGGGCGAAGGCAACGCCGACGGCTCCCGTATTGGAATCCCCAGGTGCTCGGTAGCCAGTGGAAGAGTCCACCACCGCTAGGGATGGACCTGGAGACGGTGAGAGGTCGACATCGGTGGAGGGCGGGTCGGTGACAATACTCGAAGCAATGGTGGGTTCTATCGAGCCCTCGGGAGCTAGAGCTAGAGTCACCGACGATGCACCAGAGTCCGGGTCGGTGAATCCAGTGGCATCCGAGGAGCTAACAGCGCCGCCTGAGGCGTCGCAGGGCATGGTCGGACCCACTGTCCAGCCACAGAGCCCCCCGATGGTGCCTCCAGCTGTAGCGGAGGAGGACGAGGTGGAAGAGATCGTTCGTGCCGAACCTCAAACCCAATCAGTCCGAATCCTCCATAAGTGCGGCAACGAAGTGGTAGTTGTCGAAGAGGAGGACACCCCCAAGGAGATGAGGAGACTGAAATCCACCCTCACCAGAGTTATAAAACAAATCGAGGTTAGTACTTAATCCTGAGTACTCGTCTTTGACGTTGGAGATCGAATTCCATCATTGTCATCGTGCATTTTCAGGGCATAACTCGGACTATCGAGCAGCGGCACCAGCTGATAAAGAGGATGGAGCCCCTCACCGAGGAGAACCAAAAACTCAAGGAGGCGATGAACCTCTCAGAGAGACATATCCAGAGGGCCCGGCGTGAGCGAGACCTCACTGAATCCAACGCGCGAGACCTGGAACACCAGAGGGGAGTCCTGTCTAGGCGGCTGGCGGCTGCATCCGAACAGCTGCGGAGCAAATCTGAGCAGCTAGCCACTGCCTCCACACAACTGAAGGATGCTTCCAAGCAGTTGGAGCAGCTACAAAAGGTCTCCGAGCAGAAGAAAGGTACTCGTGATCGGCGAAAGCGCTTTGCATAGCTTGATATGCTTATTTTTCGTGATGACTGTTGTGCTTGTAGAACAAGATGCAGAGCTTGAACAGCTGCGCCAGGCCCTCGAACAGCTCCAAGAGGAGAAGGCGAAGGAGATAGGGCGAGCGAATAAACTGGCCGAAGAGTTGGACGGTTAGTACTCCCTGATTGGGGTTACTGCTAAAGTAATTTCCTTGCTTGATGGAAATTTGTAATGCCCGTAGATTATCGTTGGAGGGTCAAAGCACAGTTCGATGTGCTGGAGCAAGACGCCTGGACCCAGAGGGACAAATTTGACACCGTAGTTGCCGGCATCAAACCAGTGCTCGACTGATGGTAGGCCGCCGTGCCCGGACATCATCATCAAAAGGTGCAAGATGGCGTGGGAGAGCTTCAAGAGCTACAACCGCGATGCCATAGTCACCGTCGCTACTCATGCCCTTGCGGTGTTTCGGTCCCACTATCCAGCCACTGACCTTCAGGCGATAGGAGCAGGATTCGCCGAAGGGCTGGGCGAGGCAGAGACTCAGCAGCTGGAGGACGTGGCAAAAAAGCTGGTCGGCGACATCGACCTGTTTGGTGAGACAGATGGTGATGGTGAAGCTCGGTGACCTGTTCGGAGATTATCGTCTGTAACATCTGGATGGTGTAGTTAGAACGCGCGAAAGTGCAAGAAACATTTACATATATCTATAAATGCTATAAGGTGCAAGTGTATGCAGTTTGCTGGTATTTTAGTGAAAAATCGTTGTAGTAATAGCCCCAATACAATTATACATAGTATAAGTAGCATCCGAGCAGTTATTTCATTACTAAGCCCTATGGCCTCGGCTAGCCCATAGTCCATAACATCGAGCGCGGAGCCCGTGGACGTGTAGGAGGAATAGGCGTGATGAAGGAACCACAGCCGACTGTCGATGTTTTACCACCGATAGCCTACCATGGGGTTACCCGGGGCAGTATGTTCGGGCTTCGGCTTATGCGGAACTCGACGGTGAACGCAAGAGACAGTCGATTTTATCCTGGTTCGGGCCCTCGATCGTTGATCGAGTAATAGCCCTACGTCCAGTCAGCGTTAGCCTTTGCGTTGAATTGATTGTGTGTTGTTGCGTTGTTACAAAAGTTGTCCTCTCTAGGATCCTGCCCTCCTTTATATAGTCAGGAGGTCAGAATCCTAGTCGGTTTACAATGAGAGTTCCTAGTAGGATTACAGAATACTACTACTACTAAGATTACATGGGGAGAATCCTAGTTAGACTATATCTTCTCTCTTCCTTGTGGGGTATCCTGTGGGTCCCGCACCGACAAGCCCCCGAGCACTTCATGGTTGTGCTCTGGAAGCCTCGTCTTGTTCTTTCAGGTCTTACCGAGCAGGAACAAGCATCGTCCGAGTGCTTTCTTGATCCAAACCGTGTAGCGCTCTATGACATGTTCATGTGGTGTGTACCTTTTTGAAGAAAAAAGTACTCCCCTTTGGGTGTAGCCCCCAAGCCTCTTGCTATTTGGTAGAAGGAGCTGGAGGGTCTTGTCTTCGAATCGCTCTGATCCTTCGTTGAAATGTTCCCAAGCATGTACCCAGGTTCTTTGTCAAAAAGAACTCAGATATAGCTCGGTCCGGCTTCTTTTTGTCATGAGTCCTTGAAGTAGTTTTGTCTTGAAAAAGTCTTTTTGGTGACGTGCGCTTTTTTGAAGAAAAAAGTGCACTCACTGAGTGTAGCCCCCGAGCCTCTTGCTATTTGGAACAAGGAGCTGGAGGGTCTTGAATCTTACGCTGTCTGAAAATTGCTATATTGAAAAAGCCTTTCGAGTGACGTGCGCTTTTTTGAAGAAAAAGTGCACTCACTGAGTGTAGCCCCCGAGCCTCTTGCTGTTTGGAACAAAGAGTTGGAGGGTCTTGAGTCTGATTTGTTCGAGGAACTGAAATCTTCCCCTGTTACAGCCTCTGAGCATTTATCCGGGTTCTTTGAAAAAAGAACTCGGATGCATTGTCTTGGCGTATTCTCTGGTAGTCTGCCGTTTGTCAGGTGTAGTTGTATGGTGGTGGTTGAGTGTAAATATTGCCTATTCACGGGTTGTACAGCGTTGGCATATTCTTCCGAATATGCTCGTCTTCGAGTACTGTTCCCTCTCGCCTGAGTCTTCCATCATTGAGTCCTGTCTTTTCACTGTGTCCTTTGTTATGCTTGTTTCGTTGGTACTCCTAGTCCATGTGCGCCGCTCCTTCGATCTATAAATACCCTCCCGGAGTGCTTGTTTTCATCCATTGAACATTTTGTTGAAGCCTTCGTAGTCATGAATATGGTAGTTTGTGAAGTAGAGCAGCCCCCGGGCGTATTTTGTAGTTCCTGTGCATCTTGTCGTAGCTAGAGGAAGTCTTGTGATAGGGATTAGAGGTAGACTAATCCTGCAACAGCATTGTACTTGGAAGTACGTGGTGGTAGTTGGAGGAAATCTTGTGATGTGGGATGCCTTCCTTCATCCAGCAGTTCTGGGTTGATCTTCCTTGCTCGCCCTGCGACTGTCCAGTGCAGATCAACACCTGATCCTGCATCACGTCGGGCTTAGGTAGACATATGCCTGCCTACTTCCCCTGGTCTATGTTGTCCTACCATGTTGCTGATTTCCGCCTTGGATGCACTGCGTCCGTCCTTTGAAGAAAATAGTGTAGCCGAGTGCAGTTTGTTCTACCGAGTAGCAATTTGGGACACGTAGTCGTTCCAGAGCCTAGCTGTGTCCGGGTTCCTCTTTGCTACCTTGATTGCCATAGTACCGAGTTCGTTGGGTCTTGTAAGATGTGTAATCTTCTATTTTTTTGAAGCCACTTGTAATGGAAAGAATCTTGTCTTCTAAGTTGTCATTCATTTTTCTGCTGTAGTCCTTGTTGTTCATGAGATTGTCGAGTTCTTTTTGTAAGAACCGGGTTCTTATGTTCCTTGTGAGGTAGCCTTTCATTTCTTCATGGTTGACGGGTTGTTCTTGTAGTAATCTGATAACTCTACTGTGGTGCTGGATGGATAAGTCTAAAATCTGCCCGTTAAACTTTACCGTTTTGTGGATTTGTGCCGTCCGTCATTTTAGCTGTGTTAGTAAATGGACCGTTGCGTTCCCACACCGTGTTTTAATGGGCCTGGTGGGCCGTTTTTATCGCCGTAAAATCTATTTAAAGACCTTTCATCTTCTTTTCCTTTGCTGCCCTGCTCTTGCCTTGAAACCCTAGATTTTAGAAATCCGGCGCCGCCATTGTCGCCGTCACCTGAGCGCCGCCGTCCTAGCCTCGTCTTTCCCTAGTGCCTTTTCGCTTCCGCTAGCATATGGGCAAGAAGAAAGCTACGAACAAGTCCCAGGCAGCCTTCGTGGACGAGGATTCATCCCTTTCTTTGATCAAGAAGCAAGAGTTCGTGGCCATGAGGGCTGCCTAGAAGGTTTGGCCGGCTCCAACAACAACCGAAGACCAGCTTTGTGAGCTTGTCAGCGACGGCTTGATCCAGAGCAAGGACTTTGCTGAATGGAGAGCTCCAAGCAAGCATCGGGTCCCTGCTCTAGGTCCTTGTGAGATCTTCCTCTTTGTCTCCTTTGTCCATGCTGGACTCTGCCTTCCTCCATCGATTCCTTAATTATTTTGGGGTTACTTTGAACTATCTTACCCCCAATGCTGTCCTTCATCTTTCTGTCTTTGTTCATCTTTACGAAACCTTTCTTGGAATTCCTCCTTCTCTTTCCCTCTTCTGTTTCTTCTTTCGTCTGAAACCACAACCCCGCCATGATGACACTTCTATTCTTGGTGGGTGTGGGATTCAGTTTCATCAGGGTCTCAAAATTAAATTCTTTGATTATGACTTAGTTGACTCTGTGAGGGATTGGCGTTCCGAGTGGTTTTACTCCACCAACATGATTCCTCCTCTTTCCGTTCATTCTTCTTCTGGTCCCACGGTTAACGATCGATGGGAAAAGAAACTCTTGACGGAGGATGAGAACCAGGCGATCAAGCCGCTTGTTGAGAGGATAGGTACTCTAAAACAACAAGGTTTGACCGGCCTTGGTATTATTTCCAGTTTTCTTCGCTGTCGAATCCAACCTATTAAGGAGCGAGAAAACTTTGGTTTTGAGTACTCTGGGGCGGAGGATCCTTCTCGTATGGTCCCTGCCCTTGAGTTGACCGACGAGGAGGTGCTCGAGCGCCTTCGAAAGATGCTGAAAGGAGTGAACATCATTCCTCACGCTGTTGTTGAGTATTGCGCTAAGAACCCTCCTCCTTCTATGAGTTATTTTTCTTTATTCGAGTACTTTTTGAATTTCCTTTGTTGTCTCCACCTTTGG
Organism: Miscanthus lutarioriparius; assembly: GCA_904845875.1. NCBI lineage: Eukaryota > Viridiplantae > Streptophyta > Magnoliopsida > Poales > Poaceae > Miscanthus > Miscanthus lutarioriparius. Next base: position 5,189,155 of record CAJGYO010000014.1, read on the forward strand.
TTAATCTTTCTCGTCTGGTTGTTTTACTCTTTTTTGTAGGAATTGGGGTGCAACTTTGTTGACCCGATCCCCTTTGATGTCCTCTCTGCCGTGGTGAATACCGGGGAGAATCTTGTTGGGGCTTCTGTAATCAGTAAGTTTCAAATCACCACAGCGTTTCCTGGAGTTTCTTCTGGAGTTGTTGATGTATATGAAGAATATGTTCCTCATCCAGTCCCTCGAGGTCCTCATAGTGTCTCAAAGAGGGGGCGGGCGGATGGCTCTTCATCTGGTTTACCTGTTTCCAAGAAGTCTCGCCAGCCAAGGACTCATCCAGGTACTCCAGTTATAGGTAGCGTGCTCCTAGGTGAGCTTATTAATATGTTCGGTCTTTCTGTTATTTATTTGTGCCTTTGACCGAGTTCTTCTCTCTCTTTTTTCAGATGGCACTGTAGCTGTCTTGCTGGAGACTGAGGAAGCTGAGGACGATGATGTGCCCCTCATTACGCGTCGGTGAGTTGTTTACTTGTCTTTGTTTTGTTGAGCGCTTTTTCTTGTTCTGACTTCATCTTGGCTCTTTTTGTAGCAAGCGGTCATTGGGCTTGAGTTCTTCTGGGGTTCCAGTATCAACCATGCCACCCCGTCACAGGGTAGTGGTGATGTTTTTGCTACCGTTGTTCCCCCTGCGAGGCCTTCTTTTTGTTTTCCAAAGAAGAAGATAGCTGGGTGAGTGAATTCTGGTTTCGTCTCTTTGCTTCTGTTCTCCTTTTCTCTTGTTCTTATTGGTGGGTTTTTTTTATCAACTTTTAGGCCTTCGTCTTCTCTCGACCCTCCGTCGATTTCTTGCCAGTGCTCTGGTGTTCCACCGAGTACTGAGCCTCAGGACTCGGAGCGCACGGTCGGTGAAGTGGTTGTGGGGGAGACAAGGTTTTCTAGTGATGATGCTTCTGCTAGCTTGGTTGCCCCGGAGGTGACCGTGGCCATGGTGGTGGATTTATCTAGGGAGGTAGCCAGGACTTCCCATGATGTGTCCCTGATCTTGCGTTCTCCGCATCGGCCGTCTTCTCCCTCCGCTCCTCTTTCTACTGAAGATGTGGTTCATCAATTTGATGCCACTCATCGGTTGTCAGAGTTGACCGCTTCTTGGGGAGACTTTGCGACCTTTGCAACTTCTTTTGGAGAAAAACTCCAAGTAAGTTTTCTAAAGTTCTTTCTTTGGATGTTCATTTTTCTCCTGTTCTTATGCCTTTTTTCTTTCTTTCTTCTTGTTCAGTCCTTCTCTCGGGACCATATCGGCTTCTTTTTCTCATCGGAAACCGAGAAGAAGTTGTCTTCTGAGTTGAGCGCCCTGAAGACAGATCTTGGTCTCTGCCAGGCCGAGCTGGAGGCTGAGCGTCAAACGCATCAGAAGGAGGAAAAAGCTCTTCATGCCCGGGTTGTTGAGGCCGAGAGGCAGAGGGATGCTGCTATCCAGGAGGCTTTAAAGAACTCGGAGGCCATGAAGAACTTGGAGGCCGCGAAGAAAGAGTGCAATGGTATGGCGGATTCTTTTTGTTTCCTTCTGTATTCAAACTTTCCTTTCTGCTGACTTGTTGTTTGGTGCCTTGGCTAGCTCTCCGAGTTGAAAAGCATAAGCTCTCGCAGAGTATTGATGAAATGAAGACTCTTGTTCGTTCTAGTCACAACAAGGCTGAGGAGGTAATTACTCATGCTGAGGAAGAACTCGCACTTGCTAAGTTGATTAGGCGTGGAGCTGATAGAGATCTTGTGTAGGCCCAAGAAACTATTGAAGACTTGTCTGGCAAGTTGGCGACGGCTACTGAAAACTGGAAAGCTTTGTGGAAATCCTTTCGTTCAGTAGCCGATGTTCTCCGAACTCCAGTGGATGATGGGCAATCTTGGGCTCAGTTAATTCCTCGAATTCCGACTCGTTTCCAAGAGTTCATGAAGAGGTGCGCCCAACTGTGTACCAAGAATGTCCTGGCCCAGGTTCGGGTTCTTGCTCCAGAGGCGCCTTTGTCCAAGATAGCAGAGGAAGCCGATAATCAAGAATACATTGATGCCGTTGAGAGGATGGAGCCTGAGGTCAAAGACTTAGCCAGTAGAGTTGTAGATAATCTTAATATTGTTATCTCTTCTCCTGATGATGACGCTTGATGTAATTGACCTTTACGCTCATGCCTCGTAATATGACATTGTACTTCTTTTTGAATGAAGATTTTTTTGTTGACGTCTTCTCTGCCTGGATGCCTTGTTTATTCTTTGGATGAGTTGTCCAAGTGATCAGAGCTATTTGACTTGCCGAGTACTTTGTCTTGCTTTCGTCTTTGCCATGTAAACAACTCTGCGTGTTATCTTTGTGTTGACAACCTTTCTTGATCTGTCGAGTGCTTGTCCGGCCTTTGTCTTTGCCATGTAAACAACTTGATGTAGACTGTTGTCTTGACAAACTTTCTTGATCTATTGAATGCTTGCTTGGCTCCTGTCTGCGCCACATAAACAACTCGGTGTAGACCGTTGTCTTTACAGACTTTGTGATCTCAAGTGTCTTCAGTGTAGCCCCCGAGCCTCTTGCTATTTGGAACAAGGAGCTAGAGGGTCTTGACTTGAATTTTTCCTGATCCATGCTCAGGCTTAGTCGTTTTGCTTTTTGGTCTGGGTGTTAGCTTGTTAGCTACCCTCATCGGTGGGCTCAAGCATCTTTTTTGTTATTTTGCTCTTGGCCGTTATGCTCTGGCGTATTTTTAGCTATTTTGCTTTTTGGTTTGGGTGTTAGCTTGTTAGTTACCCTCATCGGTAGGCTCAAGCATTTTTCAGCTATTTTGCTCTCGGCCGGTAGGCTCAGGCATGTTTCAGCCATTTTGCTCTTTGGTTCGGGTGTTAGCTTATTAGCTACCCTCATCGGCGGGCTCAAACATATTTTCAGCTATTTTGCTCTTGGCCGGTAGGCTCAGGCATGTTTCAGCCATTTTGCTCTTTGGTTCGGGTGTTAGCTTATTAGCTACCCTCATCGGCATGCTCAAGCGTCTTTTCAGCTATTTTGCTCTCGGCCGGGATGCTCAGGCATGTTTCAGCCATTTTGCTCTTTGGTTCGGGTTTAGCTTATTAGCTACCCTCATCGGCGGGCTCAAGCGTCTTTTGAGCTATTTTGCTCTCGGCCAGGATGCTCAGGCATATTTTTAGCCATTTTGCTTTTTGTTTCGGGTGTTAGCTTGTTAGCTACCCTCATCGGCGAGCTCAAGCGTCTTTTCAGCTATTTTGCTCTCGGTCGGGATGCTCAGGCGTATTTTCAGCCATTTTGCTTTTTGGAAACAACTCGGGGTTAGCCATCATAAGACATATGTTGCCGGAGAACCATCTTTATTGATCATGATCGTTTGACAAGCCATAATACATATTTTGTTGAGGAACACCATCTTTATTGGCCGTGAACGTTGATCTCTTGTGGTTTGTACATGTATTCTCCCTTGAGTTGTTTTTATGCGTAGAATGTTCTTAGTTGGCTGATGTGCCATGTATTGCTGACTTCTTTCCCATCTTCAGTTATTAACTTGTACGTGCCTGGTCCAGTGACTTTTGAGACAATAAAAGGACCTTCCCATGGACTGAGTAGTTTATGGCGTCCGTCAGTTTTTTGTATTCTTCTTAGCACTAGGTCTCCGACTTGTAGTGATCGAGGCTGGGTATTCTTATTGTAGTGGCGTCTTAATCCTTGGAGGTATCTTGCTGATTGAAGGGTAGCGTTTACCCTGACTTCTTCTGTACTGTCGAGTTCTAATCTTCTGGTGTGTTCTGCTTCTCCTTCGTCATACTGTTCTATCCTTGGTGATGTCCAAATCAAGTCGGTGGGTAGTACGGCTTCTTATCCGTAAACTAGGAAGAAAGGCGAGTATCCAGTGGCTCTGCTCATTTGAGTTCGTAGCCCCCATACTACTTTGGGTAATTCTTCAATTCATTTTGATCCATAGTCTGCTAGCTCTTCATATAGTCTTGGTTTCAATCCGGCTAGTATGAGTCCATTGGCCCTTTCTACCTGTCCATTGGCTTCTGGATGTGCAAGTGATGCGTAATCTATGCCGAAGCCACAATCCTGTGCCCAACTTTTGAACTCTGTGGCTGTGAAGGGAGAGCCTAAATCTGTGATGATTCGATTGGGCATGCCCAAGCGGTGCATAATGTATTGGATGAACTCGACTGCTTTGGCTGCACTGTATTTTGCAAGTGGTTTGTATTCGATCCACTTGGTGAACTTGTCAATTGCTACGAAGATGTACTCGAAACCGCGCTTTGCTTTCTTGAGAGGTCCTACTTGATCCAGTCCCCAGCAGGAGAAAGGCCAAGTGGGTGGGATGCAAATGAGATTGTGAGCTGGCACATGAGCTTGTCTTGCGAACATTTGACAACCTTTGCATTTTCTAACAAGTTCTTCTGCATCTTTCAGAGCTGTTGGCCAGTAGAATCCGGTGCGGAACGCTTTGCCGACTAGTGTTCTTGAAGCGACATGATTTCCGCAGCAACCTGAGTGTATTTCGTCTAAGATCTCTTTGCCTTCTTCAAACAAGACACATTTTAGGAGTACTCCTAACGATGCAGCTCTTCTATAGAGCTTGTCCCCTATTAAGACGTAGTTTTTGCTTCTGCGAACAACTCGGGTAGCTTCCTCTATATCTGCTGGCAACTTATTCTCTTTGATATAATCAATAAAAGCCTGTGTCCATGAAGTGTTGATTACAAGAATCTGGTTGCCTTTGGCTGTGAGTTCTGGGCTTGTCCCACCGTGTTGTTTGATAGAAGGAGCTGATAACTCCTTTATGAATATGTTGGATGGGACCTTTGCCCTGTCTGATCTGAGCTTGGCGAGGACATCTGCTGCAATGTAGGAATCGCGCAGGACATGTAGAATTTCCAATCCTTGGAAATGTTTTTCGAGTTTTCGGATTTTAGCGCAGTAAGCACCCATGTTTTCTTTGGTGCAGTCCCAATCTTTGTTGACTTGGTTGATGACTACTGCCGAATCACCGTATACGAGTAATCGCTTGATTCCGAGGGTAATTGCCACTCATAGCCCGTGGATGAGAGCTTCGTACTCTGCTTCATTGTTGGTAGCTTGCCATAATATCTGAAGGACGTACTTGAGTTGTTTTCTGTCTGGAGAAATTAGGAGAACGCCTGCACCGGCTCCGCCTAGCTTGAGTCATCCATCAAAGTACATCTTCCAGTGGTCAAGGATTGTATTTGACATAGGTTGTTGAATCTCTATCCACTCGGCAACAAAATCGGCAAGGGCTTGAGATTTGATTGCTTTCTGCGGGGTGAAATCGATGTTGAGAGCACCGAGTTCAACTGCCCACTTTGATATGCGCCCTGTTGCGCCTCTGTTGTGTAAGATGTCTCCGAGTGGGAAATCTGCCACCACGATAATCTTGTAGCTTTCAAAATAGTGGCGAAGCTTGCGTGAAGTGATCAATAGGGCGTAGAGTAGTTTTTGCACATGTGGGTACCGAATTTTTGATTCTGACAGTACTTCACTGATGTAGTATACGGGTCGTTGTACTTTATACACGCGCCCTTCTTCTTCTCTTTCTACGACTATCACCGTGCTGACCACAGTAGAACTTGCCGAAATGTATAGCATCATATCTTCGTCTTTCTTTGGAGGTGTGAGAACTGGTGAGGAGGTGAGGTATGCCTTAAGTTTCTTGAAAGCTTCATCGGCTTCTTCCGTCCACTCGAACTTGTCTGTCTTCTTTAGTAGTTTAAAGAAAGGTAACCCTTTTTCGCTGAGCCTTGAAATCAAACGATTGAGTGCTGCCATGCAGCCTATTAGTTTTTGCACATCTTTGATGCTTCGAGGTGGGCCCATCTCTGTTATGGCTCGAATTTGCTTGGTGCTTGCTTCGATTCTGCGATGACTGACCAAGAATCCGAGTAGTTGTCCTGAAGGAACTCTGAATACACACTTGTTTGTGTTTAATTTCCACCTCCACCTTTTCAGGTTCTCGAAGGTTTGTTTTAAGTCTTCAATCAGTGTATCCAGGTTCTTTATTTTTACCACCACGTCGTCCACATATGCTTCTACGTTTTCGTCGATCTAATCACCAAGGCACGTTTGGATAGCTCTTTGGTAAGTGGCTCCAACATTCTTGAGTCCAAACGACATGGTCTTGTAGCAGTAGGCACCGAACGGAGTGATGAAAGATGTCTTGCTCTGGTCTTGCTCTTTTAATGCGATCTGGTGATACCTTGAATAGCAATCAAGAAAGGATGGTATGGCAGATCCTGCTGTTGAATCAACTATCTGATCAATGCGTGGTAGCCCGAACGGATCTTTCGGGCAGTGCTTGTTGAGATCTGTGTAGTCGACACACATGCGCCATTCGTCCGTGTTCTTTTTCTGTACTAGAACTGGGTTTGCTAGCCAATCTGGATGAAGGATTTCTCTGATGAATTCAGCCGCCATTAGCTTTGTGATTTCTTTTTTAATCGCTGCCTTCTTGTCAGGTGAGAATCATCGTAGCCGTTGCTTTACAGGCTTGGAGCCTTCATTGATATCGATTATGTGCTCAGCCAACTCTCTTGGGACACCTGCCATGTCGGCCGGCTTCTAAGCGAAGATATCTTTGTTGTCCCGAAGAAAGTTGGTGAGCGCGAGTTCCTATTTTGCCGAGAGGTGGGCGCTGATGGTTGCTGTCTTTTGCTTGACATCGGCTTCTTTTGGTGGTGCGAGGATGCTGGGCTTTTTAGCCGGTATCTCTAGTTCTTCTTGGCTTATTTCTACGGCAATAGTGGCTATTTCTTTTCTACCATTGTCGGCTTGTGCTTTGGCTGCGATTTGGATTGCCTGAACATCGCAGTCAAAAGCGCGCTTAAAATCACTTTGAAGAGAAAGGACACCGTTAGGTCCTGGCATCTTAAGCAGTAGGTACGGATAATGCGGTATTGCCATGAATTTTGCTAGCGTTGGCGCCCGTGGATTGCATGGTATGATGAATCGAAGTCCGCAACCTCAAACTTGATGAACTCTGTACGGTAGTTCGAGGGAGTTCCAAAAGTAACGGGTAGAGTAATTTGTCCAAGTGGCATGGCTGCCTTGCCAAGTACTATGCCATAAAAAGGTGTACTTGTTGGTGTAATCATCCCGGTGAGTTGCAGTCCCATCTTCCTCAGTGTTTCTAAAAAGATGATGTTGAGTCCAGTTCCCCCGTCGATTAGTACTTTGGTGACTGTCATACCGGCAATGGTTGGATCTAGAACCAGTGGGTAATGGCCTGCGTTTCCCACGCCAGTCCATTGGTCTTCTCTTGAAAATTGGATTGGATACTGTGACCAATTGAGATATGTTGGAGTAGCCGGTTCTGCTGCCATGATAGTTCGTAGTGCTAATTTTTCTTGATGTTTGCTTCTGGAATCTGGGGCCCCGGAGAAGATCACTGTTACTGTCCCCCTGGATTTTTGGAATCCCTTGTCTTCGTGGTTGTCCTCATCTTTTTTCTGATTGTCTTCTTTAGTGTTCCCCTTGCTATCTTTGTTTATGTATCGATCATTGAAGGTGTAGCAATTTCCGATGGTGTGCTTCCCATTAGGGTGCAATGGGCAACGTATGTTTTCGATGTCGTCATATCTTCTGGGTTTGGAAAACTTCTTTGATTTGTCAGCCATTGCCACGGTGTTGTCTGGTCTACGTTTTCTTTCCTGATGTCTGCTATTTCGATGATTTTGCTTGTCCGGGTTGTCTCGGTTGCTTCTATCTGGGAACCTCTCTCGTGTCTTCTCTTCCGCAGTAATAATCTTTTCTACTGTTCGTCTGAATTCTTCATTGTTTCTCAGATTTTCTTTGCAGAAGTCTTGAAATTGCCACCTAGCCATGATTCTGTGAGAGAAAGCTTCAATTACTTCTCGTTCGGTGATGTCATGTACTTGAGCTCGTAGTTCGCTAAATCGTCGATAGTAATCTCTGAGACTTTCACCTCCCTTCTGCTTGAGTCCTTTTAACTCTGTGTGGGTGATTGGGTGTGTAATGATCCCTGTGAAATTTTCACAGAAAGCTCTTTGCAAGTCCTCCCAATTTCTGATTGATGCTGGATTCAATTTGTCGAACCATTGGAGAGGCATGGTTTCTAGGGCCATGGGAAAGAATAGGGTCTTGATATCATCGTCTCCTCTGGGTAGTTCAATTGATTGCGAATATATCCTGAGCCACTGCCTTGGTTCAGTTTTGCCATCATACTTAGAGTGGTTGGACGGTTTGAACTTGTGAGGTAGTCGTATTGACGCAAGTCTGTATGCAAAATAGGGGAATCTATCTTGCGTTCCGGCTTCTTTGAATTCTGATTCGGCACCTCCTTCTGGCCAACTGTTGTTTTGATGAGAGTAATCCTGTGAGGCTGTCTGGGCAGGCGCCTTGCTTCTGGTCTTTCTTGGTTGTTTAACTCGGTGGCTCTGACTATGGTCCCTTCTACTTTCTCTGTTATGACTTCCACTTGGTCCAAGTCTCTCGAAAGCGGACTTTCTTTGATTTTGATCTTCTTGCCTATGGGTCGTTGATCTGGCGGGTAGTCTTGAGTGGGTCCTTTCTTAATGCCTCCTTAGGGCTGCTGACCAGAGAGTCTCAGAGCTGTTCTTGTTTTTCACTGGGATGTGAGGTCGCTCTGAGTTCTTCTAATGCTTCTCGGATCTTATCGTAGGGCGTATTTGTCGTGCGTCTTTCTTCAAGTTCTTGTTGTGATTTTCTTCTGTCGTACTCGGCCAACTGTAACTCATATCTGATCCAAGCTTCCTTGCGCTGCCTAGCACGATGTTGGCGTCCTTGCTTCAACTTGTTTTTTCTTTCTCTGGCTTGTTTCTGATTCTCGGTCTCACCATCGTAGCCCTGGGCAAAGGGTGATATGTTGGATTCTGATTCATCCGATGACCTGACATCGGGCGCTTCTGGGGGGACCAATGGTGATCGAGGACGGCGAACCATGAGTACTTCCCATGCGTGAACTGTTCTATTATTGGTGTTAGTTTCCACACTGTCAGAGTTGCTGATAACTTTAGTAGAGGCCTCGAGGTCGCAGATCGAGTCTCCTTCTTGGTAGGGTAGAATTGCCGTTGTCATCGTGTCGACCAGTCGGGTACTGCTATCCTCAGGAACAGAGCCCGGCCAGTGGACGATGCAGTCTTGAGATGTTATAGTTAGTACGAGACCTTCCTGAGCTCCCTTTAGTGGCATTCTAAGCACCGGATCGAGGAATCCTCCGGGCCGTGTCTAATAAGATGTTGCCATGTTGTGGACTCCGAGCGAAAAAGGATCCAACTTCTTGAAAAGATTTTGCGTGTACTCCGAGTTGTATTCTTGGTAGATCAGGGCCGCGTTCTTAAGCCCCACCGGAAAAGAACTCGGTTCCCAAAAGAACTCGGATAAGACTCTATCTTGGATGTGGAGCCTGAGTTCGAGTCGGATGCGCAAAGCCGTGAAACCTGAGTTGAATCGGACATCATGAGCTGCGTGAATCTTCTGGGGATTTGATCTGTCGTAGTCGCCGAAATAGAATAGTCTTCATGGTGATTCGAATCTTCGAGGAGACGGCTTTGGAGCTTGCCATTGTCGTCTGCCTCGTAGATCCATGAGCTCAAGATGAAAGTTGATCTCGTCAAGAAGATCATGCTGTCGAGGTCCATCGTGCTCTCGGATGCAAATTCGATGAAAGCCCCTACCTAGCATGCCAGCTGTCATTGTTTTACCACTGATAGCCTGCCACGGGGTTACCCGGGGCAGTATGTTCAGGCTTTGGCTTATGTGGAACTCGACGGTGAATGCAAGAGACAGTCGATTTTATCCTGGTTCTGGCCCTCGATCGTTGATCGAGTAATAGCCCTACGTCCAGTCGGCGTTAGCCTCTGCGTTGAATTGATTGTGTGTTGTTGCGTTGTTACAAAAGTTGTCCTCTCTAGGATCCTACCCTCCTTTATATAGTCAGGAGGTCAGAATCCTAGTCGGTTTACAATGAGAGTTCCTTGTAGGATTACAGAATAATACTACTACTAAGATTACATGGGGAGAATCCTAGTTAGACTAGATCTTCTCTCTTCCTTGCGGGGTATCCTGTGGGTCCTGCACCAACACCGACCACCCATAACGTAGAGCGCGGAGCCCGTAGCATGTGTAGGGAGAGATCAGAGACTGGGTCCTCTCCCTAGAGTGTAGAGCGAAACGTGTGCTGCTTGGCGGCTGGCGAAATAACTTTAGGATAAACGCAGTATAAGTGGCGTCCGAGCAGTTAGTTCTTTACTGAGCTCTTGGCCTTGGCTAGCCCACAGTCCATAACGTCGAGCGTGGAGCCCGTGCATGTGTAGGAGGAACAGGCATGACCAACGAACCGTAGCCGACCACCCATAACGTAGAGCGCGGAGCCCGTAGCACGTGAAGGGAGAGATCAGAGACTGGGTTCTTCCCATAGATATAGAACTGAGCATATGCTGCTCGCTAATCATCGAAATATCTTGGAGATTTGGAGAAAAATCTGCGGCGATTTGGAGAAACACGTGGCGAAATACGTTGGCGATTCGGAGCAAAAATGCTCGGCGATTTGGAAAAAAAAGTATTCGGCAGTTTGGAGAGAAAGTGTTCAGCGATTTGGAGAAACTCGTTCGGCGAAAACGTGGGAGATTTGGAGAAATTTGGTCGGCGATTTGGAGAAACGTATTTGGCGAAATTGAGGTCGGCGATTTGGAGAACTTGTTCGACGAAATCATGGTCGGCGATTTCGTATTGGAGTTCGTTATGGAGTATCGAGTGCTCGGCGACAGTAAGTGGAGATGAAAACAGTAATGGAGAAAAAATGGAGAAAAATTATGGAGATCAAAACTTTATTCATCACAAAGTGGAGAGTACATATCTAGGGCGTTTCAAGGATAGAAACGTATGAGGTGTTCGATGTGCCATGAGTTGGGGACATCGATTCCATCTAAATTAGATAGGCGATAGAGCCCTGGTCAGGTAACCGCTTTGACAACGTAAGGCCCTTCCCATGGGGACGAGAGCTTGTGCATCCCTTTGATTTTTTGCTTTCTGCGGAGAACGAGGTCGCCGACAGTAAATGAACGACCTTTGACGTTGCGGTTGTAGTATCTCCGCAAGCCTTCCAGATATTTGGCTGTGCGGACATAGGTGATTAAGTGTTCTTCCTTGACCGTGTCGATGTCCTCTGTCCAAACAGTTGCGGCTTGCTCTTCATCATAATTTTCCACCATAGGTGCTCGGAAGGCAATATCCGCTGGTAGTATGGCCTCTGAGCCGTGGACCAAGAAATATGGAGACACACTGGTGCTGCGACTAGCTTGAGTGTGCAGTCCCCAGACTACAGCTGGTAACTCCTTGAGCCATCTGCCTAGATGCTTTTCTTCTTTCTGATATAGCCTCTTTTTGAGAGCATCAAGTATCATGTCGTTCGCCCGTTCGACCTGGCCGTTGGCTCTAGGATGGGCAATGGAGACATACTTGACGGAGATGCATCGGTCTTCACAGAAGTCCCAAAAGTGATGGCCAGTGAACGTAGTTCCGAGGTCGGTGATGATGCTGTCCGGGAGATCAAATCTGTGGATGATATCTTCGAAGAGCTCGACTGCTTTCTTTGCTGTAGCCGAGACGAGCGGTTTGTACTCGATCCACTTGGAGAACTTGTCGATGGCGACGTAAACATACCAAAAACCACCTAGCGCTGACTTGAAAGGCCCGATCATGTCCAGTCCCCAGCATGCAAAGGGCTAGGAAACTGGGATGGTCTATAGCTCTTGTGCCAGTACATGTATTTGCTTGGCGAAAAATTAGCATCCTTCACAACGTCGGACAAGGTCCTCTGCATCGGAGACGATCGTGGGCTAGTAAAAACTGGCTCGAAAAGCTTTGTCAACCAGGTTTCTTGAGGCCACGTGATTGCCACAGGAACCAGAGTGAATTTTGAGAAGTAACTTCACTCCTTCGTCTTGGGTGATGCATTTCTGCAGTATCCCTTCCTTTGCACTTTTCCTCATCAAATTGCCGCCTACCAGCACGTAATGTCTACTTCGGCAAATTAGGCGTTCGGTTTCGGTCTTGTCGGCGGGTACTTCAGCGCTGGTGAGGTACTTGATGAACTGCTCCCTCCAATCAGCGACCGGCGAAGGCACCGTAAGTACCAACTGCTCGGTGGGGGGAGTCTTTTCAACTTCCTTCTCTTCCTTAATGGATGACGCCAAAAGATCTTGAACGAAGACCCCAGGCGGAACCGCGACGCGAGAAGAACCTATCTTGGATAGCTGGTCGGTGAGCTGATTCTGATCTCGTACCACGTGGTGGTACTCGATACCATAGAACTTCCCTTCAAGCTTTCTGATTTTGGCACAGTATGCGTCCATCTTCTCACTAGAATAGGACCAGTCTTTGTTGAGCTGGTTGATGACCAGGGCGGAGTCCCCGTACACCATGAGGTGCTTGACGCCGAGCTCGATGGCTATACAAAGACCGTGGAGACATGCTTCGTATTCGACGACGTTGTTGGAGGCTAGAAAGTGTATCCAGAGAACATACCTAAGCTTATCGTTGGTCAGCGTAATGAATAGAATGCCCACACCAGCACCATTGATGTTAAGGGCGCCGTCGAAGTACATCACCCAGTGCTCGGGGCAAGTGGCTGCGATGGGCTCTTGGATCTTGGCCCACTCAGCGATGAAATCAGCGAGCGCCTATGACTTGATGGTGGGCCTGCTTCTGAATTTGATGGAGTAAGTACCGAGCTCAACAGCCCACTTGATGATGCGGCCGTTTGCCTCTTTGTTGCGAAGAATGTCCCCTAGAGGGAACTCGGTGACCACGGCGATCTTGTTTGTACTCGAAGTAGTGTTAGAGTTTGTGCGACGTAATCAGAATTGCGTATAACAGCTTTTGTACCTAAGGATAACGAGTTTTAGGCTCATTAAGTACCTCGCTGATGAAGTAGACCGGACGTTGCACCTTGTAGGCATGCCTGGCTTCCTCACGTTCGATGACAATAGCTGTGTTGACGATGCGAGAAGTGGCGGTAATGTAGATCAGCAGAGTTTCATCTAGTCGTGGCGCCGTCATGATTGGAGGCTTTGTTAGGAATAACTTGAGCTGCTCGAAAGCTTTGTCTGCCTCCTCCGACCAAGTGAAGCGCTCGGAGGCCTTGAGGAGCTTGAAGAATGGTCGCCCTTTTTCGCCGAGGCATGATATGAAGCAGCTTAAGGCAGCCATGCCGCTTGTAAGCGGCTTAAGGCACTGACGATGTAGGCCAGCAGTATACTGGATGGAACTCCAAAGATGCACTTTGAAGGGTTCAGCTTCCATCGGTACTTGTTCAGGTTGGTGAAAGTTTCCTCAAGGTCAGCGATAAGTTTGTCGGCGGTCTTGTTTTTTATGACCACATCATCGATGTAGGCTTCAACGTTGCGGCCGATCTATTGGTCGAGGCACATCTAGATGGCCCTTTGATAGGTCGCTCCGGTGTTCTTGAGTCCAAAGGACATAGTTGTGTAGCAATATGCATCGAAAGGCATCATGAACGACGTCTTGATTTGGTCTTCTTCCTTGAGGGAAATCTAGTGATAGCCAGAATAACAGTCAAGGAAGGAGAGCAGTTCGCAGCCGGCGATGGAGTCTACAACCTCATCTATCTGAGGCAGGCCGAAGGGGTCTTTAGGGCAGTGTTTGTTAAGATCAGTATAATCAACACGCATTCTCCATTCTTTATTCTTTTTTTGAACGAGGACAAGGTTTGCTAACCAATCTGGATGATACACTTCTTTTATGAATCCGGCAGCTAAGAGCCGTTTTATTTCTACCCTAATAGCCTCCTTGTCTGGCATGAATCAGCGGAGTTTCTACTTGATCGGTTTGGCGGTCGGCGAGACATTCAAGGAGTGCTCGATCTTCTCCTATGGTACCCCTGGCATGTCTGTAGGTTTCCAAGCAAACATGTCGGTGTTGGCACGTAGGAAGGAGATGAGCGCGCTTTCCTATTTGGGGTCAAGGTGAGCCCCAATCTTCATGGTCTTGGAGCAGTCGTCGAGGTCGAGGTCGACCTCCTTGACTTCCTTGGACTTGGCAGAGGCATGAGGAGGCTCCAGCTCTAGGATCTCCATGTCTTTGGCCGACACCGCCTTGGTTTCGATGACCACGCTAGCCATCTGGATGGAGAGGTCGGTAGCTTTGGTGAGGGCGAGACTTTCTGTCTCGTAGGCGTAGGCGATGGAGAGGTTGGCCCGCAGGGCTAAGACTCCTACAGGCGAAGGCATCTTTAGCACCAGATAGGCGTAGTGTGGTACGGCCATGAACTTGGCTAGAGCTGGCCGACCAAGTATGGTGTGGTAGTTGGTGTCGAAGTCGGTGACGTAGAAGTTGATATGCTCGACGCGGTAGTTGCTTGCCGTGCCAAATTATACTGGTAGGGTGATCTCTCCAAGTGGTTTGGATGCCCTGCTAGGTACCACACCCCAGAAGGAGTTCAAGGGTGTGAGATCTATTAACCTGAGGCCCAACTCCTTTAGGGCTCCGGCGAAGTGTAGATTCAAAGCGCTCCCACCGTCGACGAGCACTTTTTTGAAAAACACCTTCTGGACGGTTGCATCGAGGACGAGGGGGAAACACCCTATGTAGGGTATGTCCGCCCACTGGTCAGTCCTACTGAAGGTGATGGGGACCTCGTACCATGGGCGATAGCTGGGGTTGGCGGTGGTTTCTTCTGAAGTAACGGCGAGCACTCGTCGAGTGGCGAGCTTGCATTCTCTTCTGCTCTCGGTGGAGGCGAGGCCTCCGAAGATGGTGGCGACCACCTTGTCATGGTCCTAGAAGGCATTATTATTTGCCCCAGGTGGTCGGTGACCTCTGTTCCCGCCATTGGCATTGTCATCCAGCTTTTTGTCCTAGAACTCCTTGGCCAAGCCGAGGCAGTCCTTCATTTTATGCTTGGTGTTCTTATGGAGGGGGTGTAACACCCCGGGTGTTTAAGTATTAAAAACTGGACATATCATCATATGCATTGCAAGGCATTGGTCATATTGCAAACTTTGTTATGCATTCACTAAAACAAGTTTACATTTATGTTATAAGTATTGCTTGGTATTGTTTGAATCAAGTTTGAAATCTTTGTATTGATTTGAAATTCCGAAAACCCTGATTTTCAATATTTAAATCCGACCCTGAAAACCCATTTCAAAATCGAAGCATATTTTGGGGTTGAGTCTTAAAGCAAAGTTGTAGAGCTTGTCGAGTTGTACAGAGTTTGTTTTTGGAGTTTTTCAAGTTGTTTAGTAAAATTTGAAGTTATTTAAAAAGGCGAAATTCCTTAAATATCCCCGCTTTGAATTCAAAAGTTCATTTCAAAATGTAGGCCGAATTCGGGTATGGTTTCAAAAGCAAAGTTGTAGAAATTTTGATTTTGAACAACTTTTGTTTTTGGAGATTTTTGAGTTGTTATGAAAATTTGGGAGTAATTTGTGAAATTTGGCGAATGGCAATTCTGTAATTTTGATGAACAGTGTTCACCGCTTAAGCTACACCGCCGGTGAGCTTCGATTTGCTTCTAGTCGTGCGCGTGTCTGTCTGGGTGTCGCATTGGCGCGGTGAAGGCTTCCGCGTGGCTTCTTTGCTCTTCCTTGGTTGCATTTTAAGCCAGCCGCCGTCGCCGTTCTTCGCTTTCTGTTCTCCTCTGTTTTTCCAATCACCGCCGCCGCTGCTCCGTTGAGCCCTCGCCGTCGAACCAGCGCCTGCGTCATCGCGGCATAGCGCTAGATACCTTCGCCTACTCCTTGCGCACCCAGCCAGCTAGCTCTGGTCGATTGATTTCGTCCTGAGTTCGCCGTTCGTCGCTTTCTTCCTCGCGGCCGGCAACCTCACCCGAGATTCCGTTTCACCGCTTCCAGCCTGCTCCGGTGAGCCGTTGGCCTTGATCGGTGTACCTACGGCTTCGTCTCAATGCTGTGGTGCTTAATCCTATGTTGCTTGCTCATTTTGATCACTACAGTCACTGGTTCTTCCTCACCGACGATCTTTGCTCTGCCGTGATCACCGTGGTCATCGTCACGCCTCTCCGTTGCTTCTCCGACCTCGCTCCTTGCTTCAACACGTTCGGGGTGAGCTACTGGTGCTTCCTGGATCCTTTGTTTAAGCTCTACTGGTTTCACGTCGCCGGCTTAGTGCTGCCATGCCACCGCGTCTGCCATGGCCGATGTCGAGCTAGTATAGGGCCGTAATCAGTACTGATAGGGACGTCAATCGATGCGCCTAGTCTTGGTGATCGTTTTGGTACTTTGGCCGTCGCCGTTGGACTCACCGTCGACGAGTTTACGTCGGTCAGCGCCGTCGCCGTCGTGGTCAAACGCACGAGGTTAGGGATGACAGGTGGGACCCGATGTCAGTGGCACAGCGTTCAAATTGGATTTTTCTATTTTCAGAATTGAATGAATAGTATCTATTTTTGTTATTTTTGTGTTGATTTATTTAGAGCTCCAAAAATTTTGAAAATTTTTGTGTGACTTCTCTGTGATGTGTATTATTTAAGAAAAATATGAAATGTTGATTTTCAGTTCTTTTTTAATGTGATAAAAAAATTACTCAATTAATTAATAAATAAGTTTCTAGGATTTTTCTAGGCTTATTTATGTATTCAAAAATTATGAAAATTGTTTTGCCACTTAGTTTTCATGTGATGAACATTTACAAAAATTTTGAGCTCAATTGGAACAAGTTGATTTATTTCATAATTATTAATTAATTAATTAATTCATACAAGCGAATAGTAACCTTTAGTGATTTAGGTTTTGTTTGAGTTTTTGATTAAGTGATGTCCTTGGGTCATTAGTTGGTGATGATCCTTGGCAATTGTTGTGAGTGTTGCGAAAATAGTTTACTTAGTTTAACTTGTAACTGTACTGCGAAGGAAAGTTGTATTCAAGTTGTTGATTTTGCATCCATCATCAAGCATCATGTTTCGTATTCCGCATCATGTTAAGCATGGCATTGTTACTACATGTAGTGAACGAAGGTGAACACGTGGTAGTTAATCAAGTAGTTGAGGAAGTTGATCCGTCAGTGGTGGTTGGTGTTGATATCGGTGGAACAACTCTGGACCCGGACTTTTCCGTCAACGAAGGCAAGCCCCGGATGCATACAACCCTACCTTGTATTTTACAAATTGATTTCACTTTTGCTTCTTTTTACTGCATTAAGTGATTAGGAGTCAAGTGAAAACCAAATTGGTACATTACCAACCTTGTTATTCCATATTTACCATATTACTAGTTTTAAATTCGTATATGCTTAGTTTTGCTTAGCTATGCTTAGAACGATGAAAGTCGGGTGATTACCTATCACCTGCGAACTTTGAATGGAACTTTGGTTAATTATGTTAACATGTGATATGGGAATGTGGAGTAATAAATCTAGACCGAGCGGACTCGGTGTGTGTGAGCCACAAGGCATGGAGGTCTTGTGAGCGGGTTCTTTCCACCTGTGTCGATTAAGGTCCATTCGTTGTTGAATTGCATGAGGTGAGACTTTGTAGTACTAACCACATACTCCGGTAAGCCTTAACTAGGCTATTCTATTACGAGAATGGCTACTCGCGCACTGGGAGTGGAGAGATGGCGGAAATAGCGTGTATCCACATGGCATTGGGCTGGATTGGTGGAGTACTGTATTCTCGGGTGGTGCGGACCCATTCTTGTTTAGAGGATCCAAGGGTAGGTTGATATATGTAGGTCGGGGACCTGCATATGTCGTGTGGTTTGGAATTCCTAGCTGGGTTTTTAATCGGTTCGAATCGTCGTTGCTCCTAGGTTATGGAGACTCAACTCACTGTTCATCATTGTAGTAATTAATAACTAGAACTTGAGGATGGTCTATGAAGGTGTTGGTTATGAAGTTTTATGATCTCATTGCGGATCGTGTGAGCTTTGTATATGAGTTTATGAAGTTTTAAATGTTGATGTAAAGAATTTTATTAAAAAGCTTTTACGCAAAAGAACTTTGATTATTGCTAAAGCCATACCTTGAATCCCTGAGCCTGCATTCCTAAGTTCTATTAGTTTTTATTTTCGGTTAAGTCTTGTTGAGTACTTTTGTACTCAGGGTTCGTTGACCCTTGTTGCAGGTGAGGCTCATGAGCAGATCTGTTTTGGATCGTGCTGCATGACTGTTGTTCATTGCGATGACGATAAGTAGATGTGTGGCCCTTGGGTAGGGCAGCTTTATTTGGGTGTGTTGTAATATATTATAATGCCACTCCACTACTTTGGTTTGTATTAATATCGAACTTAGTTGTATGTTTTGAAAGAAATGGTTTGTAAACTAAGTTATTATAAGACTTCCGTTGTTTTTACTCTGATGTATCTATTTGAATAAACTATTGTAATACTGCAATGACTCTGTAATGTGATCTTGCTCAGAAATCGTGGATGATTCGGGGTTCCCCGAGGACACCCGACAGTCTTCTTTAGTTATTGGGAACGTATGCATAGATGTCAAAGGTCGTTGGACAGTGACAGGTGCATGTGGGCCCTATAATTTATGAGGTTCTGCCACAAAATGGTATTAGAGAGATCGTTACAAAGTTTTTGTGGTATTGGTTTATGAAAACTTCAAAATGATTTGGGATGACTATATTTAACTTATTAATTTGGTCCAAATTGCTTCTGACTTGTCTTATTTCGTTCTCACCATTCCTTATTTGATTAAAAAGGTTTTTGTGTGGTGGAGTAGTAATCTTATTATGCCCTATATAAAAACAAATGTTGTTTATTTTCGTTTTAAGCTTTGGTGGTTTTGTTCGTAAGAACGATTCATGCATCATAATTAAGTTACTTGTTACTTCCTTCGTCTCTGAGTCTGGGGTGAGTAGTGTGTATGGGTTGAGTGTGTAGTCCATCCTTACTGCTCTTGAGACTATTGTCAGATTGTTTTACTTGGATTAATACTGCTTGTACAGTATGGCTTGTACCAAGAAGACACCCCATAAGTCCACTGGACCCAAAGGAGTTCCTCGCCATCAACTTGCCCCTAGGAATGACGGTGCTAGTAGTAGCAGCTCTAGGCCTGATTCTTAGGCAGAGATATAGAGGATTTCTACAGAGTTAGCCCAAGCTACTAGAGATAGGGCTATGGACGCCATCCAGGTGGGCAGATTACAGGAGCAATTAAGACATCTCACCACCGCTCACAAGAACTGCGAAAGTATGTTAGTTCGTACGGTGGAAGGAAGGAATGAAGCTTGGCATAGAGAGAACGTAGCTAGAGCTAGAACTCATGAGTTAGAATTTTATGTAGAAGACTTAGAAGAGCATAATACATATCTACATGAGGAAGTTCATAGGCTAAGCAATCTCCTAGATCCAAATCATGAACCCCAAGCTGATGAAATGGATCCCGGTGTTATCCTTGCCAATGGTAGTGAATCGGAAGAAGAAGAAGAAGAAGATCCCGAAGAATTAGTAATGATCGATGAAAGTGACCATGAAGGTGGAAATATTTCCGGAATGGATACCGAGCCTAAAGTTTGATGTAATCGCAAAAAGGAGTAGAGTTGTGAAATAGTTAGTTCTAGTTTAAGTTAAGTAGTCTTGTTTAAATGCGGTTTTGTGTTTAAATAAGTGAAACTAGTGTAATGAGTTGTAGTCCGCTCTTTTATCAATCAATAAAGGCTTGTGTGTAAAGTTTGGTTTATTGTGAACAGATGCGTCGTACGCGGGGTTCGTATATTCCTGGTACTTCACAAAATGAGAACGATATTCTAGATCCGCCACCAGTTCCAACAAATCTAGCGGATGCTATAGCCGCACTTGTCAATGTGACGGTTGAAAATTCTCGTTTGCTTCATGAGATGGTTCAAAGTAATTAGAATCAGATGCATGGAAACCGTGGTCGCCATCATAATAGGCAGGAGGCTACATATGTGGACTTCACAGATACAAAACCCCCAGTGTTCACTAAGGCAGATGAACGATTGGAGGCTGACGATTGGCTTAGGACCATGGAGCAGAAATTTGATCTTATACCATGCACATAGTTTCAGAAACCAGTCTTTGCTGCTCAGCAACTTAGAGGTGCAGTCGGTTCTTGGTATGCAAATCTTATGGGCATGCAACCCGCAGGTGTTCTGTTAACTTGGATGGAGTTTCGTACTGCTTTCAGAGCCCATTATATCTCGGAGGGAGTTATGGCTATGAAGCTGGATGAATTTCTTGCTTTGAGGTAAGGGGACCAAACCGTGATGCAGTATGTGGGAAGATTCAATCACCTGTCACAATATGCACCTGAACATGTCAGTACTGACGTCAAGAAAAAGAAATGGTTCATGAGAGGTCTGAATACCAAATTGCAGACTATGATGACAACTTGTACCAATGTCACTTATCATGAGGCAGTGAATATTGCAATTGCTTCAGAGGCAAAGTATCGGCAGCATAAGGAGCTCAAGAAGAAAAAGAGTATGCCGTCTGGATCTTATGGGGGAAATCCAAAGAGGCAAAGGGTGATTTATCATCCAGTAAATCATAATCGTCCTCCTTATCGTCCGTCGCAGTTTCTAGCCGGTCAGCAATCAAATAACCACCCTGTTACAACTTATCAGAATCCACAACCGACAAATGCTTCTGGGGTTTCTGGTTCAACACCCCAGGGTCACAAGTACCCCTGTTTCAATTGTGGCAAGCCTGGTCATTTCTCAAGAGAATGTCCGTATCCAAGGCAGTCTAATCCCAATTATCAGAAGACTCCTGCAAATCAACAATAGGGTCAGGCACAGAATAAGGGCAACAATCAGAATGTTCAGAAAGGCAAAGATGAAAGGAAGACAGGACGAGTGTTCTACATTCAAGCTGGGGAAATTCTGGAAGGGGAGCCAGTGATGATGGGTATGTTTCCTGTTGCCAACCATCCTGCAGTTATACTTTTTGATTCTGGCGCATCGCATTCATTCATCAATAGAACATTTGTGGTGAAGTATGAAATTTCAATTGGCTCAACAAATGAAAATTTCTTTATATAGTCACCCGGGGGATGTCTGTGTACTAAGGAAATGGTATACCAGGTGCCCATAAACCTGGGTGGGCATATTTTTCCCACTACCATGATTATCCTTAGGGATCAAGATATAGATGTAATCTTAGGAATGAATTGGATGTATCAGCATAAGACTGTTATAGATGCTTTGAATAGAATTATAATGGTGAGTTTGCCAGATAATACTTCTCAACTTCTCATCCAACTTCCCACCTTAAGAAGATCAGTGGGCAAAGTTTGTGCAACTGCCGTCAAAGAGATTAGAGATATCCCGGTAGTATGTGAATTTCCTGATATGTTTCCTGAAGATTTACCTGGCCTACCACCTGATAGGGATGTCCAGTTTAACATAGAATTGCAACCTAGAACAGCTTCGATTTCTCGGAGAGCTTATAGGATGCCACCTAAGGAGTTAGTCGAGTTTAAAACTCAGTTGCAAGAATTGATTGAGAAGGGGTTTATACAACCTAGTTCATCGCCTTGGGGGTGTCCGGCAATTTTTGTGAAAAAGAAAGATGAGACCCTAAGGTTATGTGTTGACTATCGTCCGTTGAATGAAGTGACCATCAAGAATAAGTATCCATTACCTCGGATAGATTTGCTTTTTGATCAACTGGCTGGAGCCAAAGTTTTCTCCAAGATAGATTTGAGGTCAGGATATCACCAAATCAAGATAAAGCCTGAAGATATTCCCAAAATGGCAGTTACCATAAGATATGGATTATATGAATACTTGGTGATGTCTTTTGGTTTGACCAATGCTCCAGCTCATTTCATGTATTTGATGAATTCAATATTCATGCCTGAGCTAGACAAATTTGTAGTGATATTTATTGATGATATTCTAGTATATTCTAAGAATAAGGAAGAACATGCGAAACACCTTAGAATTGTTCTGACTCACTTGAGGGAACATCAACTTTATGCCAAGTTCAGCAAGTGTGATTTTTGGCTTAAGGAAGTACAATTTCTTGGACATATCTTGTCAGCGAAAGGAGTTGCTATTGATCCAAGCAAAGTGAAGGATGTGCTTGATTGGAAACCACCAACCACAGCTCATCAAGTTCAGAGTTTTCTGGGATTGGCGGGGTATTACCGTCGGTTTATTCCAGATTTCTCTAAAGTATCAAAGTCCATAACTGAGTTACTGAAGAACCAAGTCAAATTTGCCTGGTCATCTGATTGTGAAGAGGCTTTCCAGACTTTGAAGAGACTATTGACTATCGCACCAAAGATTAGCCCAACTCGATATCGAGAAGCCGTTTGATGTATATTGTGATGCTTTGGTATTGGTATTGGATGTGTGTTGATGCAAGAAGGCCGAGTCATTGCTTATGCATCCAGCAACTTAAGCAACATGAAGAACAATATCCGACTCATGATCTGGAGTTAGCAATTTGTGGTCCATGCTCTAAAGATTTGGCGGCATTACCTACTTGGTAATATGTGCCATATTTATACTGCACCACAAGAGTTTAAAGTATATCTTTACTCAATCGAGTTGAATATGCAACAAAGAAGATGGTTAAAGCTGATTAAAGATTATGACTTGAAGTGCATTATCACCCGGTAAAGCAAATGTGGTGGCAGATGCCCTCGATCGCAAAAAAGTTATTGCAATTGCTCGACAAGAAGAACAATGGGTTTGACTTTATGTCAAGAGATGGAGAAGTTGAATGTAGAAGTAATTCAACAAGGTAGTTTAACCAACATAATTGTTGAAGCCACTATTCGAGATCAAGTTATTGTCGCTCGGAAGGAAAACAAGGTGTAGCCCATATCAAGGAAAGAGTCAGGAATGGAAAGGCGGAATGTTTTAGCATAGATAATGAAGGTGTGCTATGGTTTAAGGATCATTTGGTAGTACCAAAGGTTATCGAAATTCAAGCGATCAATTCTTGAAGAAGCACATGCTACTAGGTTATCTATCCATCCGGGAAGCAACAAGATGTACCATGACTTAAAACAAAGGTTTTGGTGGACCAAAATGAAGATAGAAATTACAAGATATATAGCAAAGTGTGATACTTGTCAGAAAGTGAAAGCTATACATTTGAGGTCTGCTGGAGAATTACAACCATTGCCTATTCCAGCTTGGAAGTGGGAGGACATAAGTATGGACTTTATTGTTGGTCTACCCAAGACATCAAAGGGATTTGACTCAATATGGGTTATTGTGGATCGACTCACTAAGTCAGCACATTTTCTTCCTGTCAAGACTATATACCCCACTGTCCAATATGCCAAGATATATTTAGCAAGAATTATGAGTCTCCATGGAATACCCAAGACCATAGTGTCAGATAGGGGTACACAGTTTGTCTCCAGTTTTTGGAAACAATTGCATTCTTTGTTGGGTACCAAGCTCCTGTATAGTACAGCTTATCATCCGCAGACTGATGGACAAACTGAAAGAGTCAATCAAGTGCTTGAAGATATGTTAATGTGTTGTGTCCTTAATTATTCCAACAAGTGGGACGAATGCTTACCTTTGGCCGAGTTCTCATATAACAATAGTTATCAGGAAAGCATTAGAATGGCTCCATTTGAAGCACTTTATGGTCGTAGATGCAGAACATCACTGAGTTGGTCTGAGCCCGGAGAAAGAAGATTCTTTGGAGTTGACCTTGTGAAAGAAACAGAAGACAAGGTTAGGCAAATACAGAGTAATTTGAAGATAGCTCAGTTCCACCAAAAGAGTTATGCAAATAGACGACGGAGACCATTGGTGTTTAGCAAAGGAGATTTTGTATATCTGAAAGTATCACCAATGAAAGGAGTTACCTGTTTTGGTGTTAAAGGCAAGTTGGCACCCCAATACATTGGACCATTTCAAATTTTAGAGAGATATGGAAAAGTGGCCTATCGCTTGAAATTACCAGAACATTTATCAGCTGTACATGATGTGTTCCATGTGTCTCAATTGAAGAAATGTCTCTGAGTGTCTGAGCGGAATGTTGAAGTTAAAGGAGTGGAACTTGAACCAGATCTGACTTATTCAGAATATCCTATCCGAGTGTTGGATCAGAAAGATCGTGTTACTCGAAGGAGGACAATAAAGTTCTACAAGATACAATGGAATCAACATTCAGAAGAGGAGGCTACTTAGGAATCAGAAGATTACTTGTTAGAAAAGTTTCCAGAATTTCTTGCATCATTATAGAATAGAGTACTGTTAGTTGAGCTCGGTTGTTACAAATTGTGTTTTGTAAAGGAACCTCAGTTGTTTTATGGATGAGAATTGGATGTTTTTGGATTGACACATTTCCTTTTCCATTACTTACCCTATGGCTTTGAATCTCGGGGCGAGATTTCTTTTAGGGGGAAGGATTGTAACACCCCGGGTGTTTAGGTATTAAAAACTGGCCATATCATCATATGCATTGCAAGGCATTGGTCATATTGCAAACTTTGTTATGCATTCACTAAAACAAGTTTACATTTATGTTATAAGTATTGCTTGGTATTGTTTGAATCAAGTTTGAAATCTTTGTATTGATTTGAAATTCCGAAAACCCTGATTTTCAATATTTAAATCCGACCCTAAAAACCCATTTCAAAATCGAAGCACATTTTGGGGTTGAGTCTTAAAGAAAAGTTGTAGAGCTTGTTGAGTTGTACAGAGTTTGTTTTTGGAGTTTTTCAAGTTGTTTAGTAAAATTTGAAGTTATTTAAAAAGGCAAAATTCCTTAAATATCCCCGCTTTGAATTCAAAAGTTCATTTCAAAATGTAGGCCGAATTTGGGTATGGTTTCAAAAGAAAAGTTGTAGAACTTTTGATTTTGAAGAACTTTTGTTTTTGGAGATTTTTGAGTTGTTATGAAAATTTGGGAGTAATTTGTGAAATTTGGCGAATGGCAATTCTGTAATTTTGATGAATAGTGTTCACCGCTTAAGCTACACCACCTGCGAGCTTCGGTTTGCTTCCAGTCGCACGCGTGGCTGTCTGGGCGTCGTGTTGGCGCGGTGAAGGCTTCCGCGTGGCTTCTTTGCACTTCCTTGGTCGCGTTTTAAGCCAGCCACCGTCGCCGTTCTTCGCTTTCTCTTCTCCTCTGTTTTTCCAGTCACCGCCGCCGCTGCTCCGTTGAGCCCTCGCCGTCGAACCAGCGCCTGCGCCGTCGCGGCATAGCACTAGATATCTTCGCCTACTCCTTGCGCATCCAGCCAACTAGCTCTGGTCGATTGATTTCGTTGTGAGTTCGCCGTTCGTCGCTTTCTTCCTCGCGGCCGGCAACCTCATCCGAGATTCCGTTTCACCATGGCTAGCCTGCTTCGGTGAGCCGTTGGCCTTGATCGGTGTACCTATGGCTTCGTCTCGATGCTATGGTGCTTAATCCTATGTTGCTTTCTCGTTTTGATCACTGCAGTAGGCGGTTCTTCCTCACCGACGATCTTTGCTCCGCCGTGATCACCGTGGTCGTCGTCACGCCTCTCCATTGCTTCTCCGACCTCGTTCCTTGCTTCAACACGTTCGGGGTGAGCTACTGGTGCTTCCTGGATCCTTTGTTTAAGCTCTACTGGTTTCACGTCGCCGGCGTAGCGCTGCCGTGCCACCGCGTCCGCCATGGCCGATGTTGAGCTAGTATAGGGCCGTAATCAGTACTAATAGGGACGTCAATCGATGTGCCTAGTCTTAGTGATCGTTTTGGTACTTTGGCCGTCGCCGTTGGACTCACCGTCGATGAGTTTACGTCGGTTAGCGCTGTCGCCGTCGTGGTCAAACGCGCGAGGTTAGGGATGACAGGTGGGACCCGATGTCAGTGGCAGGTGGGACCCGATGTCAAATTGGATTTTTCTATTTTCAGAATTGAATGAATAGTATCTATTTTTGTTATTTTTGTGTTGATTTATTTAGAGCTCTAAAAATTCTAAAAATTTTTGTGTGACTTCTCTGTGATGTGTATTATTTAAGAAAAATATGAAATGTTGATTTTCAGTACTTTTAGAATGTGATAAAAATTGCTCAATTAATTAATAAATGAGTTTCCAGGATTTTTCTAGGCTTATTTATGTATTAAAAAATTATGAAAATTGTTTTGCCACTTAGTTTTCATGTGATGAACATTTACAAAAATTTGAGCTCAATTGGAACAAGTTGATTTATTTCATAATTATTAATTAATTAATTAATTCATAAAAGTGAATAGTAACCTTTAGTGATTTAGGTTTTGTTTGAGTTTTTGATTAAGTGATGTCCTTGGGTCATTAGTTGGTGATGATCCTTGGCAATTGTTGTGAGTGTTGCGAAAATGGTTTAGTTAGTTTAACTTGTAACTGTACCGCGAAGGAAAGTTGTATTCAAGTTGTTGATTTTGCATCCATCATCGAGCATCATGTTTCTATTCCGCATCATGTTAAGCATGGCATTGTTACTACGTGTAGTGAACGAAGGTGAACACGTGGTAGTTAATCAAGTAGTTGAGGAAGTTGATCCATCAGTGGTGGTTGGTGTTGATATCGGTGGAACAACTCCGGACCCGGACTTTTCCGTCAACGAAGGCAAGCCCCGGATGCATACAACCCTACCTTGTATTTTATAAATTGATTTCGCTTTTGCTTCTTTTTACTGCATTAAGTGATTAGGAGTTATGTGAAAACCAAATTGGTACATTACCAACCTTGTTATTCCATATTTACCATATTACTAGTTTTAAATTCGTATATGCTTAGTTTTGCTTAGCTATGCTTAGAACGATGAAAGTCGGGTGATTACCTATCACCTGCGAACTTTAAATGGAACTTTGGTTAATTATGTTAACATGTGATATGGGAATGTGGAGTAATAAATCTAGACCGGGCGGACTCGGTGTGTGTGAGCCACAAGGCATGGAGGTCTTGTGAGCGGGTTCTTTCCGCCTGTGTCGATTAAGGTCCGTCCGTTGTTGAATTGCATGAGGTGAGACTTTGCAGTACTAACCACATACTCCGGTAAGCCTTAACTTGGCTATTCTATTACGAGAATGGCTACTCACGCACTGGGAGTGGAGAGATGGCGGAAATAGCGTGTACCCACGTGGCATTGGGCTGGATTGGTGGAGTACTATATTCTCGGGTGGCGTGGACCCGTTCTTGTTTAGAGGATCCAAGGGTAGGTTGATATATGTAGGTCGGGGACCTGCATATGTCGTGTGGTCTGGAATTCCCAGCTGGGTTTTTAATCGGTTCGAATCGTCGTTGCTCCTAGGTTATGGAGACTCAACTCACTGTTCATCATCGTAGTAATTAATAACTGGAACTTGAGGATGGTCTGTGAAGGTGTTGGTTATGAAGTTTCATGATCTCATTACGGATCGTGTGAGCTTTGTATATGAGTTTATGAAGTTTTAAATGTTGATGTAAAGAATTTTATTAAAAAGCTTTTACGCAAAAGAACTTTGATTATTGCTAAAGCCATACCTTGAATCCTCAAGCCTGCATTCCTAAGTTCTATTAGTTTTTATTTTTGGTTAAGTCTTGTTGAGTACTTTTGTACTCAGGGTTCGTTGACCCTTGTTGCAGGTGAGGCTCATGAGCAGATCTGTTTTGGATCGTGCTGCATGACTGTTGTTCATTGCGATGATGATAAGTAGATGTGTGGCCCTTGGGCAGGGCAGCTTTATTTGGGTGTGTTGTAATATATTATAATGCCACTCCACTACTTTGGTTTGTATTAATATCGAACTTAGTTGTATGTTTTGAAAGAAATGGTTTATAAACTATGTTATTATAAGACTTCCGCTGTTTTTACTCTGATGTATCTATTTGAATAAACTATTGTAATACTGCAATGACTCTATAATGTGATCCTGCTCGGAAATCGTGGATGATTCGGGGTTCCCCGAGGACACCCGACTGTCTTCTTAAGTTACCGGGAACATATGCATAGATGTAAAAGGTCGTTGGACAGTGACAGGTGCATGTGGGCCCTATAATTTAGGAGGTTCTGCCACAGGGGGCACGGACCGTCGAGTATGTTCTTGTACTGCTCGTTGTAGTTGCGCTTGGCACGAGGTTCATTGACAACAGCGATGATGTGGTCTAGCCGGCGGCGGCGATTTTGACCGTTCTTGGATCCTTCTGGCCGGTCACGGTCGCTGTCCCAGTGGAAACTGCAGTCGTCGTAGCGGCGGTCATTGTGGCATCGGTCGTCGGTGTGGTCGTCATAGCGGCGAGGCGGGCGATGAGTGCTCATATCTTCGTTGAAGCACACCTCAGCTTCCTCGGCGTCGGTGTACTGGTTGGCGGTCATGATCATCTCGCCGATGCCTATAGGTGGCTAGTGATTGAACTTGGAACGAAGCTCGCGGTGATGAAGTCCTCGGACAAAGGCAGTGATGATGTCGACTTCTGTGATGTTAGGAATAGAGTTCCTCATCTCAAAGAAGCATCTGATGTAGCTGCGGAGGAGCTCGGATGGCTTCTGGGTGATGCGGTTGAGATCATGCTTGGTGCTCGGCCGTGTACACGTAGCCATATAGTTGTCGGTGAAGACTTCAGCTCTTCCCAAGATCCGATGGAGTCTAAGGCGAGGCTTGTGAACCAGCTCATGGCGGCTGGTGTGAGCATGACGGGAAGATAGTTTGCCATGACACTGGTGTCCCCTCCGATGGCGCGGATAGCAATGGCGTAAGCCTGTAGCCACTGTGTTGGATTCATCCTTCCCTCGTAGGGCTCGACCCCAGTGATTTTGAAACCATAGGGCCACCGAAGTGTTAGGAGCGCCCTCGTAAACGCTGGGGGCCCTTCGGGGTTGTGGTCGGCGTCGACTGCAGCATTGCCGGTGTCGATCGGCTCGAGAGCTGAGTCTGGGTTTTCGTACTCCTGGCGATGGCATACTTTGTCTTCATGGCGACCGAAGCGACGCTGCTCGATACGCCGTTGTGCATCTCGGAGGTTGCTGAGGTGCACTCGAGCGTCCTCTTTGACCTCCTGGTCATGTTGGCGATGGTGTTCGGCGTGATGGCCCCCAGCTCCCCCCTGGGGAGGCAATGACTGATCGACGAAGCAGCTTTGGCTGGGGCTGCGATTAGATCTCTGCGCAGCTGATCGGCGAATCAAGCTCATTGAGCACAAAGGTCTCCGATCCTAGTGGATCTCGTTAACCTGACAGTGCGCCTCTTTGAGCATGGCGGCAACTTTGGTGAGCTCAGGGGTTTGCGGGAACTGGGCGAGCTCATTGGCGGCCACTGCCAGATTGGTGCTT
Source organism: Miscanthus lutarioriparius (assembly GCA_904845875.1). Lineage (NCBI taxonomy): Eukaryota > Viridiplantae > Streptophyta > Magnoliopsida > Poales > Poaceae > Miscanthus > Miscanthus lutarioriparius. Next base: position 5,218,350 of record CAJGYO010000014.1, read on the forward strand.
GGAGACTTGAAGACGTCGTGGCCATCAACACGGAGAAACTCTTTGTCGAGGTCACGGTGGAGTGGGAGTGGCCTTCCTTGTGAGTCGAGCCAATTATTTTGAGCGGCCTGGGCCCTTGCAATGGCTGCCTCGTTTTCTCGACGCTGCACGTGGTTGATGTTCCGGTTCTCCCGAGCAACACGTTTCGCCTCGGTTTCACTGTTTCGAGGAGGGCTGTCGACGCTGACGTTGAAGATTGCGCCACCCCGAAAGGGTGGGAGAAGGAGTTGCTCGGTGAAGGTTTCGGCGAGGGTCTCCATAGAGCCCCGAGACTCGGAGCCCAGATTTTCCTCTAGGATGGTCTGGAGGGACGCTCCGGGGCACTGGCCTATGTGTAGCATGTTGACAGCTGGCGGAGGCTGGACGGTGAGCTAGTCGGTGAGTGGATGGGCGTCTCCCGCCTGGTCAGTGAATTTTCCCCTCAGGGCGTCTTGGTTAGGAGCGGCGACGTTGGTGAGCCCAAAGGGGAGGGCCATAACCCCTGGAGTTTGCCGAGCAGCCTCCGATAGATCCAGATCGGAGGGTGGTCGGCACTAAACGAAAGTGTCTAAAGCCGACTCGGCGACGGCGAGGCAATCGATGAGCTTCAAACCGACCCGATCGATGGATTCAATCAGATCGTCATTGTTGATCTGCCTCCTTTGGTAGTGAGGAAGCGGGCGGTGGGTCATTGATGAAGGTGACCTCGAAAGTGGTTCCAAGATTGGATCTGTAGTTGCAGGTGCGGGGGTGGTCGGCGCAGAACTGATCTGCACCGGCTCAAGGAGCTCTCCGACTCTGTCAGCGTTGATGACCCATGAGATGGATCCAACCATGAAGATCTGACCAGGCTGCGGAAGGGACGAAGAGCCTGTGGAAGAAGCCATCTTGTTCAATAAGGAAACAGCACGCACACCCCTACCTAGCGCGCCAACTGTCGACAGAATATCATCGGCAGTCCTCTGAGGGGTATCCCACGAAGGTAGATTGATCGGCAGAGGAGCGTGAGATCAAGAACAAGAAGGCAACAGAGACACACGAGTTAGACAGGTTCAGGCCGTCAGTATGACGTATTACCCTACTCCTGTGGTCTGTTGGTTTGTATTAGCTATCGTATGATATTGCGTGTGTTTTGAGGGGGTCCCTGCCCGCCTTATATAGTCCGAGGAGCAGGGTTACAAGTTGGTTAGATCTGAGAGATAACCGAAAAGTAATAATTGATTACAGGAATCTTAGGATCATACATATCCTAACAGATCTCGTAGTATCTTTAGGATATCTTCCAGATGTCTTGTGAGAGGCGCCGAGCAGAGTCGTGCCCCGCAAGGCTTCATCTTGTGGGCTAGGCCACCCCTGAGGGGCGTAGCCCATGTGATCTGCCATGGGTATCCGGGGTCCTACCCCCCACAATGAGGCTTCAATCACCTTGAATGGCCCTTCCCATTTGCTTCGAATTTTTCCATGACCGTGGAGCTTTAACCTTGAATTGAATAATAGAACCTTATCGCCAGGCCTGAACTCCTTGTGCTTGATTCTCTTATCGTGCCATCTTTTTTTCTCTCTTTATAAATCTTGGAGTTGTGATAAGACTTTTCTCTCCATTCTTCCAGCTTAGATAGTTGCATTTGACGATTCTTGCCAGCTAAGTGGAGATCCATGTTCCATTTCATGATTTCCCAATGGGCCCTGAATTCTAATTCAACAGGCAAATGGCATGTTTCTCCATATACAAGCTGATAAGGTGACATACCTATGGGTGTCTTGTATGCCATTCGATATGCCCAAAGTGCATCATGAAGCTTGTACTTCCATTTCTTCCCCATCTCATCCTTGGTCTTTTGTAGAACATTCTTGATTTGTTTATTTGATGTTTTAGCTTGACTGCTTGTTTGGGGATGGTAGTGGGATGCAATGTTGTGCTTGACTCCATAGTTTGCCAAGAATTGTTTGAAAGTCTTGTTGATGAAATGTGACCCTCCATCACCTATGACCATTCGAGGTGTTCCAAACTGTGGAAATATCACTTCATGGAACATCTTCTTGGAGTGCTTGGAATCAGCGGCTCGACATGGTAATGCTTCTACCCACTTGGACACATAGTCTACTGCTACCAAGATGTATTCAGCATCTCTAGACTTTGGGAATGGTACCATGTAATTAATCCCCCAAACATCAAACAACACCACTTGGAGGTTGTTCATGAGTGGCATTGCATCCCGAGTGTTGATGTTTCCATGTTTCTGGCAACTGGCGCATCTTCTGACAAACTCCTTTGTATCTTGATACATCATTGGCCAAAAGAACCCACTTTACCATATCTTAGCATGTGTACGAAATGCTCCATGATGTCCTCCATAGGGTGATGCATGACATCTCTCTATGATTTTCGTGGCTTCAATCATTGGGACACACCTCCGTAATAACCCATCAGCATAGACCCAATAGAGATATGGATCATCCCACAAGTGGCAACGACTTTGATACCTAAGGTTCCTCTTGTCCTTCCCTAGTGCAACATAACCTGCAACCATATAATTCACAATATTTGCATACCATGGGTCGGAGTCTGTTACTTTGACTAGTGTGTCATCCCTTAGGTAGCCATTAATAGGTAACTCATGTGCATCTTTATGTTGAAGCCTAGACAAGTGATCGGCTACTGAATTTTCTACTCCTTTCTGATCTCTTATTTCTATGTTAAATTCTTGGAGCAAAAGAATCCATCGGATCAACCGAGGCTTAGCATCTTTCTTAGTGAGGAAGTATTTAAGAGTAGCATGGTTTGTATAAACAATTACGTACCTTTGCCCCCACTAAGATCTAAACTTGTCTATTGCGAAGACGATTGTCAACAATTCTTTTTCTATGGTAGCATAATTGAGCTGTGGCCCAAACAAAGTTTTTCTAGCATAGGATATAGCATGGCGCTTTTTATCTTTAGTTTGGCCTAGAACGGCTCCTATAGCAAAGTCGCTAGCATCACACATGATCTCGAAGGGCAGCTTCCAATCAGGTGGTTGGATGATTGGAGCTAAAATGAGTGCCTTCTTAAGGATTTGAAAAGCTTCATGGCACTCATTGTTAAAAATGAAAGGTGCATCTTTGGCTAGGAGGCTAGTCGGGGTCTAGCGATTTGAGAAAAGTTTTTGATAAAACGCTTGTAGAACCCTACGTGGCCTAGAAAGCTGTGGATTCCTTTCACATTTGTGGGAGGTGGAAGTTGTTCATTGACTTCAATCTTTGCTTTATCCACTTCTATCCCATGAGCAAACACCTTATGTCCTAGCACTATTCCTTCCTGAACCATAAAATGGCATTTCTCCTAGTTTAGGACTAAGTGCTTTTCTTCGCGCCGTTGTAAGACTTTGTCTAAATTCTCCAAACAATCGATGAAGGTTTTGCCATAGATGGTAAAATCATCCATGAACACCTCCATGATTTTTTCAATCATGTCGGAGAAAATAGACATCATGCACCATTGAAAAAAAGCTGGAGCATTACATAACACGAACGACATTCGTCGGTAAGCGTAAGTTCCGTACGGGCATGTGAAAGTGGTCTTACTTTGGTCATTAGGGTGGATCGGGATTTGGTGATATCCGGAATACCCATCAAGGAAACAAAAGAAAGAGTGCTTTGCAAGCTCTTCCAACATTTCATTAATAAAGGGTAACGGGAAGTGATCTTTCTTTATAGCCTTGTTGAGTTTTCGATAATCTATACACATCCACCACCCGGTGATAGTTCATTGAGGAATGAGTTCATTCTTTTCATTCCTAACAACTGTCATTCCTCCTTTCTTTGGCACAACTTGGACAGGGCTAACCCACTTGCTATATGGCACGAGATTGATAATCCCGGTGTGTAAAAGCTTAAGGACCTCTTTCTTAACAACTTCTTGCATGGCGTTGTTAAGCCTTTGTTGTGGTTCCCTCGATGGCAAAGAATCGGGATCAATAGGGATACAATGAGTGCAGAGAGTGGGACTAATCCCTTTGAGGTCTTGGAGTGAGTAGCCTATGACCGATTTATGTCTTTCTAGCATAGCGACAAGTTTATTGGTTTCTTCTTGGGAAAGGTTGTCGCTTATGATGATAGGAGTTTCTCTGTTGTTGTTGAGAAAAACATATTTCAAGCCAGAAGGAAGGGGTTTTAGCTCAATTGAGGGTTGTGATGGCACCTCCATTTGGTCTAGCTCAATGGGCTCTGCTAGCTCTTCTTCTTCTTGAATGAAGTCTTCATCGTCGAGAGCTGGTTGGGCCATATCTTCTAAAGATGCCATTAAGACATCCTCAATAGGGTCTTGTTTGGGTTTGGGCTCTACTATCGCCTTATTTGAGCATGCAAGTGAGATGACGATAGGGGAATTTCCTAGTTTTAAATTCAAGAGATCCTATTTTGGTCGCTCTCGAAAGAGTGTCCCTAAAGGTACACCAATCAAGAGGGACGTGTCCGAGATGTCATAAATGTAAAAATCTAGACGATACTCAGAGCCTCTTATGCGCAAAGGAATAGACCTCATTACCCCATAACTTTCAAGAGTAACTCCAGAAGGAATTCCAAAAGCATATGAGATGGGATCAAGGACTCGTTGGGGCAAAGTTTTTCAGCCAAAGCCTTTGAAATGACATTCATCCCAACGGTAGGACTATAATGAGCCTCTATGGTTATTTTCTTTAGGATGCAAGTTAGAACATCTAAGGGGGCAAGGATTCGGGCTACCTCAGTGGATAACTCCATTTCTACCAACCACTCATGGCTCATGATGGCCGAGAGTCCTTTGATATGTTCCAAAAGGAAAGACTCATTGTGTGGACCATCGTCATCCTCCGATGACACAAAATGTGTCAGAGGCTTCAATTGAACTGGTAAATTAGAGGCACTCCCAAAATTTTCAAAAAGATCTTCCTCGATTTCAAAGGGGGACATGGAAGGATGGGATTCATCATCCTCCAAAATGTGTTGTGTCCCCATAGTGTGAGGTTCTTCGGCAACCAAATTGTCAAAAGAATTCGAAGGAATTTTGGATTCGGTTGCGTGTGCCTCCTCTTGTTGGTCGGGGCTTGGCTCGACTTCTTCTTCTTCTTCTTTGGGAAACTCGTCAAAAATTCCAGTGTTGTTTTCAAGGATTTTCTCAAGAATGGCTTTCCCCTCACTAATGGTTTTGTGTGTAAACGAACGTCCAGAACATATGTCGAGGTGAAGAGCAGCTTCCTTCCTAAGACCAATTTGGAAGTGGTAAAGAAGGATGTGGTCAGGCAAGGAAAGGTTTGGACCAGAGTTAATAAGGCTTATGAATCTAGCCCAAGCTGCTCCTAATGTCTCCTTCTCTTTTTGTTGAAAGGTAAGAACTTCTATTCTAAGGGCGGCAATATGAGAAAGAGGGAACAAAGCAAGACAATTTGTCTCGAAGTTCATCCCAATTTCCATTTACGCCTCCTACGGTATGAGCATACCATTGTTTCGCTCTTCCCAAAAGGGAGAACGAAAACAATTTCCATTTAATGGTCTCTTGTGTCATGCTAGCAATAGTCAGGCAAGAACACAATTGCTCAAATTCTCTAAGGTGGGTGTAAGGATTTTTGTCTTCTAGCCCAGAGAAGGATTCCTCCCGAACCATGGCTATCAAAGCAGGACGAAGCTCATAGCCGTCAATAAGAATGGGGTGTGAAGATGGTGGAGGCTCCAATGATTCGCCATTCGGAGCCAAATACTAAATAATAGGCGTGGAATCCATGTGGTAGGGTGGTTGTAAAAGGTAAACGGATACACGGACGAACTTGGTTCTAAACTAGCACATCTACCGTTCCTCGGCAACGGCATCAGAAAGCTTGTTGGTATTTTTTAACGCACACAGAAAAATCCGCAAGCGCACGGATATCGATGTAGCTTTCACCCGGAAGTATTCCAAGGTACCAATTTCCACGTGGAACGCGAAGTGTACTAGTAAGAATTAAGGTCATCTAAAGATAAAGATAAGTTAAAATATTTTATTGGGTAGAGAGGGACTTTCTAAGGTTTTCTAAGTTGGACTAGCTAATCAAAAATCAGGCTTACCACACTTTATTTACTTTGGAGCAACAGTACCTTTCCAACCCTCGAAATAGGTGAGAAAGAGTAGTCGGGGGAAGGCTGCCAAAAAGCTCTATGAAACACCAATCGGAACGTGGTGGATTACAAAGGCCTGACAAAGCTGTCACCTCTGGGGCTAATACAACTAACCGTGGGATTGGACGCAAACTCAGGTAAACTCTAGCCTAGACAACACGTCTACGCTAGCGTTTACTACTCCAATCACAATTTATAACTAGAGCACTCGATGTGAGCAGAGATCCTGAAAGTAAAGTAAAGTTAGAACTAAACTTTAATTAAATAGAGAACTTAGAAATAACAAATGAAGAACCTAAAAATTACTCAAAGATGAGCCAGATCTGTAGAGGTACAAAGTCGAAAAGGATCTGACAGATCTGGCTCCTCCTCAGCTCTCTCCTCTCCTCTCTCCCTATTTTCTCTATTACAACTAGGTGAGAGTCACCTAGAGGGACAATACTTACAATGTCTGTATGAAAGAATGAAGCTTTGGTGCATAGATGTGTCTCTTGGAGAGGGTCGGGGGGGGTCCTTTTATAGGGGTAGGAGGAGTAGGGGCTACTCCAGGATGGAGGAACAGCAAAGTCCAAGTTTCCTCCAACCAACCTCCTTGCGCCACCTGCCCACAACCGACCTTGTATGGTCGGTAACTTAGTTCCCCACTGACCTGCGCAAAAAACCTGTGAAGAACCGGCCATTTGGGCCCTGAACCGGAGCTAAACCGACGAACAGCAGTGTCTGTAGCATTTTCTGGAAGAAAAATGGGCTCCTGGCGAGCTGGACCGGCCGGCTTGGGCGGCCCAGTCGCGCAAACCAGCTGCCTGGACCGCTCCCCTCCATTCCAAGGCCACCACGTGCCCCACTAGGCCAGCCCAGTGGCCTCCGTGCCCTCCTTCTGTGCTCCCTCTCGCACGGTTGCGTGCGTGCGTGCCACGACGCCATGTGTCGCCGCTCGATAGGCCTGCATGGCACTGTTCAGGGGTGCTGACATCAGCAATGACGTCATCACTCCTTTTTTAATTTGTGAATTTTGATTTCTTTTTCCTCGGAGCTCAAAATATAGCAAATAATATATCCGTTTTGATTGCCTCGATGAACTCTTTACAATGGTGCACTCCAATTATTCATTTGAGAATGTTTTGCTTAGTGAAAAATTAAATATCCTGCAAGACAAGTGAGAGCACCAAAACTTGTGGAACTTGTTAGAAGCAAGACCTATAACTATGGTTTGTGATTCATCTCATGTCAATTTATGGATTAGTTGATAGTCTAAGGTTGATGTTAACGACTATCAACAGAGAGGTAAATAATATTTTTGCCCAATTTCTTGCATACATAGGATTGCATCATGCAAGGACAAGTCATGGCATTATTAGTTTCTTCCTTAAGTACCTACAGCGATGCAATGGTGTGAAAGTCGTAATTAACTTACAGGGCAAAGAGGGTGACTTGAGCGACGTCGAGGTCCTTACGCTGCAGTAGCCTATGCATGTCATGGAAATCTACGACGACTTGATCATCGTCGGGCAAGTGGAAGTACTCCTTGGGCACCTTGACAACGAAATCTTGTAGGCCTACTTTCGCCGCCTCCATGTGCCAAAGATGGAACCTCCTTACCTCCCACGGCTCGTCCTGCACGAGCTGGCCCATGGTCACCATGAACTTCCCATGCTCGTAGTGTTCGGGCAATCATCCGAAAGGGACCAACCCACTGGTGATGGCGGCCTGTACTTGAGATATTTGGGAGTGAAAAATCTGCTAGCAGCTCCGCATAAATTATACTTTGACTATGCTTGCCAGAAGCATACCTTTCATACATAGTTGAGCAATCGTACTCTTTGACTATTGCGATGACCGCCTTGTCCACCTTGGTGTAGCTGACTATGGGCTCCTGTTCTTCTGCAAGCTTTCTCGGCAGGGGAGGACATTGCCTTGTGTCCTCCTTCCGATCACTTGCAGGTGGTGTAACAGTGCCCAGTGCTACCCCAGTATCTCCCTATGGATTGCTCGTGCAGGGAGGAGTGCTTCGAGGAGTGCTTGCTGGGTCATTGTTGCCGCCGCCGTCGTAGTCGTGACCCATGGGAGACGGCAAGGGCTGTGACGACAGCGTCGACTCATCGAAGTAAATGTTGCACCGAGCCCAGAGTACTTCGTTGCCGACAACACTTCACAGGTACATGGACCTGTCTGGAGTGGGTATGTCGATTTCGTCATCGGCTTGATCCGGGTGGATCCACATCACCTCCACCCTGGCATAGTCGTCCGGGATTGGCTGGTTGTAGTACATGCGTCCCGGCAATGCTACTCCCATGCCCACTGACATCTGTCTCCTTAACAACCTGCCGTAGGGCACCACGAGATTGCAAGGCGTTGGTTTCACGATATCGTCGACCGGGTACCTGGCGAGTCCTCCGATCGGCGGCACCATCTGCCCTACTACGGCGGCTTGACCCTGTGGAAGTACCACGCCAGCCTGGCGAAACATTTGTGACCTCAGCTCCAACATCTTGGGGTCGTTGCTTGTGAACGCGTCTTTTATCGACCCCATGACAAAGTTCTTCATAGCCTCGTCATGGCCTTGCTGGACGAGCCTGTCCTTGTACGCCTGCCTCGTGTGGTACGAGCTCACGTTGGAATGCAAGCTTATGTGGGAGCAGGAAGAGAAGATCATGTTGTGTGATGTCTCCACCATGAGGCTAGAATAGAAGGCCTGTACTACCAATGATGACACAGGTTGCATCTGAAAAGATGTCAGACATTAATGGTTGCTTTGGTGGAGCTAGCAGTGCTTTAGGTGGAGGTAGTGATAGCATGGGTGGAGGCAGTGGTAACATTTAATTGTAGCCTGCCCTTCTTCAACAGGAAAGGCCTGGCCTAGCACCACCTTGAGAGTAAAGTACTCTTGGGGCACGTACAGCTTGCAGGGAGTGGGTTCGGTGATATTGTCCACCACATACACTGCAGTTGCTTGATTCTCATCCAGCAGGGTCGATCCACATCTGCTGCCCTTAAACACCGGGATCTTGTGTGTGAGAGCTCGCACGACTTGTTAATTTGGTGTGTTATTGCAGATTAATTACCCAGGAACTTAACAATACCAAATTATGTAACGCATGCAGAAAGAATATAACGACCAAAATCAGCGCGTTTGACATTGTCCTGCACGGCTGGTCGGCCAATATGTGATATTTTGTTTGTTGCAGTGGCCGCTTTGTCTAGCTCGATCCCTGCTCTGCAATTGCATTGCATTGGGGAAGCATGCCAGCCAGCAGCAACTCTTGATTTCCAATAATCCTATGCATCGCATTGGGCCAGCAGCAGCATGCCAGCAAGTCGAGATTTCCCCGGCGCACGGCCCAGCCCCAGCTCGGGAGGTGAGTGCAGCGGCAGCCCCAACTCAATTTGAGAGCCATGATTTACGTAGTATTGCTACAGTTGGAAGAAAAAAATAGGTAGGATAAAAATTGGTCCCTACCCAAATAGACAAGTAGGTAGTCTGTTTTGGATAGTATTGCTAGAGATGCTCTTATCTTTTTCTGCCTGTTTCTGCTTCCTGCTCAACATGCACTAGTACATAAACAAGCTGTACTCCCAGTTGGGAAACCCCTTCAGTCCCGGTTTCCCAACCGGGAGCATGAATCTGGGACTAAAGGGCCCCTCCTTTAGTCCCGGTTTCTCGCCCGGGACTAAAGGTCACCTTAAGGGGCTAAAGAGGCCTCCCGGCCTAGCCACGTGGGCCGGCCCTTTAGTCCCGGTTGGTATTACCAACCGGGACTAAAGGTTTTCTTTTTTTTTCTTTTTTTTTGTTTCTATTTTCAATTGATGATTCGTTTTGGTTTTCGAATAGGTTTTCGAATACGCATTCTATGCTGCTAATAATATACGTATTCTACACGCTTATAATGTTCGAACATTTTGTACAAACTAAAGTATGAAACTAACGTATATATTGCATGCATATACATATATTGTACGTTATTTTATGTACATATAATATGTATATATATATATATATATATATATTACAAATAAAGCTTGCATTGTATATTCTATCATATCCTTGGGATAACAAATTCACTCCATCTGGTTTGGCTTCCATGTTTCGTTCATGTCATTGTAGAACTCGCCGGCGGGGTTTAAGACCTGGTCATTAAGAAATCCTGCTATGGTCTCTTGAATTGCTTCCAATTGGTCACGTCGTATGACTTTTTCCTTCAACCATAGTGTCTTCAATAAAAGTTAAAGGAAAAGTATATATATATATATATATATGTGTGTGTGTGTGTGTGTTGGTCACGTGATTACTTATATATATATGAGCAATAAAAGAAATTGTGAATATATGAATATATTTATATAACATACTTTGAGGATCTCTTCGGGAGTTCTTTTTGCATACGCCATGATGGACTCGCAAACATAGTATCCGCAGTAGTTGGTCCCCTGTTCTTGCCTCAAAACCCACTTTTACGAGAAAAAAGATCGGTGAATTGAAAGCATGCATGGTGTTAATTGAATTATATATATATAAATGTAGCTAGTACTTATTTTGTGTGCGATTACATCCAGTGGCGCTTTGCAATGTTTCATGTGATGTTCTTCAATGAAACTTTTCCAAACACTGCACCCAATAAAAAAATTAATTTAGCCTTAAATAATTGTTGCAGTTATGAGATCGGGGTATATATAGTTGCTAGAGAGACCAAATTACCCTTGGATAATATCTATCATGTCTTGGTACTCTGTTTGCTCTTTTCTTAACGAGTCTAAGATGCTCAACCGACTATTGGCCATATCGATGACCATCAATATCCAGTGATTGCTGCATATGTTTTTATACACAAATATTATCGACATTAACTAGAGTCAATATATATATATATATATATATATATATATATATATATATATATATATATATATATATATATATATATATATATATATATATATATATATATATATGGATGATAACTTAGCTAGTAAGCAAATAATTGAACAAATATCCATATGATCGACATTAATTATTTAACACTCACTTGAAGTTGTAGGGGAAGAGTATGTCCTTGTTTTGTTGGTTCACTAAGAACCTCATGAGATTTTTCTCGAGTTCAGCTTTCCATTCATGCGGGGGATTAGGGTGTTTGAATAAGACATTTGGATCAACAAAACCAACATCATTATCCTTTCTCTTTCTGAGTTCTGTCATCTCATATCTGCATATATAAAAATATAGTGTGAGGATATATAATTTATATATATACATGTAGCTTTATATATATACACTTTAATAGTAAAAAATAATCACACTTACAGACAATAGCAGCTAATGAGACTTTTGTCGAGAGAGTCCAGGTGGCATAGTTGGTGTAATTCAAAAAACTCGACATATATAACGTCATCGCCATGGAAGTAATGTTGGTTTCTAACTCTGACAGAAACAAAGTTCTCTCCCCATTCACACGCCGCCATGTACCACTTGTTTAGCAGGTATATTTACGTACCCAGTTCACCTAAGGCCTCAGATTGTATAGACTCTTTCCATGTTCAAATTTCTTCCAAGGAACCACTTTCGGAGTAGATGGTCCTTCAACGAGCACTTGGGCAAGGTCCAAATCAGTATCCTCATAAAACCAAACTAGATCCTCAAAATTGACATCCAGTAAGTCTAAGTTTGAACCATATTCATTACGAATGACAAGAGGGGGGACTGATTGTTGCGATTGTTGTCCGAGTTGTCCAACACCTTTCCCTGCTCTAGTCTTTTTCTGCGTCGCCTCAAATGACTTGGTGAGAGAGCGGTCGTAGTCCGATTTTGGCAGGGTCTTTTGAGATTCCCGCTTTTTCTGGTCCACCTTCTTTCTTAGAAGATCTGGAGGTAGGTAGAAGTACTGTTTCTTTGGGTTCTCCCTCGCTTCTCGTTGCTTTCTTACTTTTTCGAAGAAACTGTTCACATCTTTTTGTACCGTAGCATTTAATTCTTTTTCACTTTTCTTGTAAGACAGTTTTTGGGGAATAACTGGATTAGAGGAGGCTTTCTTCTTTGCCGACTGGTGGGCCAATGGCTTCATTTGCGGGGCGGACCTCTTAGGAGCTGGCTGCTTCTTGGTCATCAAGGGAGGTGGGGCAGCCGTTGGAGACCTCCTTGGAGGCATCGGAGACCTCCTTGGAGGTGGCGGCGGTCGCAGCGTTGCATAATCATTGCCCGGAGCACTATGATGATCTGGAGATTGAATAATTGGACTTAGGTTGGCGGAGGCCCTGCTGTGTGAGTACAAAAAAGAATAATTAGGTATAAGAAATTATTATTATTAATCATGCATGTCAATAGAAAATTAGTGAAAAAATTGTTTCGTTCACTTTAGTCCGCACCTATTGTCTGGCAGTTGAGGCAGCGGCGGTGGACTAGAGACCCTAGGAATAATGATGTAGCGCTTGCGCCATAGTATGAATGTCTTCTCTGCTTCTCCTAGAGTCTTCTCCCCATCACCTCCTAGAATGTCAAGAGCCAGATCACTAAAACCTTTGTTAACTCTATCCACTGAGACGCTAACATATCCAGGTGGTATTAATGCCCCATGGATTCTTGGTGTCTTGGTACGATCTGGAGGAGAAAAAACACCGAGAGCCACTATAATTGTGGCATTCCCTTTTGGAATATGTAGCTCACATGATGTAAATGGTGTAGTGATGTCATCCACGGGGAAACATAGCATTGTGTCATCTTGATTTGGCAACTCCATGGAAGCGCAACTGCTTTTCAACTGATCAGGGGGGCTAATATTAATGTTGATTCCTGGATCTGATGCCTGCCTTTGGGCACTCATTGCTATTTGCACTTGCTTTATGATTTCATCCTGTATTCTAGCTTACATGCCTTTTTCGCGCTCCTGTGCTTGAAGCAACGCCTCCCGTGACTCACGAACATATTCCTCCAACCTGCTGATCCACGCTGCTTCCTCATCCTTCCTTCTCTGTCGGCTTCTGTAGGTATCTCTGTCATTAGGGAAACCATGCTCCCAAGAAATGTTCCATCCTAAACCTCTCGTTTGGCCACTGTGTTCAGCAGTACCGATGGCATACGTCAGTTCATCCTTCTCTCTATTGGGCCTGAATGCACCAATAGCTTTAGCTTATAGAGCATAAGAAAATCTTTGTGTTGCTCTTTCAAGTTTTGGGCCATGAACCAGCTTCCCGGTCTCTAGGTCCAGTCTTCCCCCATGAGCGAAAAACCAATTCTTCACGCATTTGGGCCAATTGAGTGATTCTGGTGTGATACCCTTGGCAAGATTGTCCGCTTCTATTTTTCCCACTTGGGAATGGCAGTCGCGTAGCCACCTGATCCCATTCCATGATGGTATACCTTCTATCGGGCATTTTCTTGGTTCCTTCTCACCCGTTCCTCACCCTCTTCCGATGTCTTGTACTGTACAAAATCATTCTAGTAGGGCCTCAACTTCGCGAGCGGGCCCCTAGTATTGAAATTGGGCGTTAGGTTCTTCTCGACGTATTTTGTGTATAGGGATTTGTTCCAAGTCTAGAATTGTGTGGCCATCTTCTTCATAGCCCACTTTCGAACTAGCTCCTTCAATTTATCATCGTTGATATCATCATAATCATCCGCTTGCAACGTGAAATGTTGAAGGATATCATCCCAAATTAAATTCTTATCAAGATCAGAGACAAAACTAATATGAGGCTCGTTGATCTTTTTCTTCCATTCACGGGCACTGATCGGAAGTCTGTCCCTTACAAGGTACCCACAGTGTTGCACGAATTTCCTTGCATGTGGACCAAGTGGTTCGCCTGTCTCGATATTGAATTCCGATATTATGTAGCGCCCCTCCAATGGCTTTTTCGGGCCTCGAATATTTTTGCTTTTTGCCGTTGTGGTCGTCGATCCAGAGGGCTACGTATAAAAAAAGAATAAATAAATATCATGTGTACACATAATAGATGATAGATATTCAAATATATATATAATATTCAAATATATATATATATAAATATATATACCTCACCAGTATTTTCTTGCACAATATTTTCTTGATTATTTTCAAGAGCCAGGTATTGACTCCCGTCATCTATATCCTACTGGTCACCATCGGCAAATTGAGTGCCAGTGTTGATAATATCCATCATTTCTTCATCCATGTTGTCTCTCGGGGCAGCCATCTAGCTTTTACACCACTAGATATATCTATAAAAAATAAAAACCATATATCTATAAAATGGATCGAGTCATGTGCTTAAAATTAATTAAATAACTACACTCGAAATTCAAGTCTCCAAAGAATAACTTTGATTTCTTATTTTCTAGAAATATTTATTGGCAAGTGATATATATAAAAAATTTATATATATAACAATATAAATTTAAAACTCTCTAATATGTATAACAAATATATATATATATAACAATACAAATTTATAACTCTCTAATATGTATGTATAACATCACTGAAGTCAGTCTTTTTCCATATATCAAAATTCATATATATACAATATATCACTAAAGTCAAAATATCAAAATTTATATCACCAAAGTTAGTATCTTTCCACATATCACTGAAATCAGTCTTTTTTCTTATATCAAAATTCATATATATACAATATATCACTAAAGTCAATATATCAAAAATTATATATCATGTAGCTAATGAAATCATATAACACTAATAATAAAGTAATTCTATTCAATTATCAAGAGATTCAAATATATATCTTCAATGTTATTTTGTACAACTATATAGTTTAATTAATTCTGTATCTTGTATTACTGTATATATATACAAAAATTCATAGCATCTATTTTTTCTACATTTTTTCTCTGCCGAATAATTAATTTGCACACACACAATACATCACACATGCAGTCACAAAACAGCAGAAGAGAATGCTGCTCAGCTCGATCTCGATCTAGACGTCGAGGATGACGATCGCGGCTCCAGCGAGGACGAGGCGAGTATGATGATGGTGGCTCCGATGAGGACAAGGACAGAGCTAGTAGCTAGGCACGTACACACACGCGAATGCGGGGCCGGGGCAGAGATCGACGAGGTGGGCTAGGGACGAGGCGGCACGAGCTGCCGGATGGCCGAAACCGAGAGCCACAGAGATGCGTGCGGCTGGATCCGGCGGGGACAAAGGCAGAGGGCAGCCGCATGCGCACGGTCGAGGAGAGGGGCCATGGTGTGATGAGGCGAGGCCGGCGGGGGCGCGGTGATGACGACGAACGGCGTTGGGACAGCGGTGAGGGGAAGAGGCACGGTGGCGTAGCTAGATCCGGCACGGATGAAGGCGCGGAGCGGCTACACATGCAGGGTGGCAAGAGGCGCTCTCGTCGGCGGGCAAAAGAAACAGATTGAGGAAGAAGAATGGCACCCCTGAGGGAGTGGCCACCGGTGACAGTGATGAGGGCGGCGGCGGCGGCAGTGGCGATGGGCGATGAAGATGAGGAGTGAGGAGGAAGAAGAAATGGCCGCCTTATATAGGGGAGGGACCTTTAGTCTCGGCTCCTGTAAATGACCGGGACGAAAAGACCTTTAGTCCCAGCTGGTACCTTTAGTCCTGGCTCGTAATACCAGCCGGGACTAAAGGTTACCTTTAGTCCCGGCTGGTATTACGAGCGGGGACTAAAGGTGTATTTTGGCGGGCCGCAAAAAATGCAGCCCACCTTTAGTCCCCGGTGGTAGATCTACCCGGGACTAAAGTTGGGCTGCAGTTTCACTTCCCACCCGTTTCAAGCTCCATTTGTTTTTTATATATTTCTTTCTATAAAATGTTAAAGTCTTGTTAATTGCACAGTAAATTAAATAGAAGGCATAAAATTGTTTTAAAAGAATATGGATTTACTTTTGCTTTATTGCACACAGGAAAATTGTGTGACCTAAAGTTTTTTGTTTTTTTTATAAATATTGAAAAATAATGTCATTAATAATTACTATTTCATTAATGCAAAAATGTAGTGTTTAATTTAAATCATTAAAACATTTGTTTTCGATTGGAAATTTGTTTTCACATCATTTTAACATAAATCTTTTCATTTTTTCATCACTCATTGTCCAAAAGCGACATGGAAATCCCACCATCAAACATAAATTTAATCTGAACATAGAAAAAAGGAAACACCTAATAAACATCTCTGAATTCACAATTATTACATAATACCTCTAATACACACTATTAAACATCACTATATATATCAAGCGAGCACAGTAGTGAACTTCTTCTTAACGTATATCCCTTGGTTATGATTGCGTCATAACCATGGAGTGTCCTCATCATTTAGCTGGATGCTTGGGTCTTTGTTCACTGTGAAGGGTGGAATTCGGTCATCCTTTTCATAATCTTCTGATATATCTGACTTGTCTTCAATTCCGACGATGTTTCTTTTCCCTGAAAGAACTATGTGGCGCTTTGGCTCATTGATTGGGTCGTTGTTGTTTTTCCCTCTCTTCGGTTTTGTAGACATGTCCTTGACATAGAACACCTGATTCACATCCTTGGCAAGGACGAACGATTTGTCTTTGTACCCAATATTGTTGAGGTCCACGGTTGTCATTCCATACTGGTTGCCGACTGCTGCCCCGCCTCCAGTCACCTTTACCCATTGGCACTTGAACAAAGGTACCTTAAAAGTAGGAGCATAGTTTAGTTCCCATATATCTCCTCTATGCGGCTATAATATATTTGCTTATTTCCATTAGGGTCGGTGGCATCTATGCTTACACCACTGTTTTGGTTGGTGCTCCTTTTATCTTAGGCTACTGTGTAAAATATATTCTCATTTATCTCGTACCCTTTGTATGTGAGGATATGCCACGATGGCTGCCTAGCCAACAAATACAGTTGCTCATCAATACTCTCATCACCCTGACATTCTTTTCACAACCAGACACTGAAAGTTTTCATGTGCTGACGCGTAATCCAAGCTTCAGACTTCCCTGGAAACTCGGATCGGAGCAACTCTTTATGTGTCTTGATATACGGATCCACCAAGGAGGAGTTTTGCAGAACTGTGTAGTGTGCTTTATTAAAATAATTATCCTACGTACCAATATATGGTTTCTTCCCTAGTGTCCCCTTTCCACTTAGTCTCCCCTCATATCACGATTCAGGAACACCAATCGGGTCAAGGTCAGGAATAAAGTCAACACAAAACTCAATGACCTCCTCTGTTCCATAGCCCTTGGAGATGCTTCCTTCTGGCCGAGCACGGTTGTGAACATATTTCTTTAGGACTCCCATGAACCTATCAAAGGGGAACATGTTGTGTAGGAACACAGGATCAAGAATGCTAATCTCTTTGACCAGGTGAACTAGGAGGTGCATCATGACATTAAAGAAGGAAGGAGGGAACACCAACTCAAAGCTGACAAGACATTGAACCACATCATTCTGTAGTTTAGCTAGATCCATTGGATCGATTTCCTTCTAAGAAATTGCATTGAGGAATGCACATAGCTTCATGATGGCTAGACGTACATTTGGAGGTAGAATTCCTCTTAATGCAACTAGAAGCAATTGCGTCATGAGCACGTGGCAGTCATGGGACTTTAAGTTTAGGAATTTCTTCTCTGGCACATTTATTGTACCCTTTATGTTCGAGGAGAATCCAGATGGTACCTTGATGCTTGCTAGGCATTCAAACATGCTTTCCTTCTCTTCTTTGCTAAGAGTGTAGATGGCAGGACTTAAGTAATGGCGTCCATCATCTGTCTTCTCTGGATGTAGGTTGTCTCGTTCTTTCAAACACTGCAGGTCCTGTCGTGCTTCAAGTGTGTCCTTAGGCTTCCCATACACACCCATGAAGCCTAGCAGGTTCAAACAAAGATTCTTCCTCAGGTGCATCATGTCGATCGCGCTACAGACCTCTAGGACTTGCCAATAGGGTAGCTCCCAAAATATGGACTTCTTCTTCCACATGGGTGCGTGACCATCGGCGTCGTTCAGAACAGGTTCACTGCCATGTGCCTTTCCAAATACTACTTTCACATCCTTGACCATATTGAGTACATCCTCACCAGTTCGGTTGCCCGGCTTGGTCTGGTGGTCTGCCTTACCTTTAAAATGCTTGCCTTTCTTTCTTAGGGGGTGATTCGCAGGAAGAAATCGACGATGGCCAAGGTACACGACCTTTCGACATTTTTCAAGAATATACCTTTAATGTCAGCAAAACAGTGCGTGCATGCATTATATCCCTTGTTTGATTGTCCTAAAAGATTACTTAGAGCAGGACAATCATTGATTGTTACGAACAAATGCTCGCAGGTCAAAGTGCTCCTGTTTGTGCTCATCCCACACACGTACACCTGGTCTGTTCCACAAAAGTAGAAGTTCTTCAACTAATGGCCTCAGGTACACATCGATGTCGTTGCCAGGTTGCCTTGGTCCTTGGATGAGCACTGGCATCATAATAAACTTACGCTTCATGCATAACTAGGGAGGAAGGTTGTAGATACATAGAGTAACAGGCCAAGTGCTATGACTACTGCTCTGTTCCCCGAAAGGATTCATACCATCCGTACTTAAAGCAAACCTTATGTTTCTTGCGTCATTTGCAAGCTCCGGGAAATCTCTATCAATTGCTCTCCACGGGGACCCATCAGCAGGGTGTCTCAACATATTATCTACCTTACGGTCTTCTTTGTGCCATCGCAACAACTTTGCATGGTCTTTGTTTCTGAACAGATGTTTCAAGCGTGGCATTATATGAGCATACCACATAATCTTGGTAGGGATTTTCTTCGTGGGACGTTCGCCCTCAACATCACCAGGGTCATCTCGCCTGATCTTATACTGCGATGCATGACATACCGGGCATGCATCTAACTTCTCGTACTCCTCGCCATGGTAGAGGATGCAGTCATTAGGACATGCATGTATCTTCTGGATTTCTAATCCCAAAGGGCAGACTACCTGTTTTGCTTCGTACGTAGTGGTGGGCAATTCGTTATCCTTCGAAAGCATCTTCTTTTGGATTTTCAGTAACTTCCCAAATCCCTAGTCATATACACCATTCTTTGCCTTCTATTTCAGCAATTCTAGTGTGGTACCCAACTTTTTCTACCCCGCATCACAAGTTGGGTATACTAATTTCTTGTGATCCTCTAGCATGCGCTCGAACTTGATCTTCTCCTTTTCACTTTCGCATTCTCTTTGTGCATATACTAATTTCTTGTGATCCTCTAGCATAAGCTCGAACTTGATCTTCTTCTTTTCACTTTCGCATTCTCTTTGTGCGTCACGAATGGCCTGACCAAGATCATCAGCAGCCTCATCTTCTGCCCCTACCTCTTCTTCAGCTTCCCCCATTGCAGTATCATTGAAGGCACCATATTCAGCAATAATGTCATCATCGTCCTATTGTTCTTCTTCACCTTCTTCCATTACAACCCCGGTTTCTCCGTGCTTCGTCCAACAAATATAGTTTGGCATGAAACCCGACTTCAATAAGTGTGAATGAAGACTCCTTGAGCTAGCATATTCCTTCAAATTCTTACATATGGCACATGGGCAGCACATGAAACCATCGCGTTTGTTTGCCTCGACCACACGTAAGAAAGAATGCACGCCCTCAATGAACTATTGGGAGCGGCGATCAGCATTGTACATCCAATGCCGGTGTGGCAGAACCGCCTAATCTAATGCCTCCCAGGAATGCTTGTCTTCCATTAGACGCTAAGCACCCAAAGGAGAACACTAAATTACTCGGTTCCATTGGGCACACCCCAGGGGAGAACCTGAAAATCCACATTTTTGCCATCAGGATCACAAATGAGAGAATAAAGCTTACATCATTCTGAACCATTTCTTACATCACTTTTAATACAACATTAGAGTATAATATTTACTAATATAACAGTGGAATGAAATCCTGTTATCAGAGTTATAACAATTTAATTAAACAGCGGAATATAAACATGTGAGCAGAATTACAGCGGAAATGAATATCTAATCATGACATGAAGTGTTGATAAATAAACTACGACAACAGATTATGAAACTTTTATTTATAAAAGCATTTGGTGAGAGTTATAAATAACAACTATGATCGCAGCGTAAAGGAAATCCTCGTTGAGCCCACCAGGAGGAATCCACACACAAAGGTCGGCTCTAGCCTCCACCTGTCACCTGCAACAGGGGGAATAAAACCCTAAGTACTCAATTGTACTCAGCAAGACTTACCCGATAGGAGGAAAGAAAAGACTAAAAGGATATGCAAGGCTATCTGGCTTGTGGGTTTATTGTATTTGCAGGAAGCATTACTAAGCGTGCGTCCTTATATTCGATTTTTATTAATAGCCACATTGATTCATTAACCAACCATTCTATGTAAGCACCTGTGCTACTTTCAATCAGGTGGTAAGCAATCAGATTTCCTTTTTCCATATTCCATCTTGCATCTTTCAGTTCTTACTACGATGCTAAACCGTAGACAAGCCGTACCGGATTTCCCGGTGATTCGTAAATCAATGCCCCCAGCTGGGTACCCTAAAAACACACGCCCCGCTTTTACCCCAGGCACAAGCAGGACCAACCCATCACTCTCCTGTCCTGGGTGTCCAGGTCCCCATCCAAACTGGGACTCCAAGCCCCCGCCCCTGAGTCCCGAACTCAGTGCGGTGCAAGGACCTCCTCCACCAAAATAAAACCCTGATAGTCGATCCAGAAAGAGTTGCATCCGTGACAAGAGAGCAACAAGTCTTCCAAGCGCCCATATCCAAGTATGTGCTCGGGATAATAAGTCTGTGACTTGCCTAGGGCCTTATGCAACGATCGGTCCTTAATTGACACAGGCAGGGAAAACAGTATAACCAAGCCATGCCCCGCATCCACGACGACACAACCTCTTACACCCACTAATACCCAAACCATATCCCTGCCCGGTCACCATTTTTCTTTCCACCATTTATATTTTTCAAGTGATAATAATACAGTAATATATGTCCTATCTCTCGCGAGTGACAGGCAATCACTCGACTTCTACCGGAGTCCTGTAGCAAAGCATTCTACACGATCCTATCATACTAGTAAGACTCATAGGATAAAGATATATATGCAAGTGGGTTTCATTCAACTCCTTAAAAACTTAATGCACAAATATAATTTAAACTGCAGAAAAGTAGGGGTTATGCACCGGGGCATGCCTGGGTAAGATATATATATATGAAAAACTTAGTATCTGCTTCTTTAGATCATCCACAATCATCTGGATAGAAAGCCCATTGCATCATCTGCTAGAGAGAATACCATTACACCATCTTCGGATTCCCAATCATCCTTCGATCGATCCGTTGATCCATCATCGTACCTATATGATATGCATGCGGTGCAATGCAAAGATGTAATTAATCAACTGTAATCGTGACTCATAAAATACGACGTACGCCTCTCGAGTTAACAGGCTAATTCTAATGACGACTGTACTTAGGCTACATATCCATGTTATCAAATAAGACGTTATTTCCTAACAAATATTTTAGTTATATAAACCAAGGTGTTTCTTTATTCGCAATAGGACATTATTATTTATCGAGCAACTAATTATTCTAGAGCTACAAAAATTACAGTGAGCAGCTAATATTGCTAGGAACCTACTATAAAGATTTCAGATCCAATACTATTACCAATTTATCATAGAAGCCTACAAGTTTATAATTTGCAATATTAAGTATCCAAATTTAATTATATAGCTTCCAAAAATATTATTGAACTATGTGAATAAATTACACTATTGGATAGATCATGATTTTAGGAACTCAACCAAACTAGTTTGGTATTTTTATGATTTTTCTATGATTTACTACATTTTTTACAAGTTATTTCATCAACTAAATTGACAAATGCCTTAGAAATCTAAAAGGGCCAGCAGCTAATTACTCGGCCCAACTTGGAAATCCGCAGTGACGGCAATCCAGCCGCGCGGAAATAGGCCGACCAGAGGCCTAGGCGCCGGCAGCGGTTCAGCCAGGCGACACGAGGCCGGCCCAAACGGGCGAGCACGGCCCAATTGCGACGCAGCGGTGGCCCAGCAGTGTGGCTCGGCCCAGGCGAGGTGCGGAGCAGGCCGCGACCGCGGGGCGCAGGGCGAGTGGCCCAACAGGCCGGCGCGCAGGATAGTTTTGTATGTACATCCCTATGCTTCCATTTATTTTGTACGCCACTGTTCTAGTGAGTCTCACTCATTACGCCTAGAACCCTAGAAAGATTATTTTCTTACCCTGCAGCCCCCCTCGTCTTCTTCCCAAGAAGAGCAAGAGCAGATGACGGCGGCTCCGACCGATTCCCGTCGGAGGGACGGCGACCATGCGGCACATGAGTAGCAGGGGCCCGGTCGTGCACGCGGTTGACGATGACATGGCCCGAGGCGACTGCGACGGAGGTGAAACGGCTCCGCAGCGGGAGCTTGAGGCGGCATAGACAGCGGCCTCGCTGCCCGGAGGTGATGCACGGTGGGTGCACGTGCGTGGGGAAGGTGTGCGCGGCTGGTCAGGACGCGGCCACGGCCGAGCAACAGGGAGGTGCTTCGCAGCTCGGGCGAGCACACGCGCGGGAGAGAGCCGCGGGACTCGGGCGCGCTAGTGGAGCAGGTCGTGGGGCGGCGTGGTGCTGTGCTCAGCGCACGGGAGGAGCGCGGTAGTCGCGGCTGGCAAGGCGGCTCGGGCGCGATGGTCAGCAAAGAGAAAAGGGAGGAGGCAGCGCTACGGGGTAGCGAGCAGGGAGGTGCAGCGCTAGCGTGAGGATCAAGGAGCTCGCACACGCTCGCGAGGAGAAAAGGCGACGGCGGGCGCTGTGGTATCAGCAGGCGAGGGAGACGGCACCTGCTGTCGTAGGATGGCCCGGCTAGCACTGAGGCGTACGTTACAAGGAGGTGAGATGCTTGCGTGCGTGCCTGGCTTAGTGATAAAGAAAAAGGGAGCAGCAGGGGCAGACAGACAAGACAGAACACGGCAGGCAAGACAATCCACAGAGGCAGACAATGGAGAAAAGAAAGAGGAAGCAAGAGATCAGTCAACTTGCACAGCCTTGCAGAGGGCACACACAGAGAGACAGGGACGTTTACCATAGCACTATCGCCACTGTTACACGTTCTTTGATTTAGAGCTATTGTCATAACGTATATATATATATAAAACGGTTTACTACTTTAGTCAATTTGCAACGTCTAGGCACAGAAAATTTTCAGCAAGCTCGAATTTAAATTTGATTCAAAAGCTATATATATATTTATATCGTTCTATTTATTAATAGATTTTATTTTATTTATAAACGTTGCTTTTCATGCTTAATCTAATAGAACGAACCGTTTGCTATCGATTGGCCAGAATTGTCGTTCGACATTCCTAAATATTTTTACGCACTGCGTAATTTAACTTGAGCGTTGATTCAAGTCCACAAAACTAGGTCACCGGGTTCACTTATCATGTCGAGTAAGTTATAAATCGAAAATTCGAGAAACTCGTTTCGTAAATTTTTACTTAGGCCTAAATCACGGTGCTAAGCAAGCTCGTCACACCAGAGGTGTTACAACCAACCCCCCCCCCTAAAAAGGATCTCGTCCTGAGATTTGAAACAAGAACCAGAAGGGGAAACATGATTGCATCTCGTAGATCAGGGATTACATGAAAGATTACACGACTTCGAATACTAAAGCACACGGGGATCTAGGGATACATGGTTAAGAGCAACCTGATACAACCGAGACCTACTCCAGAAGTCGAGACAGACGAGGACAATGGAAAAACAACAAGAAGATGATTATCCAAAACATGGTGTAGCACCAACAGATCCAGAAACAGTCGACTGAGAAGTAAAACATCGTGAACCCTAAGATTGACTACCCGAAACGGGAACTTGAACTTCTTCGACGAACCGGATCCTTTCTTCTCCTCAGACTACACCATCACCTCACACTGACAAATCTCACTTCACAATGGCGACTGGATCCCGTAGCTCTACTCCGAATGAGAGGGGAAATGGGGATGAAGGAGAAGAGCAAGGACCAAGGGCATTTTATAGAGGCGAACGGAGGTGGGGCGCAACACACCGGAGGCGGATGCGGCGGGGATGGGATACATAGACGGTTCATGTTGTAGAGATAAGATCGAAAACATGGTGCGCTTCCAGTGTGAGCGGCGGAGGGGGAAATAAAGGAGAGGAGAGGGGGAGGGGTCCGCTCGATGAGGTAGTCATGTGGGCAGAAAGAAAGAAGAGGGAAGGGGGTCCGGTACGAGGAACGACGGTGCGGGGTAGAGAGCCGACCGGATGCCAGGAAAAGAAAAAGCGCACAGTGCATAAGGACAGCAAGTGCGGCATGATGCCGTGGCCACGCGAAAATGGGGCGCTAAAGGACCCAACACGGATGGCGTTCGCAGGGCATGCAGCGAAATGACCCAGCACGCGTAGCGCGGTCAACTAAACACATGGCTTGTGACATGACGTCCACTCAGGCTTTTACAATTACTCCCGACTATCCGCTGTTAACTTTCCTTACTACTCTTCTTTTTCTTTCCTTCACTCGACCACATTCGACTTTCATGTAGACTAAGACCATGTCATACTTCCTTCCTCCAAAACCACCTTTTGTTTACCTTGAGAGAACACTTCTGCATCAACCCATTGTGGATTTCCCGTTTGAACACCTGAACATTTCCAAGGAGAATTTTTTTAAAACAAAACGGTATGACGGTGTAACTTGGTAAAGATACTTTGTTAACAACCTCGATACCAGCGTGTGCCGAGCAGCATCACATATGGCAGCTGTTCCACAGGGAGCCCTCGGTTTTGTCGTGGCACCATAAGCTTTTAACCAGGCAACTATTACCAACTTACACGCCATGAAGGCAGTGGGGTCATAGACCACAAAATAAGGGGAGTATTGCAAGGGAAAAATTCAAACAACAAAGGTTCCCTTCACAACAAGGGACAAGGAATTCAAATCCAACGACAGATTTGTTTTAAAGAGATTCAAGTGTTCTGCTAGGACATCCACAATTAGTCGATACAGTGTCCTATGTTCAGGGCTGATCTGCTGGCATCTGAATGTCAACTTCTCTTGTAACCCGCTTAATATCGCCCATGAAACTCTTAAGCACATCTAACGAACTTAAGGTAGATGAACGCAATAAACATAGCGAAATAAATAAATGCATGTTCCAACCGTTCGATACGGGTACATCATACAGGCATTCAGGCTCCCATGCACGATACAGCATTCACCTTCCCTACTGGCAGACGATCTCAACAACTATGGACGAACAACAATGGCAAGAATACAATACCGAAGGACTGCGATGAAAAGCACTACTACTATGGGTACAGCATCCTAAGGCAACTAATCTACATCCTCTCGTGGCAATGGCTGAGTGAGAGGAATCAAGGGCTCTTCTTCTAACACTTTTGAGGGTGGAGGTGCTGGCGGCGCTGCAACACCAGATCTTCTTCTTTCTGGTGGGTCGATAGGGATCCCTTCCAAGATCGGGGCATCCTACCTTTCAGTAGCCAACGTCCTCCACTTGGCCCTGGTGACAAGATAGGCCACCCGTAGCTGATGGACATGCCGATCTTCAGCCTCCTTTAGAGCTTCCTCCATGGTAGCCTCCCGGCTCTTAGCAGCTGTAGCACTGGCATTCGCTTCGGCGAGCTGCACCTGGAGCATCTGGTTGAAGATCTCGGCTTCCCCGACGCGCTGAAGGCACGCCCCCAGTTCCAAGGCTTGACGGTCGTACTGCTCATCCAGAGCGAGCAGGTATGTGGTCAAGTGCACCACGGTGGGACTATCCTCTTGCGCATCCTGCCCTTGCAAAGCCTCCATGCGAGCCCTCCATGCCCGCCGATTCTTGTCCAAAGGAGGAAAGAACCGCATGGGGGTATGGGCAATGGGCTCCTCATAGATCTGGTAGAGGTACCGCAAGGCTTTGCGGGCCACAACCTGGTAGGTGTCGATGAAGCAAAACCCGGTTGCGGTCACACTCCAGGCTTCAGTGAGGTCGGGGAACTCTTCACTCTTCCCGATGTACACGGTAACCTCACACCACTCGGTGCCATGTTCCTCATACTCACGGCCCACATACTCGGGACGATCTTTGACTCCAAGCTTTTGCACGTTGGCATGCAGGATTCTGGGAAAACCCTCAACGTTTAGGCAATAGGTACTAACCTAGGCTCCTGCCATCTCTAGCGATGGGGGTGAGGAAGGCTGAGCGAAAAGCTGGCTCCAAGGAAAAGCTAAACGAGATAAAGTGCACCGAGTGGTGATACCAATAGCTAAGTCAGGCTCTGCTTATAAAGGCAGAGCGCTCAGTGGTCCTGGCACAGTTCACCAGGGTTCCCCGCGCGAGATCACTACGACGAATCGACCAATTTCCTCGCGTTCGAGGCGAGCGACGTGCGATGCCATTACTAACTAGTACGACTGCAGGGCAAGGGTTCAACAAGAGCGCAGAAAAGGGGTATAGGGAGATGTGGGTCACGATAGGCGTGAACCACTAGTGAACGCGAAACACGAAGCCATAGTGTAGACCTAACTCTGAAATAGAAATGAGCCAATCGTGCACAATACGACAGGCGTGACACCTATGAAGGGCGTATCTACAAGCAATACGAGCGCTACAATGTAAAAACAGGATATGCATGAATGCACGTCTTATACGTCCTTCCACTGTTGCCAACATATAGGGCAACCGTTCTCAGATTTTTGGGCACATCGTTCTCTCCCTGGAACTAGTCTATACTATCGGACTATGCTCGAGTCAGTGTACCTGTAGAAACTTGATTAATCCTATCTAAGTCAGCAAGGTGCCATCTATCCTGGATACATAACCATAGTAATAGGGCTACTTATATAGCTTCACATACAAACGTCCTAACTTTTTGCAAAAATGGGTTGTCAAATTTTAGTTTAGAAAATGTTTTCAAAGCCTTATTTCCCTATTTGTGCTCTGATACCACCTGTGGCAGAACCGCCTAATCTAATGCCTCCCAGGAGTGCTTGTCTTCCATTAGACGCTAAGCACCCAAAGGAGAACACTAAATTACTTGGTTCCGTCAGGCACACCGCAGGGGAGAACCCAAAAATCCTCATTTTTGCCATCAGGATCACAAATGAGAGAATAAAGCTTACATCATTCTGAACCATTTCTTACATCACTTTTAATACAACATTAGAGTATAATATTTATTAATATAACAGTGGAATGAAATCCTATTATCAGAGTTATAACAATTTAATTAAACAGCGGAATATAAACATGTGAGCAGAATTCCAGCGGAAATGAATATCTAATCATGACATGATGAAGTGTTGATAAATAAACTACAACAACAGATTATGAAACTTTCATTTATAAAAGCATTTGGTGAGAGTTATAAATAACAACTACGATCGCAGCGTAAAGGAAATCCTCGCGGAGCCCACCAGGAGGAATCCACACACAAAGGTCGGCTTTAGCCTCCACCTGTCACCTGCAACAGGGAGAATAAAACCCTGAGTACTCAATTGTACTCAGCAAGACTTACCCGATAGGAGGAAAGAAAAGACTCCAAGGTTATACAAGGCTATCTGGCTTGTGGGTTTATTGCATTTGCAGGAAGCATTACTAAGCGTGCGTCCTTATATTCGATTTTTATTAATAGCCGCATTGGTTCATTAACTAACCATTCTATGTAAGCACCTGTGCTACTTTCAAGAAGGTGGTAAGCAATCAGATTTCCTTTTTCCATCTTCCATCTTGCATCTTTCAGTTCTTACTACGATGCTAAACCGTAGACAAGCCGGACCGGATTTCCCAGCGATTCGCGAATCAATGCCCCCAGCTGGATACCCCAAAAACACACGCCCTCCTTTTACCCCAGGCACAAGCAGGACCAACCCATCACTCTCTTGTCCCGGGTGTCTAGGTCCCCGTCCAAACTGGGACTCCAAGCCCCCGCCCCTGAGTCCCAGACTCAGTGCGGTGCAAGGACCTCCTCCACCAAAATAAAACCCTGACAGTCAGTCCAGAAAGAGCCGCATCCGCGACAAGAGAGCAACAAGTCTTCCAAGCGCCCATACCCAAGTATGTGCTCGAGATAATAAGTCTATAACTTGCCTAGGGCCTTATGCAACGATCGGTCCTTAATTGACACAGGCAGGGAAAATAGTGTAACCAAGCCATGCCCCACATCCACGGCGACACAACCTCTTACACCCACCAATACCCAAACCATATCCCTGCCCGGTGACCATTTTTCTTTCCACCATTTATATTTTTTAAGTGATAATAATACAGTAATATATTTCCTATCTCTCGCGAGTGACAGGCAATCACTCGACTTCTACTGGAGTCCTGTAGCAAAGCATTCTACACGATCCTATCATACTAGTAAGACTCATAGGATAAAGATATATATGCAAGTGGGTTTCATTCAACTCCTTAAAAACTTAATGCACAAATATAATTTAAACTGCAGAAAAGTAGGGGTTATGCACCGGGGCTTGCCTGGGTAAGATATATATATATATTAAAAAGTTAGTATTTGCATCTTTAGATCATCCACAATCATCTGGATAGAAAGCCCATCGCATCATCTCCTGGAGAGAATACCATTACACCATCTTCGGATTCCCAATGATCCTTCGATCGATCCGTTGATCCATCATCGTATCTATACGATATGCATGCGGTGCAATGCAAAGATGTAATTAATCAACTGCAATCGTGACTCATAAAATACGACTTACGCCTCTCGAGTTAACAGGCTAATTCTAACGACGACCGTACTTAGGCTACATATCCATGTTATCGAATAAGACGTTATTTCCCAACAAATATTTTAGTTATATAAACCAAGGTGTTTCTTTATTCGCAATAGGACATTATTATTTATCTAGCAACTAATTATTCTAGAGCTACAAAAATTACGGTGAGCAGCTAATATTGCTAGGAACCTACTGTAAAGATTTCAGATCCAATACTATTACCAATTTATCACAGAAGTTCGTACAAGTTTATATTTTGCAATATTAAGTATCCAAATTTAATTATATAGCTTCCAAAAATATTATCGAACTATGTGAACAAATTATACTATTGGGTGGATCATGATTTTAGGAACTCAACCAAACTGGTTTGGTATTTTTATGATTTTTCTATGATTTACTACAATTTTTACAAGTTATTTCGTCAACTAAATTGACAAATGCCTTAGAAATCTAAAAGGGCCAGCAGCTAATTACTCGGCCCAACTCGAAAATCCACGCACGCGCGGCGCAGGCGCGACGGCAATCCAGCCGAGCGGAAACAGGCCGCCAGAGGCCCAGGCGCCGGCAGCGGTTCAGCCAGGCGACATGAGGCCAGCCCAAATGGGCGAGCACAGCCCAATTGCAACGCGACGGTGGCCCAGCAGTGCGGCTCGGCCCAGGCGAGGCGCGGAGCAGGCCGCGGCCGCGGGGCGCAGGGCGAGTGGCCCAACAGGCCGGCGCGCAGGATAGTTTTGCATGTACATCCCTATGCTTCCATTTATTTTGTACGCCACTATTCTAGTGAGTCTCAGTCATTACGCCTAGAACCCTAGAAAGATTATTTTCTTACCCCGCAGTCCCCCTCGTCTTCTTCCCAAGCAGAGCAAGAGCAGATGACGGCGGCTCCGGCCGATTCCCGCCGGAGGGACGGCGACCATGCGGCACATGAGTAGGAGGGGCCGGTCGTGCACGCGGTTGACGATGACATGGCCCGAGGCGACTGCGACGGAGGTGAAATGGCTCCGCGGCGGGAGCTTGAGGCGGCAACGGCAGCGGCCTCGCTGCCCGGAGGTGATGCACGGCGGGCGCACGTGCGTGGGGAAGGAGTGTGCTGCCGGTCAGGACGCAACCACGACAGCTGTGACGCCGGGGGCGCAGCGGGGCTCGCGCACTCGCGCACGGCAGCTGAGCAGCGGGGAGGTGCTTCGCAGCTCGAGCGAGCACGCACGCGGGAGAGAGCCGCGGGACACAGGCGCGGTAGTGGAGCAGGTGTGGGGCAGCGTGGTGCTGTGCACGGCGCACGGGAGGAGCGCGGCAGCGCTCCAGGGCATGGTAGTCGTGGCTGGCAAGGTGGCTCGGGCGCGAGTGCGCCTGCGCACGCGATGGTCAGCAAAGAGAAAAGGGAGGAGGCAGCGCTGCGGGGTAGCGAGCAGGGAGGTGCAGTGCTAGCGCGAGGATCAAGGAGCTCGCGCACGCTCGCGAGGAGAAAAGGCGACGGCGGGCGCTGCGGTATCAGCAGGCGAGGGAGACGGCGCCTGCTGCCGCAGGATGGCCCGGCTGGCACTGAGGCATACATTACAAGGAGGTGAGATGCTTGCGTGCGTGCCTGGCTTAGTGATAAAGAAAAAGGGAGCAGCAAGGGCAGACAGACAAGACAGAACACGGCAGGCAAGACAATCCACAGAGGCAGACAACGGAGAAAAGAAAGAGGAAGCAAGAGATAGGTCAACTTGCACAGCCTTGCAGAGGGCACACACAGAGAGACAGGGACGTTTACTACTTTAGTCAATTTGCAACGTCTAGGCACAGAAAAATTTCAGCAAGCTCGAATTTAAATTTGATTTAAAAGCTATATATATATATTTATATCGTTCTATTTATTAATATATTTTATTTTATTTATAAACGTTGCTTTTCATGCTTAATCTAATAGAACGAACCGTTTGCTATCGATTGGCTAGAATTGTCATTCGACATTCCTAAATATTTCTACGCCCTGCGTAATTTAACTTGAGCGTTGATTCGAATCTGCAAAACTGGGTCACCGGGTTCACTTGTCATGTCGAGTATGTTTTAAATCGAAAATTCGAGAAACTCGTTTCGTAAATTTTTACTTAGGCCTAAATCATGGTGCTAAGCAAGCTCGTAATACTAGGGGTGTTACAGCCGGCTTATCTGCATTACATGACATACATACCATATTAAAACCTATAACATAATTAGTGAATTATATGACATGCATGCCATAACACAAGGTATTAATTTATGAAAATCTCGCTACAATGTAGACAATCTCAACTACCACTAAAAAACTAAAGCTAAAATGTACTTCAGCAGCATAAGGATTTCGCGACTAATCCTAACTAAAATAGACAGATCATGCATTTATTCAACATCTATGGGGCTTCTTCTGCAGGATCACTGCCTCATCAGCCGCCGTAGCCACCTGTGCAAGAGAGTTTTGCACGTGTTCAACATACTCTTCCTCCCAGTACCAGCCTGAACATACAGTGCCATCCCACTAAAATTAAAACAAAAAATTAGAACTTTAATCACAATCATCATGAAAATAAGTATAAATTAACCATAATCATCAAATGCGACAAAATAACTCACATTGCGATCCTGACACTTGTAGAAGATACGACCCTTGTTGGGACACTCCTTCCTCACCCGGTACTCCATCACAATCTTCTCCTCACACTTGCATGCATGCAATGAGAGGGATGTCCGGCCTCAGTCACTTTGGAACCCGATAAGAGGTCGAGGATCCGGAAGCAGTTGCTATCTACTCTCTATACTCATTTTTAATATAATATAAATTTCTTATTTTATAAACAAATAAAATTAAAAAAACTCTAAAATTCTCTATATCTCTAAACCATGAAGTGTGCTATGCATGCTAGAAATGAAAGATAAATACTAGTTTTGAATAACTACTTTAACCTTCCTTCATCCAAACATGCAAACTTTAAAGTGATTTTGAGTTTAAATGGCTTACAAATAAAAAAAATCCACCATAAAAAACGACATATATCTAGTCCACAAAGTGAGATATGCTACTGATGAAACATGAGAGTATAAAGTTGATAACCTTTATAACCGAAGAATCGATGGAGGAATCGAAGAAATCTTGTGATTACCGGCGATGAGGAAGAAGAGAGGCCGGCGATGAAGCAAGAACACTGAGCTCGAAGTGACTCGGACTTGGGGAGGAAGAAGGGGTATATAGGAGGGGACCTTTAGTCCCGGTTGGAGACAGCAACCGAGACTAAATGTCCCTTTCTAGTCCCGGACGGAGCCTCCAGCCGGGAGTAGACTTTTACTCCCGGTTGATTAGTCCCGGTTGGAGACAGCAACCGGGACTAAATGTCCCTTCCTAGTCCCGGACGGAGCCTCCAATCGGAAGTAGACTTTTACTCCCAGTTGGAGGGACCAACCGGGAGTAAAAGTTAACCTTTAATCCCAGTTGGTAGCTCCAACCGGGACTAAAGGTCCCCTGCAGCAAAAGGCTGCCGCAGTAGCCATTGGGCAGGGACCTTTAGTCCCGGTTGGATCTACCAACCGGAACTAAATGTTTCTCTAGTCCCGGGCGCGAAAATACCAGGACTAAAGCCAAATTTCAAAGTGGATCAAAAGTCATTTCTCTACTAGTGATGGCGCCTCATCCCATGCAAGCTACAAGCTAGGGTCCAGACAAATGTTTTTTCAAGACACTTGGCAGGTCATCTGGCAACTCACAGCAGGCCTCCACGGTGCCTCCTGCATCCACCAGCTCGTCCATCGCATCTGGTACATAGATAGAGTGGATATATTTCATTATAGGACACATTATGCGGTAAGGCAAATCACTCATAAAATCCTTCCTCATTACCATATTTGGGTTCATAATAGACATTTATGGTAGGTATTCATGTGAATATTATCTTTTGGACTGTTGTTTGTTCACCTAGAATACCTTATATTTAATTTGTACAAAATTTGAACTCTTATATTTCAGGATGGAGAATAGAATAAATGTCGTATATCTTATTTTGCTATTGGTTTTACTTTTTACATCATATTGCATCATCTGTTCTACGTTTTACAATCAGAGTCCATAACGTTATTATACGTGTGCTATTATAACTCGTATGAGCATGCAAGTCCTGAGTTTCAGGTCATGGATATGGACAAGAGAATAAACTAATTAAGAATCTAATCTAGAGTTCATCATTTGTATATTACTACTCTTAGTAGAACTCCCTAGGACTTTTATGCTCTATAAAGTGGAGGGACACATGGACATGAAGAGAAAGTGCGATGGACAAGAATTTAGAAGAAAACTTATATATATATTAATATTATATGTATGCTGCACTTTCACAGGCAACAACAAGCTACTCGTAGTGCACCGGCGGAACCCATGCACGCCGTTGCATGGGCTGCAGTCCCAAACAGCGGCAGATGTCCTGCATCGTGACACCTCCCTCATCCGGCGCCGTTTCTCCTCACAGTCGTCTGTGGGGGCTGCCCCGGGACCGGCTCCGTCGCCAACGGCCACCATAGTCCCCGCAAATGGCTCGTCGGACCCGTCAACGCTACCGGGCGTGCTGGACTACAGCGTGCACATCAGCTACGGCACGCCGGAGCAGCAGTTCCCAGTGTTCCTCGACACTAGCATCGACGCGTCCCTGCCCGGTGCAACCCGTGCGCCTCATGTTCCGATGACTGTGGTCCAGCGTTCGACACGTCTCGGTCCTCAGCGTTGTTAGCACCTAGGATCACAATCACAGCTAATTATCTCTGTGTCTAGCCTAGAACACAGAGAACACGCAAGAACAAGGACGAACGCAGGGAGAACGCGAATGGCAACTGCCAGAAGACAGTGCTCTTTTCCACTGATTGTATGTAGTGATACAAACACAGTTACAAAGTTCACAAAGATCTATGAACATCTAGCTACTTATGGCTGTAGCTTACACACACAATAGCAAGCTAAATAACTGAATAAAACAAGATACAAAGAGGCTTCAGCGAAACTGCTCTGGATAGTCACGATGTGGGCGAGGTCACCGCCCTCCGCGGCGCCAACTTTTCCCGCCCTGCTTGACTTGATTCAAAAGAGCTCCTCCCACCATGTGGAGCTACTTTTAGTTTGATGTGGAAGCTTCTCTTTGCAGTATGAGGTCAAAACAATAAGCCTTCTACCGACTGAATTGAATTCGAATAAGAAAATCAAGCATGCAAGAGATCTGGCCTCAATCACTACTACAGCATGACTTTTGCGAACAAGATTTTTAGAGATGCCCATTCTGCCCGCACGCCTCCCACAAAGTTAGTATGTAAATGATAGCAAAGGTCGGGCAAATGATGGTGCTCATGATGCCAGCAGCCAGCCTCTAGAAATCGATTAGGAAAATAAAAAAAAACATCCCGCTAGAGGTGGGCTGATGATAACAAAGGCAGTGACGTCAGCTGGCTGAGCCACATTCTCTATGGGCGTGACCTCTCTGTGCATGGTCTTCAACTGCTTGGAGGCGTGGAGGTGGTGGAGGCGAAAGCAGAGGCGTAGCATCTCCACTCTAGTTCTTCGATGGTGGTTCTCTTCGTTGTCCTTGTGGACCCTCTCCTCCATGGTGGGTCCTCCTCCATCTTGTGCCAGAGACCACATTGACCTTTCCTATTCACTACATGAGAATAGACTATCACTGCGGGGGTCTCAACACCTCATCACTGCTAGAAAACGAACCGGCAGTGATAGGTGATAAAAAGAAAGAAAAGTGCACGTGCTAACTGAGCTCGAGACACATATGATTATACAGCTGACGCTATTCTTTTAACAACACATTTTCGAATTTTATATTGTATATTTGACACTCAAAATAATCTCAAATGAAAAAGTTGTTAATTGCAAAGTTGTAGATATCGTCGAGTACTGCAACTTGTGTGCATTCGACATTGTTAACCATGTCAATTCTGATCCGAGAACTTATATTGAATATTTGGACATGTAAACCATCTGAAACTAAAAAGTTTTAGATCACTTTAAACTCTATAGTTTTGATATATAAAGTTTATCTTAATCCTACTCATATGAAAAAGTTATGAATTTTTTTGTGCAAAACAATTAATACTGCCGGTTCCAGAAACAACTGCAGTGATAGTATGACAGTGATTGTTAGTTTTGTAGTAGTGATCGGAGACTGGAAGAAGTAGAGATTAGGGGGAAGCAAAACAATGTTGCCACACAAATCAAATGACAGGAGGGGCAGGCACACGGGGGACGACCCTCCTCTCTCCCCAACAACTGCAGACCCGGGACATAGGGGGCATGTCTCTAGCTCAGCATTGCCGAGAGCGCGCAGTGGGGTGGGGGTGGGGAGGTAGGGGGAGAGAGTGGGCTGGCGGCACGATGTCGGAGGGGCGGTGCGCTGGGCTTGGCCGCCAGGGAGGAGAGAGGAACGACGGTGGATGGGCTGAGGGTGGCGTCGAATTGTTTATGTGCGGGATGAGGGAAGTTAGGGATAGGATGGGGTTTTGGACGTGGACCTGGGGGTGAGCGGTGCCAATTTTTTTCTTGCCACTGTCCAGGGATGCGGGTTGAGAAATTTTCATGGCGCAGGCTAGAAAATTTTTGCGGGCTGATTTTTTCGGCCCAGCGCTCTCTCGTTCAATTTCCCTGATAGGATAAATTTTTAGTAACATTTGCTGTGTCCTTAAACTTTTAATGGTTTCTTAATTGGTTCCTCAAACTAAAAAAGTGACCATCTGGGTCCTCGATCTACTACTAATTTTCGCTTGGGCCCTTAAACTTAAAAAGTGACTATCTGGGTCCTCAATCTACCGTTGCGCTCAACTAAAGGTCCGAAACCCACCACGTCACCACCAACTGTCTACGTGGTCATGCGGTTGAAGTTGAACCGCCACGCCACCGCCACCTGCACGCCTACGTTGCCATGATGGTTAATGTTGAAAAAAAGCTCCCAATCCATATCTCTCTGCTTGTAGTCCCCCTTTCAATTGCAGTCCCCGCCTCTCTCTCTCTTTGTGTATTCCATGGCTGTTGAGTGTGTGCCTTCAAAGCACATGCGTAACCGCAAAGACAGCGGGCAGTGCAGGCGAGCACATGGGCACGGACGTGAGGTGGCATGGGACCGTCACTACAGGAACTGCTGGCATCCCCGAGTGCCAGTTGTACTCGGGGAAGCCTTCCCCGAGTGCAACACTCGGGGAAGAGCCTCCGGCTAATCCTCCCACGGGAAACACGCCTTCCCCGAGTGTCGAAAATCGTGCACTCGGGGAAGGCTTTGCCGAGTGCCGTGCTGGTACTCGGGGAAGACTTGACGCCGTTGGCCGACGGCCGACGCCGTTTTCCTTTTTTTTTATTTTCTTCCCCGAGTGCAACACTCGGGAAAGATTTTTAATTTTTTTTTAAATACTCTTTGCTGAGTGCCGCAGCTCAGGCACTCGGCAAAGAAATTTGTTTTTTTTTTAAAATCCCTCTTTCCCGAGTGCCACAGCACAGGCACTCGGGGAAGCCACCTCTAAAATTCTTTTTTTTTGTTTTTTGCTTTTCCATGTAAACAACAAAGCATATATATATCACAAACCACAAATCAACACCAATATGTCACAAACCACATTTATATATCACAAACGACCAAATTTGTCCGAAATCCACAATATATTACAAACCACACGTTCAAAAGTACACACTATTCCAAGTTCACAAGTTCAATACATAAAAACGACTCCGAAGGCGGCTCACGGCGACTGTGAGGGGTGGGACACCCCAGCGTGCGATCCCGGCGACGGTCCAGGTGGGCATGGCCCGACGTGCGATGCCAGCGACCCTTCGACATGGTTCGACGCCACCCCCGATTGATGCTGCAAAAAAGAGACGAGATTGCACGTGAGTGACAAGATAAAAATGTAAGGAGTGTAAAGAAAAGTTGAAAATTTCGGCAGCACCTCCCCTGCACGGGGAGGTTTCCAAAACCTGCAAGGAAAACGTCAGCACGAAGGCCGACAACCACATTTCCGGCACGAAGGCCAACACATCAACAAATCCGGCACGAATGCCGACACATCAACAAATCCAGCACGAAGGCCATCACTAGGTTTGACACTAAGCATGAGCAAAGAAAGTAAAACATTCGTACTCATACTCACCGGAGTAGACTCTCGACGATATGGTGGTGGTGGTGCAAGCAGCTCTGCTGGGATCTCCCAACCTTGTTGCTGCCCAAGTTGTTGCACAAACTTGAGCAAACCATCTTGCTGGGGCTCCAAAGCTTGTACCCTCTGACGCTCGGACTCCTGCTTGGCCCGCTCAGCCTCCCGCTCAGCCAGCAAACTCTTTTGCTGAGCCCTAAGTTGCTGCAGCTCGGCCTGCAACATTTGACCCCAATGTTTCAATAATGCAGAGCTAAGGAACGTAAAAGTGAAAGATCGACGAATGAAACTAGAATACTTACCTGGATTGAAGCCACCGCTGTCGGCCGTTGGCTTATGGGCACGCTAGAGCTCGTGCTCGCTGCTCGTAGGCGGTTGAGAGGAGGAGTACAGCCCGTCTCGAGGATGCCGTCGCCCATGTAAAACCGCCCATGCTTCTTGCCTTGCCCAATCCTCATCACTAGCTCAGGATCAAGGCGCTCCTCGATCCTCGGATCATAGTCTGACCCGTGGACTAACCTTGACGCTTCCGTGTACGAACTGAGGCGGGTGTGGACGCTGGAGTTGGTGTACGCCTCTGGGCCCGCATCCGGGTTGTACTCGATGTTGGACTTTGCCGGGCCCATGTGGGCCAGAGCATACGCCGTGAGTTGGCCAATTGGCTGGCCACCGTGCGCCGCCTCCTGCGAGAAAGACAACAACATGTGGTTAGGAATCATGCAGAATTGAGCGCGGCTAGATTAGACAAGTGGTGGAGACTTACATGTCTTTTTGTACTTGCTGAGGCTGGCGCTGCCCTGATGATGAGGTACACCTGGCATCAGCATACGGTGCTCGCTTTTCTCTTGGTGCGCCTTCTGCCAGTCCGCGTCCAACCATTTGTCCACTATAGCAGCCCAGCAATCGGGAAAGGTGGCACACCAGCTCGGAATCACCTACAAGCCATCAGAAGATCAAATTAGGCATAGTTAATCTAAAAAGAGATCAATAGGAGATGTTTTCTATTTACCTGTAGGTACTGCTCCCTTGTCAGAATCTCTATCTCTCTTCTTGCCTGAGTTCTGTTCATTCTTCTATTACGGTAGGTGGCGTTGTAGTCAATGTGCGCCTGGAGGTGGGACTCGTGATACAAGTCCGAGACACGCCTTCTACAGGAAGCGGCAACCACCTCATGCGCCCTTAACTCCTGTCCCGGCTGGCATCTGAAGAAGTCCTGCATAAAGACACGAGGTATCCATTATTTTATTTCAAGAATGTCCAATGAATGCAATGAATTGAGGGTCGTAGAGCGAGAAAGGCTTACCCACAACTCCGTAAGCACCTGATCCGCCAAGTTTAGGTGCCCAGCGGCGGGGAAGAGGGTGTAGTGGTCGAATGAGGGTATCTCTGGGTCCTCATCCTCCGACGTCCACACCAGGCCAGGGAAGTGTTCCCTGCACAGAAGTCCCAGCATCCCATTAACATTGCGAGCCGGGACCCCCTCCTCCACAAGCATCCAGTTCCTGCACAAGTGGTTAACAATAGTTATTATTAGCTCTTATTATGATTTTTCAACATATCAAATGAAGAACATATGAAGTTACTTACCTATCCCCCTCGGGTGCAATCAGTGGGCGGCGGTCAACAAGAATTGGTCGCTTCGGGAGCTGGCTGGGACCTCGCTTATAGGGTTTCGAGGCTGCAGAGGAAGTCGAACCCCCTGCCCCCTCCTCAGACATGTGCGGAACCCCCTCCTCGGACGCGTGTGGAACGACGTCGTCGTACATCTGCGGAATGGCGTCCTCGCCCACCATGGGCAGAGGTACGTCGTCAGCCCTAGCAGAGCGCGAGGAGCCGAGGTCGTGGTCAGTTGGCGGCGGGGCCCCTCGCCTGGGCCTGCCCCTCGGACGCCTCTGCCTCTCTGATGGCTCCGTCTCCGTCTCCTCAACCGCTGATGTGTCCCTCGGTCTCGAGTAAGTCGAGGGATAGCTCCTCCTAGTGGGTCCCATCACCTGCAATTAAAAAGAATAAACCATTATTAGTCATGATAAACGAGAAGTACTTAGCAAGGGATGCAAAATAAAGAAAATGTAATTACAAATTAACATAGTATTACATGTATTTCTAATATTCTTCATGATCGGGATTATCTGGATGATAGGTATCGTCATCACTACCAAGAGCCTCCAAATCGTCAACAACCTCATCCTCATCGCTGTCTAGTTGTAGTCCGTCAAGCATTTTCAAGTCTCTCGGATCATGCACCTCATCTGCAGCTTGCTCGTCAACAACCCATTCCTCGTCTACTTCCATTTCAATCTCCCCGGTTAAGTCTATCTCAAGCATCCCTGGTAGTCCCTCATCTTGTTGATAGAACTCCCCGTCATGCGTGGGTGGGTTCAAGTTGTAATCATCATCGTTTGGGCGAGGTAATTTACCATGTGGTGATACCTTGTGCACAATATACCAACCCTGAAGACGTGGGTCGGTTTTGCACGCATATGGACAATAATAAACTTGCCTGGCTTGTTGAGCCACAATATAGACATCATCTCCTTCATAGAAGGAATCCTGTCTAGTTTCGACTATTCCAAGTTTAGGGGACTTTCTCTGTACTGTAGGTTTAAACCACTGGCATTTGAATACGACAAGCTTAGGTGCATTTTCACCATGGTATTCGAGCTCGTATATTTCTTCAACTGTGCCATAATAGTCCTCCTGATCAGCGTCGGGCGTAGCTACTCCGGGCGTAAATACTCCGGTATTCGTGGTCCTTGCATTGGTCCGATTCTTCTCGTAGCCTGTTGTGTGAAAGCGATATCCATTCATGTCATAAGCGTTAAATGACGAGACCTTACAGTAAAAGCCTTTGGCCACTTGTTGTAATTCGGCACTTATAGACAAATCACTTTGGCACTAGAAGATCAAGCAGGAGAGAAATGAAATTAGGCAACTAGGAACGCCAAACTTGGAACGAGCTAAGTTGGTCAGAAGGTACCTTTCTTTGGAACCATGTAATGAAATCAACCTTGAAATCAGGCGAACCATGTTGAAGAACGGTATCTCGTTCATGGTCAGAAGGTGGACTTGGATGATGCCAGTATTGATTAAAAAATTCCCTGCACCGACAAGCAACAGGGTTGTTGGATGCAAAAAATTTACGGAGTATGTAACAAGTTCATTGAGAACTTACCCCTGATACTTGTCGACTTCCTCAAGGTTCGTCAACACGTAGAGCATGATCTTGCGCCACTCTTCATTGGTCAATATCTTTCTGGACGCTCCACTTGATCTCCCGTGTTGCCCTTTGAATAGGCTGAGGGTCGATTCATTTTTGTCCTCGTTGTAACGAGGGGGTGGATTATGCACGCTTGGAAGGTTCTCACTATAGTATGATGTTGTGAAGTTTGACACCTCCTCACGAATGAATGCCTCTGCTATGGAAGCCTCAATCCTGCCTTTGTTTCCACATTTCTGGTGAACAGTCTTTAGACATCTCTCTATTGGATAGCACCAACGGTTCTGCATGGGCCCCCCCATTCGTACCTCATTCACGAGGTGCAAAATCAAATGCTGCATCGACAAGAAAAAGCCAGGTGGAAAAATCTTCTCCAACTTACAGAGCAACTCGGGTGCCTTTTTTTCCAACTCCTCAACCACTCTCAGAGATATCTCCTTGGCACAAAGCTGGCGGAAGAAAAAGCTCAACTCTGCCAGCACCTTCCAGACATGCTCAGGGACGTAGCCTCGAACCATCGATGGAAGAAGCCGCTCAATCCATATGTGAAAGTCATGACTCTTCATCCCTAAGACTTTGCCAGTTTCTGGGTTCGCTCCCCTCCTCAGATTCGCTGCAAACCCATCAGGGAAACTTAACGTCTGTATCCATTCTATCACTTCTGTCATGTGCTTCTTTTCCAAGACGTAATCAGCCTTAGGCCTTTTCCATGGTTTGTTGTCTCTTGGAGGCAGCATCTGTAGCTTAGGTCTGTCGCATAGTGTTGCCATGTCTACTCTGGCCTTAGGGTTGTCCTTTGTCTTGTCAGGAATGTCCATGAGTGTTGCCCAAAGTGCTTCGGCGACATTCTTCTCAGTGTGCATTACATCTATGCTATGTGAAAGGAGAAGGTCATCAAAATAGGGAAGCCTCTCCAATCCTGACTTATAAGTCCACATATGTTCCACACCATAGCCCACAAAGCGATCTTTCTTTGGCTTATCTTTCTTTGGATTACCTTTGTTTCTTTTACCCTTCTTTGGATTATCTTCCTGCGTTGGGACCACGAGAGCATCTATCTAAGCATGAACCTGGGCACTAGTCATCTTCTGAGGGGCACTAGTCATCACCGTGGCACCTTTCGTGAAGTTCTTGGTGTCTCTTCTGAATGCATGGTCAAGAGGGAGGAACTGTCGATGCTTGTCGAACGATGAGAACTTGCCACCCTTCTTCAACCAAATGAACTGTAGAGCTACCTTGCATACCGGGCATGGATACTTCCCGTGGACACACCAGCCGGTGAATATCCCATACGCCAGAAAGTCATGCATGGAGTACTGGTACCAAACATACATTTTGAAGTTCCTCCTTGTAGCTCGGTCGTAAGTCAATACGCCTTCATTCCAATCCTCAATCAATTCATCATAAACAGGCTCCATGTACACACCCATTTTGTCTCTCGGGTGTCCAGGAATTATCA
Source organism: Miscanthus lutarioriparius (assembly GCA_904845875.1). Classification (NCBI taxonomy): domain Eukaryota; kingdom Viridiplantae; phylum Streptophyta; class Magnoliopsida; order Poales; family Poaceae; genus Miscanthus; species Miscanthus lutarioriparius. Next base: position 5,260,017 of record CAJGYO010000014.1, read on the forward strand.
ACGTCAAGAATATGTTTTGCCATTGAAGTAGGTCCCCGAGGGGGTGGGAGATTGAGGGGGATAGCGAACACGGGCCAACAAGTGTATGGGGCCGACATCATTCCATAAGGATTGAACCCATCCGTTGCCAGCGCAACACATACATTACGGGCCTCTTCATCTTTGCATTGATGCTTGGCATTAAAGCTTTTCCATGCTTCACCATCTGCTGGATGTATCATCTTGTCTTTATTGTATCAAACACCATTCTTGTGCCATCTCATCTGTTTCGCGGACTCCTCTTTCATGAATAGCTGTTGGAGCCTTAGTATGATCGGAAGGTGTCGTAGGACTTTCATGGGGATCCTCTCATTCTGCTCCTTCTTGCCATCACCTTTTTCTACCTCCACATATCTAGAGGATTTACACTTTGGACAGTACTTTGCATCCTTGTGTTCTTTCCTAAATAGGACGCACCCCTTCGGACAACAATGTATCTGGTCATACGGCATCTTCAGTGCCCGAAGGAGGTTCGTTGACTCGTACAAGTTTGGAGGCAGCTGATGACCCGCCGGAAGCAGATCCCCAATAATTGCCACCATATCATCGAAGCATTTTTCGAGTCATGTTGTGCTGTGACTTCAACCCCAATAGGCGCCCAATGGCATCCAGTTGAGAAGTCGTTGTCTTCTCATGTAGGAACTTATGTGCCGATTCCAACATGTCCAAGAACGCCTTAGTGCTTGGCTCTGGCTCCTCCCCCCCATCCTCCTGCTCGTCCTTCGTATGTCCTTCAGCGAACATCGCATCCGCATAGTCACCTAACCATCCTGCTACCCCGCCATCACCATCAAATGCCTCCAAGCCTCGTCTCACGACCTCCTCTCTAGGACGGTAGGGTTCACCATTGTGCACCCACCGGGTATAGTTTGGCATAAATCCATACTTCCAAAGATGCTTCATCATGACTTCCCTTGTTCTTCTTTTCTTGTTTTCACATTTGCTGCAGGGATAGAACGTGTCTCTTGCTCCCTTAGCTGCCTTAAATGCATGGTCCAAGAATTTCTCGGTCTTATCCATCCATTCACGGGTAATTTGAGACTGACTTGGGCATCCCGTGTACATCCACTCACAGTTATCCATCCTCTAGCATATACACATAACGGAGTAAAGTAACCATCAGTCGCATCTGCACGGCATGCCTACTGTCTAATAGGTGAGGATAGGTCCTAATCCCACGCACGGATGCGTAGATGAGGTTAGTTTCCATGCTCTACTCTGATCCGAGATAGAATTTCGGCAGCACCTACCCGCTGCTCTCCCGATACACGTCCTGGAAGGGAGAGTGTGTATCTGGAGAACAACAGGGAGGTGGTGCCGAAACTCCATCTCGGATCCGAGCAGAACATGGAAACTAACCCATCTACGCATCCGCGGGCTGTCCAATTACACCTGGACAATCCGAAACAGATACGGTCATAGATATGCGGAGATCCGCATACCTCCAACCGTATCTGTTTCGGATGGGAGACGCCTAACTGGGCTACACCGATCTATGTACGACAACGGTAAGGAAAAGAGCTTAATTATACCTAGGGTGGCGGTGGAGAAAGGCTAGCGACGCAGTGGCGAGTCGGTGCAGTGGCGAGTCGGCGCTGTGCAGGCAGGACCGCAGCGCCGACGAAGACGATCGGGGTCGCCTAGGTGCTCCGATTCCCCTGCGACAGGTCCTGCTCTGCAAAAGAAGAAAAACAACACTATAAGTACAAAATTTCGGTAGAACCTCCCCTGGACGGGGAGGTTTCGATAACCTACAAGAAAAACCGTCGGCACGATGGCCGACGTCCACATTTGGGGCACGATGGCCCACACATCCACAATTCCGGCACGAAGGCCGTCAACACATAAACGGCGCGATGGCCAACAACCAGAATGGGACAGTTCGTATACCTTGGGCGTTGGCGGGACATGCACGCGGAGAAGAAGACGCCGACAACGGGACAGGACGTGGCGACGGAGGCACCTCCTCCCCTTCTCCTCCTCGACCTTCTCCTCTCCTCGCCGGCCTCCTCCTCCTTCTTCTTCCTCCTTCTCCTCCCCTTCCCCTTCTTCTTCTCCTTCTTCTTCTCCTTCTTCCTCCTCCTTCTTCTTCCTCCTTCCTCCTCCTTCCTCCACCTACCTCCTCTCCTTCTCTGCTCCACGACTAGCGGCGGAAGGAAAGGCCGGACGGGCAAAAGGAAAGGCTGGGCCAGAGCAGGGGAAAATTTGAGAGGCCTGGGCGGCTTGCCTCGGGGCAGGCAGCCAGAGGCGCGAGGCGGCATGCCTCGGGCCACCCTGAGGGAGCACAGAGGCGCCAGGAGTCGTCTGCCATCTCGAAGGGCAGGGCAGCAGCCGGGGCTGGAGGGCCTGCACTGTGAGGGGCGTATAGCTCTTGAGGGCTGTGGTCTGGGGGCGCTGCTGGGCGCAGGCAGCGAGCTCTTGGGCTTGTGGTGCTGGCTGGCCAGCGAGGCTCTGGTGGCCGGGTGTAATGGCAGCGTGCGTGAAAGGTGCAATGGCAGGGCAGGAGGTGGCGGTGGCGGGGTAGCGCACGGGCGGGCGGGCTGGCGGGCGGCATGCGGGTGTGGGGTGGCCGGGTGGGTGGCCAGTTAGGTTTAGATAAGGCCTGCTGGGCCTTTTTTTTTAAGTCTTCACCGAGTGCCCTGTCCCGGCACTCGGGAAAGGGCCTCTTCCCCGAGTGCGAGGGAAGGCACTCGGGGAAGAATTTTTTTTAAAAGTTTTAACGGCGTCGGCGGGGTGGACCGTCAAGTAACATGTTTCTTTGCCGAGTGCCGATCTTCCCTGAGTGTTGCACTCGGAGAAGAGGGCCTTTGCCGAGTGCTGATCTTTACCGAGTGCCAGGATCTCTGCGGCACTCGGGAAAGCCTCTCTTCCCCGAGTGCAATTCTTCCCCGAGTGCAACACTCGGGGAAGATTCTCTTTCCCGAGTGCCCGATTTTTGGCACTCGGGGAAGCCAGCGACACTTGGGGAATTTTGCCTCTCCCGTAGTGCAACAGGAGACAAAAGAAAAAGTACACGGGGCGAAGTGAGTAAGGGTTTTTTTTCTGTAAGTTTCACCTGGCCTCATCCATGCTGGCACAACCACGCTGGCATATAGATGTGATGTGGTGGGATTTGGACATCCACTCGGACACGACATTAATTGAAGGATCTAAATGGTCATTTTTTTAGTTGGAGGACCTAGGTGAGAATCCATAGTAGATTGAGGACCCAAATAGTCACTTTTTTTAGTTCGAGGATCTAAATGAGAATCACGAAAAGTTTAAGGACCCATAGTGCATTGAATTAACCTGTGTGTTTTTTATTTTCCTGTGTGTTTTCTAAACTGTCAAAAATAACTAGAAATACCATGACGGTATTTCGAATAACCGTAAAAAATCGAAACCAAAATTATGGTTTCCAGTAGTGACATTATTACCATTGCCAGTTCTAAAATAAATGACAACGATTGTCTTTTTTATGGTATCGGAATAGCTATCTAAATGATAATTTAGAGAGTAAGTTTAACTAAGGAAAACTTATATATATATCTATATTATTATGTATATGTTGAACTTTTACAACCTGGAAACAACAAGCTTCCTCTAGTGCACCGGCTGAGCCCATGCTCGCCGTTGCACGGGCTGCCACAATCCCTGGCATTGGCTCTTCCCCAACAACGTCCCCGACGGCCACCACAATCCCTGCCATTGGCTCGTCGAGCCCGTCAACGCTACCGACGCCACCATGAAGTACTTTGGGCATTACTACATCCTCAACAGGAATGTATTCCGGATTAATTACTCGGGAGCTTATAACAACAATACCAAATTATGTAACGCATGCACAGAGAACACAACGACCAACATCGTCAGCGCATTTGACAGCATTGTGCTGCACGGCCGGCCGGCCGGCCAATATGCTTTGCAATTGCATTGGGGAAGCATGCATGCCAGCAAGTCGTGATTTCCGATAATCCTTGCATTGCATTGGCCATTGGGCCAGCAAGTCGAACGTGATTTCTAACAACAATCCTTTGTCTGCTTCCGAGGTTACAAATTTGGTCGCGTCAGCTGCGACGTACTTTGGACAGTGATTTGTGAGGATATTAATGACGACTATTCGTAACGCGTCGTCTATATATATATATAAAGAAAAGAAAGGATGGACTCATGCATAGTACAATGACTCCCTCCTCCGCCGTTGCTTCTCTGTTCTTCTTCTGCCTGCTGCTGCTTCTGCTTCCTGCTCAACATGGCGCCTCCTCCCATGCAAGCTACAAGCTAGGGTCCAGACAAGTTTTCTTCAAGACACCTGGCAGGTCACCGCAGGCCTCCGCGGTGCCTACTGCAACCTCCTGCTCGTCCATCGCAACTGGTACAGATAGAGCATATATATTAATTATATAGTTCTATTATTTTCTTCTAACAAGTATACCCGTGCTTTACAATGAAATTTACATCATGCATCATCCATTCTAATATGTTTTAGAGTTAGACTCAGTACGGCTATTGTAGAGCATGAGTCTTGAGTTTTAGGTTACGAATGAGATAATAAACTTATTGGAAATCTAATCTATAATAATTGATCACGTACTACTACTAGTAGTAGTAGTAAAATTGCCTTAGATTTTTATGCTACGGGGAGTAGAGGGACACATAGAACATATTTTGTGCTCCCATGCACTTAATTAGATGCTCCCATGTTCCCATTCAAAAAACCCATGAAAAAGGTGCTTGAAAAATTCAACCAAAAATATGAATGGATAGATTGATGCAAGCATCCATCTTCATGCAAAATTTGAGGATGAACAAAAGTTTCGACAAGGAGAAAACAAAAAAGAGAAAATCAGGATGCGGGTTGATCATCGAGGTAAACAGTGCACCCAATCCAATTATATCTTTATTTTTCTCTTTTTTCGTTTCTCCTTGTAGAATTTTTCATTCATCCACAAATTTCACATGAAGATGGATGTTTGCATTATCTATCGATTCATGTTTTTGGTTGAATTTTTCAAGCACTATTTCAAGGTTTTTTGAACATTAGTATGGGAACACCTAAGTGCATGGGAGCACATGGACACATGGAGAGAGAGAGAGAGAGTGCGGTGGACAAAAATTTGGAACAAACTTTCGCTGTTAAAGCAACTCCAAGAGTCTCGGCTTTATATCATTCCTTATCTATAGGAATAGAGATTTTAATCTCGGGATATTATCCTCCTCTATTTCGGATTTCTTGAGTAGGGTAGGGTTTGCGTCCTTGTGTTCATAGGGGTGTGTATGCGTGCGTGTTGTGGTCGTCTACGTTGTACTATGTAATTCTAAAAAAAAGGAGAGTAGAATTGATAATCTAGAGTGCGTACATGATATAAAGAACCTGTTGGAGGGTGAAAAGATATAGACAATGGGTTTTACTCAAATAGTTCTTCAAATAATGATTTGGAAAATTAGTTTTAAAAAAGACTCTTAGCGGTGCTCTTATACATTATATTATATATATGTCGACCATTAGAGGCTAGAACTTTGTTCTCCTATGAAAAAAATATATATGTTGAACTTTTATAGGCACAGGCAACAAGAAGCTACCCGTGGTGCACCGGCAGAGCCCATGCTCGCCATTGCATGGGCTGCCGTCCCTAACGGCGGCAGATGTCTTGCGTCGTGACACCTCCCGCATCCGGCGCCGTTTCGCCTCACAATCGTCTGGGGTCGCTGCCCCGGCCTCGGCCCCGCCGCCGGCCGCCACCATAATCCCCGTTAACGGCTCGTCGGACTCGTCCACGCTACCGGGCGAGCTGGACTACAGTGTGCTCGTCGGCTACGGCACGCCGGAGCAGCAGTTCCCGATGTTCTTGGACACCATGATCGGCACAACCCTGATCCAGTGCAAGCCGTGCGCCTCAGTTTACAACTGTGACCCGGCGTTCGACACATCACGGTCCTCGACGTTCACCCATGTCCTCTGCGGCTCGCCGGACTGTCCGACCAACTGCTCAGGCGGCTCCGTCTGTCCGTTTGACAACCCGAACATTCCCATCGAGGGCACGTTTGCGCAGGACGTGCTCAAGCTGACGCCGTCCACGGCCGTCGACGACTTCAGGTTCGTCTGCATGGACGTGGGACCTCCTCCTGACCTGCCGGAATGGGTTCCCTCGACCTCACCCGCGACCTCAACTCGCTGCCATCGCGGCTCTCGTCGCCGCCGGGCGCCTTCTCCTACTGCCTGCCGCAGTCCCCGAGTCCCAGGGCTTCCTCTCCCTCGGCGGCAACGCCACTATCAGAGATGACGACAACCGCACCGCGCACGCCCCGCTGGTGAGCAACGGCGACCCCGAGCTGGCGATCATGTACTTCATCGACGTCGTCGGGATGAGCCTCGGCGGCGAGGACCTCCCGATCCCGCCAGGGACCTTCGGCAGCAATGCCAGCACCAACCTGAACGTGGGGACCACCTTCACCATGCTGGCGCAGGACGTGTACACGCCGCTGCGCGACGCCTTCCGGAAGCAGATGTCGCAGTACAACCGCTCGTCGCCGGGGTTCGCCGGCTTCGACACGTGCTTCAACTTCACCGGGCTGCAGGAGATCAGCATACCGCTCGTCCGGTTCGAGTTCGGCAACGGCGAGAGCCTGCTGATTGACGGGGACCAGATGCTGTACTACGACGATCCCACCACCGGTCCATTCACCATGGCCTGCCTCGCCTTCACCGCCTTTGACGACGGCGGCGATGTCATCTCCGCCGTGATTGGGACGTATACGCTGGCGTCCACGGAGGTGGTGTACGACGTGGCCGGAGGAAAGGTTGGCTTCATCCCATGGAGCTGCTAATTATCCGATCCGGAATTATAATAATACTATATATATTGCTGGCATGCCATGCCACGGAGATTTTTACAATTACAATAATATGGATTCATGATGGATGAGGAGTCTTATATTTAACTATTTATATACACACTTGAATTTGCTTTCAACTTAATTATTTTTTTGACATTTCCACTTTGATGCAATAATGTTTAGTTTACCTATTACTGCTGCTCCCAAATTAATAAAGGTTCAATTTTCCTTGTGACGATGACTCGTGTACGTATGTCCTACACTATTAGCTGCTCTTGCCTTGAGATTTCATTGTCTGAGACTGAATTTCATGCTCTTCTCTTGGCTACATTATGCTCATAAGAAACATTTAGCCTAGGCTTCGTTAATTGTGACTGCTCTTTTCTGTTGACTACTTTCATTACATTGCTGGGCTGGGGCTGTCTGATTTTAGCCTAGGCTGCAGCTTCTTCGGCCGATCTGGGCTGCTCCAAGGACCCAGTCATTAATCTCTCCATGGTCCGGTGGAGGGCCCATGAGAGTAGGCATAGTAAAGGGCTGCAGGTGAACTTTATGCTGAGGCGGAGGAGAGAAAGAAAGAGAAGAGAAGCAAGATATAAGTTTACAACCAACTTATGCATAAAAAGCTCTATAAGAGAAAAATGTAGAACTTTTGTAAACTAACTACTATATGAGTAGGATGATAAATGAGCTATAAATATCCCTACAACTAACAATGCTCGCTGACCATTCAGGCTGCACTTGCTGCTTGCGGCGCTGCCTCCCTGGGATGCTCACTTCGCGTTGTCACCGCACATGACCTCCACGGCTGTTGAATGAAACTTGACCCTCTCGTCAATCATCTCCTCATAGCACGCCGTCGTTGTGCTTCCCTCTCGTAGGCTTGTCGCCACTTGGCTTATGCCGCGACCCCCGCTGCCGCAGTAGCTAGGGATAGGTGTGGCCGATTGATGATATAAAGGGAGATGTGAGAGCTGAGTGGGATATGGGCCTGAGTCTGATATCACTATGTAAAAAAAGTAAATCACAAACGCACCCTTAGAGACGCCACAGACGCGCTCTGTAATAACGCGTTTGTAATAAGGTCTTATTACAGATGCGCTTAAGCTGATGCTACAGACGCATGTTACCAAAACGCGTCTATGATAGGGTACACACGTTTGTGATAAGGGGTCATCACAAATACGCGTTTGTGATGACCCCTTATCACAGACGCGTATTGCCAACACGTGTCTGTGATGACCCCTTATCACAGACGCGTATTGCCAACACACGTCTGTGATAATGAATTTAAAAACAAAAAAATATAAATTCCAATATGCGTCTGTGATAATGAATTAAAAAACAAAAAAATATAAATTCCAATGCCAGGATCTTATATACATCACACATCTTGTATTACAGTACCCACCAACATACATCTTGTAGAAGAATTAATACACAATGCAAATAGGCCTACTAGCCACTGAACTAATTGTTCAAACTATCTGAGCCTGATCCTACTTGTCTCCAACGGAGATAGATAGAATAATAATTTACACAGAACATACTATGCATATTAAACTACTATTATATTTCAATTTTCAGCAAACCTCAATAGTCAGGTTACTTAATAAGAATGGGGTGTGAAGATGGTGGAGGCTCCAATGATTCGCCCTTCGGAGCCAAATACTTAATAATAGGCGTGGAATCCATGTGGTAGGGTGGTTGTAAAAGGTAAACGGATACACGGACGAACTTGGTTCTAAACTAGCACATCTACCGTTCCCGGCAACGGCGTCAGAAAGCTTGTTGGTATTTTTTAACACACACAGAAAAATCCGCAAGCGCATGAATTCCGATATAGCTTTCACCCGGAAGTATTCCAAGGTACCGATTTTCACGTGGAACGCGAAGTGTACTAGTAAGAATTAAGGTCATCTAAAGATGAAGATAAGTTAAAATATTTTATTGGGTAGAGAGGGACTTTCTAAGGTTTTCTAAGTTGGACTAGCTAATCAAAGATCAGGCTTACCACACTTTACTTACTTTGGAGCAACAGTACCTTTCCGACCCTTGAAATAGGTGAGGAAGAGTAGTCGGGGGAAGGCTGCCAAAAAGCTCTACGAAACACCAATCGGAACGTGGTGGATTACAAAGGCCCGACAGAGCTGTCACCTCTGGGGCTACCACAACTAACCGTGGGATTGGGCGTAAACTCAGGTAAACTCTAGCCTAGACAACACGTCTACGCTAGCATTTACTACTCTAATCACAATTTATAACTAGAGCACTCAATGCGAGCAGAGATCCCAAAAGTAAAGTAAAGTTAGAACTAAACTTTAATTAAATAGAGAACTTAGAAATAACAAATGAAGAATCTGAAAATTACTCAAAGATGAGCCAGATCTGTAGAGGTACAAAGTCAAGAAGGATCTGACAGATCTGGCTCCTCCTCAGCTCTCTCCTCTCCTCTCTCCCTATTTTCTCTATTACAACTAGGTGAGGGTCACCTAGAGGGACAATACTTACAATGTGTGTATGAAAGAATGAAGCTTTGGTGCGTAGATGTGTCTCTTGGAGAGGGTCTGGGGTCCTTTTATAGGGGTAGGAGGAGTGGGGGCTACTGCAGGATGGAGGAACAGTAAAGTCCAAGTTTCCTCCAACCAACCTCCCTGCGCCACCTGCCCACAACCGACCTTGTATGGTCGATAACTTAGTTCCCCACTGACCTGCGCAAAAAACCTATGAAGAACCGGCCATTTGGGCCCTGAACCGGAGCTAAACCGGCGAACGGCAGTGTCTATAGCATTTTCTGGAAGAAAAATGGGCTCCTGGCAAGCTGGTCCGGCCGGCTTGGGCGGCCCAGCCGCGCCGCCAAGCAAAACCACCCGCTGGACCGCGCCCCTCCATTCCAAAGGCCACGCGTGCCCCACGGGCCAGGCCCCAGTGACCTCCGTGCGCTCCTCTGCGCGCCCTCTCTCGCGTGCGGTTGCAGGCGTGCGCGCATACTGACGCCATGTGTCACCGCTCGATAGGCCTGCATGGCACTGTTCAGGGGTGCTGATGTCAGCAATGACGTCAGCACTCCTTTTTTAATTTGTGAATTTTGATTTCTTTTTCCTCGGAGCTCCAAATATAGCAAATAATATATCCGTTTTGATTGTCTCAATGAGCTCTTTGCAATGGTGCTCTCCAATTATTCATTTGAGAATGTTTTGCTTAGTGAAAAATTAAATATCCTGCAAGACAAGTGAGAGCACCAAAATTTGTGGAACTTGTTAGAAACAAGACCTATAACTATGGTTTGTGATTCATCTCATGTCAATTTATGGATTAGTTGATAGTCTAAGGTTGACGTTAACGACTATCAACAGAGAGGTAAATAATATTTTTGCCCAATTTCTTGCATACATAGGATTGCATCATGCAAGGACAAGTCATGGCATTATTAGTTTCTTCCTAAAGTACCTACAGCGATGCAATGGTGTGAAAGTCGTAATTAACTTACAGGGCAAACAGGGTGACTTGAGCGACGTCGAGGTCCTTACGCCACAGTAGCCTATGCATGTCATGGAAATCTACGATGACTTCATCATCGTCGGGCAAGTGGAAGTACTCCTTGGGCACCTTGACAACGAAATCTCGTAGGCCTACTTTCGCCGCCTCCATGTACCAGAGATGGAACCTCCTTACCTCCCACGGCTCGTCCTGCACGAGCTGGCCCAAGGCCACCATGAACTTCCCATGCTCGTAGTGTTCGGGCAATCATCCGAAAGGGGCCAACCCACCAGTGATGGCGGCCTGTACTTGAGATATTTGGGAGTGAAAATCTGCTAGCATCTCCGCATAAATTATACTTTGACTATGCTTGCCAGAAGCATACCTTTCATACGTAGTTCAGCAATCGTACTCGTTGGCTATTGCGATGACCGCCTTGTCCACCTTGGCGTAACCGACTATGGGCTCCTGTTCTTCTGCAAGCTTTCTCGACGGGGAGGACATTGCCTTGTGTCCTCCTTCCCGATCACTTGCGGCGCAAAGGTAATGCTGCCCAGGCTGCCCAAATATGCCCTATGGATTGCCCGATGGATCTCCCTATGGATTGATTGCTCAAGTGCGTGACCCACGGGGAGGTGCTTGATGGGTCATAAATCTCGCCGAGCCGGAGTCGACAACACTTCGTGACCCACGAGACGGTGAGGGCTGTGGCGACGGCGTCGACTCATCACCCTAGTAAAGTCTCTCGGACCGAGCCCGAGTAGTACTTCCTTGCCGACAACACTTCCAGCAGTACATGGACCTGTCTCGGAGTGGGTATGTCGATTTCATCATCGAGCTTGATCCGGTGGCAACTGATATCATCATTGGTACTGGAGAGAGCCTTCTACCCCATGACAAAGTTCTCCATAGCCTCGTCGTGGGCCCTGGCGACGGACGAGCTCTGTCATTTGTACGCTTGCGCAACATCTTGTGGTCGCGAGCTCACGTTGGAATGCAAGCTTATGTGGGAGCAGAAGAGAAGATCATGTTGTGTGATGTCTCCTCCGGCTAGAATAGAAGGCCTGTACTACCAATGATGACACACAGTTGCATTTGTGAAAAGATGGCGGGCATTAATGGTTGCTTTGGTGGAGCTAGCCGTGCTTTTAGGTGGAGGTAGTGATAGCATGGGTGGAGGCGGTGGTAACATTTAATTGTATCCTGCCCTTCTTCAACGAGGAAAGGCACGGCCTAGCACCACCGTGAGAGTAAAGTACTCTTGGGGCACGTGCTGACTTGTGGAGTGGGTTCGGTCACTACTACAGAAGTTAACTGTAGGGGCGGCTCTAGAGCCGCTGTAGGGGCGGCTACGCCAGCCGCCCTTTCCAGGGTGTTCCTACAGAGGGTGCCTCTGTAGGGGCGGTTTCTTGACCGCCCCTGCAGTGCCGTCTGTAGGGGCGGCTGGTGTTTTTAGCCGCCTCTGCAGTGCCCTCTGTAGGGGCGGCTGGTGTTTTTAGCCGCCCCTGCAGTGCCCTCTATAGGGGCGGTTGGTTTTTTCAGCCGCCCCTATAGTGCCCTCTGTAGGGGTGGCTGGTAATATCAGCCGCTCCTGTAGTGGACTTCTGTAAGGGCGGCTATATCACCAGCCGCCCCTGCTGTGTGTATTTGTAAGGACGGTTCAATCAAGATCCGTCCCTACAGTGGATTTTCCAGCAAAAAAAAATAATTCAAATTCAAATCTAACCACACACACATATATATATATATATAATTCAAATTCGAATCTGACCGTCACAAATATACATATATACATCCATAAACACAAGACCATTATTTAGAACATCATCACAAGTCATAATTCACAAAAGTCCATCATTAGAACATAGTCCATTATGAAGTCCATCATTATAACATAGTCCATTAAGAAATCCACAAGTCCACATGCATAACAAAGTCCAAACCGTTCCAAAGTCTGATCCAAACCATATCACAAGTCCACATTATGAGGATTACTACCTAAGTCGGAAAGAAGATGATAGTAAGTGCCTTTATGGTACACAATCTGGTCCATTATGAAGTTGCAAGGGTCGTCGACCATCTCTAAGAGCTCGCCATCCTTGTATGGGTTCCTTCTCGTGTCTTTATCTTTCTCCAACTACAAGAGAACAAGTTTAGGTTTACTATATCACAACATATGCGAACTTTTCATACTACGAGCGAAGAGGTTCAAACTTACCAGATTGGGGTTTCTGTTGTAGCCACCGATGGTACTCATCATAATACATGTGTAGTATCCACAATGTAGACTCCCAGGCTTCGTGCCTTGTTCTAAGAGATGCAAGAAAAAAATAGTATAAGTAGTAGAAGTAGTAGTACTAGTGGTAGAAGTAGTAGTACTCATCATAATACATGTGTAGTATCCATAATGTAGACTCTCAGACTTCGTGCCTTGTTCTAAGAGATAGTACTAGTAGTAGTAGTAGTACTTGTAGTAGTACAAGTAGTAGTACTAGTAGTAGTAGTACTTGTAGTAGTACTAGTGGCAGTAGTAGTACTTGTAATAATAGTACTTGTAGTAGTAGTCAAACAAAGAGAAAGCAGGACTAGTCCACTGCATATGCTGTATGACTCAAACAAGATGGACAGAAGAAAAGATAAGCACAACAGTATGATACCTACTCTGACTGGGAAGCACAACAGAAATTTCTAGTGTTTGCACGCAACAGCAAACTAAAATATTGTGATTCAGAGATACCTGCACGCAACAACAATATTGTGGTTCAGAGATGGGAAGCAAGAAGGGTAATTGCTGCATCCTGGCGTCCCAGTGTTTGCACGCAACAGCAAACTAAATTGCCAATCCAACAGCAGATTTTCAGTACTTAGCATGGGCACTGTGATCACTCAAAATAGGTCTGCATAGGTTGATTTCCGAGAGCCATAGCTTCAGAGCACTTCGATTGCTTGTGACTTTCATAGCTAAGAGTAGTGCTATCATAGCTAAAGTAGTGCTATTTTGGAACTTGAGTGCAACGCCAGAGCGAGCTGAGGTCACGGCACATATGTTCAGAGATCAGGCTTTAGCTTATATAATATTGGAAAGCTGTCATCCCGCCAATATTAGGAATGTATGCTCAATAATTTTCTGTGGCAAAGTGAACTTGACCTGAACCTAATGATTTGTTTTGTTTGCTCTCGATTTTCCAAGACTCATACATGCATGCTTTGTAAAAGTGTCATATGTAAATGAGCATGGAAGACCCTCCCAAAAATCAGTAGAAGCAAGTGGCACTGCAGCAGAATTGATACCTATAAGCAGGATACTGATTACTCCCTGGCACCAGCATGATGTGAATTTGTGTTAATTAACAGGTGTTTTGAGGTGGTGCATGCAGGCCATCTAGATAATATATAAACACTATACTGTCAGATAAACATACGGAACCAAATATATGAGTAGTGCTATTTTGGAAGAGATTCAACCACCAAGTCTTTGAGGATCACAAGCCTCAGCCTTTCAGGTGTCGTAAAAGTGTTAGTCCATTTAACACATGAAATGGCATCTGAACAATCCATTCAGACACTCGGTATGAGTGAGTTCTGTAACAGTGTGTGAGTCCAGCTTGAAGAGCTAGACATTGATACGATTGGCAACCAAATGAAATTGAAAATATCTAATGTGAAGGGCGTGCATTCACTGCCCCCTTCAGACTTGATAGTTAATAGATACAGATCACAAAATCAATGTCTTGGCATGCACCTTTCAGGTAGCAAGCTAACTGCATGTGAATATTTCTCAGAGTACTAAGCTCTCCACGCATGAGCCTCTAAGCCTCTCATAGCTATGAAAGTTTGCCGATGGTTAAAGCTATGTAAGCCAACAGTGGCAATCAAACTGGCACTCCTATTTTCTGGATATGTTTTAACATTTTATGATGCAACCTTTTATTTGTTCTCCGCATATATAACATTGTCATGTCTGACATACTGCGTTTTACTTCAAACCCAGAGGGATACAACTGGTTTAACTACTGAAAACAGAGAGCTCAAGCTTCGGTTGCAGTCCATGGAAGAGCAAGCTACTAACCACAGAATCCACGCAGAACAAAAGGAAGGAAGGGTCAGTACCTGGTCGACGCGATCCCACCACCGGAAGTCCGCCTCGAACCGGTTGCGCAAGACGTTGTAGAGCAACGTCGGGTAGAACAGCACCCTCGCGCCGACGCCGACGAGCGCGCGCTTCGCCTTAAGCCGTACGAGCTCGCCTCCACTGCTCGCCTCCTGAACCCCCCGCTGCTGCTCCTGCTGCCACACCAGGCCAGGTCATCTCATTCTCATGGCAAACCCCCAACCCCGACGACGAGGGAAGGAACGGGACAGGAGGCGGGGGATCGGAGAGGAGGCGTGCGTACCAATGAGGAGGGAGGGGACGGGGGCGGTTGCTTGCTCTCAGGAGGTCGAGGTCCCAAACCCTAGCCGCCGTCGCGGCCTGAGGAACGGCGGTGGATGGGGCCGCGCCGGGGGAGACCTCGTAGCTGCGCAGAGGAGAGTGGTGTGGTGGTTGGAGGGGAAGGGGAGAGCGGGCGGCGGCGCAGAGCGGGCGAGCGGTGCGGTGGGGCGAGCGCCGGTGAAATCGGGCAGCCTGACGGCGTCTGTAACTAATTTCACCCAACTTGTAGCTTCTAGCGTCCACAGTGACGGTAATATACCTCAGAGCCTGTAGGGCGGCTGAGGTTATAAGCCGCCCTCTGAGTTGAATTAGCCCTTTGAGGGGGCGGTGAGGTTATAAGCCACCCCTACAGCTTGTTGATTTTTTTTCAAAATTCTAAATCCAAATGAATTATTCACATGTAAATAATAAATAATAAAGTACAAAATTTTATATTTATTTTTTATAGATATATTTACATATACAATAACTAAAACAACTACAATAGTTTAAAATTACAAAATTGAACCTTTAAAAATGAGAAAAAAATTAAATTTTAAAAATTAAAATTATAACTACTAAAATAATTTTGAGACTCCAAATGATCTCAAATGAAAATTTGATAAACATCAAAGTTGTAGAGGTCATGAAGATCTACAGCTTTTATTTTGGTCATCTTGTCATTTGATAAAATTTGAACCTTTTAAATTTGAAATTTTAAAAAATGACAAGTTCAAACCAAAATTTGAGACCCAAAATGATTTCAACATAAAAAGTGATGAATACCAAAGTTGTTCAACTCATTAATATCTACAACTCTTATTTTAGTCATCTTGTCTTCTCACAAAATTTGAACCTTTCAAATTTGAAATTTTGAAAAACGACAAGTTCGAACCAAAATTTGAGACCCAAATTGATTTCAACATAAAAAGTGATGAATACCAAAGTTGTTCAACTCATGAATATCTACAACTTTTATTTTGGTCATTTTTTCATTTGATAAATTCTTAGCACACATTGTTCACTAATCTTACACATGTCTCATAGTTTATAAAACCTTATGAGAGATGTGTCACATTTAATGAACAATGTCATTACTACTTTATCATATGAAGAAATGACCAATACAAAAGTTGTAGATCTTGATGAGTTATTCAACTTTGGTATTTATCACTTTTTCACTGAAATCTTTTGGGGTACCAAAATCTTTGTCTGAAGTTGCATTTTTTGAAATTCAAAATTTAAATTGCTCAAACTTTTCATATGTATATATTGACAAAATCAACAAAATAAATTGATAGAGCATGATTTTAGAAAATTTTGGGAAAAAATCAACAGATTTGGAGTTAGTATGAGAAAGAAAAAACTAATTACAAAGTTGTTACAGATTAAAAAAGAAAACACAATGTTCACTATGATCATGTAAGAATCATCTAGAACAGTGTGATTTTTTTTTTTAATCGGTGGTTAAACTTTGTAACTAGTTGCTCTCCCTCATACTAACTCCAAATGTGATGGTTTTTTTTTCTAAAAATTTCTAAAATCTTCTTCAACATTTAAGTTTGATCAAACTTGGATGTGACAATGTTTTACACATTTTAAAATTTGAAATTTGACAAGTTCAAACTAAATTTTCAAACCCTAAATGATTTCAGATGTAAAAGTGATGAATACAAAAGTTGTTCAACTCATCAAGATATACAACTTTATTTTGGTTATCTTGTCATTTGATAAAATTTGAACCTTTCAAATTTGAAATTTTAAAAAATGACAAGTTCGAACCAAAATTTGAGGCTCAAAATGATTTCAACATAAAAAGTGATGAATACCAAAGTTGTTCAACTCATTAATATCTACAACTTTTATTTTAGTCATCTTATCATTTGCCAAAATTTGAAACTTTCAAATTTAAAATTTTGAAAACGACAAATGGAGCACTTTGCAGGGCGGTGGTGATTGAGCCGCCCCTACAGATCAGCCCCAACTGTAGGGGCGGCTCAAGTTACCAGCCGCCCCTATAGTGCCATCTGTAAGGGCAGCTGGGCTGCTGGGGCCCGAGGACGCCCACTGTAGGGGCGGCCCCAACCCCAGCCGCCCCTACAGATAAAAATGCCTCCGTTTCTATAGTAAGAATCTGGCGTAGTGGGTGATATTGTCCACCAGATACACTGCAGTTGCTTGATTCTCATCGAGCAGGGTCGATCCACATCTGCTGCTGCCCTTAAACACCGGGCTCATGTGTGTGAGAGCTGGCACGACTTGTTAATTTGGTGTGTTATTGCAGATTAATTACCCAGGAACTTAACAATACCAAATTATGTAACGCATGCAGAAAGAATATAACGACCAAAATCAGCGCGTTTGACATTGTCCTTCACGGCTGGTCGGCCAATATGTGATATTTTGTTAGTTGCAGTGGCCGCTTTGTCTAGCTCGATCCCTGCTCTGCAATTGCATTGCATTGGGGAAGCATGCCAGCCAGCAGCTACTCTTGATTTCCAATAATCCTATGCATTGCAATGGGCCAGCAGCAGCATGCCAGCAAGTCGAGATTTCCAATAATAATCCTTTGCATATGTTAAGTTGAGATTTCCAATAATAATCCTTTGCATATGCTTCCAGATATTACAAATTTCGACGCATCGCCCGCGGCGGTTTTGTGGGGTGTGCGAGGATATTCAAGACGACTATTCGAAACGCGAAAATAAAGCATGGACTATTACACGTGCACTAGCTACTTGATCATCTACGTAGCATAGCATTACTGCGCACAGCATAATGCCTCCCTCCTCCATAGCTTCTCTTAGAGCCTCTCGAGCAGACTACCTAATCACACTAGCTATCTTAGTTTTGGGTAGTGGAGGTAAAAAAACGCACTCCAACAGACTACATATTGGCCCAACAAATCCCCCCTCTCACTACCGAGTTTGTTGGCCCAATAGATGGGCACCTAAATTTTTCTTCGTTTGTTTTTTCCGGTTTCTTCCCCGCGCTCGCTCGCACAGGCTCTCTAGTGGCACCCGTCCACGGCACGCGGCCCTCCCTGGAGCGTGGCTCCTTCCTGGCGGCTTGCTGCCCTACATCGGCATGCGGCCCTCCCCAGCGACTCTCTTCCCCGGCGCACGGCCCAGCCCCAGCTCCGGAGGTGAGTGCAGCGGCAGTCCCCATCCCCCGCACGGTGCCTCCTCTTCCTCGGCACAGGCACGACGGCCGTCCCGGGCAGGAGCCTTGGTCGTCCCGTATCTAGGCACAACGAGGTCGCCCCTCTCCTCCATGGTGGGTCCTCCATCTTGTGCCAGAGACCACATTGACCTTTCCTATTCACTACATGAGAATAGACTATCACTACGTACGGGGGTCTCAACTCTCAACACCTCATCACTGCTAGAAAACGAACCGGCAGTGATAGGTGATAAAAAGAAAGAAAAGTGCACGTGCTAACTGAGCTCGAGACACATATGATTATATACAGCTGACGCTATTCTTTTAACAACACATTTTGGAATCTTATATTGTATATTTGACACTCAAAATAATCTCAAATGAAAAAGTTGTAGATATCGTCGAGTACTACAACTTGTGTACATTCGACATTGTTAACCATGTCAATTCTGATCCGAGAACTTATATTGAATATTTGGACATGTAAACCATCTGAAACTAAAAAGTTTTAGATCACTTTAAACTCTATAGTTTTGATATATAAATTTTATCTGAATCCTACTCATATGAAAAAGTTATGAATTTTTTTGTGCAAAACAATTAATACTGCCGGTTCAAGCCACAAACCGGCAGTGATAGTCCACTTGTCACTGTCGATTCGTGGCTTGAATCAGCAATTATAGTACCATGTTTATCACTGCTGGTTCAAGCCATGAACTGGTAGTGATAGTCCACCTATCGCCGCCGGTTGTCCTATCACTGTCAGTTAAAGCCCCGAACCGGTAGTGATACTCTACCACTGCCGGTTCCAGAAACAACTGCAGTGATAGTCTGACAGTGATTGTCAGTTTTGTAGTAGTGGTCGGAGACTGGAAGAAGTAGAGATTAGGGGGAAGCAAAACAATGTTGCCACACAAATCAAATGACAGGAGGGGCAGGCACACGGGGGACGACCCTCCTCTCTCCCCAACAACTGCAGACCCGGGACATAGGGGGTGTGTCTCCAGCTCGGCATTGCCGAGAGCGTGCAGTGGGGTGGGGTGGGGGTGGGGAGGTAGGGGAGAGAGAGTGGGCTGGCGGCACGATGTCGGAGGGGGCGGTCATTTGGGCTTGGCCGCCTGAGGAGGAGAGAGAGAGGAACGACGGTGGATGGGCTGAGGGTGGCATTGAATTGTTTATGTGCGGGATGAGGGAAGTTAGGGATAGGATAGGGTTTTGGACGTGGACCTGGGGGTGAGCGGTGCCAATTTTTTTCTTGCCATTGTCCAGGGATGCGGGTTGAGACATTTTCATGGCGCAGGCTAGAAAATTTTTGCGGGCTGATTTTTTCGGCCCAGTGCTCTCTCGATCAATTTCCCTAATAGGATAATTTTTTAGTAACATTTGTTGTGTCCTTAAACTTTTAATGGTTTCTCAATTGGTTCCTCAAACTAAAAAAGTGACCATCTGGGTCCTCGATCTACTGCTAATTTTCGCTTGGGTCCTTAAACTTAAAAAGTGACTATCTGGGTCCTCAATCTACCGTTGCGCTCAACTAAAGGTCTGAAACCCACCATGTCACCACCAACTGCCTACGTGGTCATGCGGTTGAAGTTGAACCGCCACGCCACCGCCACCTGCACGCCTACGTTGCCGTGATGGTTAATGTTGAAAAAAAGCTCCCAATCCATATCTCTCCGCTTGTAGTCCCCCTTTCAATTGCAGTCCCCGCCTCTCTCCCTTTGTGTATTCCATGGTTGTTGAGTGTGTGCCGTCAAAGCGCATGCCTAGCCGCAAAGACAGCGAGCAGTGCAGGCGAGCACATGGGCACGGCCGCGAGGTGGCATGGGACCAACAGGAGACAAAGGAGAGAGTACACGGGGTGAAGAGAGTAAGGGTTTTTTTTTCTGTAAGTTTCACCTGGCCTCATCCATGCTGGCACAACCACGCTGGCATATAGAGGTGATGTGGTGGGATTTGGACATCCACTCGGACACGACATTAATTGAAGGATCTAAATGGTCACTTTTTTAGTTGGTGGACCTAGGTGAAAATCCACAGGAGATTGGGGGCCTAGATAGTCACTTTTTTAGTTCGAGGACCTAAATGAGAATCATGAAAAGTTTAAGGAGCCATAGTGCATTGAATTACCCTGTGTGTTTTCTAAACTGTCAAAAATAACTAGAAATACCATGACGGTATTTCGAATAACCGTAAAAAATCGAAACCGATATTATGGTTTCTAGTAGTGACATTATTACCATTGCCAGTTCTAAAATAAACGACAACGATTGTCTTTTTTATGGTATCGGAATAGCTATCTAAATGATAATTTAGAGAGTAAGTTTAACTAAGGAAAACTTTTTATATATATATATATATATATATATATATATATATATATATATATATATATTATGTATATGTTGAACTTTTACAACCTGCAAACAACAAGCTTCCTCTAGTGCACCGGCTGAGCCCATGCTCGCCGTTGCTCGGGCTGCCACAATCCCTGGCATTGGCTCTTCCCCAACAACGTCCCAGACGGCCACCACAATCCCTGCCATTGGCTCGTCGAGCCCGTCAACGCTACCGACGCCACCATGAAGTACTTTGGGCATTACTACATCCTCAACAGGAATGTATTCCGGATTAATTACTCGGGAGCTTATAACAACAATACCAAATTATGTAACGCATGCACAGAGAACACAACGACCAACATCGTTTATCCTCCCATGCAAGCTACAAGCTAGGGTCCAGACAAGTTTTCTTCAAGACACCTGGCAGGTCACTGCAGGCCTCCGCGGTGCCTACTGCAACCTCCTGCTCGTCCATCGCAACTGGTACAGATAGAGCATATATATTAATTATATAGTTATATTATTTTCTTCTAACAAGTATACCCGTGCTTTACAATGAAATTTACATCATGCATCATCCATTCTAATATGTTTTAGAATTAGACTCAGTACGGCTATTGTAGAGCATGAGTCTTGAGTTTTAGGTTACGAATGAGATAATAAACTTATTGGAAATCTAATCTATAATAATTGATCACGTACTACTACTACTAGTTGCCTTAGACTTTTATGCTACGGGGAGTAGAGGGACACATAGAACATATTTTGTGCTCCCATGCACTTAATTAGATGCTCCCATGTTCCCATTCAAAAAACCCATGAAAAAGGTGCTTGAAAAATTCAACAAAAAATATGAATGGATAGATTGATGCAAGCATCCATCTTCATGCAAAATTTGAGGATGAACAAAAGTTTTGACAAGGAGAAAACAAAAAAGAGAAAATCAGGATGCGGGTTGCTCATCGAGGTAAACAGTGCACCCGATCCAATTATATCTTTATTTATCTCTTTTTTTTGTTTCTCCTTGTAGAATTTTTCGTTCATCCTCCAATTTCGCATGAAGATGGATGTTTGCATTATCTATCGATTCATGTTTTTTGTTGAATTTTTCAAGCACTATTTCAAGGTTTTTCGAACATTAGTATGGGAACACCTAAGTGCATGGGAGCACATGGACACATGGAGAGAGAGAGAGAGAGAGAGAGAGAGAGAGAGAGAGAGAGTGCGGTGGACAAAAATTTGGAACAAACTTTCGTTCTTAAAGCAACTCCAAGAGTCTCGGCTTTATATCATTCCTTATCTATAGGAATAGAGATTTTAATCTCCGGATATTATCCTCCTCTATTTCGGATTTCTTGAGTAGGGTAGGGTTTGCGTACTTGTGTTCATAGGGGGTGTATGCGTGTGTGTTGTGGTCGTCTACATTCTACTGTGTAATTCTAAAAAAAATGAGAGTAGAATTGACACTCTAGAGTGCGTACAAGATATAAAGAACCTATTGAAGGATGAAAAAGATATAGACAATGGGTTTTACTCAAATAGTTCTTCAAATAACGATTTGGAAATTAGTTTAAAAAAAGACTCTTAGCGGTGCTCTTATACATTATATTATATATATGTCGAACATTAGAATCTGGAACTTTGTTCTCTTATAAAAAAATATATATGTTGAACTTTTATAGGCACAGGCAACAAGAAGCTGCCCGTGGTGCACCAGCAGAGCCCATGCTCGCCGTTGCATGGGCTGCCGTCCCTAACGGCGGCAGATGTCTTGCGTCGTGACACCTCCCGCGTCCGGCGCCGTTTCGCCTCACAATCGTCTGGGGTCGCTGCCCCGGCCTCGGCCCCGCCGCCGGCAGCCACCATAATCCCCGTTAACGGCTCGTCGACTCGTCCACGCTACCGGGAGAGCTGGACTACAGTGTGCTCGTCGGCTACGGCACGCCGGAGCAGCAGTTCCCGATGTTCCTGGACACCATGATCGGCACAACCCTGATCCGATGCAAGCCGTGCGCCTCAGTTTACAACTGTGACCCGGCGTTCGACACATCACGGTCCTCGACGTTCACCCATGTCCTCTGCGGCTCGCCGGACTGTCCGACCAACTGCTCAGGCGGCTCCGTCTGTCCGTTTGACAACCCGAACATCCCCATCGAGGGCACGTTTGCGCAGGACGTGCTCAAACTGACGCCGTCCACGGCCGTCGACGACTTCAGGTTCGTCTGCATGGACGTGGGACCTCCTCCTGACCTGCCGGAGGCCGGGTTCCTCGACCTCACCCGCGACCTCAACTCGCTGCCATCGCGGCTCTCGTCGCCGCCGGGCGCCTTCTCCTACTGCCTGCCGCAGTCCCCGAGCTCCCAGGGCTTCCTCTCCCTCGGCGGCAACGCCACTGTCAGAGATGACGACAACCGCACTGCGCACGCCCCGCTGGTGAGCAACGGCGACCCCGAGCTGGCGATCATGTACTTCATCGACGTCGTCGGGATGAGCCTCGGCGGCGAGGACCTCCCGATCCCGCCAGGGACCTTCGGCAGCAATGCCAGCACCAACCTGGACGTGGGGACCACCTTCAACATGATGGCGCAGGACGTGTACAACCGCTCGTCGCCGGGGTTCGCCGGCTTCGACACGTGCTTCAACTTCACCGGGCTGCAGGAGATCACCATACCGCTCGTCCGGTTCGAGTTCGGCAACGGCGAGAGCCTGCTGATTGACGGGGACCAGATGCTGTACTACGACGATCCCACCACCGGTCCATTCACCATGGCCTGCCTCGCCTTCTCCGCCTTTGACGACGGCGGCATTTAATTATTTATATACACGTTTGAATTTGCTTTCAACTTAATTTTTTTTTCACATTTCCACTTTGATGCAATAATGTTTAGTTTACCTATTACTGCTCCCAAATTAATAAAGGTTCGATTTTCCTTGTGACGATGACTCGTGTACGTATGTCCTACACTATTAGCTGCTCTTGCCTTGAGATTTCATTGTCTGAGACTGAATTTCATGCTCTTCTCTTGGCTACATTATGCTCATAAGAAACATTTAGCCTAGGCTTCGTTAATTGTGACTGCTCTTTTCTGTTGACTACTTTCATTACATTGATGGGCTGGGGCTGTCTGATTTTAGCCTAGGCTGCAGCTTCTTCGGCCGATCTGGGCTGCTCCAAGGACCCAGTCATTAATCTCTCCATGGTCCGGTGGAGGGCCCATGAGAGTTGGTATAGTAAAGGGCTGCAGGTGAACTTTATGCTGAGGCGGAGGAGAGAGAAGAAAAGAGAAGAGAAGCAAGATATAAGTTTACAGTCAACTTATGCATAAAAAACTCTATAAGAAAAAATGTAGAACTTTTGTAAACTAACTACTATATGAGTAGGATGATAAATGAGCTATAAACATCCCTACAACTAACAATGCTCGCTGACCATTCAGGCTGCACTTGCTGCTTGCGGCGCTGCCTCCCTGGGATGCTCCACTTCGCGTTGTCACCGCACATGACCTCCACGCCTGCTGAATGAAACTTGACCCTCTCGTCAATCGTCTCCTCATAGCACGTCGTCGTTGTGCTTCCCTCTCGTAGGCTTGTCGCCACTCGGCTTATGCCGCGACCCCCGCTGCCGCAGTAGCTAGGTATAGGTGTGGTCGATTGATGATATAAAGGGAGATGTGAGAGCTGAGTGGGATATGGGCCTGAGTCTGATATCACTATGTAAAAAAAGCAAATCACAAATGCACCTTTAGAGACGCCACAGACGCGCTATGTAATAACGCGTCTGTAATAAGGTCTTGTTACAGACGCGCTTAAGCTGATGCTACAGACGCGTGTTACCAAAACGCGTCTATGATAGGTTACACACGTCTGTGATAAGGGGTCGTCACAAATACGCGTTTGTGATGACCCCGTATCACAGACGCGTATTGCCAACATGTGTCTGTGACGACCCCTTATCATAGACGCGTATTGCCAACACGCGTCTGTGATAATGAATTAAAAAACAAAAAAATATAAATTCTAATACGCGTCTGTGATAATGAATTAAGAAACAAAAAAATATAAATTCCAATGCCAGTATCTTATATACATCACACATCTTGTATTACAGTACCCACCAACATACATCTTGTAGAAGAATTAATACAGAATGGAAATAGGCCTACTTGCCGCTGAACTACTTGTTCAAACTATCTGGGCCTGATCCTACTTGTCTCCAACAGAGATAGATAGAATAATAATTTACACAGAACATACTAAGCATATTAAACTACTATTATATTTCAATTTTCAGCAAACCTCAATAGTCAGGTTACTTAATACTAGATACAAGTATTAAATCTTTACATTGAAAGTGAACTGAGCCAACTTACACTTGAAACTTTCTGTAAACTGAAATCAATCATATTTATGTTCCTGACCAAGTGGTAAGGTTACTTGAATCAGATGATATATGATAACCGCATCTAACATGGACTGATGGCATTCTATATATATATATATATATATAATCTACATAACATGTACCTGACCACATGACATGTCAGGCTCTAGCATCTCATGGTCCCAAGCAGAACATATTCTTGCTCCCTGAAAAATATTGCAGAGATGAGCACTAAGAAGGGTGCTTCTAGAACACTACTTCAGCAGAGATGAGCAAACTGAACATATGCAGTTGCAGGGTTCCAACTTTAGAAAAAAAAATACCATTAGATAGATTAGTGCATTAGCCTAAACTGTTCACAACCTGAAAGAACTATACATTGCAGAGTTCTCTATGCATCAAAAGATTCAGTAACCAGTATCCAATGCAAACAGATATACTGGAGTACAACCATTTCTTCAAGATAATTTACAAAGATGGTTGATAAGTAATTCTAATAACTCAACAAGCCCAAACCGTGATACCACAAGCGATGCTGCAGATTCATCAGAACCAACAGCAATCACCATGCATCTACATGTTATCAAGTCTCAAATAAAAATAATAGTGATAGGTCTCAAAACAACAGCCTGCTCATTACACATAATGAGATTATTATTGTCGATGCAGTTGGATCGATGGAATCCGGGAGACGGTGCCAGCTGATGAACGCAGAGAGACTGCAAAGATACACCATCATCACCAGTTCACCACTAGCGTGGGTAGGAGTAGCTCTTGCCACACCAATCCTGCCCATACAGCAACAGTCCATGCATGAAACGCACATCAAATTGGTATTAATTGTTAACTGAAACATGCATGTACTGATGTTATTGATGTTGTTGTAGTATATTAGTGTATATAAATAAACGCAGGTAGCTAGGAAACCATACCTATATATAAATGATATGGAAGTAATTAATTAAATAGGATATGTATACCAGCTGCAGCTAGCGCAAACATAAGGTAAAAAGACTATAGTTTGTACCTGGTCTTGATCAACAGATCAGGCGCTACTCCCACCTTCCCCGTCCTCCTCTTCATCGGGCTCATCATACATGCCATCAAATACAGTCCTTCCGCTGTCGAATTTGATGTTGGATACAGGGTGACCTGGGTGCAGGCCAGCCATGTCCCTCAGCGCAGACTCTGCAGCCCTTATGTTGGACTCCTTGGCAACGTCACATCCAATGTCTCCGATGATTTCTTTGAGGCCTGATAGGTACTCGATGCCAGCAGGCATACCACCATACCTGTCCCATCCTTGTGCATTGAAACATAGCTCAAGCCTTTCAAGCTTTGGCATTGCCCCTGCCTCGAAGGTCAGGTAGGATATCCTGCAACAGCTAAATGTAAATTGCTTCAGAGCAGGGAATCCTGTTCCACGGATGATGACCTTATCTTTAGCAACTCCACCGATGTACAAGTCGAAGAAGACAAGGGAGGGCAGCTGTGAAATAATTCCAACATCATCCTCTAGAACCTCCTTAACAGGTAGACACAGGTCACAGAGGCCACGTAGTTGGCAAAGCCACTCTGGGACTCTAGAAAACCAGAAACTACCATGTATATGCAATCTCTGGAGATGGCAGAAAGAAGCTGGGACAGAACAGAGTATATCCAAGCATGCACGCATATTATCAAAAACAGATCTAATACATAGATATTTGAGGTTGCAAAGTTTTTCAAGGCAAGCGCGTAGAATTTCCCTGACTTTCTCCATCATCTCATCACTATATGGAAATGAGATGTAAGAACGTCCGATATCAAGATCCCTGAAATTCGTCAGTTCTTTGAGGCCCTTAACATTGTCTAGTGAGTCATTTGTGAAATCAGGGTAGTGTAGAGTACGCAAGGATTTCATGTTCCCGATCCCATCAGGCAATAGTATCCCCTCTGGAACAACCAGATGCAATAAATGCCTCATATGAACAATATACGATGGAAGTTGATCAATATATTCCCCTGGACATGATGACAAACTCAAACGGCAAGATGAACTCCAATGGGAACCTGGTAAATGAAACGTCTCCAATAGCTGCATACCCACAATTTCAGTAGGTATGACTACTGCATCATAAGATTTGACCTTTATGTATCTCAGTTGATACAAATTATATATTCCACTTAGATCAACTGACTTCGGTATACCATAAGTGGATGAAATTTCAATTGTAAAAACTCGAAGGTGCTTGAACAGTGTAAGGCGAGGCCCATATAAGGAAGAGGTTCGAAATCCAGCTACTGTTCTTATCTGGGATAGCTGGATGGATTCCAATCCTGTGTCATCTATTTCACCATCCAGGTGAAGGGAGAGTCGACGGATTTTGTCGTGCTGTCTTGTCATGTCTTGTATGTCATATATCACGGCAATGAAATTCTCTTCTCTGGACTTTTGTAGGATAAGGTCAAGCATCAGATCATGTACCTTACAAGACATCACCTCGCTATTATGGTCTGTGTCTACTGGTTGAATCATACTCCTGTTCATAAGCTCATTAAAGTAGCTCTTTGCTACATCCTCTTGATCAATTCCATGAGATTTACTTATGAAACCTTCAGCTACCCATTGTCTAGTCAAATCAACCGTGTGGATTGTGTAGTCCTGTGGATAAATACCTAGATACAGCATGCAGGTTTTCAAATAATGAGGAAGATTTATGTAGCTGAGATTCAATATTTGTCTCATGCCTTCCAAGCTTGGGCTCACATCAAAGTTGGAGCCCAAAGAGTTCAGTACATACTCCCAGCGCTCTTTCAGTTTGACTGGTTGAGTTGCAAGAAGGCTAGATACTGTGATAATTGCAAGTGGCAAACCAGCACACTTTTTCAAAATTCCAACTGAAACTTCTTTCAAATATGGAGGACACCCATCTTCTGAACCAAATATCCTTTTGAAGAATAAGCTTCTGGAGTCTTGGTCACTAAGTGGCTTCATCTTATAAACATATTCAGAGTTATTATTGCAGCATGATCTGGCCAGAGTCTCAATTCGTGTAGTTGTTATTACTCTGCTACCATTCATGTTTTCTGGGAGAGCACACCTAATAATATCCCATGCAGAGGCATCCCATATGTCATCAATTACAATAAAGTACCTGACAATAAGTAATATGGAGTATAATAAGCATTAGAGCACTGTAAAATGTGCATATATATGAAAGGATGCTCAGTATTCACTAAAGGTGGAAACAACAACAAGATATCACTTATTTAAAGTGGCAACTTGCTTTGTTACTTGGGCTCAATCAGTATCAAATAATTTCTATTTGTGGAGCCTTGGTGATGCCAGAATAACCCATATGCTACTAAGATCGAAAGAAATAGCTCAAGCAGCTTGCAGGATTTTCAAAGAATTATTGGCCACTGAATATTAGGTGCTGGCAGTGGCAAGAGAACAAAATGATAATCTGAGAAATGAGTCAATGACAGTTGCATAACATAAATTCTAACTTTGTAAACTTGTTATATGAGTCTTTTGTAGTTGTGTGGTAGCAAGTTTGAAGAACATGGTGAAGTACACAATTGTAAGAGACCAACAGAAACTATGCCATTTTTGTGTGCTATAATTAGTTGTACATCAAAACATTCGTTCCCAGGACCTGTACATTGATACAACTACGATGGTGAAAGCTATTAATCACAAGCAAGGTTAAGAGAGAGAAAGACGGGCTCGACAGATGTTGCCTACTCAATACTAGTATGCTAAAGAAGAATAGCTTAACAAGAGAAAATAAGCTAACACAACCTAGTTAAATTAGAAAACAACAAGACAGCAATTTCAAGATTAGTGTACGTGTACCTCTTGTCCGAAAGGAACTTTTGAAGTACACTAATCAGTTCATTTTCTTCCCATGTTTGTATACTGGAGTTATTAAAGCCAACATGATACAATATAGTTCTCAGAATTTTCCTGATGTTTGGTTTTTGGGACACAGAAACAAAAGTTGTACACTGGAACTCCCCCTCTAACTTGTGATAAACCTGATTTGCAAGTGTAGTTTTTCCAAGGCCTCCAAATCCCACAATTGAGACCACCTTTAGCTGATATGAAGGAACACCATCTCTATCCATCAACTGAATCAATTCATCCCTAGGGCCATCAATACCCACAAGGCCCGCTGACTCTGCATACATTGCCAATAACCGAAGATCGATGTTTGTGTTGTTGGGCTTGGGGACAGCATCATCGATCTTGTACCTTGTGCGTTGTTCGCTTACCTCCATGACACGTCTCTTGAGGCCTTGGAACCTTTGTCAATTTCATGCCGAGCACTACGTAAAAAACGGTTTTTAGCAACGGGAGAATTTTTTTGTAGGGGCGGCTGGTGATGGAGCCGCCCCTACAGTGGCGTGCTCGGGAGCCCAGACACCAGCCGCCCCTACAAATGGAACAGCAGGGGCGACTGGTGATACGAGCCGCCTCTATAAATAGGTCTGATTTGTAGGGGCGGCTCATTCACCAGCTGCCACCGGAGTTGATATTTGTAGGGGCAGCTGGTGATTGAGCCGTCCCTACAAATGCATGTACAGTTGCTACCCATCCAAAAATATCTACTGACCTCTCCTCTCTCTCTCTCTGTCTTGACTCCCTCTCTCTCTCTCACTCGCTCTCCCTCTCCTCCGAGCCCCTCCGTCTCTCCCCCACGCCGCCCCTCCCTCTCCCCCACGCGGTGACGGGACCTCCCTCTTCTCCGCGTGCGGAGGCGCACGGCGTCGCACCCCCCTCTTCTCCGCGCGGCGGCACTCGGCGGCGCACCCTAGATAGGGTGGTGGGGGTTCTGGGGCGCGGCCTCCCGGCGGTCGCACGGCGGGCTCGGTGCCCTCCTCCAGCGCCGGCAGTCACGCGGGGGCCCATCCCCCGATCCAGGCAAGGGCAGCGCGGAGCAGCCTCGCCGGCCTCGATCCAGGCAAGGGCAGTGCGGAGCAGCCCGGTGCAACGGAGGCTCCCCGGTTCCGATCTGGCATAAGGCGGCGCGGAGGAGCCTCGCCGGCCTCGATCCAGGCAAGGGCGGCGGCGCGGAGGAGGCTGCCCAGCCTGGTTGTAGCACTGCTCACCCTCCGCCATAGTAGGCGACCGATGAGGCCCTCTGCTTCGACCTTCAACTGTCTTTGTGCAGTGTCTCCACTTGGTAATCACTCTGTGCTCCGCTCGGTTACACTATTGCTTTGGGAATCTCCGCTTGATAATCTAGCGTCAATAGTTGTTAGCTTGCACATCCTCGTATGCAGCCATGCATGAAAGCTTTCCTGGTTTTTCCATTGAATATTGAATAGTTGACGAGCTAGCGGTCTGAGGAAAAATAAAGTAAAACGAGCTAGATAGTATACTCCATGCTGTATCGTATACTCAGAAAATCACAAGCATGTTGTATTGTATACAGCACATATTGTGGCTTCCCTGAAAGATGTATGTTTACTAGAAGCTAACGTCATCAGTCAGTTGGATCTGAATCTGAGAGGTTAGGAACAGACTCCTAGATGAAACAAAAGTGAGATCTTGTTTTGACCATTCGAACTAGTGTCATATCAGTGTTCAATGGTGCTATATTATAATGTTAATAGCTACTGTTATAACAAGCTGGTAGTTACTACATATCAACAATATATGCTGAACAGTATGGAGTAGTAGTGTCTGTTATCATGTAATGACAGAGGAAGTTGTGATATAGATGCCGGAAGCAAATTGTGATATTCATGCATCCTACATCTGGTTATCTACAAATTTGATTAGATTAAAATAGTGATGCTTTATTCTTAGTACAGAGGGAACTGTAGTTCAACATGAAAGTCGGTTCTTACTATAACAGTATAACTGAACCAAAATAGCCGATTTTGAATATGTTGGATGGATGCACCGAACATGTGACTTATATGGAGTAAAGTTATTAATTAATAGGTGATTTTGTGGTAATTTGTTTTGCAAAATTGTATCCTGCCGTGTGGTGACTGAACTGACTATGGGAAAAGCTGAAGCTTGAGCTAGGACTCTGTTTCTGTTTGGAATCCGAGTTTTGCTGGTGCATAGTTAAGCTTGAGGTGGCTCCAGATAAGGCAAAATTGCTGGTGCATTGTACTCCCTCCATCTGTGAATGTAAAGCATATTTTGTTTTATTAGAACAGCCTTTGACCAACTGTATTCTTTTAATTTGCCCTTTTATAAAACAAAATTTCAATCAAATAAGTATTTGGAATTTTAGATTGTTATAAAGGTTTAGATGTATTTTAGAACAGCCAATTTATGTTTATATTGTGATTCAATGAATTTTATTTCACCAACTGCTTGTATCATGTATTTGGAATTTTGGATTGTTATAAAGGTTTAGATGTCATGCTATCTATTTGTTTAGATGTCGTTACATAGCATTTTGCATGATATGGGATGGTAGCTCTCTGAACTGCAGGTATGACTATAAGACAGATGTTTGCTCATTTGCCCTATAACTCCTAAAGCCAGCTCTCTCTAAACCTATCATCTGCTAGATTGACCTTGCCAACTAAAAGAGGGATTCTCGGAGCCTTCCACTGAAGAAGAAGAAGAAGAAGAAGAAGAAGAATACTTTAGACTCTCATCCCAGACAGAGATAGACAACCTCTCACCCATTCCCACCTTGGAATGTAAACAAAGAGTCCTCCTGTGTCATGGAGAATCCTTCCTAATTGCCCTTGGGAAATAAAAGAGCTTCAAAACTGGATTGATCCTTGTTGCTCATTGACGCAACACTGATTTGATTAAGGGACCAACCAATGAGTTTATGACATGTGGCCTCACGGCGCACATGCCAGATTCACGTTGTTGGTTCTTATAACCGTTTAATACATTGTTCATGCCTGAGGTTGTCTTGTCATAGTTGATGTCTTTGTGTATGTTCACTATAAAGCTAGGATAAGAAGTATAACTATCTTTGGAACTGCAAAGACTATCTCGACTCGGTGAAGACTTTCTTCAGATATTTATTTTCAAGCACATACCAAAGGTACTACCGATCTTCATGATTGTTACGTATATTTATTTTTGAAATAACACTGATACTTGGACTTGAGACTCAGTTAAATTTCACTTGATTTTGGAAACTGAGTTGTATTGGTGAAGGTTACTTGCAAGTGTAAGAGTTTAGTGACAATGTTGCGCTACTAATTGCCCCCTTTGTATCCCTTGATAGTGGTGGATACTTATTTTCTCCCTTGCCTTCGTTGTTGTTAATAAGGTGTCCGCACACTTCATAAATAAATGACATGTCTTGCAGTACAAGTATTTCAACCGAACATGTTTTTTTAGTTACAGGAAGGTATTCTTATAGATTCATAGAACTTTTAACAACTAATGGTCAAAGTTTCTTGCCAAGTCAAACAAAGCCTTGCACAAAACAGTAAAGGCAGTATAGGTCGAAATTCTGATCCAATCATCTGCCTATCATCTGCCTGATCTTTTGTTCGCAGTAGCTGATGATTATTGCAATTTTTTTAAAACCAGAAGCAAGTTGCCATTAAATAATACATGATTTGTCTTACAACCTTTTTACAACTTATTTGATTTGCAGAGTGGAATGCTATCATTTGAGACAGCTCAGTTCGATGGAATCCTAAAGAAAGTTACAGAGTTTAATGCAAGACTTTCATCTGACTCGGTAATCTGAAAGCTTATTTTCTGGCGCTGTTTGTTTCTTCCAAAAATTAACTTATCAATATTTCTTCCCGGAACCTAGAAAATGTAGTTTTGTTTACATCCTTCCATGTGCTTTTAGATCTATTTCGATGCATTAGGTCTTATGTTAATGAGTTTTCAGCAGTGATTATGAGTAACCTTTGTCCCTTGCACACCAACTGACTTGTCTTTAGAGCTGCACACGTGACCTGCACTGAAAAATATAATGTGTAGAAGTATGTTCTTGCTTTTAAATATTTATAAGCTTCATTTTTTTATGGCGAAGGTTTTCAGTCGATCTGAAAGGTGTCTTTTGACCTTGCAGTTATTGATTTTCTGAGAATGTTCGTGTTGCATCCTGATGGAGCTACTTTACTTCTCAAGACCATCGAAACTGGAAATGGTAGGATTTTGGATAGCAGTCTTTTTGCTAATCCCAGCCTTTCACATCTGAATTATCTGCACCTATTCAAGCATAGATTGTTTAATTGTCTACACTATGTATCTTAATCACTAGAATTGCCTCTTACTGAAAATCAAACAATATCTATTGGTCCTGAACAAAGCTTTGTTCTCAAGTTAAATAATTCATTTTCTCTCGAGTTCTTTGTCTGTTGTGCATAAAAATATTAGCCTGTTTTTTAGTCTTGCTTTTCTTGACTGACAATTTTATTTCCTAATTTCAGATCATGGATTCCTTGTCTAACTGCAGGTCTTCTTTTAGAAAAAATGCACACTTGGCATATGCCACGCTTCTACTGAAGTGAGTCTCAAGTTGAATTCTACCTATTTATGCATTGCAATTTTGCTTCCACGGCGTTAGAAAATGAAAAGAACGTTCGAGATTGCTGAAGTTCCTTACATTTGCTGTGCAGCTATGCTGTTCTTTCAATTGAATCAAAGGATGAACAAAGTCAGGCGCAAATTCTTTCTGCCGCCCTTGAAGTGAGTTTTCCATCCTACTGTATCCAGCCATTGCAATTTCCAGAGAAATCCTATCTCTTACATTTCTTGAACTTACAGATCGCTGAAGATGACACTCAAGATTTTGACTCAAAATACCGGGCACTCGTTGCAATCGGTTCTCTTGTATCCTTTTTCAACATTCTATTATTGCAGCTTTTCCTGCGCTGCAATTTTATTGTTTGCATCATTTCTTCTAAATTTTCATGCTTTGGCATGTGTTACCCTTAACCTAATTTACTCTAGATGCTCAAGGGCCTCGTGAAGTCCCTTGCTCTCGAAATTGTAAATTTAATTTTTTTGGCGAAAAAATGATTTGTAGGGGCGGCTGGTGTTCCCAGACCGCCCATATAAATCGATTTGTAGGGGCGGCTACAGTATCAACCACCCCTATAAATCGATTTGTAGGGGCGGCTACAGTACCAACTGCCTCTACAAATCGATTTGTAGGGGCGGTCTGGGAAAACCGCCCCTACAAATGCATGATTCGTAGTGACGGTATGGTAGGGGCGGCTGGCCGAACCGCCCCTACAAATGCACCGTAGCCGCCCCTGGAAATCATTTTTGACGTAGTGGAGTGCTGATGGTTTTCAACAAGTTCATCATCCGATTGATGAATCGCTTAAATCCATGTGGCTTGCTGTTGACCTCGTGTTCAACACGATGCAGGAAATCATTGATGCTATCCTCAACATCATAGGACAGCTCACGTATCTCCTTGGCCCAGCACTTGCTTGCTCGTCAGGCTCCTTTGTATCTGACGTCTTCTTCAGAAACGCATACATGTTCTCGAGCTCATCTTTGAGGAACACGATCTGTTCCTTAGTTTCTATGAGCAGCATGTACTTGTCTGTCAGGAAATCACAAAGCTTCTCAAGTAGGGAGGCCATGGCACCGTGCGATGCAGTCATGACTGCAGTTTTCTTT